>JAGIQG010000032.1:1060648-1680197 GCA_024679065.1 Sphyrna mokarran
GTTAGCCTTTATAGGAAGGGGTATAGAGTACAAGAGCTGGCCTTTAATGTTGCAGTTGTATAAAACGCTGCTTAGACCTCATTTGGAATACTGCGTCCAGTTCTGGTCGCCTTACTACCGGAAGGACGTGAAGACTCTGGAGAGAGTGCAGAGGAGGTTTACCAGGATGCTGCCTGGTATGGAAGGTCTGAGTTACGAGGAGAGGTTAGGCAAATTGGGACTGTTTTCCTTAGAAAGACGTAGACTGAGAGGAGATCTGATAGAGGTGTACAAAATTATGAGGGGTAGAGATAGAGTAAACAGGGTTAAGCTTTTTCCTAGGATGGACTTGAATAGGACGAGGGATCACAGGGCGGGGTAAGGTATAATTTGGATGCTAGAGGGAGTTTTTTTCACACAGAGGGTGGTGGGGGTATGGAATGTGCTGCCAAGTAAAGTGGTGGAGGCAGGTACTCTGGAGTTATTTAAGAAATACTTAGATGGGCACATGAACAGAATGGGAATGGAGGGTATAGAAAACTGATTTAAAATAGGGATCATGAGCCTTGGGAGTCCCTGGGAAGTGTGTAAATAGATGATGATATTGATGTACTTGTTTTTATTCTACAGGTGCTTTGGTCCACCTTGTTGTCTAACGAGGGGCATACACGTGATGGGTCGTGAGAGGGCTGCTCTTGGATTTTTTTCGAGAGTATCCTAGTGCTTCACGTCGTTGGTGTACGCTTGACCTGGACCATTTGATGGGCAACATGACAGCTCAGTGACTATCGCTGGGCTGTGCAGATACATGGATTTGGGCCTGTGTCTGTGGGAGTTTGCGCATTCTCCCCGTGCTTGCATGGGTTTTCTCCGGGAGCTCCGGTTTCCTCCACATCCCAAAGATGTGCTCTTAGGCTAATTGGCAAAACAAATTCTCCCTAAATTGTCTCAAATTTGGTTTTGAATCCATAGATCTATAAACATGGACAGGGATTGCAGGTAGAGGTGGGAACATCAGGGTGGCGGTGTGGGCTCGTTGGGCTGAAGGGCCTGTTTCCCGTGCTGTTTTGTTCTTTGTTCTTTGTTCTTTATTCAAGGAACAGCTACTGCGAGTCCTTGATAAATATGTACCTGTCAGGCAGAAAGGAAGTGGTAGAGCCAGGGAACCGTGGTGTACTAAGGAAGTTAGTTCACTAGTGAAGAGGAAAAAGGAGGCTTATATAAAGATGAGACACGAAGGCTTGGTTAGGGCACTGGACAGTTATAAATTTGCTGACGACACCAAAGTTGGAGGAATTGTAGACAGTGAGGATGGGTGTTACAGTTTGCAGAGGGACATAGATAAGTTGCAGAGCTGGGCCGAGAAGTGGCAAATGGAGTTTAATGTGGAAAAGTGTGAGGTGATTCACTTTGGTAAGAGAATGTGTGCAGAATATAGGGCTAATGGTAGGACTCTTAGTAGTGTAGATGAGCAGAGAGATCTCGGTGTATAGGTGCATAGATCTCTGAAAGTTGGTACTCAAGTTGGTAAGGTTGTTAAGAAGGCATACAGTGTGTTAGCTTTTATTGGTAGAGGGATTGAATTTCGGAGCCGAGATGTCATGTTGCAGCTGTACAAAACTCTGGTGCGGCCACACTTGGAGTATTGTGTACAGTTTTGGTCTCCGCATTATAAGAAAGATGTGGATGCATTGGAAAGGGTGTAGAGGAGGTTTACCAGGATGGTGCCTGGTATGGTGGGTAAGTCTTATGAGGAAAGGCTAAGGGACTTGAAGTTATTTTCGTTAGAGAGAAGAATGCTAAGAGGTAACTTAATTGAGACATATAAGATGATCAGAGGGTTAGATAGGGTGGATAGTGAGAGCCTTTTTCCTCGGATGGAGATGGATAACACGAGGGGACATAGCTTTAAATTAAGGCGTGGTAGTTATAGGACGGATGTAAGAGGTGGGTTCTTTACTGAGAGGGTAGTAAGGGCATGGAATGCCCTGCCTGCAGCAGTTGTGGACTTGTCAACTTTAAGGTTGTTCAAATGGTCAGTGGATAGGCATATGGATAACATTGGAATAGTTTAGGTTAGAGGGTCATTAGATTGGTTCCACTGAGGGCCGAAGGGCCTGTACTGCGCTGTAATGTTCTATGTTCTAACAGGTTTATTTGGTAAAAACACCACTAGCTTTCGGAATGCTGCTCCTTCGCGAGGTGTGTGTGTGAGGGGGATGGTGTGTGTGTGAGGGGAATGGTGTGTGTGCGAGGGGGATGGTGTGTGTGCGAGGGGGATGGTGTGTGTGTGCACTATTTACTGAATGAACCATGTGACTCCCCTCGCACTGTGCAGTATAACTCCTGTCACTGATGGAGCTGATGTGTGTGTTTGACAGTTTTAGTGTTTTCAGAGTGTGGAACAGTTTTAACTTTGATTTCCTGTTTCAGGTCCGGTCGGGAGGACCTGCTGATGTTGTGAGTAAGGACGCAGACTCAACAGTAGGTTCATTCTTGCAGTATCTCAGTGACAGACTTTCCCCACCCACATCTCCCCACCTAACGCTGCATTCCCCTACCCCCACAGTGTAGGGTCCGGTCCTCCAGCGTCTGGGAATGGGGCACGTGACCATCCAGACAGTCTTCATTCTCTTCACATCTCTGAATCCCGGTTCAGAGGAACTGAGGGAGTGCCGCACTGTCAGAGGGTCAGTGCTGAGGGAGTGCCGCACTGTCAGAGGGTCAGTGCTGAGGGAGTGCCGCACTGTCAGAGGGTCAGTGCTGAGGGAGTGCCGCACTGTCAGAGGGTCAGTGCTGAGGGAGTGCCGCACTGTCAGAGGGTCAGTGCTGAGGGAGTGCCGCACTGTCAGAGGGTCAGTGCTGAGGGACTGCCGCACTGCCAGAGGGTCAGTGCTGAGGGAGCAGAGGGTCAGTGCAATCAGCGGCACCATCTTTTGGTTGAAATATTAAACCTGGGCCTATCTCAAGTTGTTCTAATATTCCGATTGGAGGAAGAGCAGGAGTGTCCAAAATCGATCCTCCAACCAACACCCTGAAACTGATCTATAAACAGAAAGTGCTAGAATTCCCAGCAGAGCTGACAGCTCCAGTGGAGGGAAAAGTACAGTTAACTGCTTGAAGTTCGGAAGGAGAATCTCAGAGCCTCGATAAGTTAATTCTCTCCACAGGAAGTCGCAGAGTTTTCCCGGCGTTTCCTGTCTTTAGTTCAGATTTGCAGCATCCGCAGTATTTTATTTGTGTGATTAAAGCCGGCCACCTGGCTGTGCTGACATTGGTGTCTGTGGGATCTTGCTGGGTACACATTGGCTGCTGGATCTCCAACAGTGTTGCCACATTTCAGAAGATGTCGGTCAGTGAAAGTGACACCCTGAGAAGGCAAGTTCCTTCTCCCTTTCAAATCGTTGCTTGAAAAGGCTGGATTGTTTGTGGAGATGTTGGAGAGGATTTGCCTTGCCCAGGGCCCAAAGAGCAAGGAGTGATTTGGATCAAAGGTCATTATCTGACCCACAGTAACTGCTGACCCAAGGGTGGAAGATCAGCATTTGACCAAATCTCAAAGCTGACCCCACGTGGGTGGCACGGTAGCATAGTGGTTAGCACTGCTGCTTCACAGCTCCAGGGAACTGGGTTCGATTCCCGGCTCAGGTCACTGTCTGTGTGGCATTTGCACATTCTCCTCGTGTCTGTGTGGGTTTCCTCCCACAATCCAAAGCTGTGCGGGTTAGGTTGATTCGCCATGCTAAAATTGCCCCTTAGTGTCCAGGGTTGCTTATGTTAGAGGGATTAGTGGGTATAATATGTAGGAATATGGGGGTAGGGCCTTGGTGGGATTGTGTTCGGTGCAGACTCGATGGGCCAAAGGGCCTCTTTCTGCACTGTAGGGTTCTGTGATTCGATCTGACCAAGTTTACTTTGTGTGCTGCTTCTGAATGCTGTCCAACACAAGGACAAACACCATTTTAACCAATTTTTCTTTCTTCATTAGGCAAGCTACAAAAATCAAAATGATCACTATGCACAGTCTATAATCCATCATAACCAGGTGAGAATTTACTCATTCCTCTGAGTGAAATTACACTCCTCTAAAACCTCCTCCACCCTCATCTTCAAACCTCATCCAGCCCCGGAATCGAACCACTGACTCTCACTGGGGTACGGCTCCCACACACACTGACTCTCACTGGGGTACGGGTCCCACACACACTGACTCTCACTGGGGTACTAGTCCCACACACACTGACTCTCACTGGGGTACGGGTCCCACACACACTGACTCTCACTGGGGTACGGGTCCCACACACACTGACTCTCACTGGGGTACGGGTCCCACACACACTGACTCTCACTGGGGTACGGGTCCCACACACACTGACTCTCACTGGGGTACGGCTCCCACACACACTGACTCTCACTGGGGTACGGGTCCCACACACACTGACTCTCACTGGGGTACGGGTCCCACACACACTAACTCTCACTGGGGTACAGGTCTCTCACACACTGACTCTCACTGGAGACATGGGGTGACATTTGGGAATATGCCAATAATATCTAAGTTTGTTATAGAACAAAAGAGACTCAGTTTAGGATATCAGTCTGTCAGCATATTATTCCAGGTTTAAGACATAAGACATTCCCCTATATTTCCATTATGACTGCTTTTAAGAAGATCACATTGAACCGCATTCCTTATAAATCAGTCTTGCTTGTTAAGACAAGAGTTGTGGTGCACAACCCACCATTCTCCCATTGTTCCTGTGTACAAGACGTGCAACTTTTAATTGCCAGGAATGAAGAGGACAGATGTCAGAGGTAGGTTCTTTACCCAGAGGGTGGTTCGGGAGTGGAATGCCCTGCCTGCTACAGTTGTAGATGAGCCAAGTTTGGTGGCGTTTAAGAGGTTCGTAGATAAGTTTATGGATGAAAAGGGAATGGTTTAGGTTAGAGGGTCATTGCTTTTTCCTAATTGGTCGGCGCAACATTGAAGGCCGAAGGGCCTGTTCTGCGCTGTAATGTTCTATGTTCTGTATCTTTGATGTGTCTGAAGTGCAAGGTGGGTGCGGGGAGACTGACACCGTACATTATTTTTGATCCCGTGCTAAGATTAAATCCTCCTAATTTAGTGTCCTGAAAGAGCTTGGGGGAATCTTTGACACTGCCTTAGAGTTTGATCCCTTTTAGTTAATACTGGGTCTCTCAGATGAAAAGATAAACTACAACTAGAAAAGACTTCTACAGAAAATGCAGATGTGTGGAATAGAGGGTGATTTAGCTAATTGGATTAGGAATTGGCTGGCAGATAGAAGACAGAGGGTGGTGGTTGATGGGAGATATTCATCGTGGAGTTCGGTGACGAGTGGTGTGCCTCAGGGGTCTGTTTTGGGGCCCCTGCTGTTTGTAATTTTTATAAATGATCTGGATGAGGGTATTGAGGGATGGATCAGTAAATTTGCAGATGACACTAAAGTCGGTGGAGTGGTAGATAGTGAAGAGGGGTGTTATAGTTTACAGAGTGACTTGGACAAGTTGCAGAGCTGGGCCGAGAGGTGGCAAATGGAGTTTAATGTGGAAAAGTGTGAGGTAATGCACTTTGGCAGGAACAATAAATGTGTAGAGTATAGGGCTAATGGTAGGGCTCTTAATAGTGTTGAGGAACAGAAGGATCTTGGTGTATGTGTCAATAGATCCCTGAAAGTAGGCAGTCAAGTGGATAAAGTTGTTAAGAAGGCATATGGAGTCTTAGCTTTTATTGGTAGGGGGATTGAATTTAGGAGCCGCAGCATCATGTTGCAACTGTACAAAACTCTAGTGCGGCCGCACTTGGAGTATTGTGTGCAGTTCTGGTCCCCACATTATAAGAAAGATGTGGAGGCATTGGAGAGGGTACAGAGGAGGTTTACCAGGATGTTGCCTGGTATGGAGGGCAGGTCCTATGAAGAGAGGTTGAAGGATTTGAGGTTGTTTTCGTTAGAAAGGAGGCGGCTAAGAGGGGATCTTATTGAAGCATATAAGATGATTAGAGGTTTAGATAGGGTGGACAGTGATAGCCTTTTTCCTAGGATGGAGAAAGCTAGCACGAGGGGACACAGCTTTAAATTAAGGGGTATGAGTTATAGGACGGATATCAGAGGTAGGTTCTTTACTCAAAGAGTGATTAGGGAGTGGAATGCCCTGCCTGCAGCTGTTGTAGATGCGCCAAGTTTGGTGGCGTTTAAGAGGTTAATTGATAAGTATATGGAAGAGAAGGGAATGGTTTAGTTTGGAGGGGCATTGCTTTTTATTTTGGTCGGCACAACATCGAAGGCCGAAGGGCCTGTTCTGTGCTGTAATGTTCTATGTTCTATGTTCTAATCGTCATGGGAAAAGGCTGCATGAGATCCGAATATTTGCACCACCAAAGAATATCCTTCGCTCATGGATTTGTGATGAGCCACCTTTGATTCAGAACTAGCGTAATATTATTGTCCCCGAATCTGTGTGGAGTTTGCATATTCTCCTCGTGCCTGTGTGGGTTTCCTCCAGGTGCTCCGGTTTCCTCTCAAGTCCAAAGATGTGTAGCTTACGTTGACTGGCTGTGCTAAAATTGCCCCTTAGTGTCCTGGGATGCGTAGGTTAGAGAGATTAGTGCGTAAAATATGTAGGGATATAGGGGGATGGCCTGATTGTGTTCAGTGCAGACTCGATGGGCTGAAGGACCTTTTCCTGCAATGTAGGCTTCCATGATCTATAAATTGGATAAATTCTGTAATGAAGGGGACCCTTTACCTTAGAAAGTTCTAATCTCCACAATGTATAACTTTTCTCCTCCAAAGTTATGTCATTCTATCATCATGGCTTTGTAAGCTTGGCTGTGAATGTATGGTCTTATCCTGAGAGCTTCTATTCTCTGGTGTATCTTTTCATTCTCTGTGTGATGTGAGGAGCTGGTTCAATGTATGATCCAAACAAACTTGGTATTTTTTTCTGTCTCTTCCCAAAGAAATTTGCTGAAAAGTGGTTATGCTGCACTGTACTCTCAGGGCTTGTCGCATTATTTGTAAAAAGATTGAAAAATCTTCAATAAAGATAGATACTTTAAAAAATTCTATTGGATGAGCCAGACTTTGCCAAATATTAATGAATCAGATTGTTTTCCATCCACACCTTGAGATTCTAATCAGTATCGATCTCTCCTGCAGGTTTCAGCTGAAAATACAACAGAACAACCGGTAAGTTGTTTCTGCTTCCTTTAACTCTCTAATCAATTCTCTGCCAGAATTCTCCCTGCCAAACATCTGGACAGATGTTGCTGGTTCTGCCCAAGACCAATTCGATAGGCAAGAATACCCAACACAATCTCACAGCGACATGCGCAGGGAGCCAGGGGCATGCGGATCATTACAGCATGGAAATGGGCTTTGTCATGCTGCCCAGTTTTTACACTAAGCTCATCCCAATTGCCCGTGTTTGGCCCATATCCCTCTATACCCATCTTACATATGTAACTATCTAAATGCTCTTTAAAAGACAAGATTGTACCCTCCTCTACTACTACCTCTGGCAGCTTGTTCCAGACACTCACCACTCTGTATGTGAAAAATTGCCCCTCTTGACCTATCTACCCGTGACTTAAATATATTCAGCGAGGTAGCCTCCACCGCTTCAATGGGCAGAGAATTCCAGAGATTCACCGCCTTCTGAGTGAAGAAGTTCTTCCTCAACTCTGATCTAAACTGCCCCCCCCCTCTAATTCTGTTTTCCTTTCTAAGAGAGAAGAATCTCTCTACCTCCACCCTATCTAGCCCCTTCATTATCTTGTAAGTCTCTATAAGATCCCCCCTTAGCCTGTAAACTCCAACGAGTACAGGTCCAATAGGACATGGACCTTCCAGAAACAGCTCAAGGTCAAATCCAGAAACAGCCTAGTTGCCCAACTAGTTGACTCAATGTAGGGCTGTTGCCCCCACTCTCTGAACCTCAACACTCAGCAAACCCTGTCCCTGTTGGATCAAGACTCACTTGCTCACACAGGTGCACACACATGCATGCACATACACACACATGCATGCACATGCACATACACGTGCACACACATGCAAATAAACACGTGTGCACACACAGACATGTACACACACACACACACACACATGCACACGCACATGCATGCAAATGCACACGTGCGCACACACATTCATGTACACGCACACACACACGTGCACCACTCACACGTAGACAGACATAAAGAGGTGATTTGCCAGACTTTATTCAGTAAGGTCCCTGGAGGGTGAAGGAGTTCTATTTTACATGGATCTTGTTGTTTTGCAGGTATACTGTAACACCAGCAGCGAGGCTGTGTATATGAACATCCCACACAACCAAACACAGCACTCGAGACAGGCGTCGAAACTCCAACAGACAGAGGCAGACTTGGGACTGTGCCAAACACACTCCGAACCCGTCTATGAAAATCTAAAGCGGGTTCCGTGAACAGATCATTGTAACTGTTGGAGAGAGAGAGGGGCAAAGGGCCATAGATCAACAAAGTGCATATTTAACCGATTTGCGTGTGAGGTTTGGAAGGACAGAAGCAGTCCAATCAGCTGAACCAGTCTGTGCCACTCTTTATGCTCCCAGCACCCACTCCATTTCATTGTCAGCAACCCTTTATTATTTCCCCTGTGTGAGTGCACCCAGCTTCCCCCTCTTTCTCTTTCCTTCGACAGTCACTTCCACATTCCCACCATTCTCTGGGCAGCTAAACATACAATAAAATGATTCCAAAGCTCCGAAATGAGTCTGTATGGTTTCTTTCTTCAGTATTTTTTGGAGCAGAGGTTGGGTTTGTATCCACCAGGCTCCAATCCTGAGTGGAGAGTTTTCTCTGGCTTCCAAACTTCACAAAGTGAGTGATTCCAGGGTTACAATCCTATCAAGAGCGGTGGGTGGGAGGGGAGGGGACAGAACAAAGGAATATATTTGAGCAGAAATGAACAGAATGTTTCCCGTTCAAACACAGCTCATTCTCGATACACAAGCTTCATCACTGAAACATGAATCACTTCTACAACAGTGAGACTAATAAGGAGGAAACCTCTCCCCTCATTCCACATCCATGTTCAATAATTCCATTGTCCACCTGTCCCCGACTCTAACCCACCGCCATTCCTGGGGAAAATATAAAGAAGTGTCAGTGAGATCAGTGCCTTAGAGACACACAATACAGAAGAGACCCTTCAGCCCATCAAGTCAACACCAACAGTAACTAAAGTCATGCTAATCCCGTTTTCCAGCACCTGTCTCGTATTCTTGAATGTTGTCACGTGCTCATCCAAATATATTTTCAAGGCTGTAAGGTTTCCAGCCTCCCTTACCTTCCCAGGCAGCGCAATCCAGATTCCCACTACCCTCTGAATGAAAAGGTTTTTCTCTGAATCTCCTGCCCCCTCACCCTAAAACTGCCCCCTCATGATTGACCCCTCAATCATAGAACCCTACAGTGCAGAAAGAGGCCATTTGACCCATTGAGTCTGTACCAACTACAATCCCACCCACGCCCTACCTCCATATCTTACCCACTAATCCCTCTAACCTACATATCTCACAACTCTTAAGGGACAATTTAGCATGGCTAATCAACTTAACCCGCAACATCTTTGGACTGTGGGAGGAAACGGGAGCATCCAGAAGAAATCCACGCAGACACGAGGAGAATGTGCAAACTCCACACAGACAGTGACCCGAGCCGGATATCGAACCCAGGTCCCCGGAGCTGTGAAGCTGCAGTGCTAACCCACTGTGCTATCACGTGGAGAGGAGATAAAACCAGTAGGACAGTTAAAACGGAAAACAAGACTTCAAAAACCATTTGAAAAGTAATGCAGAGATTCCAGGTAGTTGCTGGGAGTGACTGATACACCAGGTGCTCAGTGTGTTATTCAGGCTTAGCTCTTACCCAAACTTTACAAACATCACAACTGTACCCTCAGACTGACTTCACAGATACTCACCTTTACAAGTTACCAGCTATTTGACAGCTTAGAATTATGAATGGTAAAATATTCTGCAAATGTTCAGGCTTACACCAGGAAGACTCTTGCTGAGACAAGTTCTGTGTGTGTGATGCCTTCAGATTCAAGTTTGCTGTAGCCCCTACCTCCCCCTGGCTTTCTGATCTCTCAGGAACAGTAAAGCCAACACAGGACCAGGCCCTTCAGCTCTCCAAACCTGTGCTGATCACAATGTCCTATTTAAACTAACCACTTACATCCCTCTATTCCCTGTTTGTTCATGTGTCTATCCAGATAAGTCTGAAATGTGGCTAATGTGGCTAATTAGTACCCTAGGGGGACTAATATCTTGGCAGGTAGGCTAGCTAGGGCTACTGGGGGGACTTTAAACTAGAAAAGCTGGGGGGTGGGAATACCGATGGGACAGTGAATAAGGGGGTTAGTTCCCAGGTAGGGAAGGACTGTAGGCACTCTGAGAGGGGAGTTAGGCAGGTGGTGGAAAAGGGAAATATCCTGACTGAGGGGCTGAGCTGTGTCTATTTTAATGTCAGGAGTGTAGTAAATAAGGTAGATGAGCTTAGGGCGTGGATTGCTGTTTGGGAGTGTGATGTGGTGGCCATTACAGAGACTTGGTTGTCTCAGGGACAGGACTGGGTACTTCAGGTGCCAGGATTCAGGTGCTTCAGGAGGGACAGGGTTGGGGGCAAAAGAGGAGGTGGTGTGGCACTGTTGATCAGGGACAGTGTCATGGCTGTAGAGAAGGTGGAAGACGGGGAGGGATTGTCTACGGAGTCTCTGTGGGTGGAAGTTAGGAACAGCAAAGGCTCGATAACTTTGCTGGGTGTATTCTATAGGCCGCTCAATAGCGACAGGGAACTTGAGGTGCAGATAGGGAAACAGATCCTAGACAGATGTAGAAATAACAGGGTTGTAATGATGGGAGATTTCAATTTCCCAAACATCGACTGGAATAACCCAAGGGTAAGGGGTTTGGATGGTGTGGAGTTTGTTAGGTGTGTTCAGGAAGGTTTCCTGACACAGTACGTGGAAAAGCCTACGAGAGGAGAAGCTGTACTTGACCTGGTGCTTGCTAATGAGCCAGGGCAGGTGTCGGATCTCACGGTAGATGAGCATCTTGGGAATGGAGATTATAATTCTATCTCTTTCACGATAGCGATGGAAAGAGATAGGATCAGGCAGGCTAGGGAGGTGTATGTCTGGAGTAAGGGGAAATATGAAAACATTAGGCAGATAATTGGACGCATAAACTGGAAGGAGGTGTTCTTGGAGAAGAGTATAGAAGGGAAGTGGCGGATTTTCAAGGAATGTTTGTCTGGGGCACTGCAAGACAACGTTCCGAGGAGTCAAGGAGGTTCTGGTAGGACGCGGGACCCGTGGTGCACAAAGGTAGTGGTGAACCTAGTTAGGAAGAAAAAAAAGATATATAAAAGGTTCAGAGAGCTAGGGGATGTTAGGGATCTAGAGGAGTATAAGGTGTGTAGAAGGGAACTTAAAAAGGAAATTAGGAGAGCCAGAAGGGGTCATGAGAAGGCCTTGGCAGGTAAGATTAAGGAGAATCCCAAGGCCTTCTACAAATATGTGAAAAGTAAAAGGATGAGAAGAGAAGGGATAGGGTCTATAAAAGGTGAAGGGGGAAAAGTCTGTGTGAATCCGGAAGAAATGGCAGAGGTGCTTAACGAGTACTTTGCCTCGGTATTCACGGTGGAAAGTGAACTGGGAGATTGCACTGCAGGTTTGCGGCATACGGAAAAGATTGAGTATGTGGATGTTAGGAAAGAGGATGTGTTAGACCTGTTAAATTCTATCAAGATAGACAAGTCGCCGGGACCAGATGGGATGTACCCCAGGTTATTGTGGGAGGTGAGGGAAATGGTTGCAGAGCCCCTGGCGATGATCTTTGCGTCGTCCATGGAAACGGGAGAGGTTCGGAGGATTGGAGGATTGCGGATGTGGTTCCTATCTTTAAGAAAGGGAACAGGGATAGTCCAGGAAATTACCGACCGGTGAGTTTGACTTCAGTGGTTGGTAAGCTGATGGAGAGGCTTCTGAGGGATAAGATATATGAACATTTGGAGAAGTTTGGACTGATTAGAAATAGTCAGCATGGTTTTGTCAAGGGCAGGTCATGCCTTACGAGCCTAGTTGAGTTCTTCGAAAATGTGACTGAACACATTGACAAAGGAAGGGCGGTGGACGTAGTGTACATGGACTTTAGTAAGGCGTTTGATAAGGTCCCACATGCAAGGCTTCTGGAGATGGTGAGAGGGCATGGGATCCAAGGGGCTTTGGCTTCGTGGATCCAGAACTGGCTTGCCGGCAGAAGGCAGAGAGTGGTTGTGGATGGGTCTTGTTCTGCATGGAGGTCGGTAACCAGTGGAGTGCCCCAGGGATCTGTTCTGGGACCCCTGCTGTTTGTCATTTTCATAAATGACCTGGATGAGGAAGTGGAGGGATGGGTTAGCAAGTTTGCCGACGATACAAAGATCGGTGGTGTTGTGGATGGTCTGGAGGGATGCCAAAAGTTGCAGTGGGACATAGACAGGATGCAAGACTGGGCGGAGAAGTGACAGATGGACTTCAACACGGATAAATTTTGGCAAATGGAGTTTAATGTGGAAAAGTGTGAGGTAATGCACTTTGGCAGGAATAATAAATGTGTAGAGTATAGGGCTAATGGTAGGATTCTTAATAGTGTTGATGAACAGAGGGATCTTGTGTATTTGTGCATAGATCCCTGAAAGTAGGCAGTCAAGTCGAGAAGGTTGTTAAGAAGGCATATGGAGTCGTAGCTTTTATTGGTAGGGGGATTGAATTTCGGAGCCGCAACGTCATGTTGCAACTGTACAAAACTCTAGTGCGGCCGCACTTGGAGTATTGTGTGCAGTTCTGGTCCCCACATTATAAGAAAGATGGGGAGGCATTGGAGAGGGTACAGAGGAGGTTTACCAGGATGTTGCCTGGTATGGAGGGCAGATCTTATGAAGAGAGGCTGAGGGATTTGAGGTTGTTTTCGTTAGAAAGGAGGCAGCTAAGAGGGGACCTAATCGAAACATATAAGATGATTATAGGTTTAGATAGGGTGGACAGTGATAGCCTTTTTCCTAGGATGGAGAAAGCTAGCACGAGGGGACACCGCTTTAAATTAAGGGGTGATAGTTATAGGACGGATATCAGAGGTAGGTTCTTTACCCAGAGGGTGGTTAGGGAGTGGAATGCCCTGCCTGCGGCAGTTGTAGATGCGCCAAGTTTGGTGGCGTTTAAGAGGTTAGTTGATAAGTTTATGGAAGAGAGGGGAATGGTTTAGTTTGGAGGGTCATTGCTTTTTTCATAATTGGTCGGCGCAACATCGAAGGCCGAAGGGCCTGTTCTGCGCTGTAATGTTCTATGTTCTATGTTCTAAATGTGCAGAGGTCCATTTTGGCAGGAATAATGGGATGAAGAAGTACAATATAAGGGGTAGGAGTCTTAGCTGTGTTGTAGAGCAGAAAGATCTCGGGGTCCGGGTCCATAGGACTCTTAAATCGGCCTCGCAGGTGGAGGAAGTTGTCAAGAAGGCGTATGGTGTACTGGCCTTCATTAATCGAGGAATAGAGTTTAGGAGTCAGGAGGTAATGATGCAGCTCTATAAGACTTTTGTCAGACCCCAGTTGGAGTATTGTGCGCAATTCTGGTTGTCTCATTGTAGGAAGGATGTAGAGGCTATTGAGAGGGTTGAGAGGAGATTTACAAGGATGCTGCCTGGATTGGGGGGCAGGCCTTATGAAGATAGATTGAGGGAGCTGGGACTCTTCTCACTGGAGAGACGTAGGTTGAGAGGCGACCTGATAGAGGTTTGTAAAATGTTGAGAGGAATAGATAGGGTGGACTCTCAGAGACTATTTCCCCAAGCTGAAATGGTCACTACGAGAGGACACAGATTTAAGGTGCAGGGAAGCAAATACAAAGGAGATGTCAGGGGTAGGTTTTTCACTTAGAGGGTGGTGAGTGAATGGAACCGACTGCCGTCGGAGGTTGTTGAGGCAAACTCACTGGGGTCTTTTAAGAGACTTCTGGATGAGTATATGGAAAAGAATAGGATAGGGAGTTATAGATAGGTCTGTGGATTGGTAGATGTGATCAGCACAACTCGTGGGCCGAAGGGCCTGTTTGTGCTGTATTGTTCTATGTTCTATGTTCTAATGTAACTGCCTCAACCACTTTGCTTGGCAGTGTGTTCCAGGCCCATACTGTGTAAAAAAACTTCCCCTCTTAGCTTGAACTTGGAATTGTCATTTCTGTCCCTGGGAAAAACCTTCCAACTGTTCATCCTATCCACAATGCTCATAATTTTATAAACTTCTATCAGGTCGCCCCCTCAGCCTCCGTCCTTCCAGAGAGAATAATCCCAGTTTCTCTCCTCATAGTTTATACCCTCCATACCATCCTGGTAAACATTTCTTGCACTCTTTGCAGAGCCTCCTCATCCTACTTGTGATGTGGTGACCAGAATTGAACACATGTGGCCTAACCAATGGTTTACACTACATCATTTGGCAACTTTTATACTCTGTGCCCAGTCTATGAGAGCTTTCTTCACCACCTTTTCCACCTGCACTGCCACTTTTAAGGATCTGTGGACCTGTACTCCCGGATTTCTCTCTGTGTGTCTCTGTACTCCTGATGGTTCTGCTATTTATTTTCTAGCTCCCCCCTGAATTGGATTTACCAAAATGCACCACCTCACATTTGTCTGAATTAAATTCCATCTGACATTTCTCTGCCCAAGTTCCCAGCCTATCCATATCTAGCTGTATTCTCGGACAATCTTCATCACTCTCTGCAAATCTGCCAATCACAATATCATCCACAAATCTCCTAATAAGACCAGCTATGTTTTCTTCCAAATCATTTATATATATATTACAAACAGATCCCAGCACTGATCCCTGCGGAACACCACTAGTTACAGACCTCATTCAGAAAATCATTCTTCCACTGCGCCCCTCTACCTTCCATGGTCAAGCCAGTTCTGAATCCATCTAGCTAGTTCACCACCAATCCCATGAGATTTAATCTTTTGCACCAGCCTGCCATGAGGGATCTTGTCAAATGCCTTACTAAAATCCATGTAGACAACATCCACAGGCCTTCCCTCAGCAATCATTCCTTTGACATCTCAAAAAATTCCGATATGATGCGATTCCTGAGGGGATGATCTTACATAGAACATAGAATGCTACAGCACAAAAAGGCCCTTCGGCCCACAAGTTGTGCTGATCATATCCATACCTCCCAGGCCATAGAACTATCTGTAACTCCCAATCCCATTAAATCCCATGTACTCATCCAGAAGTCTCTTAAAAGACCCCAGCGAGTTTGCCTCTACCACCACCGACAGCAGCCGATTCCACTCACTCACCACCCTCTGAATGAAAAACTTACCCCTGACATCTCCTCTGTACTTGCTCCCCAACACCTTAAACCTGTGTCCTCTCGTAGCGACCATTTCAGCCCTGGGAAAAAGCCTCCGAGAACCCATCTTATCTGTTCCTCTCAACATCTTATAAACCTTACCTTCAAGCCCCATTGACCAATAGGCTGGGTGAGCTGGTAAGATCGCGAGAGAGCCAAGAAACCAGGTTCATGCCCAATTTCTTGTCTCTCGCAATTATTATGGCTCAGGTCAGAAACTCCAAACTGATTTATGGAGCCTGCCTGGATCATAAATTTTTCCTCTTGACTAGGATATACTTCACCTCAGATTTGATTCAAATGACACATTAGGGAGCTTTATCAAACAAAATTCATTTAAGAATATAGTTAACATGTATAGTAAGAAAATTAGCAAGACCGTTTATCAATTACAAACAAGAAACAGAACAACCACTACAATAGATAACCCCTAATAAAGATATCTAATGTGTTCCAATCAAAATCAACCTTCATTTAAACAAAACCCTTTAAATAGGTTCCACACAGCTAAGACCAATACACACATAACACTGGATTTTGGTTCTTTGGATGAACTCTGCAGTTCTCTGAATAAATTCAGAACAGTTTCCCAAAACCCCAGAAACAATCAACATCATCTAATTTACCCCCTTCAGAAAGGCAACACCTTGCTTTCAGAAAACCAACAGAACTTTCAAAACAAGGAAGAGAGAGAGAGACTTCTTTTCAGTTTGATGTCTCTTCTAAAACTTAAAACTGCAGTGAAACAGGAAGAAACGTTAGAAAGGAAAAAAAAACCTCTGATCAGAATCTAAGACCTTCCTCCTAACAATGCAGGGTCATAAAACCAATCCCAGAGTAAACATAAACAACCTCCATTTAAACCACTGAAGTAGCAATGAAAAGACATCCCCAGTCAAGTCAGTAACAAATGACAGTTAATGTTGCAAGAGCTGCAGAGATCACGATTTAAAAAAAAACTTTCTTAAAGGGATACTAATGTCACATAATCTTACCAACATTGGCTATCCAGCACACTCATCCTCGTGCCCAAGAAGGGTGGTAAGGTTGTTTATAATATTTAAGTTTATTTTAAATGTAATTCAAATGAAAGTGTGGAGCAGGGACAACTTTGAGATTGAGTGGTTTGGTGCAGTTGAGGAGAGAGGTCAAGGAATGAGACAGTTACTGGCATCGAGAGCATGGGTTTACTTTTTAATCACCGTGGTGGCAATGTTGAGTGAAAACATTTCCCCACATCTCAGACCAAAATAACCTACCCCATATCCTGAGACTGTGACCCCTTGTTCTAGACATTGCCCTCTTCCCCCTCCCTATTACCTCCTCCTTTCTCCCCTCCTCCTGCCCTTCACCCTCTCCTCCACCACTCCTTCCCCTCAGCCCAGCCCCTCTCCCTTCCCCCTTCCCCTACTTCCCTCCTTCTCCCACTTCTCCCTTCCCCCATTTGCTCTCTTCCCCCTTCCCCTCCTCCTCCCCTTTCACCCCTCCCCCATTCACCCCCTCCCCCCTTCTTCTCCTCCTTCCCCTTCCCCTCCCCCTCCTCCCTCCACACTTCCCCCCTCCCCCTTCCCCATTCTCCCTCTCCCCTTTCTCCTCCTCCTCCCTTTCACCCCTTCCCCCCATTTGTTCCCTCCCTCCTTCTTCTCCTCCTTCCCTCCCCTCCCCCTCCACACTTCACCCCTTCCCTTCTCCTCCTCCTCCCCTTTCGTCCCTTGCCCCCATTCGCCCCCTCTCCCTTCTTATCCTCCTTCCCCCCTTTCCCCTCCACCCTTGCCCTCCTCCCTTCCCATTCTCCCCCTCCCACCCTCCCCTTCCCTTCCCCCCTTCTCCCTCCTCCCCTTCCCCCAAGAGGAAATAACCATATCCACTCTCTCTAACTTGGTCAGAATTTTAGACATTCCAATGAGATCCTCTCTCATTTCTCTAAACTCCAGTGAGCCAATCTCACCTCGTATAACAATCCTGCCATCCTCTGAATCAGTCTGGTGAACCTTCGCTGCACTCGCTCTCTGTGAGTTTATCCTTTCTCAGATAAAGAGACATATTTCACCCATAATACTCCAGGGTGTGGTCTCACCAACTCCCCTAATGGCTGCAGTAGGATACTCTTGCTTCTGTTCTCAAGTCCTCTTGCAATGTTGGCCAACATATTATTTGCTTGCCTAACTGCTCGCTGTCCCTGCACACTTGCTTTCAGTGGCTGGTATACAAGGACACCCAGATCTCTTTTACATCAACATGTCCGATCAGCATTTAAATAATACCCTGCCATTCTGTTTCTCTAACCATAGTGGATGACTTCACATTTATCCACATTATTCTGTATCTGCCATGTGTTTATCCGCTCAGTTAACTTGTCTAAATCACCTTGAAGCCTCTTTACATCCTCCTCACAGCTCATATTCCCACCAGGAGACAACAGTTGCTTGAGAAGCTTCTTAATGGGCTGAGGGTTGGACCAGAAGATGATTTTCAAATTGTCAATCAAATCATCTGGAGCAAGTTACTGATGTCAGGAATTGTGTCATTAAAATGATGTTTCCATTGAAGTAAATGCCTTGAAAAGGAAGAGTTATTCCCAGGGAGTGGGTTTGATGGATTGTTTGGTCAGTGGGCTGTACACTCACACTGCTGACTCTCAGAGTCCCTGTCTGCCCGGCAACAGTAATTCTATGGCTGCCACTGAGGTCTGCGTTTCACAGCCAATTCCAGCCTCCTGGCACTCCCAATGGGACTGCCCAATCATACTGACCAATCGCATTGCCCAGTGGCACTGACCAATTGCATTGCCCAATGGCACTGACCAATCACACTGCCCAATGGCACTGACCAATGGCACTGACCAAACGCACTGCCCAAATGCACTACCCAATGACACTGACCAATGGCACTGACCAATGGCACTGATAGATTGGAACTGACGGATTGGAACTGACGGATTGGAACTGGCGGATTGGAACTGGCGGATTGGAACTGACCGATGGCACTGAGCTTTCTCCAGTTCGATTTGGGACTGATCCGATATCAGACCATGCAGATGCAGTGTGAGGTTGGGATGTAGAAATTGACTGGGGCATTGGATTGAAAGTCAAAGCCTTAATCACAGGATTGTGAGGAGACAACATTCCGAGGAACAAAGAATGAAAAAAATACAGCACAGGAACAGGCCCTTCAGCCCTTCAAACCTGCACTAACAATGATGGCTACTTAAACTAAATCTGTACACACTTACAGAGTCCGTACCCTTCCATTCCCATCCTATTCATGTATCTGTCTAAATTGCCCCTTAACTGCCACTATTGTACCTGCTCCCACCCTCTTTCCAGGCAGCGCATTCCAGACACTCACCACCCTCTGTGTAAAAAACCTTTCCTTGCACATTTCCTCGAAACTTTTCCCCACTCACCTTAAACCTGTATCCCCGAGTACTTGGTTTTTCTACCCTAGGAAAGAGCATCTGACTATCCACTCTCTCCATGTCACTCATAATATCTATCAGGTCACCCCTCAACATCTGCCATTCCAGTGAGAACAAACCGAGTTTCTCCAACCTCTTCTCATAGTTAATATCCCTAGAACAGGCAATATCCAGGTAAACCTCTTTTATACCCTCTACAATGCACCCACACCCTTCTGCTAGTGTAACAACAGAACTGTATATAATATTCCAAATGAGGCCTAAGGTTCTGTACAGCTGCAGCAGGAGCTGTTAATCTTTATAGTCAATAAAGGCAAGCATGCCGTATGCTTTCTTAACTACTTGATTTACTTAACTACAGTGATCAATGTCACTGTACACCAAGATCTCTCTGCTTGTCAATACTCCTAAGGATTCTACCAATTACTGTATAATTCCTATATGGGCCCTTCGAAGGCCGACGGGCCTGTTCTGTGCTGTTCTGTGCTGTAATGTATTGGGCCTTCCAAAATGCATTATCTCACATTTCTCCAGATTAAACTCTATCTGCTGTTTCTCTGCCCAAGTCTCCAATTGGTCTATGTTTTTTTATCCTACAGGTGCTTTGGTCCACCTTGTTGTCTAACGAGGGGCATACACGCGATGGGTCGTGAGAGGGCTGCTCTTGGATTTTTTCGAGAGTATCCTAGTGCTTCACGTCGTTAGTGTAAGCTTGACCTGGACCATTTGATGGGCAACACGACAGCTCAGTGACTATCGCTGTGCTGTGCAGATACATGGATTTGGGCCTGTGTCTGTGGGAGTTTGCGCATTCTCCCGGTGCTTGCGTGGGTTTTCTCCGGGTGCTCCGGTTTCCTCCCACATCCCAAAGATGTGCTCTTAGGCTATTTGGCAAAACAAATTCTCCCTAAATTGTCTCAAATTTGGTTTTTAATCCATAGATCTATAAACATGGACAGGGATCACGGATAGAGGTGGGAACATCGGGGTGGCGGCGCGGGCTCGTTGGGCCGAAGGCCTGTTTCCCGTGCTGTTTTGTTCTTTGTTCTTGCTGAATCTTCTTCACTATCTGCAACTCCACCAATTTTTGTATTGTATGAGAACTTATGAATCAGACTAACTGTATTTTCCTCCAAATTATTTATCTGCACTACAAACAACAAAGGTCCTAGAACTGATTCCTGTGGAACACTGCTAGTCACAGCCTTCCATTCAGAAAAAGCATCCCTCTACTGCTACCTCTGTCTTCGATGGCCAAGTCAGTTCTGTAACCATCTTGCCAGCTCTCTGATCCCGTGTGACTTCACCTTTCATATCAGTCTCCAATGAGGTACCTTGTCAAAGGCTTTACTGAAGTCTGTGTATACAACATCCACTGCCTTTCCCTTATCTATCATCATCATCACCTCCTCAAAAAAACTCAGTCAGGTTAGTGAGGCATCACCTTCCCTTTACAAAACCATGCTGTCACTAATAAGTAAGAAGTCTGACATCACCAGGTTAAAGTCCAAGTTGGACTTAAACCTGGTATTGTCAGACTTCTTACTGTGTTTACCCCAATCCAACGCCGGCATCTCCGCATCATTACTACTAAATCCATTTGTTTCCACATGAGTAAATTCAGTCCCTGGGAACCTTTTCCAATTATTTCCCTACCACTGATATTAGGCTCACTGGCCTATAATTTCCCGGGTTCTCCCTGTTCTCCTTCTTAAACAATAGCATAACATTGCCTATCTTATTAGGCATGAAGCTGAGGGCAGTAGTTATAGTTGGGGGAAGGGTAATTATGAGGCCATCAGGAGAGAATTAGGGTGCATAGATTGGACTAGGAAACTACAGGGACTGGGAACATCTGAAATGTGGAGCTTATTCAAGGAGCAGCTGCTGCGAGTCCTTGATAAGTATGTCCCTGTCAGGCAAGGGGGAAATGGTCGAGTAAGAGAACCTTGGTGTACAAAAAAAGTTGATTTGCTGGTTAAAAGGAAAAAGGAGGCTTATGTCAGGATGAGGCTTGAAGGCTCAGTTAGTGCAATGGAAAGCTATAGATTAGCCATGAGGGAGCTAAAGAGTGAGTTCAGGAGAACTAAAAGGGGACATGAGAAGACTTTGACTAACAGGATCAAGGAGAATCCTAAAGCTTTCTTTAGATATGTTAATAATAGAAGATTGGTTAGGGCAAGATTAGGGCCAGTCATAGACAGCAGTGGGAAGTTGTGCGTGGAGCCTGAAGAGATTGGAGAGGTACTGAATAAATATTTCTCTTCGGTATTTACGCAGGGTGATGTAAATGTAGTTATGGAGAACACTGAGGTACAGGGTAGCAAACTGGAAAGTATTGAAGTAGATAGGGAGGATGTGCTAGATATTCTTGAGGGTTTGAAGTTGGATAAGTCCCCTGGGCCGGACGGGATTTACCTAGGATTCTCTGGGAGGCAAGAGAGGAGATTGCAGAGCCTCTGGCTCTGATCTTCAGGTCGTCGTTGGTTACAGGTGTGGTTCCGGAGGACTGGAGGATAGCGAATGTGGTCCCGTTGTTCAAGAAGGGGAAGAGAGACCTTCCAGGGAATTATAGCCAGTGAGTCTTACTTCTGTTGTGGGCAAAGTATTGGAGAGAATAATTAGGGATAGGATTTATAGTTATTTAGAGAGTAATGAATTGATTGGAGATAGTCAGCATGGTTTTGTGAAGGGTAGGTCGTGCCTTACTAACCTCATTGAGTTTTTTGAAAAAGTGACTAAAGAGGTGGATGGGGGTAAGGTGGTTGATGTGGTATATATGGACTTTAGTAAGGCATTTGATAAGGTGGCCAATGGAAGACTTCTGCAGAAAATGCAGATGTATGGGATAGAGGGTGATTTAGCTAATTGGGTTAGGAATTGGCTAGCAGATAGAAGACAGAGGGTGGTGGTTTATGGGAGATATTCATCTTGGAGTTCGGTGACAAGTGGTGTACCTCAGGGGTCTGTTTTGGGGCCCCTGCTGTTTGTAATTTTTATAAATGATCGGGATGAGGGGATTGAAGGATGGATTAGTAAATTTGCAGATGACACTAAAGTCGGTGGAGTGGTAGATAGTGAAGAGGGGTGTTATAGTTTGCAGAGGGACTTGGACAAGTTGCAGAGCTGGGCCGAGAGGGGGCAAATGGAGTTTAATGTGGAAAAGTGTGAGGTAATGCACTATGGCAGAAATAATAAATGTGTAGAGTATAGGGCTAATGGTAGGATTCTTAGTAGTCTTGATGAACAGAGGGATCTTGGTGTGTATGTGCATAGTAGTCAGTCAAGTCGAGAAGGTTGTTAAGAAGGCATATAGAGTCTTAGCTTTTATTGGTGGGGGATTGAATTTCGGAGCCGCAACGTCATGTTGCAACTGTACAAAACTCTAGTGTGGCCGCACTTGGAGTATTGTGTGCAGTTCTGGTCCCCACATTATAAAAAAGATGTGGAGGCATTGGAGAGGGTACAGAGGAGGTTTACCAGGATGTTGCCTGGTATGGAGGGCAGGTCTTATGAGGAGAGGCTGAGGGATTTGAGTTGTTTTCGTTAGAAAGGAGGAGGCTAAGAGGGGACCTGATCGAAACATATAAGATGATTAGAGGTTTAGATAGGGTGGACAGTGATAGCCTTTTTCCTAGGATTGAGAAAGCTAGCACGAGGGGACACAGCTTTAAATTAAGGGGTGATAGTCATAGGACGGATATCAGAGGTAGGTTCTTTACCCAAAGGGTGTTTCGGGAGTGGAATGCCCTGCCTGCAGCAGTTGTAGATGCGCCAAGTTTGGTGGCGTTTAAGAGGTTCGTTGATAAGTATATGGAAGAGAAGGAAATGGTTTAGTTTGGAGGGGCATTGTTTTTTATATTGGTCGGCGCAACATCGAAGGCCGAAGGGCCTGTTCTGTGCTGTAATGTTCTATGTTCTATGTTCTAAACTAAACCATTCCCTTCTCTTCCATAAACTTATCAACTAACCTCTTAAACGCCACCAAACTTGGTGCATCTACAACTGCTGTAGGCAGGGCATTCCACTCCCTAACCTACCTCTGATATCCGTCCTATAACTATCACCCCTTAATTTAAAGCTATGTCCCCTCGTGCTACCTTTCTCCATCCTAGGAAAAAGGCTATCACTGTCCACCCTATCTAAACCTCTAATCATCTTATATGTTTCAATAAGGTCTCCTCATAGCCGCCTCCTTTCTAATGAAAACAACCTGAAATCCCTCAGCCTCTCCTCATAAGACCTGCCCTCCATACCAGGCAACATCCTGGTAAACCTCCTCTGTACCCTCTCTAATGCCTCCACCTCTTTCTTATAATGCGGGGACCAGAACTGCACACAATACTCCAAGTGCGGCCGCACTAGAGTTTTGTACAGTTGCAACATGACGTTGCGGCTCCGAAATTCAATCCCCCTACCAATAAAAGCTAAGACTCCATATGCCTTCTTACAACCTTATCGACTTGACTGCCTACTTTCAGGGATCTATGCACAAATACACCAAGATCCCTCTGTTCATCAACACTATTAAGAATCCTACCATTAGCCCTATACTCTACACATTTATTATTCCTGCCAAGTGCATTACCTCACACTTTTCCACATTAAACTCCATTTGCCACCTCTCGGCCCAGCTCTGCAACTTGTCCAAGTCTCTCTGCAAACTATAACACCCCTCTTCACTATCTACCACTCCACCGACTTTGGTGTCATCCGCAAATTTACTAATCCATCCTTCAATACCCTCATCCAGATCATTTATAACCCAGAGACCTGGGTTACTACAGATATAACATTGCTGCACAGGACTGTATTGCTGCAGGGGATGCATTGTTGTAGACACTGCGTTGCTGTGGAGCACTGTATTGTTGCAGAGGCAGAGGCTCTTGTTGCTGCAGAAGCCCTGCACTGCTGCCGAGGCAGGGGGCCTGCACTACTGCAAGTTCAGGAGCTGCAAAGGTGGACTTGAGAATGTGAAGTTTTCTGGCTTCCATAATCGGAATCCTGACAGCAGCAGAGGAACAATCAGCAAACTAGCAATCTTCTATAATTCAACTTCTAATCAAATATTGTGCCAACTGATTGCTGAGGCACAAAGTGCCTTCTCGAAAGACAAGATGCTGGTTCTCATGTTTGTGTTGTGTTTTCTGGAACTGTAGAGTTGGCTGATGACAGAGAGATTCAGGATTGGTGGTTGCGGGGGTGGGGAGGTTACACTTCAAGAAGGCTAAACATGCTGCTGAGTAAGATATCTGACCCTCACCACAAGCACACACACACCCACAACACTCCCAGTATGACAGAGTCATCAACTAGAACCACAGAAAATTACAGCTCAGAAACAGGCCTTTTGGCCCTTCTTGTCTGTGCTGAACCATTTTTTGCCTAATCCCACTGACCTGCACTTGGACCATATCCCTCCACTCCCCTCTCATCCATGAACCCGTCCAAGTTTTTCTTAAATGTTAAAAGTGACCCCGCATTTACCACTTTATCCGGCAGCTCATTCCACACTCCCACCACTCTCTGTGTGAAGAATCCCCTCTAATATTCCCTTTAAACTTTTCTCCTTTCACCTTTAACCCACGTCCTCTGGGTTTTTTTCTCCCTGAGCCTCAGTGGAAAAAGCCTGCTTGCATTCACTCTATCTATACCCATCAAAATCTTATACACCTCGATCAAATCTCCCCTCATTCTTCGACGCTCCAGGGAATAAAGTCCGAACCTATTCAATCTTTCTCTATAATACAGTTTCTCAAGTCCGGGCAACATCCTTGTGAACCTCCTCTGCACTCTTTTAACCTTATTAATATCCTTCCAGTAATTAGGTGACCAAAACTGCACACAATACTCTAAATTCAGCCTCACCAATGTCTTATAAAACCTCACCATAACATTCCAACTCTTACACTCAATACTTTGATTTATAAAGGCCAATGTTCCAAAAGCTCTCTTTATGACTCTATCTACCTATAACACTACTTTTATGGAATTATGTATCTGTATTCCCAGATCCCTCTGTTCTACTGCACTCTTCAGAGTCCTACCATTTACACTGTATGTTCTACCTTGGTTTGTCCTTCCAAAGTGCAATATCTCACACTTGCCAACATTAAACTCCACTGCCATTTTTCAGCCTATTTTTTTAGCTGGTCCAAATCCCTCTGCAAGCTTTGAAAACCTTCCTCACTGTCCACTACACCTCCAATCTTTGTATCATCAGCAAACTTATGGATCCAATTTACCATCCAGATCATTGATATAGACGACAAACAGCAAGACACAGCACTGATCCCTGTGGCACACCACAAGTCACAGGCCTCCACTCAGAGAAGCAATCCTCCACTACCACACTCTGGCTTCTTCCATTGATTTAATTGATAGTAAACTCACAAACTTTCGGGTTTACTATCAAACAAATCGGTTGGATTTAAACCTGGTGTTGTCAGACTTCTTACTGTGTTTACCCCAGTCCAACACCGGCATCTCTACATCAGTCTTCCATTGAGCCAGTGTCTAATCCAATTTACTAACTCTCCATGTATACCCACGACTGAACCTTCCTAACTAATCTTCTATGCGGGACCTTGTCAAAGGCCTTACTGAAGTCCATGTAGATAACATCCACATCCATCTTCATCCACTTTCCTGGTAACCTCCTTGAGAAATTCTAATAGATTGGTCAAACATGATCTAACATGCACAAACTTTAAGGACATTCAAATGGTCATTGGATAGGCATATGAATAATATTGGAATAGTTTAGGTTAAAGGGTCATTAGATTGGTTCCACTGGTCGGCGCAACATCGAGGGCCAAAGGGCCTGTACTGAGCTGTAAAGTTCTATGTTCCATGTTCAAAACCATGTTGACTCTCCCTAATAAGTCCCTGTCCATCCAAAGTATTTGTAGATCCTAAATCTTAATATTCTTTCAATAATTTACCTACTACTGATGTCAAATTTACTGGCCTATAATTTCCTGGATCTCTTTTTGAGTCTTTTTTAAGCAAATGCATTTTTTAAGCATTTTCTACAGAAAATGCAGATGTGTGGAATAGAGGGTGATTTAGCTAATTGGATTAGGAATTGGCTGGCAGATAGAAGACAGAGGGTGGTGGTTGATGGGAGATATTCATCGTGGAGTTCGGTGACAAGTGGTGTGCCTCAGGGGTCTGTTTTGGGGCCCCTGCTGTTTGTAATTTTTATAAATGATCTGGATGAGGGTATTGAGGGATGGATCAGTAAATTTGCAGATGACACTAAAGTCGGTGGAGTGGTAGATAGTGAAGAGGGGTGTTATAGTTTACAGAGTGACTTGGACAAGTTGCAGAGCTGGGCCGAGAGGTGGCAAATGGAGTTTAATGTGGAAAAGTGTGAGGTAAT
This sequence comes from Sphyrna mokarran, assembly GCA_024679065.1. Classification (NCBI taxonomy): domain Eukaryota; kingdom Metazoa; phylum Chordata; class Chondrichthyes; order Carcharhiniformes; family Carcharhinidae; genus Sphyrna; species Sphyrna mokarran. The sequence goes on from JAGIQG010000032.1 coordinate 1,086,891, forward strand.
GCACTTTGGCAGGAACAATAAATGTGTAGAGTATAGGGCTAATGGTAGGGCTCTTAATAGTGTTGAGGAACAGAAGGATCTTGGTGTATGTGTCAATAGATCCCTGAAAGTAGGCAGTCAAGTGGATAAAGTTGTTAAGAAGGCATATGGAGTCTTAGCTTTTATTGGTAGGGGGATTGAATTTAGGAGCCGCAGCATCATGTTGCAACTGTACAAAACTCTAGTGCGGCCGCACTTGGAGTATTGTGTGCAGTTCTGGTCCCCACATTATAAGAAAGATGTGGAGGCATTGGAGAGGGTACAGAGGAGGTTTACCAGGATGTTGCCTGGTATGGAGGGCAGGTCCTATGAAGAGAGGTTGAAGGATTTGAGGTTGTTTTCGTTAGAAAGGAGGCGGCTAAGAGGGGATCTTATTGAAGCATATAAGATGATTAGAGGTTTAGATAGGGTGGACAGTGATAGCCTTTTTCCTAGGATGGAGAAAGCTAGCACGAGGGGACACAGCTTTAAATTAAGGGGTATGAGTTATAGGACGGATATCAGAGGTAGGTTCTTTACTCAAAGAGTGATTAGGGAGTGGAATGCCCTGCCTGCAGCTGTTGTAGATGCGCCAAGTTTGGTGGCGTTTAAGAGGTTAGTTGATAAGTATATGGAAGAGAAGGGAATGGTTTAGTTTGGAGGGGCATTGCTTTTTATTTTGGTCGGCACAACATCGAAGGCCGAAGGGCCTGTTCTGTGCTGTAATGTTCTATGTTCTATGTTCTATGTTCAAAGGAACAACATGATCTATCCTCCAACCATCCAGCACTTCACCCATGGATATTGACATTTTAAATATACCTGCCAGGGGCCCTGCAATTTCTACAGTAATCTCCTTCAATGTCCGAGGGAATACCCTCTCTGGTCCTGGGGATTTATCTACTCTGATTTGCCTCCAGACAGCGAGCACCTCCTCCCCTTTAATCTCTACAGGTTCCGTGACCTCCCTAATTGTTTGCCTTATTTCCATAAACTCCGTGCCAGTTTCCTTGGTAATCATGGATGCAAAAAACCTATTTAATATCTTCTCCCTTTTGGTTCCATACAAAGCCGATCACTCTGATTTTCATGAGGACCAATTTTATCCCTTACTATCCTTTTGCTCTTAATATACCTGTAGAAACTCTTAGAAACTTCAGCTCAGGTTCACTTTTGAGAAACACAAGTTATCAGCAAAGACCAGAGATATGCAGGTCAGGGGGATTGGCCATGCTAAACTGTCCTGTAGTGTTCCAAGGTGCACAGATTCGGGAGGTTGGCCATGGTAAGTTGTCCCTTAGTGTTCCAAGATGTGCAGGATGGGGGATTAGCCATGCTAAACTGACCCGTCATGGTGTAAAGTTTAGGGGATTAGTGAGTTAAATAAATGGGGTCATGTGGATAGCACCTAGGTAGAATATTCTGTCAGAGAGTCAGTGCAGATTCAATGGGCTGAATGGCCTCTTTCTGCACAGTCTTGTGAACGTGTGCTGAGTTATTCCAATATCTTACTCAATTCAGAGGAGAGATGTGTATTTCTTAGAAGATTTACACATCATCTCTCGACTGAATTCTGGAGTGGTCTGAAGATTGACAAGACAAGTTGATGATGGAAGCGATTACTCTGAGAGGTAGTGTAAACAGTTCGGGGACAGTCCCAGTTGGAAATGTTCTAATTAAGCTGCCGCACATTTAGTTCAACAATAAAACATTTTTTTAACCAAATATTTGTTCTCTGTGGCTTGTGGTTTCTGTCTGCATCGACTTGAGAGATTACCAATCCCGTGTGGTGTTTCTGTCAATTCCTGTGTCACAATATAATCATCTTGAGGGAGAGACTGTGAACATATCGAGGGCAGAACCAATATCTGTGGGAGAGAAACTCAAAGAAAAGAAGATCACAGTGGAGCAACCACGAAAGGTGGAGACACCTCAGAAGGTTACATGGCCTCCCCTACTCCTATTTTTACTGAACCCCCCCAGCCCCCACCCTCAGGCCTGTCTGCCCTCCCCATCCACCCACTGGCTTCATTCCAACTCCCACCACATCAGTAACACAGGCACAAATACACACCCTCCGCCCATCCCAATCACCCTCACACCTTCCTCACAATACTCCAAACTCCAATAGTCCAAAGATGTGCAGGTTAAGTTGATTGGCCATGCTAAAATTGTCCTTTAATGTACTAGGATGCTTAGGTTAGAGGGATTAGTGGGTATAATATGTAGGGATATGGGGATAGGACCTGCCAGGGATTGTGGTCGGTGCAGACTTGATGGGCCGAAGGGCCTCTTTCTGCACTGTAGGGTTTCTATGATTTTATGAAGCTGCAAAGCTTAGTCACAAATGAAAACCCTCTTTCCCTTCATTCTAAATTCATTACTTTACATCTTCCCTTCCCCCAGGGTCCTGATTCATTACCATCCCCCATATTCCCTATCGCACTCTTTCCCCGTGCCCTCAATCTGCAATTCTTCCTCCAAACCTCTCCCCTCCCTCTTTTACCTGCTCCTGTTCCCACTCTGCTGTCTGGACCCAGTTAGTATGGATGGACCTGAACACAGTCTTTGATTCTGTTCCTGTGTGATATCAAACACATTGTTCACAAAGGTGTGAACCCCAAGGGATGAAATCTTCTTGACATGAAGCGTTTGAATAAGTCGCACACTTCACAAATCTTTTTATAGAAAGTCACATTCGTCACAGCCTCTTCATTGAGTCCAGATTTCTTGTCCAGGAAGGGACTTCAGCCATTTTTAATTCTGATTCTCTAACCTTGGCCTCTGCATCACTCCGGTGAAGTTGACACAGTGGTACAGTGGTTAGCATTGCTGCCTCACAGTGCAAGGGAGCTGGATTTGATTCCCAGCTTGGGTCACTGTCTGTATGGAGTTTGTACCTTCTCTCCATGTCTGCGTGGGTTTCCTCTGGGTGCTCCAGTTTCCTCCCACAGTCTGAAAGATGCGCTGGTTAGATGCACTGGCCGTGCTAAATTCTCCCTCAGTGTACCCAAACAGGTGCTGGAATGTGGTGACTTGGGGATTTTCACAGAAACTTCATTGCAGTGTTAATGTAAGCCTACTTGTGACACTAATAAATAAACACAGCAGCTCATACATAGAACATAGAACAATGCAGCACAAACAGGCCCTTCAGCCCATGAGTTGCGCTGATCACATCTACCAATCCACAGACCTATCTATAACCCCCTATCCCATTCGTTTCCACGTACTCATCCAGAAGTCTTTTAAAAGACCCCAGTGAGTTTGCCTCAACAACCTCCGACGGCAGCCGATTCCATTCACTCACCACCCTCTGAGTGAAAAACTTACCCCGACATCTCCTCTGTATTTGCTTCCCTGCACCTTAAATCTGTGCCCTCTTGTAGTGACCATTTCAGCTCGGGGAAATAGTCTCTGAGAATCCACCCTATCTATTCCTCTCAACATTTTATAAACCTCATGTTTCTATTGAGAAAGTTACTCTCCTGTTCAGGCTGCCACAGATGGGGTGTGGACCTTTGTAGCAATTGTCCCTTTTGGGGCAACACAGCAGAGTATGGGTCACCTGGCCTGGGTGACCAATCAGGAATCATGCCAATGGGAGGAGATCTTTGAGGCAAAGGTATTTCAGAATTAAAGAAATTACTCTTTCTCGTCTGATGAAATCTGTTAAAGTGTGCCATTACTAATTCATTACCTTACCTCACCCTGTCGATGTCCCTCTGATGATCTTGTTTCAACCTTCCTCACAGCTCCTTTCAAATCCATAATCTTCACCACAAACCCACGTCAGTTTATCACCAAGATACAACCAACTTTCAATCCATTCTCTACCTGCAGCGACACTGTCTCAGGCTGAGCTACCCTCCACCTCACCCCATCTCCCTCTGAGTCCCTACTCCAAGCCCTGCTCTCAGCCAGACTGGAGAGGCTGAAAATGACTGGCCACCCTCCCCCTCCAAAAACATCAGCCTATTCAACATTTTGCTGTCCTCACATCAAATCCCAGTCACCCTCACCCCTCTGCCCACTGATTTAGGGACGGAACAGTGGGTTAGTACTGCTGCCTCACAGCACCAGGAACCCAGGTTCAATTCCCAGCTTGGGTCACTGGAGTCTGCACATTCTCCCTGTGTCTGCATCCGTTTCATCTGGTTGCTCCAGTTTCGTCCCACAGTCTGAAAAACGTGCTGGTTAGCACGGCCAATGGCCGTGCTAAATTCTCCCTCAGTATATCCAAACAGGAGTGTGGCAACTAGGGGATTTTCACAGTAACTTCATTGCTGTGTTAATGTAAGCCTTACTTGTGACATTAATAAATAAACTTTAAACTTTCAATTTTCATTGGCTCATGCTTTAGCAAAGCCTCGACTTTAGAACATTTATTGATAAGATTCGTGGTCTTGTTGTTCTATTATTCTGTATGACTCCATGTGCGTCAGGGAATATAACATTCACAAAACTCTGGCCTCTTGTTCACCCAGAAAACCCTTTCACCAATCAGTAGCAGAATTTGGAAGCATCTGCTATTTCCATGGCCACTCACACCTGACGGTGCTGCGTCTCAGTGCTCCCCTTCCACCCACACCCCCTCAGCGCCTACACATAACCCCTCGTCCAACCTCCTTACCCCCCAACCCCCTTCTGTTCACCACCCCACCAACCTACTCCACAGCACCCCATCTGCCCCCCCACCCACAGCTCATCCTGCAACTTTCCCTCTGCCCCCTCACCCACAGCACTCCCCAACCCTCCCACCCCAGCTCATCTGGAGCCCTCTGTGGAGTTCACAGGCACCTGTGACACAGAGGCAGAGATAACAGCAACCCCACACACCCTCCATTGATGGGAAGCTAGCAGAGAGACCAGATAGCGCATCCACTCTCACACCGATAGGGGCTTCTGGAGGTCACAGAGGTTTACAGGATGGAAACAGGCCCTTTGGCCCAACTTGTCCATGCTGTCCTTTTTTTTAAACCCTTAAGATAATTCCACTTGCCTGTTTGGTCCAAATCCCTCTAAACCCATCTTACCCATGTAACTATCGAAATGCTTTTTAAAAGACAAAAGTGTACCCGCCTCTACTAATACCTCTGGCAGCTTGTTCCAGACACTCACCATCCTGTGTGAGAAAAAATTAGAACATAGAACATTACAGAGCAGAACAGGCCCTTCGGCCTTCGATGTTGCGCCGACCAATTAAGAAAAAGCAATGACCCTCTAACCTAAACCATTCCCTTTTCATCCATAAACTTATCTACTAACCTCTTAAACGCCCCCAAATTTGGCGCATCCACAACTGCAGCAGGCCGGGCATTCCATACCCTAACCACCTTCTGGGTAAAGAACTATGTCCCCTCGTGCTACCTTTCTCCATCCGAGGAAAAAGGCTATCACTGTCCACCCTATCTAAACCTCTAATCATCTTATATGTTTCTATAAGGTCTCCTCTTAGCCGCCTTCTTTCTAATGAAAACAACCTCAAATCCCTCAGCTTCTCCTTATAAGAACTTCCATCCATACCAGGCAATATCCTGGTAAACCTCCTCTGTACCCTCTCCAATGTCTCCACATCTTTCTTATAATGCGGCGACCAGAACTGTATGCAATACTCCAAGTGTGGCCGCACCAGAGTTTTGTACAGCTGCAACATGACGTGTGGCTCCGAAATTCAATCCCCCTACCAATAAAAGCCAAGACTCTGTATGCCTTCTTAACAACCTTATCAACTTGATTGCCAACTTTCAGGGATCTATGCACATATACACCTAGTGGTCGTGAACACTATTAAGAGTCCTACCATTAGCCCTATACTCTACACATTTGTTATTCTGCCAAAGTGAATTACCTCACACTTTTCCACATTAAACTCCATTTGCCACCTCTCGGCCCAGCTCTGCAACTTGTCCAAGTCTCTCTGCAAACTATAACACCCCTCTTCACTATCTACCACTCCTCCGACTTTGGTGTCATCCGCAAATTTACTAATCCATCCTTCAATACCCTCATCCAGATCATTTATAAAAATTACAAACAGCAGGGGCCCCAAAACAGATCCCTGAGGTACACCACTTGTAACCGAACTCCACGATGAATATCTTCCATCAACCACCACCCTCTGTCTTCTATCTGCTAGCCAATTCCTAATCCAATTAGCTAAATCACCCTCAATCCCTTACATCTGCATTTTCTGCAGAAGCTTCCATGGGCCACCTTATCGAACGCCTTACTAAAGTCCATATATACCACATCAACCGCCTTACCCCCATCCACCTCTTTGGTCACTTTTTCAAAAAACTCAATAGGTTAGTAAGGCACGACCTACCCTTCACAAAACCATGCTGACTATCCTCAATCAATTCATTTCTCTCTAAATAACTATAAATCCTATCCCTAATAATTCTTTCCAATACTTTGCCCAGAACAGAAGTAAGACTCACCGGTCCATAATTCCCAGGATAGTCCCTATTCCCGTTCTTGAACAATGGGACCACATTCGCTATCCTCCAGTCTTCCGGTACTATACCCATAGCCAACAACGACCTGAAGATCAGAGCCAGAGGCTCTGCAATCGCCTCTCTCGCCTCCCAGAGAATCCTAGGGTAAATCCCATCCGGCCCAGGGGACTTATCTAACTTCAAACCCTCAAGAATATCTAGCACCTCCTCCTTATCTACTTCAATACTTTCCAGTTTACAACCCTGTATCCCAGTGTTCTCCACAACTACATTTACATCTCCCTGCGTGAATACCGAAGAGAAATATTTGTTCAGTGCCTCTCCAATCTCTTCAGGCTCCACGCACAACTTCCCACTGCTGTCTCTGACTGGCCCTAATCTTGCCCTAACCAATCTTCTATTTTTAATATATCTAAAGAAAGCTTTAGGATTCTCCTTGATCCTCTGGACCCTTTTGTATCCCTCCCCTCTCACTTTAAACCTCTGCCTCCTAGTTTTAGACTCCCCTATGTTTGGGGAAAGATATTGACTATCTACCTCGTCTGTGCCCCTCATTATTTTATAGACCTCTATAAGATCATCCCTCAGCCTCCTACGCTCCAGAGAAAAAAGTCCCAGTCTATCCAACCTCTCCTTATAACTCAATCCATCAAGTCCCAGTAGCATCCTAGTAAATCTTTTCTGTACTCTAATAATATCCTTTCTATAATACAGTGACCAGAATTGCACACAGTATTCCAAGTATGATCTTACCAATATCTTGTACAACTTCAACAAGACGTCCCAACTCCTGTATTCAATATCCTGACCAATGAAACCAAGCATGCTGAATACCTTCTTCACCACTCTGTCCACCTGTGACTCCACTTTCAAGGAGCTTTGAACCTGTACCCCTAGATCTCTTTGTTCTGTAACTCTCCCCAACACCCTACCATTAACTGAGTAAGTCCTGCCCTGGTTCAATCGACCAAAATGTATCACCTTGCATCTGTCTAAATTAAACTCCATCTGCCATTCGTCAGCCTACTGGCCCAATTGATCAAGTTCCCATTGCAATTGGAGATAACTTTCTTCACTATCCACTCTGCCACCAATCTTGGTGTCATCTGCAAACTTACTAACCATGCCTCCAATATTCTCATTCAAATCATTAATATAAATGACAAATAACAGTGGGCCCAGCACTGATCCCTGAGGCACACCGCTGGTCACAGACCTCCAGTTTGAAAAACAACCACCCTCTGGCTTCTGTTAAGAAGGAAATTTTGTATCCATTTAGATATCTCACCCTGGATCCCGTGAGACTTAATCTTATGCAACAACCTACTATGCAGTATCTTGTCAAAGGCCTCGCTAAAGTCCATGTAGACAAAATCAACTGCACTTCCCTCATCTACCTTCTTGATTACCCCTTCAAAAAACTCAATTAAATTTGTGAGACATGATTTTCTGCTCACAAAGCCATGCTGACTTCACACAACACACACACAAACAAACCCTCCTGAGCATCACAAGCAACGGCTGCCTGCCTACACATCTCCGTACGTTACATTTCTGACCTTAACCCTGATTGACTCAGAAGATCTCTTGGCCTTTTGCGGTTCTGAAGATTCTGTCCCATTCCATGTCATGCCCAGTAACCTGGGTGGCAACTTCTATGCAAGCCTCTTTGGTCAAATGGAGAATCTCCTCTGGCCATCCATAGTCATCAGGGACACTGACACTGACCTCCTCCACCAGGACCCCCAGACCAGGGGAAAGGGGGGGGGGGTGGGTAGAGTGCCCACTAGACTTACCCTGCTGCCTCCATGCCCCCCAGGATACCACATTGATAGGTCTGTCCCTCACCTTTACACAACTCTGGCTGCCTCCCTGCAATATCTGACAACACTCTGGGTTCTGCCTCCCCATTGGATCCGAGTGCTTGGCTCTATCCCACCCCTGCCCACACTCAAAACCCAACTGGAAGATTTGTTTCACACTTGGGGGGAGGCCCTCAATCAGCCATCCAGTGTAATATTGCGCGGACACATAATCTCTTCAGGGAGTGGACCAGTCCTGCTTACTCCAAGAGTAAAATTGCTGTATTCTCCTCCAAGTGGGCAAAGTATTGGAAAGAATTATTAGGGATAGGATTTATAGTTATTTAGAGAGAAACGAATTGATTGGGGATAGTCAGCATGGTTTTGTGAAGGGTAGGTTGTGCCTTACTAACCTTATTGAGTTTTTTTGAAAAAGTGACCAAAGAGGTGGATGGGGGTAAGGCGGTTGATGTGGTATATATGGACTTTAGTAAGGCGTTTGATAAGGTGGCCCATGGAAGGCTTCTGCAGAAAATGCAGATGTATAGGATAGAGGGTGATTTAGCTAATTGGGTTAGGAATTGGCTAGCAGATAGAAGATAGAGGGTGGTGGTTGATGGGAGATATTCATCTTGGAGTTCGGTGACAAGTGGTGTACCTCAGGGGTCTGTTTTGGTGCCCCTGCTGTTTGTAATTTTTATAAATGATCTGGATGAGGGTATTGAAGGATGGATTAGTAAATTTGCAGATGACACTAAAGTCGGTGGAGTGGTATATAGTGAAGAGGGGTGTTATAGTTTGCAGAGAGACTTGGACAAGTTGCAGAGCTGGGCCGAGAGGTGGCAAATGGAGTTTAATGTGGAAAAGTGTGAGGTACTTCACTTTGGCAGGAATAACAAATGTGTAGAGTATAGGGCTAATGGTAGGACTCTTAATAGTGTTGATGAACAGAGGGATCTTGGTGTATGTGTGCATAGATCCCTGAAAGTTGGGAATCAAGTCGATAAGGTTGTTAAGAAGGCATATGGAGTCTTAGCTTTTATTGGTAGGGGATTGAATTTCGGAGCCGCAACGTCATGTTGCAACTGTACAAAACTCTAGTGCGGCCGCACTTGGAGTATTGTGTACAGTTCTGGTCCCCACATTAAGAAAGATGTGGAGACATTAGAGAGGGTGCAGAGGAGGTTTACCAGGATGTTGCCTGGTATGGAGGGCAGTTCTTATGAGGAGAAGCTGAGGGATTTGAGGTTGTTTTCATTGAGAGAAAGCAGCTAAAAGGAGACCTTATTGAAGCATATAAGATGATTAGAGGTTTAGATAGGGTGGACAGTGATAGCCTTTTTCCTCAGATGGAGAAAGCTAGCACGAGGGGACATAACTTTAAATTAAGGAGTGGTGGTTTTAGGACGGATGTCAGAGGTAGGTTCTTTACCCAGAGTGTGGTAAGGGTATGGAATGCCCTGCCTGCGTCAGTTGTAGATGTGCCAAGTTTGGGGGCGTTTAAGAGGTTAGTGAATAAGTTTATGGATGAAAAGGGAATGGTTTAGGTTAGAGGGTCATTGCTTTTTCTTAATTGGTCGGCGCAACATCAAAGGCCGAAGGGCCTGTTCTGCGCTGTAATGTTCTATGTTCTCAGACTCCCTTTGCTGGTACATGTGTATGTTAGGCTTAAGTGAATGAAATGCTCACTGCAATTTTCAACACACTATATATTACATCCACAACTCCACTACACAAATATCTGGTTTCTTCACTAGTTTCAGTAACCTGATATCTCTAACTCATTTATCATTCAATCTCTATCACTGATCTTCCCTTTTGCTCTTTTCCCCAACCTCCCTCCTTTCATTTGCTTAAAACCGATCATATTTCAAACATTTCCTGGTTCTGGTGGCAGGTTACTGAGCTGAAACATCTCTCTCTCTCTCTCTCTCTCTCTCCACAGATGCTGCCAAACCTGGGGAGGATCTCTAGCATTTTCTGTATTGTTTTGAACATTTCTCATTGCAAGTTAGTGGAACAGAACCTGTCCTCTGAGAGTGGATTGCTTTAAACGTCTTTCAGAATAGGGTTAGAGGTCCAATGGGATGAAGGAGTATAATATCAAGTGTAAGACTCTTAGCAGTGTAGAGGAACAGAAGAACCTGGTCCGGGTCCATAGGACTCTTAAATCGGTCTTGCAGGTGGAGGATGTGATTAAGAAGGCCTATGGTGTACTGACCTTCATCAATCGAGGGATTGAGTTTAGGAGTTGGGAGGTAATGCTGCAGCTTTATAAGACCCTTGTCAGACCCCAGTTGGAGTATTGTGTGCAGTTCTGGTCGCCTCATTATAGGAAGGATGTGGAAGCTATTGAAAGGGTGCAGAGGAGATTTACAAGGATGTTGCCTGGATTGGGAGGCAGGCCTTATGAAGATAGGTTGAGGGAACTCAGTCGTTTCTCCTTAGAGAGACAAAAGATGAGAGGGAACCTGATAGAGGTTTATAAGATGTTGAGAGTATTAATCGGGTGGATTCTCAGAAGCTATTTCCCAGGGCTGAAATGGTCGCTACGAGAGGACACAGGTTTAAGGTGCTGGGGAGCAGGTACAGAGGAGATGTTAGGGGTAGGTTTTTCACTCAGAGGGTGATGGGTGAGTGGAATCGGCTGCCATTGGTGGTGGTGGAGGCAAATTTGAACAAAGAACAAAACAGCATGGGAAACAGGCCCTTCGGCCCAACGAGCCCGCGCTGCCATCCCGATGTTCCCACCTCTACCCATGATCCCTGTCTATGTTTATAGATCCATGGATTAAAAACCAAATTTGAGACAATTTAGGGAGAAATTGTTTTGCCAATTAGCCTAAGAGGACATCTTTGGGATGTGGGAGGAAACCAGAGCACCCGGAGAAAACCCATGCAAGCACGGGGAGAATGCGCAAACTCCCACAGACACAGGCCCAAATCCATGTATCTGCACAGCGCAGCGATAGTCACTGAGCTGTCGTGTTGCCCATCAAATGGTCCAGGTCAAGCGTACACTAATGACGTGAAGCACTAGGATACTCTCGAAAAAGATCCAAGAGCAGCCCTCTCACGACCCATCACGTGTATGTCCCTCGTTAGACAACAAGGTGGACCAAAGCACCTGTAGGATAAAAACAAGTACATCAATATCATCATCTATTTACACACTTCCCAGGGACTCCCAAGCTCATGATCCCTATTTTAAATCAGTTTTCTATACCCCTCCATTCCCATTCTGTTCATGTGCCCATCTAAGTATTTCTTAAATAACTCCAGAGTATCTGCCTCCACCACTTTACTTGGCAGCGCATTCCATACCCCACCACCCTCTGTGTGAAAAAACCCCCTCTAGCATCCAAATTATACCTTACCCCTCATAATCTTGTACAAGGTCTTTTAAGAAACTTCTGGATGAGTGCATGGGACTTAATGGGACTTAATGAGGGTTATAGATAGGCCTGGTAGGTATGGACATGATTGGCGCAACTTGTGGGCCTAAGGGCCTGTTTGTGCTGTAGTTTTCTATGATTCTATGTTCTATCAATGCAAATAATATGAAGGTCATCAAAAATCTCCTACATTGTGTTAGTTACTTGTGTCTCCAGTGAAAGCATCTTGCTCCTTTTAAGAACAAAGAACAAAGAACAGTAAAGCACAGGAACAGGCCCTTCAGCCCTCCAAGCCTGCACCAATCAGGATACCTGCCTGAACTAAAACCCTGCACACTTACAGAGTCTGAACCCTTCCATTCCCATCCTGTTCATGTATCTGTCTAGTTGCCCCTTAAATTCTGCTTTTGTACCTACTCCCACCACCTCCCCAGGCAGTGTGTTCCAGACATTCACCATCCTCTGTGTTAGAAACTTGCCTCACACATCTCCTCGAAACTTTTCCCCACGCCCCTTAAACCAATATCCCCGAGTAATTGACTTTTCTACCCCAGGAAAGAGCTTCTGACTATCCACTCTGTCCGTGTCACACATAGTCTTGTAAACTTCTATCAGGTCACCCCTCAACCTCATCGTTCCAGTGAGAACAAACTGAGTTTATCCAACCTCTCCTCATAGCTAATCCCCTCCAGACCAGCAACATCCTGGTAAACCTCTTCTGTACAGTCTCCAAAACATCTACATAATTTTGATTGTGTGACAACCAGAATTGTACACAATATTCTAAATGAGGCCTAACTGAAGTTAATGTTTATTTATTAATCACAAGTAGGCTTACATTAACATGACAATGAAGTTACTATGAAATTCCCCTAGTCGCCACACTCTGGCATCTGTTGAGGTACACTGAGGGAGAATTCAGCATGGCCAATGCACATAACCAGCACGTCTTTCAGACTGTGGGAGGAAACCGGAGCACCCGGAGGAAACCCACAAAGACACAGAGAGAATGTGCAAATTCTACACAGACAGTGACCCAAGCCAGGAATCGAACCCAGGTCCTGGCGCTGTGAGGTAGCAGCAATAACTACTATGCCATCTTGTCACCCATACAGGTTCTGTACAGCTGTAGCATGTCCCATCAATTTTTATACACAATGCCCTGACCAACGAAGGTAAGCATGCAGTTTGCTTTCTTATGCACCTGTTTATTTAGTTTACTTGCAGTTTGAATATTTTTCCTGTTTTTAAGGATCTGAGAATCCTGGGCAGAAATCTTTCTCTTATCTTGGTTTCTGTAGTTCTGTTCATTCTGAGTTCTGTCTCCGAGACTGCCTTTTGCACTCTGCAGCAATCACCTTCCTCCCGAGCTGCTTAGAGAATTTCTCGGTTTCAGGTATTTTACTTTGCACTGCACCAGTTTGTGCTCTTAAAATAATTCTGATCTGCTTTGACTTTATTTCCTGTTCTAATTCCCTTATCGTTATCTCGTTGGGTGGTGTATAATGGCTGAAGAATCATGGGCTGGGTTTATCTGGTGGATCAGCTCTGAGTTCTGCAGCTAAACCACACCAACAAACAAATACATACCAATCTGGAGGCCATTCAGCCCCTCGAGCCAACCCCACCATTGAGTAAGATCGTGGCTGATCTGATTGTAACTTCAACCCCACATTGCTGCTGACCCCCAATAACCTTTCATCCCCTGAGTTAGTCAAGCATCTATCCAGCTCTGCCTTAAAGATATTCAAAGTCCCTGCTTCCACTGCCTTTAGGGGGAAGAGAGTTTCAGGGACTCACCATCCTCTGAGAGAAAACATTTCTCTTTGTCTCCGTCTTAAATGAGCATCTCCTTATTTTTAAACAGTCATCCCCTAGTTCTAACTCTCCCACAACAGGAAACATCCTCTCCACATCCACTCTGTCAACATCCCTCTGGATCTTGAAGGTTTCGATCAAGTTGCCTTTTGCTGTTCTAAATTCCAATGGGTATAAGCCCAGCCCATCCAATCTTTCATCATCAGACAACCCACCCATTCCTGGGGTTAGTTTAATAAACTTTCTCCAAACTACTTCCAATGCATTTACATCTGTCCTTAAATAAGGAGATCAATACTGTACACAATATTCCAGATGTGCTCTCAACAATGCCCTGTGTAATTGAAGCATAACCTCCCTACTGGTACTCAGTTCCCCACACAGTAAACTATAACATGCTATTCACTATCCTAATTATTTTCTTTACTCCTTTTGTGATTCATGCACTAGGTTATCAGATTCCTCTGCACCCCCAGAGCTCTGCAATCTCTCCCATTTAAATAATATACTTTTTAAGTCTTCATGCCAAAACAGGCGATTTCACATTTTCCCACATTCTCCTTCATTTGCCAGATCTTTGTTCACTCGCTTCACCTCTCTCCGTTCCTTTGTAGCCTCCTAATGTCCTCTTCACAATTTATTTTTCTATCTATCGTAGTGCCTACAGAAAAATTAGCAACCATAGTCCCTTCATCCAAGTTATTCATATAACTAATAAAAATTGAGGGTCCCGCACTGATCCCTGTGGCAAATCTCTCGTTACATCTTTACAGAGCGGCACGGTAGCACAGTGGGTTAGCACTGCTGCTTCACAGCTCCAGGGTCCTGGGTTCGATTCCCGGCTCAGGTCACTGTCTGTGTGGAGTTTGCACATTCTCCTCGTGTCTGTGTGGGTTTCCTCCGGCTGCACCAGTTTCCTCCCAGAATCCAAAGATGTGCAGGTTAGGTTGATTGACCACGCTAAGAAATTGCCCCATAGTGTTCCAGGGATTAGTGGGTATAATGTGTAGGGATAAGGGGGTAGGGCCTGGGTGGGATTGTGTTCAGTGCAGACTCGTTGGGCCTCTTTCTGCACTGTTTTAAATCTTGACAACCAGTAAAAGCCCATTTATGCCTACTCTCTGTTTCCTGTTAGCTAGTCAATCTTCTATTTGTTCCAATATGTTATCCCCTATACCATGAGCTGCTATTTTTCACAATAATTTTTGACACGCACTTCATCAAATGCCTTCTGGAAATCTAAGTTCAGTACATTCACCAGTTCTCCTTTATCCACAGCAGATGTTACTTCCTCAAAGAAACCCAATAGATTTCCTTTTCACAAAGCCGTGTTGACTCTGCCCGATTACCTTGAAGTTTATCCAAGTGGCCTGTATGACATCTTTAATAATAGCTTCTCACATTTTCCCAGTTTCCCCACATTTTCCCTACAAAAGAAGTTAGACTTGTAGTTTCCTACTTTTTGAATAAAGGCGTTACATTTGCTAGTCTCCAAACACAGTGGTACAATGATTAGCACTGCTGCCTCACAGTACCTGGGTTCAATTCCTGGCTTGGGTCACTGTCTGTGTGGAGTTTGCACATTCTCCCCGTGGCTGTGTGGGTTTCTTCCAGATGCTCTGTTTCCTCCCACATTCTGACAGATGGATGGATTAGGTGCATTGACCCAAACATGCACCGGAATCTGGAAACTATGGGATTTTCACAGTAACTTCATTGCAGTGTTAATGTAAACCTTTAAAATTTTATCAAATTAAACCTTCCTCAAATCTAGGAAATTTTGGAAAATAAAACCAATGGATCAGCTGTCTCAGTAATCATTTCTTTTAAAACACTAGGATGAAGTCCATCTGGACCAGGGAATTTGTCAGCTCAGAGCTCCAACAATTTACTCAGTGCTACTTCCCCAGTGATTGTAATTTTCCCAATGTTCCTCTCTTCCATTTCCTGATTTACAGCTACTTCTGGACTATTTCATATGAGGTTTGCCACAGGGATCAGTGCCAGGCTTTAATTTTTATAAGTTATATGAATAACTTGGATGAAGGGACTGAAAGTATGATTGCTAAGCTTTCTGTAGACACAAAGAGAGGTAGGAAAGTAAACTGTGAAGAGGACATTAGGAGGCTACAAAGGGATGACCAATGCTCACTTTGGGAACTCCTCTCTTTTCTTTGGAAACTCTATCTGTTTATATTTCGAGCTAATCTTTCTCTTTTTATTAATCTTTTAGCCATTCTTTATTGTTTATTAAACTCTGTCCGTCCTTTTGACCTGCTACACATCTTTGTACAGTTATTTGCTTTTTCTTTAAATTTGATAATGTAACTTTTTTAGGATGGTAGGCTCTCTCTTTGGAGTGTTTCTTTCTCATTGGAATGTGTCCATTCTGTCTTCTGAAATATCCTCATAAATATTTGCCATTGTATCTCTATTAACTGATTCTTAACCTCTTCTGCCAATTCATTTTTAGCTAACTCTGCTTTCAGGCCCTCATAATTGCTCTTATTTAAGTTTAAAACACTTCTCTTAGACACATTCTACTCTCCCTCAAACTGGATGTAAAATTCAATCATATTATGATCACTCTAACTCAGGCAGTTTTCACTACGAGATTATTAACTACCTTGTTGCACAATACCAAGTCTAGCATAACCTGCTCTCTGGTTGGTTCCTGAATATGCTGGCATAAAAGATTATCCCAAACACATTCCAGAAATTCACCATCTAGGCTACCTTTCCCCATCAGATTTTTCAGTCTCGCTGTACATTAAAATCCCGCATGATAATCACCATTCCTTTTTGATAAGTTCCAACTATTTCCTCTTCAATACCCTGTCCTATCAAGTGGTTACTGTCCTGGGGGGGGGGCCTGTCCATCTCTCCCACAAGCGACTTCTTCACTTAATCACTCTTCATCTTTAAAAAAATCCACTTACCCGCCCGTTCACCATAACCCTTAATTTCTTTACAGTTCAAAAATTTATCTATTTTTGCCTTAAAAACATTCAATGAGGGAGCCTCAACTGCTTCACTGGGCAGGGAATTCCACAGATTCACAACCCTTTGGGTGAAGAAGTTCCTCCTCAACTCAGTCCTAAATCTGCTCCCCCTTATTTTGAGGCCATGTCCCCTAGTTCTAGTGTAACCGCCAGTGGAAATAACTTCCCTGCTTCTATCTTATCTATTCCCTTCATAATCTTATATATTTCTATAAGATCTCCCTTCATTATTCTGAATTCCAATGAGTTTAGCCCCAGTCTACTCAGTCTCTCTTCATAATCTAACCCTCTCAACTCTGAAATCAAAGTAGAAAATCTCCTCTGCGCCCCCTCCAGTGAGAGTATATTGTTTCTTAGGGAAGGAGGCAAAACTGGAGTACAATACAGAACTCCAGGTGTGGCCTCACCAGCACTTTATACAACTGCAACATAACCTCACTGTTTTTAAACTCCATCCTTCTAGCAATGAAGGATAAAATTCCATTTGCTTCTTAATTACCTGCTGCAGCTGCAAATCAACTCCTTGAGATTCCTGCACAAGGACACCCAGGTCCCTCTGCACAGCAGCATGCTGCAATTTTTTACTATTTAAATAATAATCCATTTTGCTGTTATTCCTACCAAAATGGATGACCTCACATTTACCAACACTGTACTCCATCTGCCAGACCCTTGCCCACTCAGAGGGATTGGATAGGGACTGTCTATATCCCTTTGCAGGCTTTCAGCATCCTCTGCACACTTTGCTCTGCCACTCATCTTAGTGTCATATGTGAATTTTGACACACTACACTCGGTCCCCAACTCCAACCATCGATGTAAATCGTAAACAGTTGCAGTCACAACACTGATCCCTAAGACACACCACTAGACACTGACCACCAACCAGAAAAACACCCATTTATCCCCACTCTTTGCTTTCTGTTAGTTAACCAATCCTCTATCTATGCTAATACATTACCCGTAACACAGACGATACAAAGATGACTGGACTTGCGGATCGTGAGGAGCATTGTCAGGTGATGCAGCAGGACATAGATAGGCTGGTAGCTTGGGCAGACAGATGGCAGATGGAATTCAATCGTGATAAATGTGAGGTGATGCATTTCGGGAGAAAGAATGTAGGAGGGAGGTATATGATAAAAGGTAGACCTATTAAGAGTATAGAAACGCAGAGGGACCTGGGGGTGCAGGTGAACAAGTCTTTGAAGGTGGCAGAGCAGGTGGAGAAGGTTGTGAAGAAAGCATATAGTATGTTAGTCTTTATAGAACATAGAACATAGAACATTACAGCGCAGAACAGGCCCTTTGGCCTTCGATGTTGCGCCGACCATTATAAAAAGCAATGACCCTCCAAACTAAACCATTCCCTTCTCTTCCAAAAACTTATCAACTAACTTCTTAAACGCCACCAAACTTGGCGCATCTACAACTGCCGCAGGCAGGGCATTCCACTCCCTAACCACCCTCTGGGTAAAGAACCTACATCTGATATCCGTCCTATAACTATCACCCCTTAATTTAAAGCTGTGTCCCTCGTGCTAGCTTTCTCCATCCTAGGAAAAAGGCTATCACTGTCCACCCTATCTAAACCGCTAATCATCTTATATGTTTCAATAAGGTCTCCTCTTAGCCGCCTCCTCTCTAACGAAAACAACCTCAAATCCCTCAGCCTCTCTTCATACGACCTGCCCTCCATACCAGGCAACATCCTGGTAAACCTCCTCTGTACCCTCTCCAATGCCTCACATCTTTCTTATAATGTGGGGACCAGAACTGCACACAATACTCCAAGTGCGGCCGCACTAGAGTTTTGTACAGTTGCAACATGACGTGCGGCTCCGAAATTCAATCCCCCTACCAATAAAAGCTAAGACTCCATATGCCTTCTTAACAACCTTATCGACTTGACTGCCAACTTTCAGGGATCTATGCACATAGACACCAAGATCCCTCTGCTCATCAACACTATTAAGAATCCTACCATTAGCCCTATACCCTACACATTTATTATTCCTGCATAGGAAGGGGTATAGAGTACAAGAGCTGGCCTTTCATGTTGCAGTTGTATAAAACGTTGGTTAGACCTCATTTGGAATACTGCATCCAGTTCTGGTCGTCTTACTACCGGAAGGACGTGGAGACTCTGGAGAGAGAGTGCAGAGGAAGTTTACCAGGATGCTGCCTGGTATGAAAGGTCTGAGTTACGAGGAGAGGTTAGGCAAATTGGGACTGTTTTCCTTAGGAAGACATAGACCTAGAGGAGATCTAATAGAGGTGTACAAGATTATAAAGGGTATAGATAGAAATAAATGAGTTAAGAAGAGCTAAAAGAGGACACGAGAAGACTTTGGCTGATAGGATCAAGGAGAATCCTAAAGCTTTCTTTAGATATGTTAAGAATAGAAGATTGGTTAGGGCAAGATTAGGGCCAGTCAGAGACAGCAGTGGGAAGTTGGAGAGGCACTGAACAAATATTTCTCTTTGGTATTCACGCAGGGAGATGTAAATGTAGTTGTGGAGAACACTCGGATACAGGGTTGTAAACTGGAAAATATTGAAGTAGATAAGGAGGAGGAGTGGTAGATAGTGAAGAGGGGTGTTATAGTTTGCAGAGGGACTGGACAAGTTGCAGAGCTGGGCTGAGAGGTGGCAAATGGAGTTTAATGTGGAAAAGTGTGAAGTAATTCACTTTGGCAGGAATAATAAATGTGTAGAGTATAGGGCTAATGGTAGGACTCTTAATAGTGTTGATGAACGGAAGGATCTTGGTGTATATGTGCATAGATCCCTGAAAGTTGGGAATCAAGTCGATAAGGTTGTTAAGAGGCATACAGAGTCTTAAAAGAACATAGAACATTACAGCGCAGAACAGGCCCTTCGGCCTTCGATGTTGCGCCGACCAATTAAGAAAAAGCAATGACCCTCTAACCTAAACCATTCCCTTTTCGATCCATAAACTTATCTACTAACCTCTTAAACGCCACCAAACTTGGCGCATCTACAACTGCAGCAGGCAGGGCATTCCATACCCTTACCACCCTCTGGGTAAAGAACCTACCTCTGACATCCGTCCTATAACTACCACCCCTTAATTTAAAGCTATGTCCCCTCGTGCTAGCTTTCTCCATCCTAGGAAAAAGGCTATCACTGTCCACCCTATCTAAACCTCTAATCATCTTATATGTTTCAATAAGGTCTCCTCTTAGCCGCCTTCTTTCTAACGAAAACAACCTCAAATCCCTCAGCCTCTCTTCATAAGACCTGCCCTCCATACCAGGCAACATCCTGGTAAACCTCCTCTGTACCCTCTCCAAAGCCTCCACATCTTTCTTATAATGCGGGTACCAGAAGTGTACACAATACTCCAAGTGCGGCCGCACTAGAGTTTTGTACAGTTGCAACATGACGTTGTGGCTCCGAAATTCAATCCCCCTACCAATAAAAGCCAAGACTCCTTATGCCTTCTTAACAACCTTATCGACTTGATTGCCAACTTTCAGGGATCTATGCACATATACACCAAGATCCCTCTGTTCTTCAACACTATTAGAACATATAGAACATAGAACAATACAGCACAGAACAGGCCCTTCGGCCTTCGATGTTGTGCCGACCAAAATAAAAAGCAATGCCCCTCCAAACTAAACCATTCCCTTCTCTTCCATATACTTATCAATTAACCTCTTAAACGCCACCAAACTTGGCGCATCTACAACAGCTGCAGGCAGGGCATTCCACTCCCTAATCACTCTTTGAGTAAAGAACCTACCTCTGATATCCGTCCTATAACTCATACCCCTTAATTTAAAGCTGTGTCCCCTCGTGCTAGCTCCTACCATTAGCGCTATACACATTTGTTATTCCTGCCAAAGTGAATTACCTCACACTTTTCCGCATTAAACTCCATTTGCCACCTCTCGTCCCAGCTCTGCAACTTGTCCAAGTCTCTCTGCAAAGTATATCACCCCTCTTCACTATCTATCACTCCTCCAACTTTGGTGTCATCTGCAAATTTACTAATCCATCCTTCTATACCCTCATCCAGATCATTTATAAAAATTACAAACAGCAGGGGCCCCAGACCAGATCCCTGAGGTACACCACTTGTAACCGAACTCCAGGATGAATAATTTCCATCAACTACCACTCTCTGTCTTCTATCAGCTAGCCAATTCCTAATCCAATTAGCTAAATCACCCTCAATCCCATACATCTGCATTTTCTGCAGAAGCCTTCCATGGGGAACCTTATAGAATGCCTTACTAAAGTCCATATATACCACGTAGAACAGTACCGCACAGTACAGGCCCTTCAGCCCTCAATGTTATGCCAAGCTAAACCCAAGATCAAGCTATCCCACTCCCTATCATTCTGGTGTGCTCCATGTGCCTATCCAATAACCGCTTCAAAGTTCCTAAAGAGTCCGACTCCACTATCACAGCAGGCAGTCTGTTCCACATCCCCAACCACTCTCTGAGCAAAGAATCTACCTCGAACATCCCTCCTATATCTCCCACCATGAACCTTATATTTATGCCCCCTAGTAACAGCTACATCCACCCGAGGAAATAATCTCTGAACATCCACTCTATCTATCTCTCTCATCATCTTATAAACCTCTATTAAATCACCTCTCATCCTCCTCCGCTCTAAAGAGAAATGCCCCAGCTCCCTCAACCTTTCCTCATAAGACCGACCCTCCATACTAGGCAGCATCCTGGTAAATCTCCTCTGCACTCTCTCCAATACTTCCACACCCTTCTTATAGAACAAAGAACTAAGAACAAAACAGCACGGGAAACAGGCCCTTCGGCCCATCGAGCCCGAGCCACCACCCCAATGTTCCCACCTCTACCCGCGATCCCTGTCCATGTTTATAGATCTATGGATTAAAAACCAAATTTGAGACAATTTAGGGAGAATTTGTTTTGCCAATTAGCCTAAGAGCACATCTTTGGGATGTGGGAGGAAACCGGAGCACCCGGAGAAAACCCACGCAAGCACAGGGAGAATGCGCAAACTCCCACAGACACAGGCCCAAATCCATGTATCTGCACAGCACAGCGATAGTCACTGAGCTGTCGCGTTGCCCATCAAATGGTCCAGGTCAAGCGTACACTAACGATGTGAAGCACTAGGATACTCTCGAAAAAAATCCAAGAGCAGCCCTCTCACGACCCATCGCGTGTATGCCCCTCGTTAGACAACAAGGTGGACCAAAGCACCTGTAGGATAAAAACAAGTACATCAATATCATCATCTATTTACACACTTCCCAGGGACTCCCAAGGCTCATGATCCCTATTTTAAATCAGTTTTCCATACCCCTCCATTCCCATTCTGTTCATGTGCCCATCTAAGTATTTCTTAAATAACTCCAGAGTACCTGCCTCCACCACTTTACTTGGCAGCGCATTCCATACCCCCACTACCCTCTGTGTGAAAAAACTTCCTCTAGCATCCAAATTATACCTTACCCCCCCTCACCCTAAGCCTGTGACCCCTCATGCTATTTGAGTCCATCCTAGGAAAAAGCTTAACCCTGTTTACTCTATCTATCCCCCTCATAATCTTGTACATCTCTATTAGATCTCCTCTAACTCTATGTCTTTCTAAGGAAAACAATCCCAATTTGCCTAACCTCTCTTCCTACTCAGACCTTCCATACTAGGCAGCATCCTGGTAAACCTCCTCTGCACTCTCTCCAGAGTCTCTACGTCCTTCCGGTAGTAAGGTGACCAGAAGTGGTCACAGTATTCCAAATGAGGTCTAACCAACGTTTTATACAACTGCAACATTAAAGGCCAACTCTTGTACTCTATACCCCTTCCTATAAAGGCTAACATACCATATGCTTTCTTCACAACCTTCTCCACTTGCTCTGCCACCTTCAGAGACTTGTTGACCTGCACCCCCAGGTCCCTCTGCGTTTCTATACTCTTAATAGATCTACCCTTTTTCATATACCTCCCCTCTACATTCTTTCTCCCGAAATGCATTTATCACGATTGAATTCCACATTGCCATCTGTCTGCCCAAGCTACCAGCCTATCTATGTCCTGCTGCATCGCCTGACAATGCTCCTCACTATCCGCAAGTCCAGCCATCTTTGTATCATCTGCAAACTTGCTGATCACTCCACTTACTCTCTCTTCCAAGTCCTTTATATATATTACGTGTAGAAGAGGTCCCAGTACCGAGCCCTGCGGCACACCACTAGTGACCGACCTCCAGCTAGAGAAACACCCTTCCACTATTACTCTCTGTCTCCTATTACCAAGCCAGTTACTTATCCATCTAGCTACCTATCCTTGTATCCCATTAGCCTTGACCTTCTCAACTAACCTCCCATGAGGGACTTTGTCAAATGCCTTACTAAAATCCATATAGACAACATCAACGGCTCGCCCTTCGTCCACCGTTTTCGTCACCTCCTCAAAAAATTCTACCAGATTTGTAAGGCACGACCTCCCCTTAACAAATCCATGATGCGTATCCCTAACCAGATCGCAACACTCTAACTGCCTATATATCCTATCTCTAAGAATCCCCTCCAACAGCTTCCCTACCACTAAGTGAGGTGACTGCATATAATATTCCACACGTGGTCTCTATCTTCTTGTAGCCCAAGACGGTCTGCCTCACTGTTAACCACCCGGCCAATCTTTGTGTCATCCACAAATTTAATAATCTTGCTCCACATTGTCATTTATGTTGTTTCTATAAATTATGAACAATTGAGGGCCCAACACAGATTCCTGTGGGTACATCGCTGGACACGGGTTCCAGTCCCTAAAACAGTCCTCATCCTCTGTCCCCTGCAACTGAGATCCCCTTCATCAGATTACCCTGTATCCAATGGGCATTCACTTTCTTTATAAATCTCTCCTGTGAGACATTGTGAAAGGTTCTGCTGAAATCTATATTAACCACATGGCATACTACAATACTAACTACTCCTGGGATGGCCCGGTGGCACAGTGGTTAGCACTGCTGTCTCACAGTATCAGGGACCTGGGTTCAATTCTTGGCTTGGGTCACTGTCTGTGTGGAGTTTGCGCATTTTCCCTGTATCTGCGTGGGTTTCCTCTGGGTGCTCCAGTTTCCTCCCACAGTCCAAAATGCGCCGGTTGGGTGCATTGGATATGCTAAATTCTCCGTCAATGCACCCAAACAGGTGCTGGAGTGTGACGTTTAGGGGATTTTCACAGTAACTTCATTACAATGTGAATGTAAGCTTACTTGGGACTAATCAAACTTTACTTTTTCTTTGCATCAACTGCACTACCTTCATTTACACATTTGGTCCCTCCTCAAAAATTTTTTTTTGCCCTCTGACAAAGCCATGGTTCTCTGACTTTTTCCTCTCCTTGTAAGAAGCCTGACAACACCAGGTTAACCAGTGATTACCGCAGTGCAACGCCGGCATCTCCACATCATCTTTCCTTTCCTTACAGATGTTGCCAGATCTGTTGAGATTTTCCAGCATTTTCTCTTTTGATTCCAATACTCTCTGGGTTTATTACTCTTTTGTAATACCCTAGAGGGAATATATAGGGTCACTATTCTCCACATTTCCTTTTTGAATGTCTCCCCCTGCTCTGCTATAGGTTTCCCCATTAGTAGCCGTTCCCGGTCTATCTTGGCCAGAGTCTGCCTTATTTTACTAAAATCCACTCTCCCCCAGTAAAAAGCAATAAAGATGTCTGTTTCTTTGTCCATAACAAGATTAAATTGTACCATGTTGTGATCGCTGTCACTAAACCACTTCCCATCACCTGCCTGGCTTCATTCCCCAGTATCAGATCCAGTACAGCTCTTTCCCCGGTTGGACCCTCTACACTTTGATCTAAAAAGTTCTCCTTGTGGCCATTGATGTGTCATTGATGGGTTAACATAGAACACGACAGCACAAACAGGCCCTTTGGCCCACAAGTTGTGCCAATCATATCGAGACTTACCAGGCCATAGAACTATCTGTAACTCCCATTAAATCCCATCTACTCATCCAGAAGTCTCTTAAAAGACCCCAGTGAGTTCGCCTCTACCACCACTGACAGCAGCCGATTCCATTCACTCACCACCCTCTGAGTGAAAAACTTACCTCTAACATCTCCTCTGTACCTGCTCCCCAGCACCTTAAACCTGTGTCTTCTCATAGCGACCATTTCAGCCCAGGGAAACAGCCTCCGAGAATCCACTCTATCCATTCCTCTCAACATTTTATAAACCTCTATCAGGTCACCTCTCAACCTTTGTCTCTCCAGGGAGAAGAGACCGAGCTCCCTCAACCTATCTTCATAAGGCATGCTCCCCAATCCAGGCAACATCCTTGTAAATCTCCTCTGTGGGGCAAGTGATGGGGATGGGGATGCGGGGATGAAGTGATGGGGATGGGGTGATGGGGGGGACACGGGGCTGGGGTGATGGCGAAGGGGGAATGAGGATGGGGTGCTGGGGGTGGGCCGAATGTTGGAGACTCGGTGCGGGCTCAGCAGGCCGAATGGCCTCCTCCCACACAGAGGGATTCCCTGAGTTGTGTCACGTTGCGGAATTCCCCATGGACACACCGGGAATCAGGGCAATGTGTCAGCTCTTTACACTTCACTGCAATTTTCCAAAACGTGTGCGAGCTGCGGAAGTGTCAGTTTGTGTGGATTTCTGACACATTTTAAAAAAAAAGATGCTTCCTTCTGTTTCCTCATTGCCGACTTCCCCTTTTCTGGTTTCTCAAGAGATGAATGCCATTGAGTAACAAAGGGGTCTTCATTCTCACAGTGCGTCCTTCCTACCCGGATCTAGGTACACCCCCCACCCCCGACCTCCAGCAATACAAAACCTGCTGCTCCCAAAGCCATGTGTTACTTGTAAAGATTAAAGTAAATTGGGATGATGGGCAGTGCTCTGGTCAAGAAGAGGATGTGTCAATCCTCCCTCTGCTGATCTCGGCATTCCCAGATGTTCTTCCAGCAGAGGGAGCTTCGAGCTGCGTATTCTGAGAATATTGGCTGACATTCAGAGGCAGTGGACGGAGTTACGTAATGAGATAACCAGGCATTGGACTGGGATAAACACAGCAACAAGTTAATGTAACCGGACTTACGTACCGCCAGCTTTCCCTGGGGATTTCACTGGCTCCCAAAACCCGAAGTGAGGGCTTGAGGGAGAGGCCGCAGACACCCCTCCTCTCCGGATAAGGAAAGGGCAGTTAGCGTTGCTGCCTCACAGACCCGGGTTCAATTCGCAGTTCGGGTCACTGTCTGTGCGGAGCCTGCACATTCTCCCTGTGTCTGTGTGGGTTTCCTCCGGGTGCTCCCACAGTCCAAAGACATGCGGGTTAGGTTGATTGGCCATGCTAAATGTGTGGGATTACAGAGATAGGGAGAAGGCCTGGGGAAGATATTCTGTCAGAGTCAATGCAGGCTCGATGAGCTGAATGGCCTCTGTCTGCATTGTAGGGATTCCATTCTAAGACAGTGGGATGGAACGTTGATGAAGGTATGGGGGAGCAAGAGCTGTTGTTCCAGAAAATTCTAAAATTAAGGGAGTAGTTACTATTCCCAGCAGGATTGGGTTAAACATAGCAATCCTACAGCGCAGAAAGAGGTCCTTCGATGCATCGAATCTACGCCAACCACAATCCCACTCAGGCCCTACCCCCATATCCCTACACATTTACACTGCTAATCCCTCCAATCTACGCATCCCAGAACCCTAAGGGGCAATTTTAGCTCAGCCAACCAACCTAACCCGCACATCTTTGGACTGTGGGAGGAAACCGGAGCACCTGGAGGAAACCCACACAGACACGAGGAGAATGTGCAAACTCCACACAGACAGTGAGCCGAGCCGGGAATCGAACCCAGGTCCCTGGTGTTGTGAAGCAGCAGGGCTAATCACTGTGCCACCGTGCTGCCCAGAGTTCTGAAGGGTATTTTAGCCAGGACACCTGGAAACAACTTGAATAGAATTAGACAGTGGGTGGGAATGTGCAGTTTTTGTTGTCCATGCCCAAACCAGTGACATTTCTTTAATTATGAAACAGGATGTGGGCATTGCCAGGAAGGATAGTGGTTTTATTGCCCACCCCTAATTACCCTCGAGAAGATGGCAGTCAGCTGCCTTCCTGAGTTGCTGCAGTCCATGTGGTGTTGGTGCACCCACAGTGCTGTTAGGAAGGGAGTTCCGTGGCATACGTCCCTTTTAGGCCCACACAGCAGATTAAGGGTCACCTGGTCTGGTGGGCCAATTGGGATTCAGAGTTTGCAGAGGGTGAAAGAGTAGGGAGCTTGCTGCAGCCATTTTGTGTTCAATAATGAAGTCCGTGAAAGTGTATTTTACATTGGCGACGAGGATAAATGATCCTGACATTGCATCTGGCCCGACACCAGTGAGTATCCCGGTTTAGAGAAAGTCTGAGAAAACTAACTCAGCAGAATGCCTCTCCTTGGGTGAATGGACCCATTGGACATTTTTCCAGTAATGTAGAGACCCAAAACAAAGAGAAGAGAAGTGAACAATGAAGAGAGAATGGCAAGACCCCTGGGTCAGAACTAACTCAAAGGATGATTGAAACACAGATATGTACCTCTATTTCTATTGTTGTCCTGGATGGTCTGAGAGGATAGCACATTAAAGAAACTGAAAGACAGATGTAGAAATTTAAACCTGTAAAAACTGACTGACAAAATCCAGCAAAACAGAGGGTAGCAGTGGGAGGGTGTGTTTCTGTATGGAGGGCTGTGACTAGTGGCGTTCCTCAGTGCTGGGACCTTTACTGTTTGTAATATATATATATAAATGATTTGGAGGAAAATGTAATTGGTTCGATTAGTAAGTTTGCAGATGACACAAAGATTGGTGGATAGCAATGAGGACTATCAGAGGATGCAGCAGGATATAGATCAGTTGGAGACTTGGGTGGAGAGATGGCAGATGGAGTTTAATCCAGACAAATGTGTGGTAATGCATTTTGGAAGGTCTAATACAGATAGGAAATATACAGTAAATGGCAGAACCCTTAAGAGTATTGATAGGCAGAGGGATCTGGGTGTACAGGTACACAGGTCACTGAAAGTGGCAACATTTCTAAGTCAACACTTCATCAGAAAAAGGTCTGACCGATAGTGAGTCCAAGAAGGACTGAAGTTGAGGCAAGTAGAAATGAAAGTTCCTTTGCAAAATGATGAACTTCCCTCAGCAAAAACACAGAAATTAGATACTTGAAAAAAAAGCTAGGAACTATTGAACATAAAGAGACATCAGCAAAATGATTTAAAGCATTGGAGAAGACATTGAAACAAGGTGAAATGACTCACAGCAAACCTGAAGAATAAAGAAGTTACAAAAAAAATTGCTAAGTGAAATTAAAAAGAGAAATTAATATGAGACAATGGACAATAAGCTGAACGCTGCGAGAAAACAAGAACAAATCCAGGGAAGAAGGAAATTTGGCAATCGGAGATAAAAACGTTGAAATTGACAGCAGAAATCAGCAACTCAGACAGGAAAGAAATTGAGATCATGCGGCAGAAATAGATTGCTGAAATATTTGATGAAAAAGATGCTGTAATGAAATGCTGAAAATGAGAAGAAATTTGATCATTCGACCCTCATACCGGAAACAGAACCATGGCAATTCCTTCACACGTGACAGATCCAAATTGAGAAAGAGCTGCTCAGATATGTGCGTGCAAATATTATAACGTAAGGTGCTTGGCAGAGCAAGAGTCAGCAGAAGATTAGAGAGTGACACCACACACAGAACGAAGAATGTACGCACACAGTCAGAGAACAGTCTAAAGTGGAACTTAGTAAGCAGCACGCCTGCGTCCAAGCCAGACCAATACTCAGAACTGGACACCAATAAAGTGATTATATCTAAAAACATAAGCCACAAAATCTCTCGACTGAGCCATCACACTGCAACAGTAAAAACCCAGATTAAATACATAATTGGAAACTATGGGTGGCACAGTAGCACAGTGGTTAGCACTGCTGCTTCACAGCTCCAGGGACCTGGGTTCGATTCCTAGCTCGGGTCACTGTCTGTGTGGAGTTTGCACATTCTCCTCGTGTCTGCGTGGGTTTCCTCCCACAGTCCAAAGATATGCGGGTTAGGTTGATTGGCCATGCTAAGAAATTGCCCCTTAGTGTCCAGGGATGCGTAGGGTAGGAGGATTAGTGAGTATAATATGTAGGGATATGGGGATAGGGTCTGGGTGGGATTGTGTTTAGTGAAGACTTGATGAGCTGAAGGGCCTCTTTCTGCACTGTAGGGTTCTGTGATTCTATGTTCTATGGTGGTGGCTCAGGTTGGATCTCTGGGCATGGAGGAAAGGATTGTTTGTGGACACTTAAAGAACAGATGGACTCTCCAGCTGACTTCCATGGAAGCAAATACTGATGATCAGCCTGTTAATGTCAACCCTGTGGAAATATCTTTGACTACAGAATTACACCGTTCTATCGGAAACAGAAAACCCCTCAAATACTCCATTTATAGAGCATACAGGCCCTTCGACCCACAAGTTGCACTGATCATATCAGTACCTACCAGGCCTATCTATAACCCTCAATCCCATTAGTTCCCATATTCTCATCCAGAAGTCTCTTAAAAGACCCCAGTGAGTTCACCTCCACCACCACCGATGGCAGTCGATTCTATTCACTCACCACCCTCTAAGTGAAAAACTTACCCTTAACATCTCCTCTGTACTTGCTTCCCTGCACCTTAAACCTGTGTCCTCTCGTAGCGACCATTTCAGCCCTGGGAAATAGCCTCCGAGAATCCACCCTATCTATACCTCTCAACATCTTATAAACCTCTATCAGATCGCCTCTCAACCTTCGTCTCTCCAGGGACAAGAGACCTAGCTCTCTCAACCTATCTTCATAAGGCCTGCCCCCCAATCCAGGCAACATCCTTGTAAATCTCCTCTGCACCCTCTCAATAGCTTCTACATTCTTTCTGTAGTAAGGTGACCAGAACTGCACACAATACTCTAAGTGGGGTCTAACAAAGGTCTTATAAAGTTGCAGCATTAACTCCCGACTCCTAAACTCAATCCCTCGAT
The DNA here is from genome assembly GCA_024679065.1 of Sphyrna mokarran. Taxonomy (NCBI): domain Eukaryota; kingdom Metazoa; phylum Chordata; class Chondrichthyes; order Carcharhiniformes; family Carcharhinidae; genus Sphyrna; species Sphyrna mokarran. The sequence continues at coordinate 1,116,466 of JAGIQG010000032.1, forward strand.
TAATGAAGGCCAGTACATCATACGCCTTCTTGACCACATCCTCCACCTGTGAGGCCAATTTAAGAGTCCTATGGATCCCGAGATCCTTCTGCTCCTCAACACCGCTAAGATTCATCTGCCTATCCACTGACCATTTAAAGTCACATGCCTTAAAGTTGGCAAGTCCACAACTGCTGCAGGCAGAGCATTCCACACTCTTACTACCCTCTAAGTAAAGAACCTACCTCTGCCATCTGTCCTATATCTATCACCCCTCAATTTAAAGCTATGTTCTCTCATGTTAGCCATCTCCATCCGAGGAAAAAGGCTCTCACTATCCACCCTATCTAACCCTCTGATCATCTTGTATGCCTCAATTAAGTCGTCTTTTAATCTTCTCTCTAACGAAAACAGCCTCAAGTCCCTCAGCCTTTCCTCGTAAGATCTACCCATCATACCAGGCAACATCCTGGTAAATCTCCTCTGCACCCTTTCCAATGCTTCCACATCTTTCCTATAATGCAGTGACCAGAACTGTACGCAATATTCTAAGTGCGGCCGCACCAGAGTTTTGTACAGTTGCAACATAACCTCATGGCTCCAAAACTTAACCCTTCTACCAATAAAAGCTAACACACTGTACGCCTTCTTAACAATCTATTAACCTGGGTGCCAACTTTCAGGGATCTATGCAAATGGACACCGAGATTTCTCAGCTCATCCACACTACCAAGTAACTTACCATTAGCCTAGTACTCTGTATTCCTGTTACTCCTTCCAAAGTGAATTACTTCATAATTTTCAAACTCAATTTGCCACCTCCCAGCCTAGCTCTGCAGCTTATCAATGTCCCTCTGTAACCTGCAACATCCTTCCGTACTGTCCACAATTCCACTGACTTTAGTGTCATCCACAAATTTACTAACCTATCTTCTATGACCTCATCTAGGTCATTTATAAAAATGACAAACAGCGGTATATCACTAGTAACTGAACTCCAGGTTGAACATTTCCCATCAACCACTATCTTCTTGAAACTAACCAATTTTGATCCAAACCGCAAAATTACCCTCAAACCCATGCCTTCGTATTTTCTGCAATAGCCTACTGTGGGGAACTTTATCAAATGCTTTACTGAAATCCTTGTACACCACATCAATTGCTTTACCCTCAGCCACCTGTTTGGTCACCTTCTCAAGGAATTCAATAAGATTGGTGAGGCATGACTTACCCTTCACAAAACCGTATTGACTATCTCTAATCAAATTATTTCTTCCCAGATGATTATAAATCCTATCTCTTATAATCCTTTCCAAAACTTTGCCTAAAACAGAAGTAAGGTTCCCTGGGTTGTCTCTACTCCCCTTCTTGAACAAGGGGACAACATTTGCTATCCTCCAGTCTTCCAGCACTATACCTGTAGACAATGACGACATGAAGATCAAAGCCAAAAGCTCTGTAATCTCCTCCCTGGCCTCCTAGAGAATCCTAAGGTAAATCCCATCTGGCCAAGGGGACTTATCTATTTTCACACTTTCCAGAATTGTTAACACCTCCTCCTTATGTACCTCAATCCCGTCTAGTCTAAAAGCCTGTATATCAGTATTCTCCTCAACAACATTGCCTTTTTCCAGTGTGAATACCAACAAAAAATATTCATTTAGCACCTCTCCTATCTCTTCAGACTCCATGACAACTTCCTCCTACTGTCCTTCACTGGCCTTAATCTTACCCGAGTCATGCTTTTAATCCTGACATACCTATAGAAAGTTTTAGGGTTTTAAAGAACAAAAACAAAGAACAACACAGCACAGGAAACAGGCCCTTTGGCCCAACAAGCCCGCGCCGCCATTTTAACATACAGCGAATGCCTCATCTACCTTCTTCTACCTGTGACTTTTCTCTATGCCAGATTTGGGGAGGTGTAATTTAGGGATAATTTGTTGATACCAATCAGACTAAAAACACATTTTTGGGGTGTGGGAGGAAACCAGAGCACTCAGGGAAAATGCATGCAAGCACGGGAAGAACGTGCAAACTCCTACAGACACCGACCCAAGTCGGAGATCTGACCCAGGTCCATGTATTTGCACAGCAAACAGTGATAGTCACTGAGCTGTCGTATTGCCCATCAGTTGGTCCAGTTTTCCTTGATCCTACCTTCCAAAGACTTCTCATGGCCCCTCCTGGCTCTTCTTAACTCTCTGTTTAGGTCCTTCTTAGCTAATTTGTAACTCTCAAGTGCCTTATCTGAGCCTTACATCTCATCTTCACATAAATATCCTTTTTCCTTTTCACAAGAGATTCAACTTCTTTAGTAAACCACAGTTCCCTCACTCGGCCACTTCTTCCCTACCTTACATCCATCCTTGCCTTAAAAACATTCAATGTAGTAGCCTCAACTGTTTCACTGGGCAGGGAATTCCACATATTAACAACCCTTTAGATGAAAAAGCTCCTCCTCAACTCAGTCCTAAATCTGCTCCCCTTTATTTTGAGGTTGTGCCCCCTAGTTCTAGTTTCACCCGCCAGTAGAAACAATTTCTTTGCTTCTATCTTATTTATTCCCTTCATAATCTTACATTTTTAGAACACAGAACATAGAACAATACAGCACAAACAGGCCCTTCGGCCCACGAGTTGCACCGATCACATCTACCAATCCACAGACGTATCTATAACCCCCTATGTTATTCTTTTCCATATACAAATATTCCATATTTAAAATATCTCTCCTCATTTTTCTGAATTCCAATGAGTATAGCCCCAATCTATTCAGTCTCTCCTCATAAGCCAACACTCTCAACTCTAGAATCAACCTACTGAATCTCCTCTGCCCCCCCTCCAGTGCCAGTATATCCTTTCTCAAATAAGGAGATCAAAACTGTACACAGTAACTCCAGGTGTGGCCTCACCAGCACCTTATACAGCTGCAACATAACCTCGCTGTTTTTAAACTCCATCCCTCTAGCAATGAAAAACAAAATTCCATTTACCTTAATCACCTACTGTACCTGCAAACCAATTCCTTGACATTCCTGCACAAGGATATCCAGGTCACTTTGCATAGCAGAATGCTATAATTTCTCCCTCCTTCTCTCTTCCCCCTTCTCTCTCTGTCTCTCCCCACACCCCCCCCCCCAGCCCCCCATCTCCCACTCTCTCTCCCCTCTCTCCCCTTCCATTTCGCTGTTATTCCTACCAAAATGGCTGACCTCACATTTACCAACACTATACTCCATCTGTCAGACCCTCGCCTCTCAGAGGGATTGGATAGGGATTGTCTATATCCCTTTGCAAGCTTTCAGTATCTGCTGCACACTTTGCTCTGCCACTCATCTTAGTGTCATCTGCGAATTTTGACACACTACATTTGGTCCCCAACTCCAATCATATATGTAAATCGTAAACAGTTGTGGTTCCAACACTGATCTCTGAGGCACATCACTAGTCACTGATCAACAACCAGAAAAACACCCATTTACCCCCCACTCTGCTTTCTGTTCCTCTATCCACACTAATACATTACCCGTAACACAGTGCACCTTTATCTTATGTAACAGTCTTTGTGCAGCACCTTGTCAAATGCCTTCTGGAAATCCAGATATACCACATCCACAGGTTCCCCACTGAACACTGCACATATAATGTTCTCAAAGAATTCCACCAAATTTGTCAAACATAACCTGCCTTCATGAACCCATGTTGCATCTTACCGACGGGGTAATTTTATATCCAGATATCTCGCTATTTCTTCCCTGATGATAGATTCAACCGTTTTCCCTGTTACAGAAGTAGTACAGCCTCTGTCTTTTGTCTACCTCCTTTTTTAAACCATGGTGTCACATTTGCTGTTTTCCAATCTGCAGGAACCATCCCAGAGTCTAGCGAATTTTGGTAAATTACCACTAGTGTGTTTGCTATTTCTCCCACCATCTTTTAGTTCCCTGGGATGCATTCCATCAGGATCAGGAGACTTGTCTACCTTTAGCCCCATTAATTTGCCCAATACTATCTCTTTCACGATAATGATATTTTCTACGTTCTCACCTGTCATAGTTTTTCCATCATTAATTTTTGGCGTGTTATTTGTGTTTTCCACTGTGAAGGACCAACACAAAATACCTGTTCAATGTCTCAGCCATTTTCTCATTTCCAGTTATTACACCCCCTTCTCATCCTCTAAAGGACCAATGTTTACTTTCGCCACTCTTTTTCAACTTATATATTTGTAGAAACTTTTATTCTCTATTTCTATATTCTAAGCTAGTTTGCTGTCATAATCTACATTTATTTACAGCTTTTTTCGTAGCTTTCTGCTGACCTTTAAAGATTTCCCAATTCTCTAGGTTCCCACTAATCTTTGCCAGTTTGTGTGCATTTTCTTTCAATTTGATCCCCTCCTTTATTTCTTTCCATATCCATGGTTGATTATCTCTTTTTCTACAGTTCTTCCTTATCACTGGTATATACTTTCGCTGAGTACTGTGAAAGATTGTTTTGAAAATCCTCCACATTTCTCAATTGTCCCACCATAAAGTTTTTGCTCCCAGTCTACCTTAGCCAATGCCTCCCTCATCCCATTGCAGTCTCCTTTGTTTAAGCAAAAGACACTGGGATTGGATTTTACCTTCTCACACACCATCAGTATTTTAAATTCAACCATACTATGATCATTTCTTCCGAGAGAATCCCTAATATCAATATCCTCTACAATACGATTGGTCTCAGATTGCCAAAACCATCAAATTTAAATCTAATAGGATACTAGTATCCAAGTGCCTGATTTAAACTGATTGGCTGAATGAAAAAAAAATCAAAAGCCCGTATGTTGTCTTGGCAATGTTTCACTTTGGGTACTCTATTTGTATTTGCATTTATTAAACTTTCTAAGCACAAAAAAAATCTTTTTTTTAAAGAGGCCATGCAAATTCTTTCATCTCTTAGCATTTCACAATTTTTTTATAATTTCACAAACCTCAATCTACAATTACCGTACTCAACTTTGCAACACACACACAGACACACCTATTTCCTCACACTCTCACATTCAGTCACTCCCACTGTGTTAACAATGCGTCATTAGAACTGCATTTGTCATGTTTTTTGGGCAGATCCATTCTGTGCACTGACGCCATTCTGTATATATTCCAGCATCCTCTACTGTTACTGCAGCAGTATAATTGATACAGTGTTTGTTTTAATCTGAACGAATGCAGTGCCAACGTTGATTTTAGTGTTCCCCTGAGATATTGCAGAGGGGGCCTTGACTGGGATGATTGACAGGTATGGTCATGTGATGAGGAAACTGGGCTTACATAAAATATTCCAGCATAGATGCTGCTTTTGGTGTTGAGAAAGAGCAATCTCTCTCTTTTAGAGTCAAAGAGATTTACAACATGGAAACAGGCCCTTCAGTCTAACTTGTTCATGCTGTCCAGATTTTAACCACTAAGCTAGTCATAATTGCCCTCGTTTGATCTATATCCCTCTAAACTCATCTTACCAATGTAACTAAATACATTAAGAAAAAAACAAAATTTACCCACCTCTGACAGCTTGTTCCAGACAATCACCATCCTCTGTGAAAACAATTGCCTCTCTGGACCCTTTCGTATCTCTCCCCTCTCACCTTAAAGCTACGCCCGCTAGTTATAGACTCCTCTACCTTTGGGAAAAGATGTTGACTATCTCGCTGATCTGTGCACCTCATTATTTTATAGACCTCTATAAGATCACCCCTCAGCCTCCTATGTTCCAGAGAAAAAAGTCCCAGTCTATCCAGCCTCTCCTTATAACTCAAACTATCAAATCCTGGTATCATCCTAGTAAATCTTTTCTGCACTCTTTCTAGTTTAGTAATATCCTTTAATAATAATACCCAGACTTGATAAAAGGCTGAAATTCAGCATCACGTGAATCGACTTGTTTGTGTATCTCTCTATGGGTTAGTGCTTTAAATTGGGATAACAGAAACAGCTAGATTGTACTTTGCCATATTTAAGTATTTTAATTGGTAAAAGTTACGCTGATTCCTTTTGTTATATTCAAACTGCATTCTTAAATAAACTTTGTTTGATTAAAGATTCCTAGGGGTGGCACTGTGGTACTGCTCACCTCCCCCCACCGCCAGCAGCAGTGCCAGGTTCGATTCCCAGCTGATTGTCTGTGGAGTGTCTGCCCGTTCTCCCAGTGACTGTGTGGGTTTTCTCTCACAATCCAAAAGACGAGGGTTTGAAGTTGGATAAGTCCCCTGGGCCGGACGGGATTTACCCTAGGATTCTCTGGGAGGCAAGAGTGGAGATTGCAGAGCCTCTGGCTCTGGTCTTCAGGTCCTCGTTGGTTACGGGTGTGGTTCCGGAGGACTGGAGGATAGCGAATGTGGTCCCATTGTTTAAGAAGGGGAAGAGAGACCTTCCAGGGAATTATAGGCCAGTGAGTCTTACTTCTGTTGTGGGCACGGTATTGGAGAGAATTATTAGGGATAGGATTTATAGTTATTTAGAGAGAAATGAATTGATTGGGGATAGTCAGCATGGTTTCGTGAAGGGTAGGTCATGCCTTACTAACCTCATTGCGTTTTTTGAGAAAGTGACCAGAGAGGTGGATGGGGGTAAGGCGGTTGATGTAGTATATATGGACTGTAGTAAGGCTTTTGATAAGGTGGCCCATGGAAGACTTCTACAGAAAATGCAGATGTGTGGAATCGAGGGTGATTTAGCTAATTGGATTAGGAATTGGCTGGCAGATAGAAGACAGAGGGTGGTGGTTGATGGGAGATATTCATCGTGGAGTTCGGTGACAAGTGGTGTACCTCAGGGGTCTGTTTTGGGGCCCCTGCTGTTGTAATTTTTATAAATGATCTGGATGAGGGTATTGAGGGATGGATCAGTAAATTTGCAGATGACACTAAAGTCGGTGGAGTGGTAGATAGTGAAGAGGGTGTTATAGTTTGCAGAGGGACTTGGACAAGTTGCAGAGCTGGGCCGAGAGGTGGCAAATGGAGTTTAATGTGGAAAAGTGTGAGGTATGCACTTTGGCAGGAACAATAAATGTGTAGAGTATAAGGCCAATGGTAGGGCTCTTAATAGTGTTGAGGAACAGAAGGATCTTGGTGTATGTGTCAATAGATCCCTGAAAGTAGGCAGTCAAGTGGATAAAGTTGTTAAGAAGGCATATGGAGTCTTAGCTTTTATTGGTGGGGGATTGAATTTAGGAGCCGCAGCATCATGTTGCAACTGTACAAAACTCTAGTGCGGCCGCACTTGGAGTATTGTGTGCAGTTCTGGTCCCCACATTATAAGAAAGATGTGGAGGCATTGGGAGGGTACAGAGGAGGTTTACCAGGATGTTGCCTGGTATGGAGGGCAGGTCTTATGAAGAGAGGCTGAGGGATTTGAGGTTGTTTTCGTTAGAAAGGAGGCGGCTAAGAGGGGACCTTATCGAAGCATATAAGATGATTAGAGGGTTAGATAGGGTGGACAGTGATAGCCTTTTTCCTAGGATGGAGGAAGCTAGCACGAGGGGACACAGCTTTAAATTAAGGGGTGATAGTTATAGGACGGATATCAGAGGTAAGGTCTTTACCCAAAGGGTGGTTCGGGAGTGGAATGCCCTGCCTGCAGCAGTTGTAGATGCGCCAAGTTTGGTGGCGTTTAAGAGGTTAGTTGATAAGTCTATGGAAGAGAAGGGAATGGTTTAGTTTGGAGGGGCATTGCTTTTTATTTTGGTCGGCACAACATCGAAGGCCGAAGGGCCTGTTCTGTGCTGTATTGTTCTATGTTCTATGAGGTGGTTAGGTGCTAAATTCTCCCTCATTGTGCCCGAACAGGCTCTGGAGTATGGTGACAGGGGGATTTTCACAGTAACTTCATTGCAGTGTTAATGTAAGCCTCACTTGTGACTAATAAATAAACTTTACTTTAAACCCAGGCCCATCTGGAATGACAAGGACAGCAGATAGATGGGAACACCACAACTTGCAAGTTTCCCTCCAAACCACCCACCATCCTGACTTGGAAATATAATCCGCCGTTCCTTCACAGTCGCTGGATCAAAATCCTGGAATTCCCTCCCTAACGGCATTATGGGTCAACCCACAGAACATGGACCGCAGCGATTCAAAAAGGCAGCTCCCCACCACCTTCCCAAGGGCAACTAGGGATGGGCAATAAATACTGGCCCAGCCAGCGACACCCCATGTCTTACACATGAAATAAAAAAAATACACACACAGTTGCACACGCACATGCACACACACACACACACACAGAACAGCACGCACACGCAGAACTGCATGCACATGCACACACACACGCACACAATTGTATGCACACACGGACACCAATGAGTTGTCGATGGACACAGGAACTGTTAAGTTCTATTTTGAATTGAGTGTGAAGTCTTCTTGATCTATCTGAATGAGAAAGTTTAGCAACTCACCCACAAGATAACAGTTTCAGTGTCAGTCCGTTCTGCACAGTCTGTAAGTGTAGGTTCAATCCAGGCTGAAGCTCAGCCCTACATCCCCCCCGGACAAAGCTGTATCCCTCCCCCATTACAAGAGATGATGTCGGCATTGGATTGGGGTAAACACACTTTGTGAGTTTGTGTCTTTACGTTGCCCTGTTTGCAAACAGAACTCCCACTTACCAGAAGAAGGAGCAGTGCTCCAAAAGCTAGTGGCTTTTCTACCAAATAAACCTGTTGGAATTTAACCTGGTGCTGTGAGACTTCTAACGAGAAGGGTGGCAGGGGAATCACTGTGTGTGTATCAATCACACAGTTACTGACAGAGCCTCTCTCCATACCCCCCCCCACCAAACACTCTGCTCTCCCCTCCCCCAACCAGGCTCTTCCCCCACCCCCCCCGAGCCGCTCTCTCTCTCACCCAGTAACTGGGCGATGTTGGAGTTTGCACTGATTGAGGGGGAGGGAGTGAATCCCTTCGGACAGCAACACGGGCCGAATGGCCTCCCTCCCCTCCGGTGCTCACTCTCTGAACCTTCTCTCAGTCTCCGGGGGGGTCCCTGGATACCTGACCAGTATCTGACACAGAATCAAACAGCAAAACTAAATGGAGAGAGGGAGTCAGTGTGAGTGTCTGGAGAGTGACTGAGTTAGTGTGTAATTTAGTTAGTGTGTAATTTAGTTAGTGTGTAATTTCAGAGAGTTGGTTGGTGAGTGTTTATGGACTGAGTGAGTTATTTAGTGAGTGTGAACGTGCAGAGAGTGTGTTGTTAGTATGTGTTGAATGTGTGAGTTACTGTGTGTGTGTTGAGTGTGTAGCGGAGCTGGCTCTGGGCGGGGGCAGGGAGGGTGGTTCTGACTCTGTCTCTGGGCGGCTCCGTGTCTCACTCTGTGTCTCAGTGTGTGCGCAGCGGCTCAGTGAGAAGCTGCTCTCTGGTCCGATGTTCTCCTACACTGTGACCGTGGCCACTGGCAGCCAGTGGTTTGCGGGGACGGATGATTATGTTTACCTGACCCTGGTGGGGAGCGAGAGCTGCAGTGAGAAAACTCTGCTGGATAAACCTCTTTACAATGACTTCGAGCGAGGAGCGGTGAGTGTCAGACCTATCTACCCCCCCCCCCCCAACACCCCCATCTTTCCCCCATCTCTCCCCCCAACCCCATCTTCCCCCCCCATCACCCCAACCACCATCCTCCCTCCCCTACCGCCACCACCACCTCCTCTACCCCATCGCTCCCGCCACCTCCTCTCTCCCCTACCTGTCACCCCCGTGATCCCCTGCCCCTCCACCATCATCTCCCCCTTCCCCTAACACCACCACCACCCCTACCACCCCTGTCCCACCCCCCCACAGGTTGGTAAGTGCCTGAAACGCACTGTCAAAGATGATGATGATTGAAGCAGATACAATAGCAGTGTTTAAGGGGCATCTTGACAGATCATAGATTCCTACAGTGCAAAAGGAGGCCGTTCAGCCCATCAAGTCTGCACTGACCCTTTGACAGAACATCTCAGCCAGATCCTATCTTTGTAACCGCATGTATTCACCTCGCTGCTCATCCGACCTACATCCTGGGACACTGAGAGGCAATTTTAGCATGGCCAATCCACCTAACCCTGCACGTCTTTGGACTGTGGGGAAAACCGGAGCACCCAGAGGAAACCCACGCAGACACGGGGAGAACGTGCAAACTCCACACAGGTAGTGACCCAAGCCAGGAATCGAACCTGGATCCCTTGTGCTGTGACGCAGCAGCGCTAACTCATTGTGCCATCTGAATAGGCAGGGAGTAGAGGAATATAGATAGAACATTACAGCACAGAACAGGCCCTTCGGCCTTCGATGTTGCGCCGACCAATATAAAAAGCAATGCCCCTCCAAACTAAACCATTCCCTTCTCTTCCATATACTTATCACCTAACCTCTTAAACGCCACCAAACTTGGCGCATCTACAACTGCTGCAGGCAGGGCATTCCACTCCCGAACCACCCTTTGGGTAAAGAACCTACCTCTGATATCAGTCCTAAAACTATCACCCCTTAATTTAAAGCTGTGTCCCCTCGTGCTAGCTTTGAAGAAGGCAGAAGATAGAGGCAGAAGATCTTTAGCAAAGCGACTTGTGTTGGCGCAGGCTTGATGGGCTGAAGGGCCTGTTCTTGTGCTGTACTGTTCTTTGTTCTCAGTAGCACTTTATCATTGTGTGTGTGTGTGTGTGTGAGAGAGAGAGAGAAATATGATGGTCAATATTCAGCCCCTCATTGCTCTGGGATTCCCTATGCAGCATGCGCTTACGATATATCCCTGTAACATGACACACATATCCCTCCTGCAGCACTGTGCTTGGGCATCCAAAATGTTCTCTGGAATACCTGCCCATGGCTCAACTTCAAACTACAACAACAGCCAAAGAACTTCTGGAATACTTCATTCCAATTCAATCACCCCCCCTTGTCCCGATTCCAATCACAATAGGATCCGTTCCATAGGTCGGACTGTTTAATTGTGCTGCCCTTATCCCAAACTCAGTAAGAAGTCTGACAACACCAGGTTTAAGTCCAACCGATTTATTTGATAGTAAACTCACAAGCTTTCAGGGTTTGCCCCTTCGTCAGGTGAATGGAGAATTCTGGCCTCGGGCAGAGACAGAGCACTTATTCTGAATAAGCGGTCCTCAAAATACCTCTAAAAATGTCGGCACTGTTTTCACGGACAGCAGTCAATTGTTACCCCCTCTCCAGTTGATGTCCAGGTTTACACAAGAGTTTTTGTAGTCGGTGTGGTGCAGGAGGAAGAACGACCGATGTTTGGGGAAAAAAAATGCAATTAAAATTTAGTGTGAGTGCGAATTCTCATCCAAGCTTGTGTCCAGTTATAGAGCTGACTAATTTCTGCCCAGAGTTTAGTGAATCATTCTATATCTGAACATCGGCATTGACTGATGTGTAGAATTGTCTGTCCTGTGAAAACCACAAGTCAGTTTCTGAAAATTTCGAATGAAATTTTCAGAAACTCATTTGGGACGGCACGGTAGCACAGTGGGTTAGCACTGCTGCTTCACAGCTCCAGGGACCTGGGTTCAACTCCCGGCTCGGGTCACTGTCTGCATGGAGTTTGCACATTCTCCCCGAGTCTGCATGGGTTTCCTCCGGGTGCTCCGGCTTCTTCCCACAATCCAAAGATGTGTGGGTTAGGTCGATTGGCCGTGCTAAAATTGCCCCTTAGTATCCAGGGATGTGTAGGTTAGAGGGATTAGTGGGTATATTATGTAGGGATATGGGGATAGGGCCTGAGTGGGATTGCGATCAGAACTGACTAGATGGGCTGAATGGCCTCCTTCTGCACTGTAGGGTTTCTATGATTCTATGAAAATGCTGTTTCAGTTTGAGACAGCGGAAATAAATTGTATTGTTGAGCAGAAAGGTTCCCGATTGCACCATTTGTTAGAGAGCTGCCAGATCGATTACCCTTCCCCCCCCCCGCCATGAATATCTCGATGTGGGTTGTGTTCTCTGGAAGTTGAGAAGTTTGATCATTGATGGGTTTTGACTGGAAGCTGATGATTGGCTCCAGCCTCAGAATGGGCAGAGAAAAGTTGGGTGCTGGATTGCGGGGCAGTAGTTTTCCATCTAGATTGAGGTATATGTGCCGGACATTGTGAATTGCTCTCTGTGGGAGGCACCCCAGTTCTGTTTTCTGTTCTAACCCTAACAGTAACACAGTGGTTACTACTGCTACCTAAGAGCACCAGGGACCCGGGTTCAATTCCCGCTGTCTGTGCGGATTCTGAACATTCTCCCCATCTCCGCATGGGTTTTGTCTGGGTGCTCCGGTTTCCTCTCTCAGTCTAAGACTGTCTTGTTCATGCTAAGTTCTCCCTCAGCACTAAACAGATACAAGAGTGTGGCAGCTAGGAGATTTTCACAGTAAATTCATGCAGTATTAATGTAAGCCGATCCGTGACTAATAAAAAAAACTTTGATGCAGACAGTGCTCAGTCACGTTGATCCCATATTGTCCCAAATTCCACGAATCCTAATTTGAGCCAATAGTTTTGTGTGGCATCTTGAGAAATTCTGAATTTAAGACTCCTTCCACCTTATCCAAGGTAACAGTTACATCTTCTTAAAATCTCTAACAGATTTATCAAACACAATTTCTTTCTTTCTAAATACCTACTAACTCTAATTCATTGCAACCATGTTCCCAGTGTTAACCCATCTCTTTCAACGCTACAATGCAGAGGAGGCCATTCAGCCCATCGAATCGAACCCTATCTACAAACCCCCTTGCATTTATCCTAGCTAGTCCCCCTAAGGGATGATTTATTATGGCCAATCCACCTAACCAGCACACCTTTGGAGTGTGGGAGGAAACCCACAGACACACGGAGAGAATGTGCAAACTCCACACAGACAGTGACCCAAGAGCAGAATTGAACCTGGGTCCCTGGCGCTGTGAAACAGCCGTGCTAACCACTGTGTCACTGTGCTGTCCTGTACCTAATCATCAATCTGAACGTTTTGACCATGGCTATAGCTTCATCAGCATTTTATTTCTCTTTCTCTCTCCCTGCTTTCCTGAATAGCAGAGTTTAATTATTTACTCTTAATTTCTAATTGATTACCTATTTCTAAAACACAGGGGTTTGTTCTAGAATACAGGGAATTGGAAGTAATGCAGCCACCTTTAAAACCCGAGCTGGAGACCAGCAGATCCACTGCATTTTTATTTGCGTTTATTTCTCCGACACCACTTCTCTGTAAATGTTTATTTAACTTCCACTTTTTCAGCACATGATTGCGTGCTCACTATTTCTGAAGCTGTCTGCGAAAAGTTTTAACACCTCCAGCGTTTCCTCATTCACAATTATGCTTCTAATTATGCTTTTTGGGTGGCACGGTAGCACAGTGGGTTAGCACTGCTGCTTCACAGCTCCAGGGTCCTGGGTTCAATTTCCGACTCGAGTCACTGTCTGTGCAGAGTTTGCACATTCTCCTCGTGTCTGCGTGGGTTTCCTCCGGGTGCTCCGGTTTCCTTCCATAGTCCAAAGATGTGCAGGTTAGGTTGATTGCTAAGAAATCGTCCCTTAATGTTTAGGGATGTATAGGTTAGAGGGATTAGTGGGTATAATATGTTGGGATATAGGGGTAGGGCCTGGGTGGGATTGTGTTTGGTGCAGGCTCGATGGGCCGAAGGGTCTCTTTCTGCACTGAAGGGTTTTGTGATTCTACGGCTTATCATAGAATCATACCTTGCAGAAAAGACCATTCAGCCCTTTGAGTCTGCACCGACTCTCTGACAGAGTATTTTATCAAGCCCTTGTCCACTTTTTATTCCCATAAACCACACATTTAACCTAACCTATACGTCTTTGGATGCCATGGGGCAATTTAACACGGCCAATCCACCTAACCTGTACATCTTTGCACTGTGGGAAGAAATCAGAGGAAACCCATGCAGATACGGGAGAACATGTAGACTCCACACAGTCACTCAAGTTCAGAATTGAACCTGGATCCCTGGCGCTGTGAGGCAGCTTTCTTAACACTGTGCCACAATACCAACCTTTCTGGCTCCCACACTTTGTATTTTCCTTTCTGACATCCCAGTCGAGCTTTTACTATCTGTTTTTATATCACTTGATCCTTTACCCTCGTGTTCCCTCTAAGTTTCCAATCCGCCTTTGCTTCAGGTTAAAATACTCCCTACTCGGAGGCTCACTGTTATCTCTGACAATATTACAAACCTCTTCCTTTGATTCAATCTTATCTTTAATGCCTCTTAAAATCAAGACCAGTGAGATTTTCTCTTTGATGTGCATTTTTAAATCTTTTATGTTCTGAATTCCTTGTAGAAGTCTAAGAGGTGCAACTCATGCTTAACCCAAGACACACGACTTTAAAGAGATTGTTTATATCTCGCCCATCTCCGATTTAATTAATAGCAAAAGCCTTTTCCAGAGAAATTTCCACCAACCAACTTGCTCCAGTCCACTTCACGACCTGTTTTTAAACATTATTTTACAGAATGGGAGCGTTGCTTGCTAGACCAGCATCTATTGCCCATCTCTAATTGCCCTTGAGAAGGTTAACCTTCTTGAACTGCTGCAATCTATGCAGTGTAGGTACACCCAGTCTCACAACACCAGGTTAAAGTCCAACAGGTTTATTTGGTAGCAAACACCACAAGCTTTCGAAGCGCTGCTCCTTCGCTAGCTACACCCACAGGCTGTTAAAAATCTCCTAGTCACCGTGCCTGTTCGTGTACACAGAGAGAGTATTTAGCACGGTTAATGCGCCCTAACCAGTACGTCTCTCGGACTGTGGGAGGAAACCGCATCCAGAGGAAACTCAAGCAGACACAGGGAGGATGTGCAGACTTCGCACAGACAGTGACCCAAGCCGGGAATTGAACCCGGGTCCCTGACACTGTGAGACAGCAGTGCTAACCCCGTGTCATGATGTAGAGATGCCGGCGTTGGACTGGGGTAAACTCAGTAAAGTTTTACAACACCAATTTTAAATCCAACCAATTTATTTGATAGTAAATCCGTGAGCGTTCGACACTATGCGCCTTCGTCAGAACACTGCATTTGCCTGACGAAGGCGCACAGCGTCGAAAGCTCGCGGATTTACTATCAAATAAATTGGTTGGATTTAAAATTGGTGTTGTAAAACTTTACTGAGTTAACCCCGTGTCACCCAGGGCAGTGTTACGATGGTGACAGAGGCCAACTGTGAGCTCCATAGAGTACAAACTGGCTTACTGATTGGAGGTTCACTCAGTGGGAAGAAGTAGGCCGAGGTTTTAAACCTGTTATTCTACCAGTGTGTAGATCTCAAAGTGAAGACTCTCTGACTGTAAGCCACAGTAAGAAGTCTAACAACACCGGGTTTAAGTCCAACTGGTTTATTTGATAGTAATCCCACAAGCTTTCAGAAACGCTGCTCCTTCGTCAGATGTGCAGTGCATAAGTCTTTCTCTGATCAGAACCTTCCACAAACCTGACGAAGGAACACCATTTCCAAAAGCTTGTGGCCTTGCTACCAAATAAACCTGTTGGATTTAAACCTGGTGTTGTGAGACTTCTTAGTGTGTTTACCCCAGTCCAACGCCAGCATCTCCACATCATGTAAACCACTGGCACAGCCCTTTCTTTTGGTTCAGGATCGGAGGTGTTGAAGACAGAAAGCTGATGGGTAGATTACTCCTGGAGAAAGACTTAATAGGATGTTTCAGAGAACTTTTAAGAGTCAAGCACATGCCCTGCCTGCAGCAGTTGTAAATGCGCCAAGTTTGGTGGTGTTTAAGAGGTTAGTTGATAAGTATATGGAAGAGAAGGGAATGGTTTAGTTTGGAAGGGCATTGCTTTTTATATTGGTCGGCGCAACATCGAAGGCCGAAGGGCCTGTTCTGTGCTGTAATGTTCTATGTTCTAAGCACATTGCTGTGGGTCTGAAGTCACATACAGGCCACTCTGAGTAAGGGTGGCATTCGTAATAGGACAAGAAATGGTTTCATCGCGAGTTGCTTTTTGATTTAATTTAATTATGAGGCAACACAGTGGTTTGCACTGCTGCTTCGCAGTGCCAGAGACCTGGGTTCAATTCCCAGCTTGGGTCACTGTTTAGAAGGTGGTATCTGCACCTTCTCCCTGTGTCTGCGAGGGTTTCCTCTGGTACTCTGGTTTCCTCCCACAATCCACAGGGGGAGTGGCTCTTGTAAATGAGTGGGGTTACAGAGATAGGGTGGAGGGGAGGGGCTGAGTGAGAGGCTCTTTCAGAGAGTTAGTGCAGACTCGATGGGTCGAATGGCCTCTTTCTGAACTGTTGAGGTTCTATGGTTTGAAATATATAGTTTTACTAATGGAATTTAAATTCCACCGGTTGCCCATGCTGGGATTTGAGCCTGTGTCCCAGACCATTAGCCTCTGGATTACATTATAGAACATAGAACATTACAGCGCAGAACAGGCCCTTCGGCCTTCGATGTTGCGCCGACCAATTAGGAAAAAGCAATGACCCTCTAACTTAAACCATTCCCTTTTTGTCCATAAACTTATCTACTAACCTCTTAAACGCCACCAAACTTGGCGCATCTACAACTGCAGCAGGCAGGGCATTCCATACCCTTACTACCCTCTGAGTAAAGAACCTACCTCTGATATCTGTCCTATAACTATTACCCCTTAATTTAAAGCTATGTCCCCTTGTGCTAGCTTTATCCATCCTAGGAAAAAGGCTATCACTGTCCACTCTATCTAAACCTCTAATCATCTTATATGTTTCAATAAGGGGTCCTCTTAGCCGCCTTTTTTCTAACGAAAACAACCTCAAATCCCTCAGCCTCTCCTCATAAGACCTGCACTCCATACCAGGCAACATCCTGGTAAACCTCCTCTGTACCCTCTCCAATGCCTCCACATCTTTCTTATAATGCGGGTACCAGAACTGCACACAATACTCCAAGTGCGGCCGCACTAGAGTTTTGTACAGTTTGCAACATGACGTTGCGGCTCCGAAATTCAATCCCCCTACCAATAAAAGCTAAGACTCCGTATGCCTTCTTAACAACCTTATCGACTTGATTGCCAACTTTCAGGGATCTATGCACATATACACCAAGATCCTCTGTTCATCAACACTATTAAGAGTCCTACCATTAGCCCTATACTCTACACATTTGTTATTCCTGCCAAAGTGAATTACCTCACACTTTTCCACATTAAACTTCATTTGCCACCTCTCGGCCCAGCTCTGCAACTTGTCCAAGTCCCTCTGCAAACTATAACACCCGTCTTCACTATCTACCACTCCACCGACTTTAGTGTCATCTGCAAATTTACTAATCCATCCTTCAATACCCTCATCCAGATCATTTATAAAAATTACAAACAGCAGGGGCCCCAAAACAGACCCCTGAGGTACACCACTTGTCACCGAACTCCACGATGAATATCTCCCATCAACCACCACCCTCTGTCTTCTATCAGCCAGCCAATTCCTAATCCAATTAGCTAAATCACCCTCAATCCCATACATCTGCATTATTGTGTCCATTATTCCAACATTAATTTGGGTTTATGATGAAGGAAGCTAGTTTCCTGTGAACTGTATTGGGGGGCGAGAGATGTCAATAGTTATCTTTATAACTCAGTAGTGTTGTGATTGGATTGAGTGCCACGCTGGTTTGTTTCCAAAGTGAGGTGGAGGAGGTGATGTGGAAGGTGTGTCTCTGTGTGTGTGTGTGTGTGTTGCGTGTGCGGTGGGGGCTGTGCGGCTGCGAGGGTGCTGCATGGGTGTGTGTGTTGCATGTGCAGGGAGGGACTGTGTGGTGTGTGTGTTGCGTGTGGCATATGTGGGGGTGGGGTTGATGGGGTGTGTGGGGGTGAGGGAGAAAGTGTGTGTGTGTTTGTGTGGTGCAGGTGCAGGGGAGCTGGATTCATGCAGGGCGATGGGGCGCATGTTGGGAGGGCAGCGTGAGTGCGGGGTGGGGAGTGTCTGGGGAGTGGGGTGTGTGCGAGGGGGGTGGGGGCATGCAAGGTTGTGTGGTGCATGCGGCGAGGAACACGTGGGTCGAGGGGTGAGGCACGTCAGGAGGTTGGGAGGGGGGGTATATCGAGAGGGGATGCCATAAAAGAGGGAATCTTAATATTCAGGGGAATGCATTGCCCTCTCATGACTCATATTTAAGATTGAATTGTGAAGGAAAAGGTCAAGTTTGAACAATTTGTGTTGTGCACACCTGAAAAACTCTCTGTTTAGAAAATATCCAACCCTGACTAATATTGGAAGCCCCATTAGTCGGATCCTCGTCCTTTCTATCTGATTTACAGAGTTTCTAGCTGAGTTACAGAGAGAGATTGAATAGGTTCGGACTTTATTCCCTGGAGCGTAGAAGAACGAGGGGAGATTTGATAGAGGTGTATAAAATTCTGATGGGTATAGATAGAGTGAATGCAAGCAGGCTTTTTCCACTGAGGATAGGGGAGAAAAAAACCTCCCCTACAGGTGATGGGTTAAGGAGAAAAGCTTAAAGGGAGTATTGGGGGGACTTTTTCACTCAGAGAGTGGTGGGAGTGTGGAATGAGCTGCCGGATAAGATGGTAAATGCGGGGTCACTTTTAACGTTTAAGAAAAACTTGGATGGGTTCATGGATGAGAGGGGTGTGGAGGGATATGGTCCAAGTGCAGGTCAGTGGGACTAAGCAGAAAAATGGTTCGGCACAGACAAGAAAGGCCAAAAGGCCTGTTTCTGAGCTGTAATTTTCTATAGTTACGGCAGTGTAACAGCAACAGATTGTGGCTCAGTCCCAGCTTGCTGCCCACTCTCAGCAATACTAACCCTCCCTTTGCCGTTATACAGGTGGACTCATATGAACTGGTGGTGACGGATGATATTGGAGAGATTCTGTTGGTGAAAATTGAAAAGCACAAGTACTGGGTTCAGGATGACTGGTACTGTAAATATATCACCATAAAAACTCCCACAGGAGACTACCTGGAATTTCCCTGCTACCGATGGATCACTGACAACAAGGAAATTGAGCTGCGAGATGGACGCGGTTAGTATTAAACCACTAAATTCGGACAGTGAGAGTGGGAGAAGGTGTGGCTTGTTTGCGAGGTTACGGCTAGTGGCACAGTGCTTAGCACTGCTGCCCCCAGCAATCATGGGTTCGATTCCTGGCTTGGGTCGTTGTCTGTGAGGCACCTGCATGTTCTCCTTGACGCAAGGAGAACTTCCGAGTTTCCTCCGGATGCTCCAGTTTCCTCCCAGACTCCAAAGATGTGTGGGTTAAACGGATTGGCCATGAGCAGTTGCCTCTTAGTGTCAGGGGAGCTGACGGGGAAGTAGGTCAGGGATAGGGGCCTGGGTGGGATTGTTGGTGGTGCAAAGGTTGATGGGCTGAATGGCCTCCTCCTGCACTCCCTGGGCTTGAGTGAGGGAAGGTTAGTCAGACACCTGTTTCCGATCCCCATCTGGACACCACCTACTGACCCACCCATTCCCTGACCACAATTGATAGAATGGAAAAGCAGGCTCTGGTGTGATGCCCTTCGTGGTTCAATAGCCTGCCGTCAATTAGTTATGCAACATGCAAGAGACCCCTGGAACCCATGAATGGAATTCCTTCAGGATTTGTGGAATGAGCTGCTGGATAAAGTGGTAAATGCGGGGTCACTTTTAACATTTAAGAAAAACTTGGACGGGTTCATGGATGAGAGGGGAGTGGAGGGATATGGTCCAAGTGCAGGTCAGTGGGAGTAGGCAGAAAAATGGTTTGGCACAGACAGGAAGGGCCAAAAGGCCTGTTTCTGAGCTGTAATTTTTCTACGGTTTATAGGAGACCGTAAGATATGGGAGCAGAAGTAGGTCCATCGAAACTGCTCCGCCATTCAATCCTGGCTGATGTGATTCTCATCCCCGTGACTTGATCCTCTTATTGACCAAGAACCTATCTCTCTCTGTCCTAAAGACACTCAATGACCTGACCCTCCACAGCTCTCTGTAGCAATGAGTTCCACAGATTCACCACCCTCTGGCTGAAGAAATTCCTCCTTATCTCAGTTTTGAAAAAGGTGTCCCTTCCCTGAGGTTGTGCCCTCAAGTCTAGTCTGTCCCACTGATGGAAACATCCTCTCCATGTCCGCTCTATCCAGGCCCCTCAGTATTCTGTAAGCTTCAATTAGATCTCCACTCATCCTTCTAAACTCCATCGAGTACAGACCCAGAGTCCATGTTTGACAAACCCTTCATTTTTGGGATCATTCTTATTATCCTCCTCTGGATCCTTTCCAAGGCCAGAACATCTTTCCTTAGATATGGGGCACAAAACTGCTCACAATATTCCAAATGGGGTCTGACCAGAGCCTTATCCAACCTCAGCAGTACATCCCTGCTCTTGTATTCTAGCCCTCTAGGAATGAATGCTAACATTCCTAACTGCCAACTGAAGCTGCACGTTAACCTGTAGTGAGTCCTGAACCAGGACTCCCAAGTTCCTTTGTGCTTCAGATTTCCAAAGCCCTTCCCATTTAGAAAATAATCTATGCCTCTATTCTTCCTCCCAAAGTGCATAACCCTCACACTTTCCCACGTTGTATTCCATCTGTCACATTTTACCTCCACTCTCCTATCCTGTCCAGATCATTCTGCAGCCTCCCCACTTCCTGAACACTACCTGTCCCTCCACGTTTCTTTGTATCATCGGCAAATTTAGTAACAATGGTCTCAGTTCCATCTTCCAGATCATTCATGTAAGTAGTGAAAAGTTGTGGTCCCAGCACTGACCCCTGTGGAACAGCACTAGTTACCAGTTGCCTTCTGAAAAACAGCCCCTCATCCCTATTTCCCAGGGCCGAAATGGTCGCTACGAGAGGACACAGGTTTAAGGTGCTGGGGGGCAGGTACAGAGGAGATGTTAGGAGTAAGTTTTTCACTGAGAAGGTGGTGAGTGATTGGAATCGGCTGCTGTCGGTGGTGGTAAACGCAAACTCGCTGGGGTCTTTTAAGAGACTTCTGGATGAGTACATGGGATTTAATGGGATTGGGAGTTACAGATAGTTCTGTGGCCTGGTAGGTATGGGTATGATCAGCACAACTTGTGGGCTGAAGGGCCTGTTCATGCTGTAGTGTTCTATGTTCTATCCGCAATCTGCCTTCTGTCTTCTATCCATGCCAGTACCCTGTCTCTAACACCATGGGCTCTGAGCTTGTTTAGCAGCCTCTTGTAAAGCACCTTGTCAGAGGCTTTCTGGAAATCCAAATAAATCCCATCCACTGGCTCTCCTTTGTCTAACTCCTTCATTACCTCCTCAAAGAATTCTAACAGATTTGTCAGACATGACCTCCCCTTGACATAGCTGTGCTGACTCTGTCCTATTTTACCAAGCGTTTCCACATATTCACCTGACCTGCACATGTTTGGATTGTGGGAGGAAACCGGAGCGTCGAGAGGACACCCACGCAAACACGGGGAGAAGGTCTGTGTGGGGTTTGCACAGTGACCAAACCCTGGTGCTGAGAGACAACAGTGCTCGCCACTGTGCCACCGTGCTGTCTGTTGCACTATTTCTTCAAGAGAACATACAAGTCATGCGTGTGTGTACCCCT
Organism: Sphyrna mokarran; assembly: GCA_024679065.1. Lineage (NCBI taxonomy): Eukaryota > Metazoa > Chordata > Chondrichthyes > Carcharhiniformes > Carcharhinidae > Sphyrna > Sphyrna mokarran. Next base: position 1,138,033 of record JAGIQG010000032.1, read on the forward strand.
TCCCCTCACAAGAGTCTCGATTCCTTCCGATTGTGTGTTTCTGATCGGAAAGGTAATGGAACCTTTAACTCAGACACAAAAATACCAGGAATATCATCTGGGAATTAACGAGAGAGATTTTACAAAGAAAGCTGCTGTGTTATTAATCTCACTGATTTTTTTCAAAAACGGATAAACATCAGACACTGGTAATGGTGACATGATAATAGTAATGTCACAATTCCTGGATTCAGGACATGTTTAACCCCGTGCTGTCCCTGTCCTGGGAGTGTTTGATGGGGGGGACAGTGTAGAGGGAGCTTTACATAGAACATAGAACATAGAACATAGAACATAGAACATAGAACAATACAGCACAGAACAGGCCCTTCGGCCTTCGATGTTGTGCCGACCAAAATAAAAAGCAATGCCCCTCCTAACTAAACCATTCCCTTCTCATCCATATACTTATCAACTAACCTCTTAAACGCCACCAAACTTGGCGCATCAACAACAGCTGCAGGCAGGGCATTCCACTCCCTAATCACTCTGTATCCCTTTACTCTGTATCTAACCCCGTTTTTATCCTACAGGTGCTTTGGTCCACCTTGTTGTCTAACGAGGGGCAAACACTGATGGGTCGTGAGAAGGCTGCTCTTGGATTTTTTTTGAGAGTATCCTAGTGCTTCACATCGTTAGTGTACGCTTGACCTGGACCATTTGATGGGCAACACGACAGCTCAGTGACTATAGCTGTGCTGTGCAGATACATGGATTTGGGCCTGTGTCTGTGGGAGTTTGTGCATTCTCCCCGTGCTTGCGTGGGTTTTCTCCGGGTGCTCCGGTTTCCTCCCACATCCCAAAGATGTGCTCTTAGGCTAATTGGCAAAACAAATTCTCCCTAAATTGTCTCAAATTTGGTTTTTAATCCATAGATCTATAAACATAGACAGGGATCGCGGTAGAGGTGGGAACATCGGGGTGGCGGCGCGGGCTCGTTGGGCCGAAGGGCCTGTTTCCCGTGCTGTTTTGTTCTTTGTTCTTTGTACCTGTCCTGGGAGTGTTTGATGGGGGACAGTGTAGAGGGAGCTTTACTCTGTATCTAACCCCGTGCTGTACCTGTCCTGGGAGTGTTTGATGGGGGACAGTGTAGAGGGAGCTTTACTCTGTATCTAACCCCGTGCTGTACCTGTCCTGGGAGTGTTTGATGGGGGGACAGTGTAGAGGGAGCTTTACTCTGTATCTAACCCCGTGCTGTACCTGTCCTGGGAGTGTTTGATGGGGGACAGTGTAGAGGGAGCTTTACTCTGTATCTAACCCCGTGCTGTACCTGTCCTGGGAGTGTTTGATGGGGGACAGTGTAGAGGGAGCTTTACTCTGTATCTAACCCCGTGCTGTACCTGTCCTGGGAGTGTTTGATGAGGGACAGTGTAAAGGGAGCTTTACTCTGTATCTAACCCCATGCTATACCTGTCCTGGAAGTGTTTGATGGGGGACAGTGTAGAGGGAGCTTTACTCTGTTTCTAACCTCATGCTGTACCTGTCCGGGGAGTGTTTGATGCGGGGGACAGTGTAGAGGGAGTTTTATTCTGTATCTAACTGATACTGTAGCTACACCGGGAGTATAGAAGGAGCCTGCACACTGTGTAACTCTGTGTAACTCTGTGTAAAAACTGTGCCAAACCAGACACACTCTGTAACTCTCTGAAATGTCCTTCTGCAGCCAGATTGCCACGAGATGACCAAACCCAGATTGTTAAACAGCACCGTCACCGCGAACTGGAGGAGAGGCAAAAATTGTACCGGTAAATTCACATTGTGCACGTCAATCCTGGGCAGGGAGAAAATCAGCGTGCGGGGGAGAGGGGAGTCAGCGGGTAATGGTGGGGGGGATGGCAGCGTGCAGGAGGAGGTGGAGTTAGTGTGAGGGGGGAAGGTGTGGGGCAAGGTGGGGTGTCATCATGTTGGGGGCAGGAGGAGTCAGGGTCAGTATGTGGCTGAGGGGGTGCGATAGCATACTGTTATTTGTAAAGCTGAATGGACCTCAGCGTGAGTGAAGCAGAGCTGGATTTGATTTGATTTATTATTGTCACACGTGTTAGTATGCAATGAAAAGTATTATTTCTTGTGCGTTATACGGACAAAGCATACTGTTCATAGAGAAGGAAAGGAGACTGTGCAGAATGTAGTATTACACTCATAGCGAGGATGTACAGAAAGATCAACTTCATATAAGGTAGGTCTATTCAAAAGTCTGACGGCAGCAGGGAAGAAGCTGTTCTTGAGTTGGTCAGTGCATGACCTCAGACTTTTGTATCTTTTCCCAAGGGAAGAAGGTGGAAGAGAGAATGTCCGAGGTGTGTGGGGTCCTTAATTATACCGGCTGCTTTGCCGAGGGAGTGGGAAGTGTAGACAGAATCAGTGGATGGGAGGTTGGTTTGTGTGATGGGTGGGGCTACATTCACGACCTTTTGTAGTTCCTTGTGGTCTTGGGGCAGAGCAGGAGCCCAGACTGAGCTGTGATACAACCAGAAAGAATGCTTTCTATGGAGCAAGTTGGTGAGAGTTGGAGTGGACATGCCAAATTTCCTTAGCCTTCTGAGGAGGTCAACATGCTGTTTAGGATCTTCAAAATTAATCTCCCACATTAATCTCAGAGTGGTTCGGATCTTGGGAAAAATCAGTGGGGAGGGGATCGGGACTTCAGACCCATACCTGTGACATCCTGGGGGGTGAGGGGATGTGCAGCAACATCCGGAGTGGGATGGAGGGAGCACAGCGACGCCCCAGGGAGGGGCCTGCAGCAACATCCCGGGATGGGGGTGGGTGGGGGGGGGGGGTGGGGGGTGGTTGGTGGTGGGGGGGGTGGGGGTGTGGTGGGTGGTGGGGGGTGGGGGTGGGGGGGGTGGTGGGGGGGTGGGGGGGGTGTGGGGGGGTGGTGGGGGGGGTGGGGGGGGTGGGGGTGGGGGGGGTGTGGGGGGTGGTGGGGGGGTGTGGGGGGTGTGGTGGGGGGGGGGGGGTGTGGGGTGTGGGTGGGGTGTGTGGGGGGGGTGGGGGGTGTGGGGGGGGTGGGGGGTGTGGGGGGTTGGGGGGTGGGGGGGTGGGGGTGTGTGTGGGGGTGGGGTGGGGGGGTGGGGGTTGTGTGGGGGGGTGTTGTGGGGGTGGGGGGGTGTGTGGGGGGGTGTGTGGGTGGGGTGGGGTGTGGGGTGGGGGTGGTGGGGGGGGTGGGGGGTGTGGGGGGGGGGGGGGGGGGGCGTGGGTGTGTGGGGGGGGGGTGGGGGGTGTGGGGTGTGGGGGGGGTGGGGGGTGTGTGGGGGGGGGGGTGGGGGGTGTGGGGGGTGGGGGGGGGTGGGGGGGTGTGTGGGGGTGGGGGGTGTGTGGGGGGGGGTGGGTGTGTGGGGGGTGTGTGGGGGTGGGGTGGGGGGGTGGGGGGTGGGGGTGGGGGGGGTGGGGGGGTGCCCACAGGGCACATTGATGTCCCGGGGCGATGGGGGTGGGTGGCACAGAGATATCTCTCTCAGTCTGAACTATCTCGTTACACACAAACAAACATCCGGTAATAATTTGCCTGTGTGATGGCAGCAGCTGTGGAACAGCGCAATGAGCCTCATTGTGTTTTTGATAACTGTGTTTTTGTGGTTAGATAATTTGTGTTCTTATCATTATCCAATCTGCGATACAGAGCCAGTCTCCTCACTGCCTTCTCTTGGCTTCACTCACTGGCGACTGGATCCTCCCTCACCATGCTGGTCACCTGACCTTGACCTCTTACCTTTCCATTGGTCCAAAGTGACCCCCCTGTTAGTCCACAACAGGCAATCCTGTTAGGTTGAGTTTGCCTGTACCCTGCGGTTTGCCTGTACCCTGCGGTTTGCCTGTACCCTGCGGTTTGCCTGTACCCTGCGGTTTGCCTGTACCCTGCAGTCCCTCAGATCCTGCATCTGATCTTCTCAGATCGCAGCTGGCTGGGTGTGATTTCCTGAGGGTGAGGAGGTCAGCTCCTGTTCACACAGATTCACACGGAGAAGTAACTCCCTCACTCCACAATCTGAGTGGGTGTTTAACCGTCAGTGCCAATCTGTGTCTCGGAGGGGAGGGAGGGGAGGGTGGTTGGGGAGACGGGAGGGTGGTTAGGTTGGGGAGAGAGAGGGGAGGGTGTGTGGGGGAGGGGGAGGTAGGATTGTTGGAGAGGGGAGGGAGGTTGGGGAGACAGGGAGATGGGTGGGGTGGGAACAGAGAGGGAAGGATGTGGTGGGGAGGGGAGGTAGGGTGGGTGGAGGGAAGAGTGGATGGGAAGGGGAGGGAGGGGAGGGTGATTGGGGAGGGAGGGAGCTTCTCACCAGTTCTCTGTTTGCTCAATAGATCTTAGTGACTCAGCTCCTTTCACAGTTTGTGATTGCTTATTGCTCTTTCTGCCCTTGGTTTTTGTCCTTTATTTCTCCTTTCCTCTGACCCCTTACATAGATTCCCATCCCCCTGCCATTTTAGCTTAAACCCTCCCCAACCACTTGAGTAAATACTCCCCTCCCGCCCTCGCCGAGGACGTCACTCTTGGTCTTGCCCAGGTGTAACCTGTCCAGTTTGTGCTGGTCCCACTTACCCCAGAACCGGTCAGAATGCTCCAGGAATCTGAATCCCTCCTCCCTACACACCATTGTTTCAGCCACATTTATCATAGGCAATTATCCTGTTTTGATTAGCATGTGGCATTGGTCCTTAGATCACTACCTTTGAGACCCACCTTCTCAATTTTCTTCCTCGCTCTCTCTACTCTGTTTTTAGGATCTTGTCCCTTTCTCTGCCTGTGCCGTTGGTGTCGGTGTGTACCGCCACCACTGCCTGTTCGTGCTACCATTCCAGAATGTCTGGCAACCGCTCCGAGTCATCCTTCATCCTTGCACCATCTGTGCATCCTGAGCTCTCTCTCTCTTTCTGCACCCCCTTTGAAATTCCTTTCATAGAACATAGAACACTACAGCACAAACAGGCCCTTTGGCCCACAAGTTGTGCCAATCATATCCATACTTACCAGGCCATAGAACTATCTGTAACTCCCAATTCCATTTAATCCCATATACTCATCCAGAAGTCTCTTAAAAGACCCCAGTGAGTTCGCCTCGACCACCACTGACGGCAGCCGATTCCATTCACTCACCACCCTCTGAGTGAAAAACTTACCCCTAACATCTCCTCTGTACTTGCTCCCCAGCACCTTAAACCTGTGTCCTCTCGTAGCGACCATTTCAGCCCTGGGAAATAGCCTCCGAGAATCCACCCTATCTATTCCTCTCAACATCTTAAAAACCTCTATCAGGTCGCCTCTCAACCTTCGTCTCTCCAGGGAGAACAGTCCCAGCTCCCTCAACCTATCTTCATAAGGCATGCCCCCCAATCCAGGTAACATCCTTGTAAATCTCCTCTGCATCCTCTCAACAGCTTCCACATCCTTCCTATAGTGAGGCGACCAGAACTGCACACAATACTCCAAGTGAGGTCTGACAAGGGTCTTATAAAGTTGCAGCATTACCTCCCGACTCCTAAATTCAATCCCTCTATTAATGAAGGCCAGTACACCATATGCCTTCTTGACCACATCCTCCACTTGCGGGACAGATTTAAGAGACCTATGGACTCGGACCCCAAGATCTTTCTGCTCCTCAACACTGCCAAGACTCCTACCCTTGATATTATACTGCTTCATCCCATTGGTCCTGCCAAAATGGACCACCACACATTTATCCACATTGAAGACAATCTGCCACTTCTCCGCCCAGTCTTGCATCTTATCTGTGTCTTGCTGCAACTTCAGACATCCCTTCAGACCATCCACAACACCACCAACCTTCATATCGTCGGCAAACTTACTAACCCATCCCTCCACTTCCTCATCCAACTCATTTATGAAAATGACAAATAGCAAGGGTCCCAGGACAGATCCCTGGGGCACTCCACTGGTGACTGACCTCCATGCAGAACAAGACCCATCCACAACTACTCTCTGCCTTCTGCAGGTAAGACAGTTCTGGATCCATGAAGCCAAAGCCCCTTGGATCCCATGCCCTCTCACCTTCTCAAGAAGTCTTGCATGGGGGACCTTATCAAACGCCTTACTGAAATCCATGTAAACCACATCCACCGCTCTTCCTTCATCAATGTGTTCAGTCACATTTTCGAAGAATTCAGCTAGGCTCGTAAGGCACGATCTGCCCTTAACAAAGCCATGTTGACTATTCCTGATCATATTGAATTTCTCTAAATGCTCATAAATCCTATCTCTCAGAATCCTCTCCATCAACTTACCGACACTGAGGTCAGACTCACTGGTCAGTAATTTCCCGGGCTATCCCTATTCCCCTTCTTGAAAATAGGCACCACATCTTATTTTATATCTTACTTGAGAAGCTGAGTTACAGAGAGAGATTGAATAGGTTCGGACTTTATTCCCTGGAGCGTAGAAAAATGAGGGGAGATTTGATCGAGGTGTATAAGATTTTGATGGGTGTAGATAGAGTGAATGCAAGCAGGCTTTTTCCACTGACGATAGGGGAGAAAAAAACTAGAGGGCATGGGTTAAGGGTGAAAGGAGAGAAGTTTGAAGGGAATATTAGAGGGGATTCTTCACACAGAGAGTGGTGGGAGTGTGGAATGAGCTGCCGGATAAAGTGGTAAATGCGGGGTCACTTTTAAGAAAAACTTGGACAGGTTCAGGGATGAGAGGGGTGTGGAGGGATATGGTTCAGGTGCATGGTCAGTGAGACTAGGCAGAAAAATGGTTCGGCACAGACAAGAAGGGCCAAAAGGCCTGTTTCTGAGCTGTAATTTTCTCTGGTTTTTATCCCATCACACTTTGTGCCAAGTGGGATTGCTCTGTGCCGTGATATTGGAATGAGATTTTTTTTGTTGCAGGTGGAAGGAATGGCATCCGGGTTTCCCCCTGAGCATTGATGCGCACTTTCACAGTGACCTACCCCGTGACATTCAGTTTGACAGTGAGAAAGGGGTGGACTTTGTTCTCAACTACACCAAAGCGTAAGTAAAGACTACGTCATTGGCTCACTCACTCTCCAATCACTGCTCCCCCTCCCCCCCCCATCCCCCAATAACTATTGACCAAGGGTCCCATTAAACCCCCCAACATCTCAACCAGGTTAGCTGCTTGGTCACTGGATTGGGAACAGTCGATCAGACCTGTTCCTACGAAAGCTCTGCCAGTGAGTGTGTGAGAACAGAATTCATCTGTTGTGATGCAATATTGCCTCAAGCCTAAACTAAAATGCCCCTGATCCAACCTTTCTCTCGTGCTCAAGCTCGTACACACTCGCCCATGGTGGGCCCAGCCTGGCACCAAGTATAACACAGTTGCACACAGTCAGAATTGCTCTTTTCAGCGTGAGTTAAGCAAATCAGGATTACTGATGCGTGTCTGAGAATCACTCTGAAGGACAGAGTTTGAGGGAAGTTTCCGAAACAGCAGAGGAAACTCCTGGTCAAGTGTGAGGTTGGGTGGAGTTTGACACCCTGTAAATTCACCAGTGAAAAATACAAAGCATCTTCTAACGTCACAGACTGAAGAGAAACGCCCTGTGCACAGGGCCAGGCCTCAGGCTCAGCACGCAGGGCCAGGCCGCTGGCTCAGCACGCAGGGCCAGGCCGCTGGCTCAGCGTGCAGGGCCAGGCCGCAGGCTCAGCGCGAAGGACCAGGCCTCAGGCTCAGCACGCAGGACCAGGCCTCAGGCTCAGCGCATAGGACCAGGCTGCAGGGTCACCACGCAGGGCCAGGCTGCAGGGTCAGCGCACAAGGCCAGGCCTCAGGATCAGCACGCAGCACCAGGCCGCAAGGTCACCACGCAGGGCCAGGCCGCAGGGTCAGCGCACAGGGCCTAATAATTATTAGAAATGCTTTTTCACTGATTAGCAGAAGCGTGGTGTGGGATTGGGGTTGAAAGGTTAAACACGAGAGTTTGAGCCATTGGGATTGGAGGGAAAAGCCCTGTTCCTCTGGCCCATAAGCAGTGCCGAAAAACACCTCCCATTCCCTGTCACCTTTTACCAGTCGCGAGTCCAGGAGTCCCAGTCCCGTCTTTAACAATAAAAATCCGGAGCTGCAAAGCCTGTGTTAAATATATTGCTGCCCCACTCCTTACCCTCATACCCTCCCATCTCCCCTGTTTTCCCACATCCCCTATCCCCCCCTCACTTAAAACACTCCTTTAAACCTGACAGTGGGTGCCTTAGGGTCAGCTTTGATATATTTTCACTTTTCTATGTGGCCCTTCTTCCCCCACACCCCCACCATTGGCAGGAAAGTTTTATTGAATAGTGGAGCAGACTCAATGGGCCAAATGGGCTACTTCTGCCCCTACATCTTATAGTGTGAAGAGACTTCAAGCCTGTGCCGATCACGATGCCTGCCTGAACTAAAACCATAGGCACTTCCGAACCCTCCCATTCCCATCCTATTCATGGATTTGTCTAGTTGCCCCTTAAATGCCGCTATCGTACCAACTCCCATCAGATCATCTCAATGTTGGGAACGGTATGATGAGAAGGTCTTATGAGATCTTATAAGAAAGATGTGGAGGCATTGGAGAGGGTGCAGAGGAGGTTTACCAGGATGTTGCCTGATATGGAGGGCAGGTCTTATGAGGAAAGGCTGAGGGACTTGAGGTTATTTTATTAGAGAGAAGAAGGCTAAGAGGTGACCTAATTGAGGCATATAAGATGATCAGAGGGTTAGATAGGGTGGATAGTGAGAGCCTTTTTCCTCGGATGGTGATGACTAACACGAGGGGACATAACTTTAAATTAAGGGGTGGTAGATATAGGACGGATGTCAGAGGTAGGTTCTTTACTCAGAGGGTAGTAAGGACGTGGAATGCCCTGCCTGCAGCACTTGTGGACTCGCCAACTTTAAGGGTGTTCAAATGGTCAGTGGATAGGCATATGGATAACACTGGAATAGTTTAGGTTAGAGGGTCATTAGATTGATTACATTGGTTGGCGCAACATCGAGGGCCAAAGGGCCTGTACTGCACTGTAATGTTCTATGTTCTATGTTCTATGATTTGCCAGGGATCTGGGTTTGATTCCTGGCTCGGGTCAGTGTCCGTGTGGAATTTGCATGTTCTCCCCATGTCTGTGTGGATTTTCTCTGGGTGCTCCAGTTTCCCCCCTCAGTCTGAAAGATGTACTGGTTAAGCACATTGGCTGTGCTAAATTCTTGCTCAGTGTACCCAAACCTGTGCTGGAATGGGATTTTCACAGAAACTTCATTGCTACATTAATGTAAGTCCACTAAGGGTGGCATAGTGGCGCAGTTGTTAGTACTGCTGCCTCACAGTGCCAGGGACCCCGGTTTGGGTCACTGTCTGTGTGGAGTCTATACATTCTCCCCATGTCTGTGAGGGTTTTCTTCAAGGTGCTCCGGTTTTCTTCCACAGTCCGAAAATGTGCTGGTTAGGTGGATTGGCCAGGCTAAATTGCAGCTTGGTGTTGGGTATTAGCAGGGTAAATATTCGGGGTTATGGGGATAGGGCCTGGTTGGGATTGTGGTCAGTGCAGGTTTGATGAGCTGAATGGCCTCCATCTGGACTGTAGGATTCTATGATCCAGTCTCAGTTTGACACCAGTGAAGTGAACTGAAATATATTTGCAACCCTGTACCTCAGTGCTCTCCACAGCTACATTTCCAGCACTCTGCGTGAATACCGAAGAGAAATATTTATTCAGTGCCTCGCCAATCTCTTCAGCTCCACGCCACTTCCCACGCATCTATGATGGCCTAATCTTGCCCACACACACCCACACACACACAACAAAACAACAAAAACCAAAAACCAACAAACAAAACAAAAAAACCAAAAACAAAAGGAAATGTGGAAACAAAAAAAAAAACAAACAAAAAACAAACAAAACCAAACACAAAAAAAACAACAAAAAAACCCACATGTTGCACTGTACAAAACTAGTGGCCGCACAACACAAAAAAAAACAAAACAAAACCAACCAACACAAAAAAAACAAAAACCAAACAAACAAAAAAAAAAACAAACCCCAAAAAACACACAACACAAAAAAAAAAAACAAACACCAAAAAACCCCCCACACCACAAAAAAAGTATATGGGAGAAGGGAATGGTTTAGTTAGGAGGGGCATTGCTTTTATTTGTCGGCACAACATCGAAGGCCGAAGGGCCTGTTCTGTGCTGTATTGTTCTATGTTCTATGTTCTATGTTCTATAAGAGGGCATTCCAAGAGCTTTGACAGTTGGTAGATGAGGCAGAGTGACCTCTTGTTTCTGTTGAGTGAAGTCTCACCAATTTCTGCTAACATAGAATCATAGAACCCTACAGTGCAGAAAGAAGCCCTTCGGCCCATCGAGTCTGTACTCAACACAATCCTACCCAGGCCCTGCCCCCGTATCCCTACATATTATACCCACTAATCCCTCTAACCTACATATCCCTGGACACTAAGGGGCAATTTCTTAGCACGGCCAATCAACCTAACCTGTACATCTTTGGATTGTGGGAGAAACTGAAGTACCCCAAGGAAACCCATGCAGACAGGAGGAGAATGTGCAAACTCCACACCGACAAGGACCTGAGCCAGGAATCGAACCCGGGTCCCTGGAGCTGTGAAGCAGCAGTGCTAACCCACTGTGCTACCGTGCTGCCCACTGGATGCTTGGTCACTAGATTGGAATGCTGAAATGCGGATCCTGGCAAGAGCTGGTGGGACTCCCGCCTCCTCCCTCCCCCACCCACACCAGGCACTTCCCCCTCGATGCTGAGCCCACTATCGCTATGCCAGCTCATCCCCACACTCAGATAAACCAGAACAGTGTATCACACGGGGTTCTGATGAAAGGATATGATTGTGTTTTTTTGTGCAGGATTGAGAATCTGTACGTGAATCGCTTCATGCACATGTTCCAGTCTTCCTGGAATGATTTTGCCGACTTTGAGAAGATCTTTGTTCGAATTAGCAACACGATTTCAGGTACGTGTGACCTCCCTTTATTCCATACCTACATTCTTGGGTCAGAGTGTCGCGGGTATAACTGCCCTCCGACCTCGGGTCAGAGTGTCGCGGGTATAACTGCCCTCCGACCTCGGGTCAGAGTGTCCCGGGTATAACTGCCCTCCGACCTCAGGTCAGAGTGTCCCGAGTATAACGCCTCCGACCGGGTCAGTGTCGCGGGTATACTGCCCTCCGACCTCGGGTCAGAGTGCGCGGGTATAACTGCCCTCCACTCTCAGATCGGGTAAACTGCCTCGACCCAACCACGACCCGGTCAGAGTGTCGGGTAAACCTCCGACCTCGGGTCAGAGTGTCGCGGGTATAACTGCCCTCCGACCTCGGGTCAGAGTGTCCCGAGTATAACTGTCCCCCGACCTCAGGTCAGAGTGTCGCGGGTATAACTGCCCTCCGACCTCGGGTCAGAGTGTCGCGGGTATAACTGCCCTCCGACCTCGGGTCAGAGTGTCGCGGGTATAACTGCCCTCCGACCTCGGGTCAGAGTGTCCCGAGTATAACTGTCCCCCGACCTCAGGTCAGAGTGTCCCGAGTATAACTGCCCTCCGACCTCAGGTCAGAGTGTCCCGAGTATAACTGCCCTCCGACCTCGGGTCAGAGTGTCGTGGGTATAACTGCCCTCCGACCTCGGGTCAGAGTGTCGCGGGTATAACTGCCCTCCGACCTCGGGTCAGAGTGTCGCGGGTATAACTGCCCTCCGACCTCGGGTCAGAGTGTCCCGGGTATAACTGCCCTCCGACCTCAGGTCAGAGTGTCCGGGTATAACTGCCCCCACCTCGGTCAGAGTTCAAGCCCTCCGACCCGGGTCGAGCCCCCGACCTCGGGTCAGAGTCCGGGTATAACTGCCCTCCGACCTCGGGTCAGAGTGTCCCGAGTATAACTGCCCTCCGACCTCGGGTCAGAGTGTCGGGGTATAACTGCCCTCCGACCTCGGGTCAGAGTGTCCGGGTATAACTGCCCTCCGACCTCGGGTCAGAGTGTCGCGGGTATAACTGCCCTCCGACCTCGGGTCAGAGTGTCGCGGGTATAACTGCCCTCCGACCTCGGGTCAGAGTGTCCCGAGTATAACTGCCCCCCGACCTCAGGTCAGAGTGTCGCGGGTATAACTGCCCTCCGACCTCGGGTCAGAGTGTCGCGGGTATAACTGCCCTCCGACCTCGGGTCAGAGTGTCGCGGGTATAACTGCCCTCCGACCTCGGGTCAGAGTGTCCCGAGTATAACTGTCCCCCGACCTCAGGTCAGAGTGTCCCGAGTATAACTGCCCTCCGACCTCAGGTCAGAGTGTCCCGAGTATAACTGCCCTCCGACCTCGGGTCAGAGTGTCGTGGGTATAACTGCCCTCCGACCTCGGGTCAGAGTGTCGCGGGTATAACTGCCCTCCGACCTCGGGTCAGAGTGTCACGGGTATAACTGCCCTCCGACCTCGGGTCAGAGTGTCGCGGGTATAACTGCCCTCCGACCTCGGGTCAGAGTGTCGCGGGTATAACTGCCCTCCGACCTCGGGTCAGAGTGTCACGAGTATAACTGCACCCCCCCGACCTCGGGTCAGTGTGTCACTGGGTATAACTGCCCCCCGACCTTGGGTCAGTGTGTCACGGTATAACTGCCCCCCCACCTCGGGTCAGTGTGTCGCGGGTATAACTGCCCCCCCACCTCGGGTCAGTATGCCCCAGATATAAGTGCCCCAGCACACGTTGGGTTACAGTGATGGACACAGGATAGCTCATGGTGACAGACCCACTCCCGGGACCATCTCCTCCTCTTTTTTGCATCAGTAAATATTTCTAGCTGCCCTTATCTGGATTTTCTATTCAACTTAAAATCTTTGCTCCCTGGTTATTGATTCTTTCTCTCTATTTTTCTCCTCACCGTCAAATTTCTTCTTCACTTCCTTATCTTGGAGAACTCCAACTTCTCCAGTCTCTCCTTAACTTGAAGATTCTAATCGATCCTGTCTTCTCCGATATTCTTTCCGGAATCCCGTGGGTGGAATGCTGGGGTTGGCAGACTCCTGCAGCTTGGGTTTAACTGCCTCGCTGTGGGTCCCTATGCACCAGGATTCCATCTGTTAGAGACACAGCTTGGTTAACCCACCAACAACAGAGATCCAAACTAAACATCCCAAAAAAAATCCCAAAGAGGGGAATTTAAGAAAATATTTATTCACTCAGTGACTGTTGGGAATCTGGAATGTGCTGCCTGGGAAGATAGCGGAGAACAGAAACCTGACAAGCTTTCAAAAATATTTGGACGAGCACTTGTAACATCATAACATTCAAACTTTAAAACATTGAAGGATATGGGGCAAGTGCAGGAAAATGGGATTAATGCCCTGCTGCTTCATGGGTTCGATTCCCGCCTCGGTTCACTGTCTGTGTGGAGTTTGCACATTCTCCCCGTGTACTCCAGTTTCCTCCCACAATCTAAAGATTAGTGGGTATAATATGTAGCGGTATGGGGGTAGGGCCTGGGTGGAATTGTGGTTGGTGCAGACTCGATGGGCTGAAGGACCTCTTTCTGCACTGTGGGGTTCTATGATTCTATGTTCTTTTGATAGTAGTTACTGTCAGTGCAGGTTGAAGGGCTTTTTCTGTACTGTAAGACTCAAAGAACAAAGAACAAAACAGCACGGGAAACAGGCCCTTCAGCCCAACGAGCCCGCGCCTCCACCTGATGTTCCCACTTCTACCCGCGATCCCGGTCCATGTTTATAGATCTACGGATTAAAAACCAAATTTGAGACAATTTAGGGAGAATTTGTTTTGCCAGTTAGCCTAAGAGCACATCTTTGGGATGTGGGAGGAAACCGGAGCACCCGGAGAAAACCCACGCAAGCACTGGGAGAATGCGCAAACTCCCACAGACACAGGCCCAAGTCCATGTACCTGCGCAGCACAGCGATAGTCACTGAGCTGTTGTGTTGCCCATCAAATGGTCCAGGTCAAGCGTACACTAACGACGTGAAGCATTAGGATACTCTCAAAAAAGATCCAAGAGCAGTCCTCTCACGACCCATCGCGTGTATGCCCCTTGTTAGACAACAAGGTGGACCAAAGCACCTGTAGGATAAAAACAAGTACATCCATATCATCATCTATTTACACACTTCCCAGGGACTCCCAAGGCTCATGATCCCTATTTTAAATCAGTTTTCTATATACCTCCATTCCCATTCTGTTCATGTGCCCATCTAAGTATTTCTTAAATAACTCCAGAGTACCTGCCTCCATCACTTTACTTGGCAGCGCATTCCATACCCCCACCACCCTCTGTGAAAAAACTCCCTCTAGCATCCAAATTATACCTTACCCCCCCTCACCCTAAGCCCGTGACCCCTTCTGCTATTTGAGTCCATCCTAGGAAAAAGCTTAACCCTGTTTACTCTATCTATCCCCTTCATAATCTTGTACCCCTCTATCAGATCTCCTCTAAGTCTACGTCTTTCTAAGGAAAACAGTCCCAATTTGCCTAATCTCTCCTCGTAACTCAGACCTTTCATACCAGGCAGCATCCTGGTAAACCTCCTCTGCACTCTCTCCAGAGTCTCCACGTCCTTCCGGTAGTAGGGCGACCAGAACTGGACACAGTATTCCAAATGAGGTTTAGCCAACGTTTTATACAACTGCAACATTCAAGGCCAGCTCTTGGTGTAGGTGAGGTGGATTGGCCCTGGGTTATGGGGATAGGGCAGATGGAAGGGTCTGGCTGGGATATTCTTTCAGGGAGGTGCTGTAGACTCAAAGTGACATTCGTGGGGCATAGCCATCACTGGCTGGGCTATCATTTATTGCCCTAGTTGCCCTTGGAGGGCAGTTGAGCACCATCCACATTGCTGTGACTCTGGAGTCACATGTAGGCCAGACCAGGTAAGGATGGCATATTCCCTTCCCTAAAAGGCATTAGTGAACCAGATGGGTTTTTCCGACAATGGTTTTGACAATGTTCACCAGGCTGATACCGGAGATTAGGGGGTTAGCCTATGAGGAGAGATTGAATAGACTGGGCCTATACTCGTTGGAGTTTAGAAGGCTGAGTGGGGATCTTATAGAGACTTACAAGATATTGAAGGGGATAGATAGCGTAGAGGTAGAGAGATTCTTTTCTCTTAGAAATGATAGCAGAACTAGAGGGCACAGCCTCAAAATAAGCAGGGAGGCAGTTTAGAACAGAGGAAGAACTTCTTCTCTCAAAGCGTGGTGAGTCTCTGGAATTCTCTGCCCATTGAAGCGATGGAGGCCACCTCGTTCAATATATTTAAGTCACGGGTAGATAGATTTCTGATAGACAAGGGAATTAAGGGTTATGGGGAGAAAGCGGAAAGTGGAACTGATTCACTTCAGATCAGCCATGATCTTATTGAATGGCGGGGCAGGCTCGAGGGGCTGGATGGCCGACTCCTGCTCCTATTCCTTATGTTTCATTAGATTCTTAACTCCAGATTTTTTTAAATTCAAACTCCACCATCTGCTGTGGCAGGATTTATACCCGGGTCACCAAAACATGAGGCGAGTTTTTGGATTAATAGTCTAGCAATAGTGTTCTAACAAAAGAGGTCGTCACCTCTTTCTGCACCGTAGGGACTTATGATCCTTGAACCCACCTTAAAATTGTACAAATGAGGTTGAATTTTGTCCTTATTATCTCCTGCCAAAATGTGTCTCCACCACCCTCCGGCCCCTGACACATCTCATCCTCTCTATCTGGCTGTCTGGAATCTGTGACTAGCTTCCCTCTCTCCTGTAAGTTTTGTGTCATCAGCAAGCTTCAAAATTGTGTCTGTTGCTTATTGTGAGGAGGTGGGGATTATTTTCGCCTTGTTCAGAACCCACATCAGGCACCAACGAGAGAAAGCATCTGAAATTAATCTTCAAAGAGATTCTTCACTGGAATGACACACAAACTAAAAGGGTTAATTTTGAGGAATTGCAAAGATGTTGCTGGGAATCGAATGTTTGAATTATAGGGAGAGATTGGACAGACTTGGATTTCCTTCTTTGGAGCAAGGGAGACTGAGGGCAGATCCTACAGTGGAATCGTGAGCAGCGTGGATAGACTGAAGGCTTTGTCCCTGGGTTAGGAAATTGAGAACTAGAGAGCATGAGTTTAAAGAGGGGAAAGAATGAAGGGGAACCCGAGGAGCAACTTTTGGTATTTTTGTGCAATGAGCTGCTGGAGGAAGTGGTTGAGGCAAGAACAATGATAGTGTTTAAAAGGCTGATGCACAAATAGGAAAGGTTTAAAGGGATGTGGGCCAAAGGCAGGCAAATGGGCTTAGCTTAGAGGAGATCTAATAGAGGTGTACAAGATTATGAGGAGTATAGATAGAGTAAACAGGGTTAAGCTTTTTCCTAGGATGGACTCAAATAGCACGAGGGGTCACGGGCTTAGGGTGAGGGGGGTAAGGTATAATTTGGATGCTAGAGGGAGTTTTTTCACACAGATGGTGGTGGGGGTATGGAATGCGCTGCCAAGTAAAGTGGTGGAGGCAGGTACTCTGGAGTTATTGAAGAAATACTTAGATGGGCACATGAACAGAATGGGAATGGAGGGGTATAGAAAACTGATTTAAAATAGGGATCACGAGCCTTGGGAGTCCCTGGGAAGTGTATAAATAGATGATGATATTGATGTACTTGTTTTTAATCCTACAGGTGCTTTGGTCCACCTTGTTGTCTAACAAGGGGCATACACGCAATGGGTTGTGAGAGGGCTGCTCTTGGATTTTTTTTTGAGAGTATCCTAGTGCTTCACGTCGTTAGTGTACGCTTGACCTGGACCATTTGATGGGCAACACGACAGCTCAGTGACTATCGATGTGCTGTGCAGATACGTGGATTTGGGCCTGTGTCTGTGGGAGTTTGCACATTCTCCCCGTGCTTGCGTGGGTTTTCTCCGGGTGCTCCGGTTTCCTCCCGCATCCCAAAAATGTGCTCTTAGGCTAATTGGCAAAACAAATTCTCCCTAAATTGTCTCAAATTTGGTTTTTAATCCACAGATCTATAAACATAGACAGGGATCGCGGGTAGAGGTGGGAACATCAGGGTGGCGGCGCGGGCTCGTTGGGCCGAAGGGTTTGTTTCCCATGCTGTTTTGTTCTTTGTTCTTTGACATTTTATTCGATGTGGACCAGTTTGGGCTGAAGGGTCTGTCTCCGTGCCATAGATTTTATGAGTGATCGCAATCACTTGACTTTAGGAGATTGAGGTGATCTGTTTGAGATGTGTAAGTTCTTAAAGGGTTCGAACCCAGTAGATTGAGCAATCCAGGCTGAGATTTGGCACAGTGGTTACCACTGCTGCCTCACAGTGCCAGGGACCCGGGTTTGATTCCCAGCTTGAGTCACCGTCTGTGTGGAGTTTGCACATTCTCCCCATGTCTGTGTGGGTTTCCTCCTAGTGCTACGGTTTCCTCCCACAGAGCGAAAGACCTGCTGGTTACGTGGATTGGCCGTGCAAAATTCTCCCTCAGTGTACCCAGAGTGTGGCAACTGGGAGATCTTCACAGTAACTTGATTGCAGTGTTAATGTAAGCATGCTATAAATAACCTCAGAAATCTTTAATTGGGTATGACTATCAAAAGCAATGGAGCGAAGATGGGCTAGTAGAATTCAGTCACTAGTTAATTGAATAGTGAAGCAGGGTTAGAGGGGCTGAAGGGCCTCTTCCTGTTTAAGACCAGCAGGGACCTGGCTGAGGAGGATACTGAGAAAGGAGTAACCATGTTAACCCTGTAACTCTTGCAGAGTATGTTATGCAGCACTGGCAGGAGGATTTCATGTTCGGTTATCAGTTCCTCAACGGCTGCAATCCCGTCATCTTCGAGAAGTGCAAAAAGCTGCCCGAGAAGTTTCCAGTCACCAACGAAATGGTGAAGATCTGCTTGGAACGCAATCTCTCACTGGAAGAGGAGCTTGAGGTACAGACATGTTATACCCTGCAGCGGTACCAAGCCGTGCCGCCGCTATGAGAATCTGACTGTGGTGTTACCATTGACAGTGATGGATCTGAATCTGGGTCAACCCACACCATCCCTGCTTCCGTCCCCATCCCTGACACCAGCTCCCTGTCACCCTGTCACGCTGACGCTGGCTCCCTGTCACCGGTTCCCTGTCACCCTGTCACGCTGACACCAGCTCCCTGTCACGCTGACGCCGGCTCCCTGTCACCGGCTCCCTGTCACGCTGACACCAGCTCCCTGTCACGCTGACGCTGGCTCCCTGTCACCGGTTCCCTGTCACCCTGTCACGCTGACACCAGCTCCCTGTCACGCTGACGCCGGCTCCCTGTCACCGGCTCCCTGTCATGCTGACGCCAGTTCCCTGTCACCCTGTCACCGGCTCCCTGTCACCCTGTCACGCTAACACCGGCTCCCTGTCACCTTGTCACGCTGACACCAGCTCCCTGTCATGCTAACACTGGCTCCCTGTCACCCTGTCATGCTGACGCCGGTCCCCTGTCACGCTGACACCGGCTCCCTGTCACCCTATCACGCTGACACCAGCTCCCTATCACGCTAACACCGGCTCCCTGTCACCCCGTCACGCTGACGCCGGCTCCCTGTCACCCCGCCACGCTGACGCCGGCTCCCTGTCCCCGCACCTGCCGGCTCCCTGTCACCCGCACGCTGACCACCCCGCCACGCTGACGCCGGCTCCCTGTCACCCCGCCACGCTGACGCCGGCTCCCTGTCACCCCGCCACGCTGACGCCGGCTCCCTGTCACCCCGCCACGCTGACGCCGGCTCCCTGTCACCCCGCCACGCTGACGCCGGCTCCCTGTCACCCCGCCACGCTGACGCCGGCTCCCTGTCACCCCACGCTGACCCGCTCCCTTCACGCTGACGCCGGCTCCCTGTCACCCCGCCACGCTGACGCCGGCTCCCTGTCACCCCGCCACGCTGACGCCGGCTCCCTGTCACCCCGCCACGCTGACGCCGGCTCCCTGTCACCCCGCCACGCTGACGCCGGCTCCCTGTCACCCCGCCACGCTGACGCCGGCTCCCTGTCACCCCGCCACGCTGACGCCGGCTCCCTGTCACCCCGCCACGCTGACGCCGGCTCCCTGTCACCCCGCCACGCTGACGCCGGCTCCCTGTCCCCCCGCCACGCTGACGCCGGCTCCCTGTCACCCCGCCACGCTGACGCCGGCTCCCTGTCACCCCGCCACGCTGACGCCGGCTCCCTGTCACCCCGCCACGCTGACGCCGGCTCCCTGTCACCCCGCCACGCTGACGCCGGCTCCCTGTCACCCCGCCACGCTGACGCCGGCTCCCTGTCACCCCGCCAGGCTGACGCCGGCTCCCTGTCACCCCGCCAGGCTGACGCCGCTCCCGTCACCCCGCCAGGCTGACGCCGGCTCCCTGTCACCCCGCCACGCTGACGCCGGCTCCCTGTCACCCCGCCAGGCTGACGCGGCTCCCTGTCACCCCGCCAGGCTGACGCCGGCTCCCTGTCACCCCGCCAGGCTGACGCCGGCTCCCTGTCACCCCGCCAGGTGACGCCGGCTCCCTGTCACCCCGCCAGGCTGACGCCGGCTCCCTGTCACCCCGCCAGGCTGACGCCGGCTCCCTGTCACCCCGCCAGGCTGACGCCGGCTCCCTGTCACCCCGCCAGGCTGACGCCGGCTCCCTGTCACCCCGCCAGGCTGACGCCGGTCCCTGCACCCGCCAGGTGACGCCGGCTCCCTGTCACCCCGCAGGCTGACGCGGCTCCCGTCACCCGCCAGGCTGACGCCGGCTCCCTGTCACCCCGCCAGGCTCCCCCCCAACGCCGGCTCCCTGTCACCCCGCCAGGCTGACGCCGGCTCCCTGTCACCCCGCCAGGCTGCCGCCGGCTCCCTGTCACCCCGCCAGGCTGACGCCGGCTCCCTGTCACCCCGCCAGGCTGACGCCGGCTCCCTGTCACCCCGCCAGGCTGACGCCGGCTCCCTGTCACCCCGCCAGGCTGACGCCGGCTCCCTGTCACCCCGCCAGGCTGACGCCGGCTCCCTGTCACCCCGCCAGGCTGACGCCGGCTCCCTGTCACCCCGCCAGGCTGACGCCGGCTCCCTGTCACCCCGCCAGGCTGACGCCGGCTCCCTGTCACCCCGCCAGGCTGACGCCGGCTCCCTGTCACCCCGCCAGGCTGACGCCGGCTCCCTGTCACCCCGCCAGGCTGACGCCGGCTCCCTGTCACCCCGCCAGGCTGACGCCGGCTCCCTGTCAGCCCGCCAGGCTGACGCCGGCTCCCTGTCAGCCCGCCAGGCTGACGCCGGCTCCCTGTCAGCCCGCCAGGCTGACGCCGGCTCCCTGTCAGCCCGCCAGGCTGACGCCGGCTCCCTGTCACCCCGCCAGGCTGACGCCGGCTCCCTGTCACCCCGCCAGGCTGACGCCGGCTCCCTGTCACCCCGCCAGGCTGCGCGGCCCGTCACCCGCAGGCTGACCCGGCCCCCACTCCCTGTCACCCGCCAGGCTGACGCCGGCTCCCGTCACCGCCAGGCTGACGCCGGCTCCCTGTCACCCCGCCAGGCTGACGCCGGCTCCCTGTCACCCCGCCAGGCTGACGCCGGCTCCCTGTCACCCCGCCAGGCTGACGCCGGCTCCCTGTCACCCCGCCAGGCTGACGCCGGCTCCCTGTCAGCCCGCCAGGCTGACGCCGGCTCCCTGTCAGCCCGCCAGGCTGACGCCGGCTCCCTGTCAGCCCGCCAGGCTGACGCCGGCTCCCTGTCAGCCCGCCAGGCTGACGCCGGCTCCCTGTCAGCCCGCCAGGCTGACGCCGGCTCCCTGTCAGCCCGCCAGGCTGACGCCGGCTCCCTGTCAGCCCGCCAGGCTGACGCCGGCTCCCTGTGACGCTGACACCGTTACCTGTTGGGAGCTCTTCAGTGAATTTCCAGGAAGATGCTGGAAAGGATCTTTTCCCCTACCTGGAACAGAGACACGGAATAGTATATGGAAGAGAAGGGAATGATTTAGTTTGGAGGGGCATTGCTTTTTATATTGGTCGGCGCAACATCGAAGGCCGAAGGGCCTGTTCTGTGCTGTAATGTTCTGTGTTCTATGTTCTAACATAGAACATAGAACACTACAGCACAAACAGGCCCTTTGGCCCACAAGTTGTGCCGAACACATCAAAACCTACCCAGCCATAGACCTATCTATAACCCCCAATCCCATTGGATCCCATATACTCATCCAGAAGTCTTTTAAAAGACCCCAGCGAGTTCGCCTCGACCACCACCGACGGCAGCCGATTCCATTCACTCACCACCCTCTGAGTGAAAAACTTTCCCCTAGCATCCCCTCTGTACTTGCTTCCCTGCACCTTAAATCTGTGCCCTCTCGTCGCGACCATTTCAGCCCTGGGAAATAGTCTCTGAGAGTCCACCCTATCTATTCCTCTCAACATCTTGTAAACCTCTATCAGGTCGCCTCTCAACCTTCGTCTCTCCAGGGAGAACAGTCCCAGCTCCCTCAACCTGTCTTCATAAGGCATGCCTCCCAATCCAGGCAACATCCTTGTAAATCTCCTCTGCACCCTTTCAATAGCTTCCACGTCCTTCCTATAGTGAGGCGACCAGAACTGCGCACAGTACTCCAAGTGTGGTCTGACAAGGGTCCTATAAAGCTGCAGCATTACCTCCTGACTCCTGAACTCAATCCCTCGATGAATGAAGGCCAGTACACCGTAAGCTTTCTTAACCACATCCTCCACCTGGGAGGCCGATTTGAGAGTCTTATGGACCCGGACCCCAAGATCCCTCTGCTCTTCCACACAGCTAAGACTCCTACCTTTGATAGTGTACTCATTCATCCCGTTGGATCTGCCAAAATGGACCACAACACATTTATCCGCGTTGAAGTCCATCTGCCACTTCTCCGCCCAGTCTTGCATCCTGTCGATGTCATGCTGCAACTTCTGACATCCCTCCAGACCATCCACAACACCACCGACCTTCGTGTCATCGGCGAACTTACTCACCCATCCCTCCACTTCCTCATCCAGGTCATTTATGAAAATGACAAACAGCAAGGGTCCTAGAACAGATCCCTGGGGCACTCCACTGGTGACCGACCTCCATGCAGAAAAAGAGCCATCCACAACCACCCTCTGCCTTCTGCAGGCAAGCCAGTTCTGGATCCACAAGGCCAAAGCCCCTTGGATCCCATGGCCTCTCACCTTCTCAAGAAGTCTTGCATGTGGGACCTTGTCAAATGCCTTGCTGAAGTCCATGTACACCACGTCCACTGCTCTTCCTTCGTCAATGTGTTCAGTCACATTTTCGAAGAACTCAATTAAGCTTGTAAGGCACGACCTGCCTTTTACAAAACCATGCTGACTATTTCTAATCAACCTAAACTTCTCCAAATGCTCGTAAATCTTGTCCCTCAGAAGCCTCTCCATCAGCTTACCAACCACTGAGGTCAGACTCACCGGTCGGTAATTTCCAGGACTATCCCTGTTCCCTTTCTTGAAAATAGGGACCACATCCGCAATCCTCCAATCCTCCAGAACCTCTCCTGTCTCCATCGACGACGCAAAGATCATCGCCAGGGGCTCTGCAATGACATCCCTCACCTCCCACAATAACCTGGGGTACATCCCATCTGGTCCCGGAGACTTGTCTATCTTGATAGCATTTAAAAGTTCTAACACATCCGCTTCCTTAATATCTACATACTCAATCTTTTCAGTCTGCCGCAAACTTGTAGTGCATCCTCCCAGATCACTTTCCACCGTGAATACTGAGGCAAAGTACTCATTAAGCACCTCTGCCATTTCTTCCGGTTCCATACAGACTTTTCCCCCTTCACCTTTTATAGGTCCTATCCCTTCTCTTCTCATCCTTTTACTTTTCATATATTTGTAGAAGACCTTGGGATTCTCCTTAATCCTACCAGCCAAGGCCTTCTCATGACCCCTTCTGACTCTCCTAATTTCCTTTTTAAGCTCTCTTCTATAAGCCTTATACTTCTCTAGGTCCAAAACATCTCCTAGCTCTTTGAACCTTTTATACACCTTTCTTTTCTTCCTGACTATGTTCACCACAGCCTTCGTGCACCACGGTTCCCGCGTCCTACCAAAACCTCCTTGTCTCACCGGAACGTTGTCGTGCAAAGCTCCAGACAAGCATTCCTTGAATATCTGCCACCTTCCTTCTGTGCTTTTCCCCAAGAACACCTCCTTCCAGTTTATTCGCCCCAACATCTGCCTGATGTCTTCATATTTCCCCTTATTCCAGACAAACACCTTCCTAGCCTGCCTGATCCTATCCTTTTCCAATGCAAGGGTGAAGGAGATAGAATTATGATCTCCATCCCCAAGATGCTCTCCTACCGAGAGATCCATCACCTGTCCTGGTTCATTAGCTAGTACCAGGTCCAGTACAGCCTCTCCTCTCGTAGGCTTGTCCACGTGCTGTGTCAGGAAACCCTCCTGAACACACCTAACAAACTCCTCCCCATCCAAACCCCTTACCCTTGGGATATTCCAGTCGATGTTTGGGAAATTGAAGTCTCCCATCACAACAACTCTGTTATTTCTACATCTCTCCAGTATCTGTTTCCCTATCTGCACCTCAACTTCCCTGTCACTATTGGGCGGCCTATAGAATACACACAGCAACGTCACCGACCCTTTGCTATTCCTAACTTCCACCCACAGAGACTCCGTAGACATTCCCTCCTCGGTATCCACCTTCTCTGTAGCCATGACACTGTCCCTGATCAACAGTGCCACTCCACCACCTCTTTTGCCTTCCTCCCTGTCCTTCCTGAAGGATCTGAATCCTGGGACCTGTAGTACCCAGTCCTGTCCCTGAGACATCCAAGTCTCTGTAATGGCCACCACATCACAATCCCACGCAGCAATCCACGCCCTAAGTTCATCCACCTTATTTACTACACTCCTGGCATTAAAATAGACACAGCTCAGTCCCTCAGACTGGACATTTCCCTTCTCCCCCACTCGTCTAACCTGCCTCTCATCCTGCCTAGAGTCCTTCCTTACCTGGGAGCTAACTTCCTTGCTCCCAGTCTCCACATCACTATTCCCTTCCCCTAACCTTTCTAGTTTAAAATCCCCCCAGTAGCCCTAGCCAGTCTTCCCGCCAAGATATTAGTCCCCCGGGAATCCCCGACTCTGTGTGGAATGGTTCAATCATTCATAGAATCATAGAAATCCCACAGTGCAGAAAGAGGCCCTTCAGCCCATCGAGTCTGCACCCAACACTGCCTCATCCAGGCCCTACCCCCATATCGCTACATATTATACCCACTCATCCCTCTAATCTACACATCCCAGGACACTAAGGGGCAATTTCTTAGCATGGCCAGTCAACCTAATCCGCACATCTTTGGATTGTGGATGGAAACCCACACAGACACGAGGAGGATGTGCAAACTCCACACAGCACTACAAGAGAGATGTTACTGCAGAATGATACAGTGCAAGAGGCCATGCAGTCCATCCAGCCTGTTCTAGCTCTCTGAAGGAGCTGCCCGATTAATCCCACATCCTCGCAGCCCAGCCTTTAACCAGTTTCCAAAGAAGAACAAAGAACAAAACAGCACGGGAAACAGGCCCTTCGGCCCAACGAGCCCGCACCACCACCCCAATGTTCCCACCTCTACCCACGATCCCTGTCTCTGTTTATAGATCTATGGATTTCCCTCAGGAACTTTGCTTTAATCTGCTTCCAAATCCAGAAAAAAACATTTTCCTCATCATTTTTATTTTTAAGCTGTGTCTCACGATAACAGCCTCGTTCCCGTGGAAAGAGTGACCTGAGGCCGGGAATCAAACCCAGGACCCTGGAGCTGTGAAGCAGCAGTGTTAACCCACTGCCCTCTTCTGAAAGTTTGTTTTTTTGAGACAGAGATAGTCTACCCGATCAAATCTGTTAACTGCTTGATCATTCACGCCTGTGCTAATCAGAGGGAGAGATAGGTAGTGAATTCGCATCTTCTTTACACACAACCTCAAGTCACACTGTTGTCACATTTTCCATGACTCTCCTGACTCTCGCATGTGACTTTTATTGCTGAACAGAGCAGAATTTAATGCATTTGCCCCTAGCAACATTACATTAGAACAAACACTGACAACACAACCACCTATTTGGATGTCAGAGGCAGGTTCTCTACACAGAGGGTGATGAGAGCGTGGAATGCCCTGCCTGCAGCAGTTGTGGACTCGCCTACTTTGGGGGCATTCAAATGTTCGGTGGATAGGCATATGAATGATATTGGAATAGCTTAGGTTAGAGGGTCCGCTGGCCGGCGCAACATCGAGGGCCGAAGGGCCTGTACTGCGCTGTAATGTTCTATGTTCTATTTAAACCCATTTCAGGCCATTTTTAAACACAACTAAAGTTCAGTTCCTGGGGTTATTGGAAGGCCAGGAAAGCCTGAATTCTGGAACTGCTTGCAGCAATTTTCAATAAAGTGCAATAGCCAGTTTTGTTTCAAATTCTAAGAGCTTAAATTCCTGACTATTGTGCAAGTCACACTCATCCATTGTACATTTCATTTCACAATAGCTTATCTTGAAAACTACTTGCATCAATGTGGTTTCCATTCTGTTCACCCACAGAAGGATTCAACAGTTCCAGTAAAGTCAGTCCGATAATGAAATATGTTATGCTCTGGTGTTGCAGTAATTAGGAATGGAAATTTAGTACCTTTACTGTTATACAGAACTGTGCACCTTTTTGATTTTTCAGACAAACTCCATTTTTAAACAAGCCTTTTTCCCTCTTGTACTCTAGCAAATATTCAGCATTGTGTGAACGAGTAAAATAGTGTGTGTATATTTTTTCATTTAATTTGCAAAGAAACAGTTAGGATCTTGTTTTCAGCGATATCTATCTCATGAGGCCCAGTCACCTCAGCAGCTACAGCTTCCAGTAATCAAACCTTAACAGAGTGCTTTTCAGTTCTATCCATGAGGCTTCATTGCTCGAGGTGTGAGGGTGGAAATTTTGCTGAAAAGGTTACTAAACCGGAATAAAGATTGCAAATACTGTGACTGGAATACACAACATTCAAACTGAGTTAACATTGTTTCTCTGGTTTGATGGTGCTTTAAAGTGATTGCAACATGCTGTCATTTATTTTTGTATGTAAGTCTTTTTGGAAATGTGCAAGGAAGGTTTTTTGACTCAGTATGTAGATAGGCCAACTGGAGGTGAGGCTACATTGGATTTGGTGCTGGGCAATGAGCCAGACCAGGTGTTAGGCTTGGAAGTTAGTGAACATTTTGGTGATAGTGACCACAATTCGGTTACGTTCACCTTAGTGATGGATAGGGATAGGCATGAAGCGGGGGGCAGTAGTTATAGCTGGGGGAATGGTAATTATGAGGCCATAAGGAGGGAATTAGGGTGCGTAGGTTGGACTAGGAAACTACAGGGACTGGGAACATCTGAAATGTGGAGCTTATTCAAGGAGCAGCTACTGCAATAAGTATGTCCCTGTCAGGCAAGGAGGAAATGGTCGAGTAAGGGAACCATGGTGTACTAAAAAAGTTAATTCGCTGGTTAAAAGGAAAAAAGAGACTTATGTCAGGATGAGGCTTGAAGCTCAGTTAGTGCAATGGATAGGTATAGATTAGCCAGGAGTGAGCTAAAGAGTGAGTTGAGGAGAGCTAAAAGGGGACACGAGAAGACTTTGGCTGATGGGATCAAGGAGAATCCTAAAGCTTTCTTTAGATATGTTAAGAATAGAAGATTGGTTAGGGCAAGATTAGGGCCAGTCATAGACAGCAGTGGGAAGTTGTGCGTGGAGCTGAAGAGATTGGAGAGGCACTGAATAAATATTTCTCTTCGGTATTCACGCAGGGAGATGTAAATGTAGTTGTGGAGAACACTGGGATACAGGGTTGTAATCTGGAAAGTATTAAAGTAGATAAGGAGGAGGTGTTAGATATTCTTGAGGGTTTGAAAATAGTTAAGTCCCCTCGGCCAGACGGGATTTACCCTAGGATTCTCTGGGAGGCAAGAGAGGTGATTGCAGAGCTCTGATCTTCAGGTCGTCATTGGTTACAGGTATAGTGCCAGATGACTGGAATTATAGGCCGGTGAATCTTACTTCTGTTGTGGGCAAAGTATTGGAGAGAATAATTAGGGATAGGATTTATAGTTATTTAGAGAGAAATGAATTGATTGGGGATAGTCAGCATGGTTTTGTGAAGGGTAGGTCGTGCCTTACTAACCTTATTGAGTTTTTTGACAAAGTGACCAAAGAGGTGGATGGGGGTAAGGCAGTTGATGTGGTATATATGGACTTTAGTAAGGCGTTCGATAAGGTGGCCCATGGAAGGCTTCTGCAGAAAATGCAGATGTATGGGATTGAGGGTGATTTAGCTAATTGGATTAGGAATTGGCTAGCTGATAGAAGGCAGAGGGTGGTGGTTGATGGAAGATATTCATCGTGGAGTTCGGTTACAAGTGGTGTACCTCACGGATCTGTTTTGGGGCCCCTGCTGTTTGTAATTTTTATAAATGATCTGGATGAGGGTATTGAAGGATGGATTAGTAAATTTGCAGATGACACTAAAGTCGGTGGAGTGGTAGATAGTGAAGAGGGGTGTTATAGTTTGCAGAGAGACTTGGACAAGTTGCAGAGCTGGGCCGAGAGGTGGCAAATGGAGTTTAATGTGGAAAAGTGTGAGGTAATTCACTTTGGCAGGAATAACAAATGTGTAGAGTATAGGGCTAATGGTAGGACTCTTAATAGTGTTGATGAACAGAGGGATCTTGGTGTATGTGTGCATAGATCCTGAAAGTTGGCAATCAAGTCGATAAGGTTGTTAAGAAGGCATATGGAGTCTTAGCTTTTATTGGTAGGGGGATTGAATTTCGGAGCCGCAACGTCATGTTGCAACTGTACAAAACTCTAGTGCGGCCACACTTGGAGTATTGTGCACATTATAAGAAAGATGTGGAGGCATTGGAGAGGGTGCAGAGGAGGTTTACCAGGATGTTGCTTGGTATGGAGTGCAGGTATTATGAGGAGAGGCTGAGGGATTTGAGGTTGTTTTTGGTAGAAAGAAGGCAGCTATGAGGAGACCTTATTGAAACATATAAGATGATTAGAGGTTTAGATAGGGTGGACAGTGATAGCCTTTTTCCTCGGATGGAGAAAGCTAGCACGAGGGGACACAGCTTTAAATTAAGGGGTGTTAGTTATAGGACAGATATCAGAGGTAGGTTCTTTACCCAGAGGGTGGTAAGGATATGGAATGCCCTGCCTGCTGCAGTTGTAGATGCGCCAAGTTTGGTGGCGTTTAAGAGGTTAGTAGATAAGTTTATGGATGAAAATGGAATGGTTTAGGTTAGAGGGTCATTGCTTTTTCTTAATTGGTCGGTGCAACATCGAAGGCCGAAGGGCCTGTTCTGCACTGTAATGTTCTATGTTCTAAATGTGATTACTTGTTCTTAACTTCAAATTTAGTATCCCACCCCCATCATAGGCAATTGTTCTAAAGCCATGAGGTTGAGTTACACAACTAAGTCACAGGCTTCTGTGAATGAGCGTCTACGCTCACTGGAATCTGTGGGGTGCAAGGCTTAGATTAATGTTCCTTTTTTAAATTTTTTTTTAACATAATTATGTGTAATGTGAATGCTGGGGGAAAAAAGCATTTTAACTCGAGGCAGACGGTATTCACATCAAATTGCCCAGGCCATGTGTTGTATGGTGTAGGTTCACGGTGCCAGGGACCCGGGTTCGATTCCAAATCGGTCACTGTGTGTGAGAAGTTTGCGTGTTCTCCCCGTGTCTGTGTTGGTTTGTTCCTACATTCTGAAAGACATGCTGATTAGGTGCATTGACCCAAACAAGTGCCGGACTGTGGCAACTAGTAGAATTTCATAATAACTTCGTTGCAATGTTAATATAAGCCTTACTTGTGATTAATAAATAAACTTAAGTTTGCTGTCCCAGCAGTATGATTGGCCCGAGCCCGTAGCAGCCTTTCACCCTCTTTGCACCAATGTAACCCTGTTTCCTTTTCCTACATTAGAATTCTGTGACAATGAAGTGTATATCAATTAGGCAAAGTATAATCCTTTTTGGCTAACTCTCACATGGAACCAGATTATAATTATCCAAACTCATTTTGCAGAGGACTCTGGTAGCAGTTGGTAGAGACATTCAGCCCATCAGTTTGAGCTGCTTTTGAAATCTTGTCCCAGAAGTGCAAGACCAATGTATAATGTTTGTTTATTGACTTTCCTGTTAAGAAGGAAAGAACACACCAAGAACACACTTATATTGCCCACGTATAGCACATCTAGATTTAGTCTAAGTTGCAGTCATAAATTTTCTTCTTGATCTTTTGACTTGAGTGAGATACTGGAGACATTCCTTAAAACTGTGGAATTGTTTTAGGATGGGAACAAACATTATAGATCAAACATTATAGATCAAAGCTTTGATGAAATGGTGTTTATAAAATGGCTTCCATTTTTTTTGTGAAACAAATAAAAATGAAGGCTTTTGACATTAACTACATGATTACTGAATGTTCAGTGATGGAAAACATTGTTTTGTTCAACATCTTCCATTCATCTTCATCCTGTGGAATCCTGGAATGACTTGTATTTGTCACTGTGTGTTTAAATTATTGGATGCCAGCTGTGCAAACTCATACGTGAGTATTGTAATAGGGAATGATCGGTCTTTCTCCAAACAGAAAAAAGTAAATTAAATATTAAACAAGAAGGAATAGAACAAATTTTAGATCACTAGTTCCAATCATATTTGGAATTTGCATGGATACAAATTTTAATTATGTTCAATTGTTAAATGAATAACCACAGGGAAAATTTGCAATCTCCAATCCTAAATGTACGCTTGACCTGGACCATTTGATGGGCAACATGACAGCTCAGTGACTATTGCTGTACTGTGCAGATACATGGATTTGGGCCTGTGTCTGTGGGAGTTTGCGCATTCTCCCCGTGCTTGCGTGGGTTTTCTCCGGGAGCTCCGGTTTCCTCCCACATCCCAAAGATGTGCTCTTCGGCTAATTGGCAGAAAAAATTCTCCCTAAATTGTCTCAAATTTGTTTTTTAATCCATAAATCTATAAACATGGACAGGGATCACAGGTAGAGGTGGGAACATCGGAGTGGCGGCGCGGGCTCGTTGGGCCGAAGGGCCTGTTTCCCGTGCTGTTTTGTTCTTTGTTCTTTGTCCTCGTGCATGAACCCCAGGATTGATCCAACATTCCAAGCTGTTATTCAACTCTGTTATTTTAGAAATGTATAATTGATATTCTAATGGTCCTGTGACCCAGACCATAGTGTTCATGGCGAATATATGGAAGAGAGACAAAATTTTCTTTCATTCAACAATTATGTGGCGTTATCTTAGTAAATATTTGAATCTAGAATCCGAACAGAAGTACTTTGTGCATCTATTCATTTGCATACAAGCAGCCTAAATCACAAACACCAATTGTACACAAACACCAATTGTACACAAACACCAATTGAAGGCAATTTTTTGAAAAAAGTGATGAGTTTTTGAATTCGAGGTAAAGAATGTTAGTGCTCAAAAATAGGTGGGGATTTCTGATCCCACATGTGGCAAGCCAGTCCAGAAAATTCTAAGTGCAGCCAAAATTAAATTTCCGTTGGCAGGAAGGCAGGTTGCAATTTTTCTCTCCCAACTTTCAGGACGGTTTGAGGGAACTGCTGCACCGTGTTGGGAACTGTTTTTGCATCTCATAAATGCTCATTAAAAACCCAGCTTGCCAGAATCATGTTTGCAGGCTGAATATAATTACCTCGTCAGTGATAATTAGATCAGTGTTAATCGCAATTGGATGCAACAGATGTGCACCTTGTGAAGTCAAACTGCGCTTCCCTTGCAAGTTTGGACACTTGCCTACCTTTCGCTGAGCTGCTCTTAAGGTTGTGCCAACTCCATGCCAAGAGAAGGGAAGGACTGGAAGGCACACTTGACTCAGCAAAGATTGACAGAACAGAAGCAAGAAAAGACAAATGGGTGAGGGTTCTTGCACTACTGCTGATTGCTTTATCTTGTTGTCTGAAATGACCCTGGCGGGCATCCTCCAGAAGCTGGAATCCAGTCATCTACTGTGGGTAGGTACATTCTCTTCAGCCTGAGCAGCTGGAGTTACTGTGGCCGCAGGTGGATTTGGAATAGCTGGACAACCTCAGAGTCTTGGATGAATTGCCCTGGGGTGTCTAACTGATGTTTGTCCTCCCTTTTGGTATACGAGGGCTCTCTTTGATTCCTTGAGGAAAACAGACTCCAGAAGAGTGATTGAGGTGTCCAGTCAGCTTCCCGCTTATCCTACCAACGGATCCCACACATGAACCCACATAGCACCACTCTCGCCAAGCACACATGCAGCTGGAACCTGATCTCCGGCACTCCTCCAAGTATCAGCAATCTTGTCTGTCACTGCCTGCACCTTCTGTGAACCTATTACCTGTGTTTACCAAATGATCACCCCCAAGCCTGCTCTAGAATTGGCTCCCTCTGAGATGTGTCTCTGTGCTGGTGGTGTGTGCAGGTGAACAAAATGATGGGTTTTTGGTTGTTTGTTTTTGTGATTCTTAACTGAGGGACTGAGGTTGATGGGCTGCCTGACTATATCCCTCTGCCTTTTCTTGCAGATGCTGAAAAGCTCATTAGTGATTGGCTGGAGAGTCACCTGCATTGAAGAGCACTCAGTTTCAGTGGGTGGCCGAAAACTCCTTTGATGGATCCTTGCGGTTTATTGGGAGATGCTAACCTCGTCTTTGGCGCAAGAAATGTTAGCATCTACCGACAAATCACCAACCCTTGGATGCTGAATGGCCCTATGAGCGTATGAGTTGAGAGTGAGGAGAAGGTTAATTTACCTTGGCAGAGCACATGAGATCACTCATGTTCTTCCAACGCTAGAGAGCAATCCTCTTCTCAGATCCATGGATGCTGACCTGCCAAAGCTGCATAATATGGTTGGACCTCTGCCTCCCATCACAGAAGTAGGGGAAACCCTGCTGGTCCTTGACTGCCTGGAGAAATCTCTCGGCATCTGTTTTTGAAGTTTGGGGCAAAGCAGTTTTTTTTGAGTTGGCGGGGGGTATCATCACTCACCACAAGAAGTCCTGAGCTACAGAGAGTGAATGTGTGGAGGAGTGTTATTTAAATATGGGAACATTGATCTGATGGGTGGGGTGGATAAATCCTAACCCATCCTGCTACAAGATGCAATGAACTGCTTGTTTATGAATACAATGAGCAATCAAGTGAATGATTTGGCATGCAACTTGTCCAGAGTGTGCCAAGCCAGCTTTCGATCTCTGGAGTGAGAAGTTTCATGCTTTGACATCTTTATCATATAATACCAGCATTACTCTCCTATCTGATATAACTCAACTAGGTGAAACATCGAACTTTAATGATTTTTAGACTTAACCTGAAAAAGCAATTGTATCAGTACCCCATAGGTTCCAATACCAGTAATCATACAACTTTCTTGTGAGGCTGCACTTAGTGCTGAATTAGGGACGGTTTTGCTGTGAGCCCTTTGGCCACTTTCAACCTATATAACAATGTAATTTCAAAAGAACCATTCTCAACTTTTTTTAAATTTTAAATGGAGTTCCTCTCCCATCCTGCAGCGTTTTTTTAAAATTAGCATATGAATAGATTACAGCTTTGAAAAGATGCTATATTCCATGCTGCTTTCACTGATTTGTTTGCTGTGGAGCAAAATACCATGATTGGTAAGTTAGGCAGTGAGGAATAGTTTCATCGTGTATATATACAAAGAACAAAACAGCACGGGAAACAGGCCCTTTGGCCCAACGAGCCCGTGCCGCATTATCAAATGTGAAGGCTGTATCTCAGTATTAATGAAACACGCAATATTTTGTCTCATAAATCACGTGATATAGTGCTTCATTAAATTTTCTGTGTTCTGGCTTTAGATGATCCATTTAATCTTCAACTAACCAGTAAACATCACGGGAGCAGTGCCACAATGGGCTAATTTTCTGTGCTGTCTGATTGACTCTTATTTGAACATATTTTTACGTTGATGCACCATGAGTTAACATTTTTCTCATAAAAATGATACTATAGTTGGATCAATTATCATAGAATCATTTTAGTTGTGACTTTGAGCAAACTTCAGGACAAGTAGTCTCACAACGTCAGATTACAGTCCAACGGGTTTGTTTGGTGGCGCGAGCTTTTGGAGCACTATTTCTTCATTAGCTGAGTGCAGAATTTGTTTCACAAACAGGGCACATATAGGCACAAACTCAATTACAAGATAATGGTTGGAATGTGAGTCTTAGGTAATTGTTGAGCAGAAAGTGATAGCCATGTTCCACACACATGAGGACGGCCTCAATTGTGATCTTGGGTTCATGTCACACTATCTGTAACTCCTACAACATGCCTGGACTTGCAAAATGTCACTAACTGTCTTGCTGGAGACAATTCACATCTCTTTAACCTGTGCTTAACCCTCTCACGTTGTTTGCACCTGTAGAGATTTGATATAACAGATGATGCACTCACCTGGTGAAGTGCTGCTTCGAAAGCTCGTGCTGCCAAGTGGACCTGTTGAACTTTAACCTGGTATTTGGTTAGATCTCATTTGGAATACTGCGTCCAGTTCTGGTCGCCTTACTAGCGGAAGGACATGGAGACTCTGGAGAGAGTGCAGAGGAGGTTTACGAGGATGCTGCCTGGTGTGGAAGGTCTGAGTTAAAAGGAGAGGTTAGGCAAATTGGGAATGTTTTCCTTAGAAATCGTAGACTTAGAGGAAATCTAATAGAGATGTACAAGATTATGAGGGGTATAGATAGAGTAAACAGGGTTCAACTTTTTCCTAGGATGGACTCGAATAGCACCAAGGGGTCACAGGCTTAGGGTGAGGGGGGTAAGGTATAATTTGGATGCAAGAGGGAGTTTTTTCATACAGAGGGTGGTGGGGGTATGGAATGCGCTGCCAAGTAAAGTGGTGGAGGCAGGTACTCTGGAGTTATTTAAGAGATACTTAGATGGGCACATGAACAGAATGGGAATGGACGGGTATAGAAAACTGATTTAAAATAGGGATCATGAGCCTTGGGAGTCCCTGGGAAGTGTATAAATAGATGATATTGATGTACTTGTTTTTATCCTACAGGTGCTTTGGTCCACCTTGTTGTCTAACAAGGGGCATACACGCGATGGGTCGTGAGAGGGATGCTCTTGGATTTTTTTTCCGAGAGTATCCTAGTGCTTCACGTCGTTAGTGTACGCTTGACCTGGACCATTTGATGGGCAACACGACAGCTCAGTGACTATCGCTGTGCTGTGCAGATACATGGATTTGGGCCTGTGTCTGTGGGAGTTTGCGCACTCTCCCCGTGCTTGCGTGGGTTTTCTCCGGGCGCTCCGGTTTCCTCCCACATCCCAAAGATGTGCTCTTAAGCTGACAGGCAAAACAAATTCTCCCTAAATTGTCTCAAAGCATAGATCTATAAACACAGGCAGGGATCATGGGTAGAGGTGGGAACATCGGGGTGGCAGCGTGGGCTCGTTAGGCCGAAGGGCCTGTTTCCCGTGCTGTTTTGTTCTTCTTTGCTACCGTGGTTCCAGACCCCACGTTGATGCTGGACAAAGCATTTGGACAAAACACAAGATGGCCACTTGGGCAGACCTCCCCCTCCCTGAAACCCGAACAACATTCAGTGCCCAGAACAGGCTTTCAGTGGGAGTTTGTAATTGTAATTCTGTTGTCTTTTTATTCTGAAACAGGAAGGTAACATCTACCTCGCTGACTATGAGCTGCTGGATGGAATTCCTGCTAATTCCACTGATCCGTGCACCATGCAGTACCTGACAGCACCGGTTTGTCTGCTGTATAACAACACCAAGAACAAACTAGTTCCCATTGCCATTCAGGTAGGTGAGCTCGAGAGAGCGAGACAGAGGTCACAGAGGTCAGTAATTAGCGCTAAGTTTTCGGATTCTGTTCCTTGTCGTAGGAGGGGATGACCGGGTTTGAATTGGGAGGAGGGAGTTGAACCAAGGCCTTCAGCACTACAAGAGGGATGTTACTGCAGAATGATACAGCGCAAGAGGCCATGCAGCCCATCCAGCCTGTTCTAGCTCTTTGAAGGAGCTGCCCAATTAATCCCTCATCCTCGCAGCCTGGCCTTTAACCAGTTCCCCTCGGGAACTTTGCTTTAATCTGCTTCCAAATCCAGAAAAAAAACATTTTCCTCATCATTTTTATTTACTTTTAAGCTGTGTCTCATGATAACAGCCTCGTTCCCATGGAAACAGCTTCTCCCAATGGACTCTCCAAAATTCCTCGTGATTTTGAACATCTCAATTAAATCTCCTCTCGATCTTCTCTGATCTGAGGAGATCAAACCTAGTTTTCCCAAAGAACAAAGAATAGTACAGCAGAGGAACAGGCCCTTTGGCCCTCTAAGCCTGTACTGATCATGATGCCCGAACTAAACTCAACGTCTGCCCTTATTTGGTCCCTATCCCTCTATTCCCTCCCTATCCATCTACCCCTCCAGATGCCTCTTGCTATTGCCCCTGTTTCCAACACCTCCTTGACAGTGCGTTCCAGGCACCCGTCACTGTGTGTGAAAAACTTCCTCCACACATCTCCTTTCCACCTCTCACCTTGAACCTTTTCCTTTTTAATTGACACTTCCACCCTGGGAAAAAGCCTCTGACTGTCCATTCCCTCATAATTTTGTAGGCCTCTATCAGGTCTCCCCTCATTCTCCATTTTTCCTTAGAAAACAATCTTATTTATCCAACCCCTCCTCATTGTCAACACCCTCGAGCCCAGGCAACATCCTGGTGAACCTTCTTTGCGCTCTCTCCAGAGTTTCCGCATCCTTCTGGTAGTGTGGTGACCAGAACTGCACCCAGTGGTTTGAGTACGGCCTAACCAAGGCTTTATATCACTGCAACATGATTTCCCAACTCCTGTATTCAGTGCCTTGGCTGATGAAGGCAAGATGCCGTATGCTTTCTTAATCACCTTGGTCACCTGTGTTGCCATCTTTAGGGAACTGTGGACCTGCACGCCCAGATCCTTCTGTATGTTAATATTCCTAAGGATTTTGCCATTTACAGTATAATCCACCTCTAAATTTGATCGTCCAAAATGCTTCACATCGCGTTTATCTGGATTAAACTCAATCTGCCATTTCTGTGCCCAAGTCTCTAAACCATCAATATCCTGCTGTATCCTCTGATAATCCTTGGCACTATCAGCAACTTCACCAGTCTTCATATAATCTGCAAATTTACTCATCAGACCACCCACGTCTTTCTCCAGGTCATTTATATATATTACACGCAACACAGATCCCAGCACTGATCCTTACAGAACACCACTAGTTACAGATCCCCATTCTGAAAAATTTTCTTCCGCTGCTACTGTCTATAACCAAGATATGGAGATGCTGGTGTTGGACTGGGGTGGGCATAGTAAGAAGTCTCACAACACCAGGTTAAAGTCCAATAGGTTTATTTGGCAGTACAGGCCACCAGCTTTCAGGTCGCTGCTCCTTCATCAGGTCAGTGGGAGTTCTGTTCACAAACAGGACAGGTAAAGACACAAAATCAGTTTACAAAATAATGGTTGGATTGCGAGTCTTTACAGGTAATCAAGTCTTAAAGGTACAGACAACATGAGTGGACAGAGGGTTAAGCACAGGTTAAAGAGATGTGTATTGTCTCCAGACAGGACAGTTAGTGAGATGTTGCAAGTCCAGGCAAGTCATGGGGATTACAGATAGCGTGATACGAACACTAGACACATCGTCCAGACACACGGAACAGCCATGGGGATCAAATTCACACCTCAATATGTCAATGTCTTCATGCACAGTCTCGAACACAGGGCCTTCAACCGATGCTATACACTAGATACATCGATGACATTTTCCTCCTTTGGACTCGTGCTGAACAATCACTGAAACAACTATACGATGACATCAACAAGTTCCATCCCACCATCAGACTCACCATGGGCTATTCTCCGGAATCGGTTGCATTCTTGGACACGCATCTCCATCAAGGACGGTCACCTCAGCACCTCATTGTACCGCAAGCCCGTGGATAACCTCACGATGCTCCATGTCTCC
Source organism: Sphyrna mokarran (assembly GCA_024679065.1). NCBI lineage: Eukaryota > Metazoa > Chordata > Chondrichthyes > Carcharhiniformes > Carcharhinidae > Sphyrna > Sphyrna mokarran. The sequence goes on from JAGIQG010000032.1 coordinate 1,175,167, forward strand.
AGCTTCCACCCGAAATACGTTAAAGAAGCCATTCCCTATGGACAAGCCCTCCCTGTACACAGGATCTGCTCAGATGAGAAGGATCGCAACAGACACCTCCAGACGCTGAAAGATATCTTCATAAGAACAGGATATTTCGCTCAACTCATCGATCGACAGTTCCAACATGCCACAGCGATAAACCACACTGACCTCCTCAGAAGACAAACACGGGACACGGTGGACAGAGTACCCTTTGTTGTCCAGTACTTCCCCGGAGCGGAGAAGCTACGACATCTTCTCCTGAGCCTTCAACATGTCATTGATGAAGATGAACATCTCACCAAGGCCATTCCCACACCTCCACTTCTTGTCTTCAAATAAACGCACAGCTTCAAACAGACCATTGTCCGCAGCAAACTACCCAACCTTCAGGAGAACAGTGACCACAATACCACACAACCCTGCCACAGCAAGACATGCTGGATCATCAACACGGATGACATCATGACACGTGAGAACACCATCCACCAGGTACACGGTACATACTCTTGCAACTCGGCCAATGTTGCCTATCTGAGATACTGCAGGAGAGGATATTCCGAGGCACGGTACATTGGGGAGACCATGCAGACATTACAACAATGAAGATCGCTCAACAATCACCAGGCAAGACTGTTTTCTTCCACTTGGCGAACACTTCAGCAGTCATGGGCATTCGGCCTCTGATCTTCGGGTAAGCATTCTCCAAGGCGGCCTTCACGACACACGACAGCGCAGAGTCGCTGAGCAGAAACTGATAGCCAAGTTCCGCACACATGAGGACGGTCTCAACCGGGATCTTGGGTTCATGTCACACAATCTATAATCCCCATGATTTGCCTGGGTTTGTAAAATCTCACTAACTGTCCTGTCTGGAGACAATACCCATCTCTTTAACCTGTGTTTAACCCTCTCTCCACTCACATTGTCTGTATCTTTAAGACTTGATTACCTGTAAAGACTCGCATTCCAATCATTATTTTGTAAATTGAGTTTGTGTCTTTAAATACCCTGTTTGTGAACACCACTCTCACTTACCTGATGAAGGAGCAGCACTCTGAAAGCTGGTGGCTTGTACTGCCAAATAAACCTGTCAGACTTTAACCTGATGTTGTGAGACTTCTTACTGTGTTCTATAACCAAGCCAGTTCTGTATCCACTTTGCCAGCACACCCCAAATCCCAAAGTAACTGAACACCCCTTATCTCTGGTTCCATTTCAATATATCTCCACCGTACCCTGTCCAAGATACCGTTCTGAAAATACTGGGCACGATCTTCAGCCGTGACTGAGCCAGTGAATTATAGACACTTAACGAGCACAAACCCTTCGGAAGAAAATGATGCGATGTTTTGGAGTCCAATGAGTAGCTTGGATAGAATGATAAAGATCAATGTACAGCGAGAGCGGGAAGAGGCAACAAGAAAGATTTGAATTGTGTCTTATTTTTCGCCACTCAGAGTGACTCAAAGCCTGGAACTTTCACTCAGTTCAGGAGAGTCAGGAAAATTCCCAGTTCTGTGAACTGGAAAACTATTCTGGAAATTCCAATATTTGTTCCTGGATGGAATGGGATTCATGTCCAACCCCTCCCCCATCCCTCCAAGAAACAGTTCAGAGGCTGCGGACTCTCTGAAAGAGCCTTCCACTCAGCCCACTGTCTACCTCGCACATTCTCTCTTTTCAGATACAATCCAATTCCTGAAATTCCGGATTAGAACATAGAACATAGAACATTACAGCACAGAACAGGCCCTTCGGCCTTCGATGTTGTGCCGACCAAAATAAAAAGCAATGCCCCTCCAAACTAAACATTCCCTTCTCTTCCATATACTTATCAATTAACCTCTTAAACGCCACCAAACTTGGCGCATCTACAACAGCTGCAGGAAGGGCATTCCACTCCCTAATCACTCTTTGAGTAAAGAACCTACCTCTGATATCCGTCCTATAACTCATACCCTTAATTTAAAGCTGTGTCCCCTCGTGCTAGCTTTCTCCATCCTAGGAAAAAGGCTATCACTGTCCACCCTATCTAAACCTCAAATCATCTTATATGTTTCGATTAGGTCCCCTCTTAGCTGCCTCCTTTCTAACGAAAACAACCTCAAATCCCTCAGCCTCTCTTCATAAGACCTGCCCTCCATACCAGGCAACATCCTGGTAAACCTCCTATGTACCCTCTCCAATGCCTCCACATCTTTCTTATAATGCGGGGACCAGAACTGCACACAATACTCCAAGTGCGGCCGCACTAGAGTTTTGTACAGTTGCAACATGAAATGAAGGGATTGAATCCCTGACGCAGGCGTTTTATTTTTCCACAGCTGAAGCAGACTCCCGGGCCCGATAATCCCATATTCCTCCCCACAGACAGCAAATACGACTGGCTGTTGGCAAAAATATGGGTGAGGTCAGCCGACTTCCAGATCCATCAGACTGTGACCCACCTGCTGAAGACTCACCTCATGTCGGAGGTGTTTGGGATTGCGATGTATCGACAGCTCCCATCGGTGCACCCTCTGTTTAAGGTATGCTCTCTGACTCCATTGGCTATTGGAGATTAACAACTGCTCCACATTCGCCCGCTGAGGCTGGATTAGACCTGGAGACTTCACCAGAGTGCAGTCTGGCTCAGCAAAGCAGATTTTTCCTCCTGCCAGCTGTTTGGAGTTTACAAGGCGTCTTGATCAAACCCTTTAAAATGCCGAAGGGGTTATTGACAGGATAGATGTGGAGAGGGTTCGACTTAATAGAGGTTTATAAGACGATGAGGGGATTGATAGAGTGGACGTGCAGAGACTATTCCCTCGGATAGATGTAGCTGTTACTGGGGGGCATAACTATGAGGTTCACAGTGGGAGGTATAGGAGGGATGTCCGAGGTAGATTCTTCACTCAGAGTGGTTGGAGTGTGGCCTGCTGTGATAGTGGAGTCGGACACTTTAGGAACTTTCAAACAGTTATTGGATAGGCACATGGAGCACACCAGAATGACAGAGAGTGGGATAGCTTGATCTTGGGATTGGACATAGCTCAGCACAACATTGAGGGCCAAAGGGCCTGTACTGTGCTGTAATGTTCTATGTTTAGATATGGAATGGAGGGATATTCTCCCTCTTGTGAGAGAATCGGCAATAAAGGTCACTGTTTAAAAATAAGGAGTCAGAGAGGAAATATTTTTCTCTCGGAGTGGTCAGTCTCTGGCACTCTCTTTCTAGAGGGTAATGGACTCAGAGGCTTTGAATATTTTTAAGGCAGATTTGGCTAGATTCTTGGTGGGCAAGAGGGTGAGAGGCTATTGGGAGAAGCAAGATTTGACACCACTATCAGATCAGCCATGATCTTTATTAAATGATGGAGCAGATTTGAGGGGTAGAATGGCCTCTAGCTCCTTGCTCGTACGTTTGTTCATTTCTTAGTTTGAAGTCAGTTCAACCAGTGCTTGTCGGGTGTCCAGTGGATTTGACCAATCCTGGTCCGGGTCCTACTGGGTTTGACCAATCCCGGTCCGGGTTCCCCCCCGGATTTGACCAATCCCGGTCGGGCTCCCCCTCCGGGTTTGACCAATCCCGGTCCAGGTCCCAGTGAGCACCAGGATGCTGGGGGTTGGAGATGGAGAATGGATGGTCAGACAGACAGATATTGTCCTTTGTCAATGAGATTCTGAACCAGCTCTTAGTGACAGGATCAAACTCACCTCTTCAGGCTATACAAAATAACACTGATTCCAACAGGAATTTGAATTTGATGACTTCTCTGATTTGGAATTTGCAGAATAGCTGATTTGGGATATTGGGAAACATGAGAATCGGAAAATAAAGGAAGCTCTTTTATCACCTGACTGACTGGGAAGATTTATATCTGTATCTAACCCCGTGCTGTACCTGTCCTGGGAGTGTTTGATGGGGGGACAGTGTAGAGGGAGCTTTACTCTGTATCTAACCCCATGCTGTACCTTTCCTGGGAGTGTTTGATGGGGACAGTGTAGAGGGAGCTTTACTCTGTATCTAACCCCGTGCTGTAACCTGTCCTGGGAGTGTTTGATGGGGACAGTGTAGAGGGAGCTTTACTCTGTATCTAACCCCGTGCTGTACCTGTCCTGGGAGTGTTTGACGGGGGACAGTGTAGAAGGAGCTTTACTCTGTATCTAACCCCGTGCTGTACCTGTCCTGGGAGTGTTTGATGGGGGGACAGTGTAGAGGGAGCTTTACTCTGTATCTAACCCCGTGCTGTATCTGTCCCGGGAGTGTTTGATGGGGGACAGTGTAGAGGGAGCTTTACTCTGTATCTAACCACATGCTGTACCTGTCGTGGGAGTGTTTGATGGGGGACAGTGTAGAGGGAGCTTTACTCTGTATCTAACCCCGGCTGTACCTGTCCTGGGAGTGTTTGATGGGGGACAGTGTAGAGGGAGCTTTACTGTAATCTAACCTCATGCTGTACTGTCCTGGGAGTGTTTGATGGGGGACAGTGTAGAGGGAGCTTTACTCTGTATCTAACACCGTGCTGTACCTGTCCTGGGAGTGTTTGATGGGGGGACAGTGTAGAGGGAGCTTTACTCTGTATCTAACCTCATGCTGTACCTGTCCTGGGAGTGTTTGATGGGGGGACAGTGTAGAGGGAGCTTTACTCTGTATCTAACCCCGTGCTGTACCTGTCCTGGGAGTGTTTGATGGGGGACAGTGTAGAGGGAGCTTTACTGTATATCTAACCCCGTGCTGTACCTGTCCTGGGAGTGTTTGATGGGGGGACAGTGTAGAGGGAGCTTTACTCTGTATCTAACCCCGTGCTGTACCTGTCCTGGGAGTGTTTGATGGGGGGGACAGTGTAGAGGGAGCTTTACTCTGTATCTAACCCCATGCTGTACCTGTCCTGGGAGTGTTTGATAGGGACAGTGTAAGGGAGCTTTACTCTGTATCTAACCCCATGCTGTACCTGTCCTGGGAGTGTTTGATGGGGACAGTGTAAGGGAGCTTTACTCTGTATCTAACCCCGTGCTGTACCTGTCCTGGGAGTGTTTGATGGGGGGACAGTGTAGAGGGAGCTTTACTCTGTATCTAACCCCGTGCTGTACCTGTCCTGGGATGGGGGACAGTGTAGAGGGAGCTTTACTCTGTATCTAACCCCGTGCTGTACCTGTCCTGGGATGGGGGACAGTGTAGAGGGAGCTTTACTCTGTATCTAACCCCGTGCTGTACCTGTCCTGGGAGTGTTTGATGGGATACCATTTAAAGAGAGAGCTGGACAGTGGGATTAATTTTGGATTGATGGAGGGATGTGTGAGAAAAGTGCTTTAGATATTTAAGCATTTGTTTTGAGTGATTTTCAAATGTATTTGGCTCCTTGTTAACATGTTAAATCTTCCCTTCAGCTGTTGGTGCCCCATATCCGATATACCATAGCAATAAACACCAAAGCCAGGGAGCAGCTGATTTGTGAATGCGGCTTATTTGACAAGGTAACTAACATTCTGAGCAATGTGTCCATTGGCCTGTGTGTCGAGGAGTGTGTATCTTATCTCCCTCTCACTGTGGACAGGCAAACGGGACAGGAGGAGGGGGGCACGTGCGGTTGGTACAGCGCGCCATGACTATGCTGAACTACAAGTCATTCTGCTTTCCGGAGAGTATCAAGAACCGGGGACTGGACAGCAAAGAGAAGCTTCCTTATTACTACTATCGCGACGATGGGCTGAAAGTCTGGGATGCTATACAGAGGTAAGCCAAAGGGCTTTCCCTGGGCGGATCAGGGAAAGTGACGAGTGGGGAGATCAGGGAGCTTTATCTACCGTGATGGAGATCCTGGTCTCCTGCTGGGGTCACCACACAATATTGGGGGGGAGCAGTGATGGAGGGTGTAGAGAAGGGAAGGGCTGAGCTGTGATCAGTCAGTAACTCTCACATCAAGATGACTGAGAGAAAACTTCAGGATCTCTGCAAGAAGATCAGATCTTGTGCCTCTGCCGTTATATTTAATAAGACCCTTGTCAGACCCCAGTTGGAGTACTGTGTGCAGTTCTGGTCGCCTCACTATAGGAAGGATGTGGAAGCTATTGAAAGGGTGCAGAGGAGATTTACAAGGATGTTGCCTGGATTGGGAGGCAGGCCTTATGAAGATAGGTTGAGAGAGCTAGGTCTCTTGTCCCTGGAGAGACAAAGTTGAGAGGTGACCTGATAGAGGTTTATAAAATGTTGAGAGGAATAGATAGAGTGGATTCTCGGAGGCTATTTCCCAGGGCTGAAATGGTCTCTACGAGAGGACACAGGTTTAAGGTGCTGGGCGGCAAGTACAGAGGAGATGTCAGAAGGTGGTGAGTGAATGGAATCGGCTGCTGTCGGTAGAGGCGAACTCGCTGGGGTCTTTTAAGAGACTTCTGGGTGAGTACATGGGATTTAATGGGATTGGGAGTTACTGATAGTTCTATGGCCTGGTAGGTACTGATATGATCGGCACAACTTGTGGGCAGAAGGGCCTGTTTGTGCTGTAGTGTTCTATGTTCTATACTCTCCTGTCTCCATCCTGGAGCCACTGACCCTTCCCCCTCGCAGCTAACCACTCTGTCTGTACACTCTGGACATCCCAGTACTGTTGCCCCTGACCCAGCTGATGTGTAGCATTCAGCAGACTAATACTCTGCTATATCTGTTCACACTGAACATCTGAAATGTGGAGCACATTCAAGGAGCAGCTACTGCGAGTCCTTGATAAGTATGTCCCTGTCAGGCAAGAAGGAAATGGTCGAGTAAGGGAACCATGGTGTACGAAAAAATTTAATTTGCTGGTTAAAAGGAAAAAAGGAGGCTTACGTCAGGATGAGTCTTGAAGGCTCAGTTAGTGCACTGGATAGCTATAGATTATGATGTAGAGATGCCGACGTTGGACTGGGGTAAACTCAGTAAAGTTTTACAACACCAATTTTAAATCCAACCAATTTACTGTCAAATAAATTGGTTGGATTTAAAATTGGTGTTGTAAAACTTTACTAGCTATAGATTAGCCAGGAGGGAGCTAAAGAGTGAGTTGAGAAGAGCTAAAAGAGGACATGAGAAGACTTTAGCTGATAGGATCAAGGAGAATCCTAAAGCTTTCTTTAGATATGTTAAGAATAGAAGATTGGTTAGGGCAAGGTTAGGGCCAGTCAGAGACAGCAGTGGGAAGTTGTGCGTGGAGCCTGAAGAGATTGGAGAGGCACTGAATAAATATTTCTCTTCGGTATTCACGTAGGGTGATGTAAATGTAGTTGTGGAGAACACTGGGATACAGGGTTGCAAACTGGAAAGTATTGAAGTAGATAAGGAGGATGTGCTAGATATTCTTGAGAGTTTGAAGTTAGATAAGTCCCCTGGGCCGGACGGGATTTACCCTAGGATTCTCTGGGAGACAAGAGAGGAGATTGCAGAGCCTCTGGCTCTGATCTTCAGGTCGTCGTTGGTTACAGGTATAGTGCCGGAAGACTGGAGGATAGCGAATGTGGTCCCATTGTTCAAGAAGGGGAATAGAGACTTTCCAGGGAATTATAGGCCGGTGAGTCTTACTTCTGTTGTGGGCAAAGTATTGGAGAGAATTATTAGGGATAGGATTTATAGTTATTTAAAGAGAAATGAATTGATTGGGGATAGTCAGCATGGTTTTGTGAAGGGTAGGTCGTGCCTTACTAACCTTATTGAGTTTTTTGAAAAAGTGACCAAAGAGGTGGATGGGGGTAAGGCAGTTGATGTGGTATCTATGGACCTGTTTTGGGGCCCCTGCTGTTTGTAATTTTTATAAATGATCTGGATGAGGGTATTGAAGGATGGATTAGTAAATTTGCGGATGACACCAAAGTCGGAGGAGTGGTAGATAGTGAAGAGGGGTGTTCTAGTTTGCAGAGATACTTGGACAAGTTGCAGAGCTGGGCCGAGAGGTGGCAAATGGAGTTTAATGTGGAAAAGTGTGAGGTAATGCACTATGGCAGGAATAATAAATGTGTAGAGTATAGGGCTAATGGTAGGATTCTTAATAGTGTTGATGAACAGAGGGATCTTTGTGTATTTGTGCATAGATCCCTGAAAGTAGGCAGTCAAGTCGATAAGGTTGTTAAGAAGGCATATGGAGTCTTAGCTTTTATTGGTAGGGGGATTGAATTTCGGAGCCGCAACGGCATGTTGCAACTGTACAAAACTCTAGTGCGGCCGCACTTGGAGTATTGTGTGCAGTTCTGGTCCCCGCATTATAAGAAAGATGTGGAGGCATTGGAGAGGGTACAGAGGAGTTTACCAGGATGTTGCCTGGTATGGAGGGCAGGTCTTATGAAGAGAGGCTGAGGGATTTGAGGTTGTTTTCGTTAGAAAGGAGGTGGCTAAGAGGAGACTTTATTGAAACATATAAGATGATTAGAGGTTTAGATAGGGTGGACAGTGATAGCCTTTTTCCTAGGATGGAGAAAGCTAGCACGAGGGGACACAGATTTAAATTAAGGGGTGATAGTTATAGGACGGATATCAGAGGTAGGTTCCTTACCCAGAGGGTGGTTAGGGAGTGGAATGCCCTGCCTGCGGCAGTTGTAGATGCGCCAAGTTTGGTGGCGTTTAAGAGGTTAGTAGATAAGTTTATGGACGAAAAGGGAATGGTTTAGGTTAGAGGGTCATTGCTTTTTGTTAATTGGTCGGCACAACATCGAAGGCCGAAGGGCCTGTTCTGCACTGTAATGTTCTATGTTCTATGTTCTACACCATCAAACACCAATCACAAAGACCTTTCAGCCTACTTCACCCACCGTATACAAGCTGCCCGTGTTCTGGAATGAATAGGCCCTAAACCCACACCTGGCAAAACCACACCTTGGGAGAAGGTGAAGGTGTTTGGCAGTGTTTTAGGAGGGGAGTTCCGGAATTCTGCAACCTTTCCTGACATCAGCCTGCCGGGAATTTGGAAGTTTATTCCCCTTGGCCTGGATTTCCGCAGCAACTGCCCTACCGCCGCTGCAGCAGTGGGAAAAACTGTTGACCTCGGGTGCAACTCTATCACAGAAGGCTATTTGAGTATCTTTAAGACAGAGATAGATAGGTTCTTGATTAATAAGGGGATCCGGGGGAAAGGCAGGAGAATAGGGATGAACATAGAACATAGAACATTACAGCACAGAACAGGCCCTTTGGCCTTCGATGTTGCGCCGACCATTATAAAAAAGCAATGACCCTCCAAACTAAACCATTCCCTTCTCTTCCATAAACTTATCAACTAACCTCTTAAACGCCACCAAACTTGGCGCATCGACAACTGCTGCAGGCAGGGCATTCCACTCCCGAACCACCCTCTGGGTAAAGAACCTACCTCTGATATCCGTCCTATAACTATCACCCCTTAATTTAAAGCTGATTCCCACCTTGGGTTACTGTCTGTGTGGAGAGTGCATGTTCTCCCCATGTCTGCGTGGGTTTCCTCCGGGTGCTCTGGTTTCCTCCCACAAGTGCTAGTAAGGGTGCATTGACCCAAACAGGCACTAGTTTAAACTAGTGGAATTTCACAGTGGCTTCATTGCAGTGTTGATGTAAGCCTTACTTATGACTAATAAATAAACTTTAAAAACTTTAACTATTCCATCTGTAATTTGTGCAGACTGTGATTTGCCTGTTAATTTATGTTTACAGAGAGTTAATATACATTGAAACAAAAGTTACAAGAAGTGAAATCTAATTTGGAAATCTCTTTATTTGAAGTTATTTGGAAATGTGCCTAGTTTGGCTTACGGGTCCCAACAGGAATTTGTAACCAAAGTGACGGCTCTTGCAGACTCGAACCCAGAGACTAAAACCAGCCCACTCGAACTTCGCAGCATTTAAACAAAACTTTTCCTGCGTTAACGTAGACACTGGAATCAGGAGATTCCAGAAAGTGACGTTGATGCCTTGAAAAAATAAACAAAAAAATTTGAATTTACACTCTAATGCTCAAAGGGTGGTGGGAATCTGGAATGTGCTGCGTGGGAAGGTAGTGGAAACCGGAAACCTTACAGCCTTTAACAAATATTTGGATGAAATATCAAAACATTTAAGGATAAATGATAAGGAGTGGGAGAGTTTGATCTTGGGATTGGACATTAGCTCGGCACAACATCGAGGGCTGAAGGGCCTGTACTGTGCTGTTACTGTTCTATCTATCTATCTATGGGGAAGTGCCGAAAATGGGATTAGTGCGACTTTAGAGGTGGTTATTGTTGGTACAGACTCGATGAGTCAAAAGGGCTTTTCTGCACTGTATGATTTTATGACTATATATAGATCAGGAGCTACAAGTGAGGAGATCCTTGAGCAATGAAGGATTCACTCACACCTGGGGCTTGAGAAAGAAAGGACCAGTTGCATTAGTAATCGAGTACAACGGGCCAGAAACTTTCCTCCTGTTAGGCAGTCCCTTTTAATCGACTTGTTTCCACGCTGGAAATGAGTTCCCAGGTGACTTAGGAGTCCAATGTGTGACCTACAGTCTGTGTCAGTTGATGGTTGGAGGAGTTGGTGGGTGAGGTGCCTGGATGGAGGAGAGGGTGGGTTTAGTGTCTGTGATGCCACGCGCTCCTTCGACACTTGCCTTCTCATTTGCCCACGATGAACCTCGAGGTGTTCAGTTCCTTCCCGGATGCTTTTCTCCCACTGCTGATGGTTTTGGGCCAGGCATTCCCAGGATTGGGGAGGAAGTTTCACTTTTTCACAGTGTTTCCTCTACCCTTCCTGCGTCGAAGCTGGATTAGCAGCCCAGTGACCATACCACATCACCACTGCCTTTCCAAACCTTTGAAAGAAAGGTTTAGTGAGGAGGGAGTGTGGATGTGATTTGAGAAAAGTGTCATGAGTCTGGATGGGCACAGGGAGCAGGTTGGTGCTGATCCTACCGGGCAGGCACTTTGCAGAGTGTCTGCGTGATTCTGAGGAAGCAGAGGTTGCTGAACTCGGTATTGATGAGCTGATGACAAAACAGAAATCTGCGAATGAGCACAAGAGGATGCAATGTTGAATTTATCAAGGAAATAATAGGTTGACAAACTTTAGGAAGTTGATGTTGGCGGATAGAGTGACGTCCCTTCAGGATTAAGGTTTCATCTGGAGAATAACAAAGTTCATAAAAACCAAGGCAAACCTCAGTAACGGAAGAGGATTGAGCAGCACGGTGGGTTAGCATTGCTGCTTCACAGCTCCAAGGACCTGGGTTTGATTCCTGGCTCAGGTCACTGTCTGTGTGGAGTTTGCACGTTCTCCCCGTGTCTGTGTGGGTTTCCTCCGGTTTCCTCCCACAGTCCAAAAATGTGCAGGTTAGGTTGATTGGCCAGGCTAAGAAATTGTCCCTTAGTGTCCAGGGATGTATAGATTAGTGGGTCTAATATATAAGGATATGGGGGTAGGGCCTGGATGGGATTGTGTTCGGTGCAAACTGGATGGGCTGAAGGGTCTCTTCCTGCACTGCAGGATTCTATGATTCTTTGATTATGAGTTAGTTGATTTGGTAACAGGTCCAGCTCTGAAATCTTACAGGGAAACTAAAATAAGTACAAGGTCAAAGAAGTGAGGCTGCAAAGGTAGAGAAAGTAAAGAAAGAAGCAGGTTTCTCTGGGTTCAGATTTAGTTCAAGGGGCCAGACGTGCTATTTTATCACAAAAAAGAGCTTGTAAAGACTGCAATTTGGAAATTAAAAAATCAAGCTGATAGCATAAGATCCTTATCAGTCCCCACTAAGAGTATTGTGCTCATTTCTGGTTGCCTCATTACAGGAAGGATGTGGAAGCCATTGAAAGGGTGCAGAGGAGATTCACAAGGATGTTGCCTGGATTGGGTGGCAGGCCTTATAAGGACAGGTTGAGAGAGCTCGGTCTTTTCTCCTTAGAGAGACAAAGGATGAGAGGTGACATACTTCCCCAATGAAGAAAGCCAGTAGGATTTCATTGTAAAACTCATTTAGAATCATTAAATCCCTACAATGCAGAAGAAGGCTATTTGGCCCATCAAACCTGCATCAACACATTTTACCAAGCCTTATCCCAATAACCCATTTAGCATGGCCAATCTCCTTCACCTACACATCATTGGACACTAAGGGCCAATTTTGGCATGGTCAATCCACTTAACCTACACGTCTTTGGACTGTGGGAGGAGACCGGAACCACCGAGAAAACTCGTGCAGACATGGGAAGAACATGCAAACGCCATCAAGACAGTCACCCAAGGCCAGAATCAAACCCGGGTTCCCTGGTGCTATGAGGCAGCAATGCTAGCTACTGCACCACCTTTGGAGAATGGTTCTGCTGGATTTATTAACTGAAGTGAATGAAGTTGCAGGAATATGGGTAAATTTTTAGTTTAAACGTGATGTGCCCTCAGTTTTGTAGCTGAAACGGGGAATTCAGTTGTTAGTCGTGAAGGTACAGGATCAGCATAGTTAGAAACGTTAGCAGGTGAGAGAATTTATCTCCAGAAAATTTACTAAATAAACAAGTATTGGTACAGAGTATTGATGGCAATCGTTTACCTGTTCATTTATATGGATTAATTAATTTAAATAGTGGCTTAATCACAGGTCCCGGAATTCATTAGTTTGCATATTGATCATGTAGCTGGGGATGGAGTGATGCCATCTCCAATGGTTTTGGCAAAGTGCATTGAGGCTGCTAATCCTTGAAATTGGATAAGACAAGCCACGGGACTTAACAGGAGTTAATAAATACTGTTCCATGTAACCTGGTGTCTCTTGCCCTGGAAAACAGTGTATTACACAGATGGAGAATTGTGAAGATTCTGGGAAGAAGTGAGTCACATTGATATATTACATGGTGCTTACCATAAGGCACAGGAGCAAAATTAGGCCACTTGACCTATCGAGTCTGCTTCGCCATTCAATCACAGCTGATATTTTTCTCATCCCCATTCTCTTGCTTTTCCCCATAACCCCTGATCCCCTTATTAATCAAGAACCTATCTATTTCTGTCTTAAAGACATTCAGTGACCTAGCCTCCATAACCTTCTGTGGCAAAGAGTTCCACTGATTCCCCACTCTCTGTCTGAAGAAATTCCTCCCCATCTCTGTTTTAAACGATCGTCCCTTTAACCTGAGGTTGTGCCTCTGGTTCTAGTTTTTCCTACTAGTGGAAACATCCTCTCCATGTCCACTCGATCCAGGCCGTGCAGTAAGTTTCAATAAGATCCCGCCTCATCCTTCTAAACTCCAATCAGTACAGACCCAGTGTCCTCAACCATTCCTCATATGACAGGCTCTTCATTCCAGCGATCATTCTTGAGATCCTCCTCTGGACCCTTTCCAAACATGGAAGTTTTTGTTCCCAGAGGATCTGCTAAATCCTTGAAAGCTGAAACTGGGACCCCAAAGTTGAACAGATAACCTCATTCAGCGAGATGGTCTCTGTAGTATCTACATTATGTCACGTTGATTTTATAGCTGATGCCATCGTAATTTGCTTTTTAATTTGTGTTTGATATGAGTCAGAATCAACATTGAGTAAAAGTTACAGAAAGTGAAATCTCCACTTTGGGCTCCTTTCCCCAAATGTTTTGTGAGCAGCAGAGACATTTTAACATGAAGTGCGCTTGTCCGCAGCAACGCAGGACGGTCTGAGTCACAGCTAAAACCCTACGCCTATTCCCAAACCCAATGGAAATTCCTTCTACAGGATGGATCAGAGGAGTGATATTGGGAACTTAACCACTTCAGGGATTTGTAGGCCACAACCATAGCGCTTGCAGACTGGAGAATTAATAGAGGCTGGTTTAAGAATACAGTCAGTGTCATATCTGAAGGAAGTAAATCACGAGGCCTCCAGAATCGGCCTGGAGTCTTCAGGAATTGAAGGACAATCTCTAGGAGACAGCTGTGTGATATCCTGTACAAAAAAATCACCGGGACATTATATAAGATAAAAAAAAAACAATTATTTGAACATTTTAATGTAAAGATATTGTACATGGAAAGAAGAAAGTTGACAGTCAATAATCATCCAATTGGCTTTTGTGCTTTCCAATTGTTTAGGAAGATCAGTGTGTCACCAGGGAGGGTGTGTTGGCAACTAATGGTTGGACTGTAGGGAGCAAATCAAGTGATGGAACTTCCGTGAATACATTTAATTATAGTTGGCAACCCCAACTCCTGGAGGAGAAAGCGATGGACCACACAGAGAGTCTGGAGGGTAGGCTTGAGTGGTTTTTAAGACAGTTATCTGTTTCCATGTCCCAGTTCAGCTGGAGCCAGGTTCTAAATGCAGTGTCCATTGACCTGTCCCCCACACGGCCCAGTGTAGGTACTCAGAGCGAAAACACAGAGCCCATTCGGGATTGGAGGGAGTCATTTGAAGGGAGGAAGTACAGAGGAGATGTTAGGGGTAAGTTTTTCACTCAAAGGATGATGGGTGAGTGGAATCGGCTGCCGTCGGTGATGGTGGAGGCGAACTCGCTGGGGTCTTTTAAAAGACTTCTGGATGAGTACGTGGGATTAAATGGGATTGAGGTTTATAGATAGGCCTGGTAGGTACTGATATGATCGGCACAACTTGTGGGCCGAAGGAAATGTTTGTGCTGTAGTGTTCTATGTTCTATGTTTAAACTGTAGCACAGATTCTGCTGCTGACATCTCATTCTGATTGTTACTTCCATTCTGCCAGTTTTATCACGGAGATAGTGAATATATATTACGATAATGATCAGGCTGTTCAAGCAGACACAGAGCTGCAGGCGTTTGTGAAGGACGTGTTCGTCTATGGACTGAAGGACAATAAAAGTACAGGTAACTGCCCGTCTGTCTGTTCACAAAGCTGCTGAACGTTGTTGATCGATAGGGTAGCCTCGGTTCGCGAATCTGATGGGTTTTTCCAAAAATGGCCGTCAGTAGATTCTTAATTCCAGATTTTGGCTAAATTGAATTCCGATTTCACCATCTGCTGTGATGGGATTCAAACCCGGGTCCTCAGAGTATTTGGTGTCTAGATTACTAATCCAGTGACAATATCCCGAGGCCACTGCCTCCCCTCAATCCAGACCCTTAGATAGACAGGGTCACTGTGTATCAGAGTAACTCTTTGATCTAGTCTGTGCAATGCAGTTTAATCTTCACTGGCACTGTGCATTTCCTGTAGGTTAATGTATCTGACGCGTGTGATATGGAGGAAGATCGATCAAAGGCAGTGCAGACAGTGGTAATGACAGGAAACTGTAGATAGTGTTTAAAAAAAGTTACATGAGATTGTAAACAACTTGCATATTTATCAGATTCTAACCACATCCAAGTACTGAAATAATACACACAGCCTGGTCTCGGTTATTGGTCCAGCTCGAATTCCCAGCTCCCAAACTGCTCTACCTGTTCTCCTTGGAGCAGTTTTTCTGATCTTTGCTAAGCATTCCCTTCCACTGCCATTCTCGGGGTTTAATCCCGATTTCCTCAAACTGAAAGAATTCCAGTTATTTCTCTCCATCCTTATTGCTCACTCTCTAATGCGGGATAACTCCTTCCCACTGTGTGCTGTCCCGGATTGACCCGAACCCGGAGCTGCAGCCACTGCAGACTCAGTAACTCCGGATGGCAGTCCCTGCACTGACTTGGGGTTAACTTTTGTTGCCTCTTCCCCCCCGTCTCCAGTGTAATTTGCAGTGTACCAAAGCCACTTATTACCCAAGTCCTTCTGCATTAAAGCTTTTCCCAGTTCTGTATCGTCAAGAGAATTCTTGTCCAATCCCAGTGGGTCACACACAGTCCTTTCCCACTGTGGGACACTGGGGTCACACACTGTCCCTTCCCACTGTGGGACACTGGGGTCACACACTGTCCTATCCCACTGTGGGACACTGGGGTCACACACTGTCCCTTCCCACTCTGGGACACTGGGGTCACACACTGTCCTTTCCCACTCTGGGACACTGGGGTCACACACTGTCCTTTCCCACTCTGGGACACTGGAATCACACACTGTCCTTTCCCACTCTGGGACACTGGAATCACACACTGTCCTTTCCCAGTCTGGGACACTGGGGTCACACACTGTCCTATCCCACTCTGGGACACTGGGGTCACACACTGTCCTATCCCACTCTGGGACACTGGGGTCACACACTGTCCTATCCCACTGTGGGACACTGGGGTCACACACTGTCCTTTCCCACTCTGGGACACTGGGATCACACACTGTCCCTTCCCACTCTGGGACACTGGGGTCACGCACCGTCCTTTCCCACTCTGGGACACTGGGGTCACACACTGTCCTTTCCCACTCTGGGACACTGGGATCACACACTGTCCCTTCCCACTCTGGGACACTGGGGTCACGCACCGTCCTTTCCCACTCTGGGACACTGGGGTCACACACTGTCCTTTCCCACTCTGGGACACTGGGGTCACACACTGTCCTATCCCACTCTGGGACACTGGGGTCACACACTGTCCTATCCCACTGTGGGACACTGGGGTCACACACTGTCCTTTCCCACTCTGGGACACTGGGATCACACACTGTCCCTTCCCACTCTGGGACACTGGGGTCACGCACCGTCCTTTCCCACTCTGGGACACTGGGGTCACACACTGTCCTTTCCCAGTCTGGGACACTGGGGTCACACACTGTCCTATCCCACTCTGGGACACTGGGGTCACACACTGTCCTATCCCACTCTGGGACACTGGGGTCACACACTGTCCTATCCCACTGTGGGACACTGGGGTCACACACTGTCCTTTCCCACTGTGGGACACTGGGGTCACACACTGTCCTTTCCCACTGTGGGACACTGGGGTCACACACTGTCCTTTCCCAGTCTGGGACACTGGGGTCACACACTGTCCCTTCCCACTCTGGGACACTGAGGGTCAAACACTGTATATGTGTAGCGTGAGTTTTGAATTATTGGATTGGTGTTGGGGCAGAATTCTCCCGTTCCACAGCCACGGGAATTGCAGTGGCCAGAACACGCAAAGGTCTGTGGAATGCAGGCAGGAATTTTCCAGTCTTGGGGAGAACGCGACTTTAAACCTGGTCGTGCGAAACTGCTGTACCCGGATTCTCCGTTATCATCAACCACCAATATTCTTAAGAGTTTCTTCTTTCCCTTTCCAGGATTCCCGAAAACGATCAGGACAATTCAGAAGTTGATTGAGTATATAACCGTAGTGATGTTCACCGCTTCCGCACAGCACGCTGCAGTCAACTTTGGACAGGTATTGGATTAGTGACGATGCTCGGGTTTCCTGCCTGGGGGGTGCATCCTGTTTTGTACTGTGTGTGTTTGGGACCTCGGGCTTAGTGGATAACGCAGCCTCGGTGTGCGATGGGTAAAGTCCCACACTGGGTGTTCAGTAGAAACGGCAGCCCATGGAGTCGGGAACATGTCCCCAGGTGAGATTGAAGCTTAAAGACTTGCCTTTGCTCAGATAGACTCAGCGCTGTGGCAGCGACATTCCCGACATAGGAGTGCAACTGGTCATTGCACTAATGCGCAGTCCGTACATTTCCATACAGGAATAAGGAAAACCTGCCATTGGCCTTGGGGAAATCAGGAATTCTGTGTCGGAGGGAATGGCAATGGGAAGTGAGTTGTTCAGGGCAGGGGATCCTGCAGCGATATTCACGGAACTTCCTCAATTCCCAACCCTGATCAAACAGGACGTCAAAACCACAGGGATCAGAGGTCAAAACCACAGCAATGATCCAAACTGTACGGGTCAAGGAAAGACCCTGATGGCAGCTTAACTGCCTGTCCAGGAGTATAGATTTGAACAGAGGAACGCAGAATTATGAGGGGCCCAGATAGGATAGTTCATCAGAATCATTTCCCCACGGTAGAGAGAACAAAGAACAAAACAGCACGGGAAACAGGCCCTTCAGCCCAACGAGCCCACGCCGCCACCCTGATGTTCCCACCTCTACCCGCGATCCCTGTCCATGTTTATAGATCTATGGATTAAAAACCAAATTTGAGACAATTTAGGGAGAATTTGTTTTTGCCAATTAGCCTAAGAGCACATCTTTGGGATGTGGGAGGAAACCGGATCTCCCGGAGAAAACCCATGCAAGCACGGGGAGAATGCGCAAACTCCCACAGACACAGGCCCAAATACATGTATCTGCACAGCACAGCGATAGTCACTGAGCTGTCGTGTTGCCCATCAAATGGTCCAGGTCAAGCGTACACTAATGACGTGAAGCACTAGGATACTCTCAAAAAAAATCTAAGGGGGTCTCAGCCCAGAGGGATTAGGTTCAAGGTGAGGAGTAAGCGGTTTAGAAGGGATCTTTTCAGCCAGAGATTGGTGGAAATGCGGAATATGCTGCCTGAGAGGGTGCTGGAGACTGGAATTCTCACAACATTTAAGAAGCATGTGGACAATTGCTTAAATCGTCAAGACATAGCAAGCTGCTGGTAAATGGGGTTAGTATATATTGGTATTTGATGGTTGGCATAGACAGCGTGGCGCAAGGGCCTGTTTCTGTGCTGTGTACCAGTAAAAATTGGGAATAGTTAGAATTGGCAGACTGTTTGCCTGGTGGATTTGAACTCTTTATCCACCAATTGAAGCCAGATAGATCAGTTGGGCCAATGATGATGGAGATTGGGAGAGGGAGACCAGTTGATGGGCAACACGACAGCTCAGTGACTATCGCTGTGCTGTGCAGCTACATGGATTTGGGCCTGTGTCTGTGGGAGTTTGCGCATTCTCCCTGTGCTTGTGTGGGTTTTCTCCAGGTACTGTGCTTTCCTCCCACATCCCAAAAACGTGCTCTTAGGCTAATTGGCAAAACAAATTGTCCCTAAGTTAGTCTTCCCTCAATCTGGTTATGGTTCCTTTATTGTGGAGTCCAATAGGTGTAGATCATAGGGAGAAGAGGGCTCTCACAACGTTAAAATGGTGGCATGGGTTCATTGGGCCGAAGGGCCTGTTTCCTGTGCAGTGTTGTTCTTTGTAATTATCCAGTGATAACAGCACAAGGCCAGCAGCTCCCTATATCCCCGTTGTTGAGGAGAAAGCTTCAGAAGACAACGGGATTTTACTCAGCTTTTGCGAATTTCTATTGAAATGTATTTTCTTTCTGAATTGAAGTATGATTGGTGTTCGTGGATTCCAAACTCTCCTCCCACAATGAGGCAACCACCGCCCTCCGAGAAAGGCTTAGTGAATGTGGAATTCATCATTGAGAGCTTGCCGGACAGGGGGCGTTCCTGTTGGCACCTGGGTGCGGTGTGGGCACTCAGCCAGTTCCAGGACAATGAGGTGAGCCTTGGATAACCAATGTGTGAAACCTCGCTCAGGCCGTGGGGGTGGTGGGCGGTGGGGGGTGGGGGGAGAGGGCAGTCACACTGCAACAGGCTCCCCTACAGCCCATGTGATCATCATGTGACCATCCAAGGCCCTGACCCTATCTCGGTCCATCTGCTGCTCGAAATCTCACCGTGGTAACCCCCAGAACTCCTCAGCAATCCCCTCCCTGACCTTTCAACCTCCACAAATGAGAGCTCATCGATGAACCCGCCAGGCCCAAGGACTGGACAGCCATTGGATTAGGTGGCATAACCAAATCCAGTAATTGGTCAATATTTCTACCCTGTGGGGGCAAATTACACAAGCTGACAACTTTATTCGGGATCAAATCTCTGCTCTCCTCATCCTCCGACTCACACCAACTCTTCATCTTCCCTTCCATTTCATTCACCCGCACATTCTCCCCCGTCTCGTGTGGACACTCTCCCCCCTCCCCCTTCCCCCCTCCCCCTTCCCACCTCAACCACCCTCATCACACTGCATACTCCCTTCCTCCCCACCCCTGGGGCATGGGATCTCCTCAGTGCCTTAGCCCCCCAGTTCACCAACTTATAACTTTTGCTCTGAGCACCTCCCACAGCACCACATTTGTTTCCTCACTTCTCTCCCCATTCCTTGCCGTCTCCCCATTCCTATGCCGTCTGCCCTCTCCCTCTGCCGTCTGCCCTCTCCCCATTCCTTGCCGTCTCCCCGTTGCCGCACCGTTTGCCCTCTCCCTCCACCTCCAGTTTAAGATCAAACTCTGTTTAGCCAATACGACTCTTCTGAGTTGGATTTATATCAATGCTATTTAAATATTGATTTATAAATTGCACTGAGTTATCATTTGATCGTTTTATAGAACAGTACAGTGCTGCTAGAGACCATTCGGCCGCTCTAGTCAGTGTTAACTCTTTCAAAGGTCAATCCATTGAACCCCAAACACACTTTGTCTCCCCACATCCTGGCAACAATACTTACTCATTGTCAAATATCCAGCAAAAATGTTTAATCGTTTTTAAACTCTGTGCAGAGTTTGCACATTTTCCCCATGTCTGCGTGGGTTTCCTCCGATTTCCTCCCACAGTCCAAAGATGTGCGGGTTAGGTGGATCGGCCGTGCTAAATTGCCCCTTAGTGTTGGAGGGACTAGCAGGGTAAATACAAGGGGTTATGGGGATAGAGTATGGGTGGGACTGCTGTTGGTGCAGACTCGATGGGCTGAATGGCTTCTTCTGCATTGGAGGGAATTCTATGATTCTATAATGTGTCCACACAAAAAAGAGATTAACAATTTTTATAATCAAGTTGAATACCTTGGATGGAATATACCTGTTCCGCCTGGGAATTGTAGTGAGCGGGATAGGACCATGTAAAGGTCCATTGAGCTTGGGTGGGATTTTCTGGGAGAGTGTGGCTGGAAGATCCCGGTGTGTTTTGTTTTCTCAGGAAGCATTGTCCTTTGTATAAATATATATATAAAATTATGAGGGGTATGGATAGGGTGAACAGTGGGAAGGTTTTTCCCAGGTTGGAGGTGACAAACACGAGGGATCACAGGTTCAAGGTGAGGGGGGCGAGGTTTAATTCCAATATCGGAGGGACGTATTTTACACAGAGGGTGGTGGGGGCCTGGAATGCGCTGGCTAGCAGATAGAAGACAGAGGGTGGTGGTTGATGGAAGTTATTCATCGTGGAGTTCGGTGACAAGTGGTGTACCTCAGGGATCTGTTTTGGGGCCCCTGCTGTTTGTAATTTATAAATGATCTGGATGAGGGTATTGAAGGATGGATTAGTAAATTTGCAGATGACACTAAAGTCGGTGGAGTGGTAGATAGTGAAGAGGGGTGTTATAGTTTGCAGAGGGATTGGACAAGTTGCAGAGCTGGGCTGAGAGGTGGCAAATGGAGTTTAATGTGGAAAAGTGTGAGGTAATGCACTATGGCAGAAATAATAAATGTGTAGAGTATAGGGCTAATGGTAGGATTCTTAGTATTCTTGATGAACAGAGGGATCTTGGTGTGTATGTGCATAGATCCCTGAAAGTAGGCAGTCAAGTCGAGAAGGTTGTTAAGAAGGCATATGGAGTCTTAGCTTTTATTGGTAGGGGGATTGAATTTAGGAGCCGCAGCATCATGTTGCAACTGTACAAAACTCTAGTGCGGCCGCACTTGGAGTATTGTGTGCAGTTCTGGTCCCCACATTATAAGAAAGATGTGGAGGCATTGGAGAGGGTACAGAGGAGGTTTACCAGGATGTTGCCTGGTATGGAGGGCAGGTCTTATGAAGAGAGGCTGAGGGATTTGAGTTTGTTTTCGTTAGAAAGGAGGCGGCTAAGAGGGGACCTTATCGAAACATATAAGATGATTAGAGGTTTAGATAGGGTGGACAGTGATAGCCTTTTTCCTAGGATGGAGAAAGCTAGCACGAGGGGACACAGCTTTAAATTAAGGGGTGATAGTTATAGGACGGATATCAGAGGTAGGTTCTTTACCCAAAGGGTGGTTCGGGAGTGGAATGCCCTGCCTGCAGCAGTTGTAGATGCGCCAAGTTTGGTGGCGTTTAAGAGGTTAGTTGATAAGTATATGGAAGAGAAGGGAATGGTTTAGTTTGGAGGGGCATTGCTTTTTATATTGGTCGGCACAACATCAAAGGCCGAAGGGCCTGTTCTGTGCTGTAGTGTTCTATGTTCTATGTTCTAAGTAGGGTGGTGGAGGCAGACACACTTGAATCGTTTATGACTTCCCTGGATAGTCACATGAACAGACTGGGAATGGAGGGATACAAATGAATGGTCCAGTTGACCAATGAGTGACGCAGGCTCAGAGGGCCGAAGGGCCTGTTTCCTGTGCTGTTACTGTTCTTTGTTCTTTGTATTGCTGATTTGATGAATCCGATATTGTTTTTGGGGATGAGGTGGCGTACTGCACTGTGTAAATAGTTCCTGGTTTAAGGAGTTGTGTTCGACTTTGCGAGTGTTGTGTCATTTTCCAGTGGTATGGTGACGTTGCTTTGGTCGTTAATATTGTTGTTCGTTTTTGGGGGTGGGGAGAATCCTGTGCACAAAACACAAAAAGCTAGCACACAGGTACAGCAGATAATCAGGAAAGCTAATGGAGTATTAGAACATAGAACATTACAGCGCAGAACAGGCCCTTCGGCCTTCAATGTTGCGCCGACCAATTAAGAAAAAGTAATGACCCTCTAACCTAAACCATTCTCTTTTGGTCCTATTGGTCGCAATTTCAAGGAGTTTGGAGTATAAGAATATATATATGTCATGAAGTCTTGCTGCAACTGTATAAGGTACTGGTGAGACCACATCTGGAGCACTGGGAGCAGTTTGATCCCCTTATTTAAGGAAGGATGTTATTCTATTGGAGGCAGTTCAGAGAAGGTTCACCAGGATGATTCCCAGAATGGAGGGATTGTCTTCTAAGGAAAGGTTAAACAAGTTGAGATTCTACTCATTGGAGTTTAGAAGAATGAGAGGTGATCTAATTGAAACATTGGGATTTTTAAGAGGGGGTTTGAGAGGGTAAATACTGAGAGAGTCATGGGAGAGTCTAGAAGCAGAGGGCAGAGTCTCAGAATAAAGAAGGGGCCAATTTAAGGCTGCAGTGAGGAGGAATATCTTCTCTGAGGATTGAGAGTCTTTGGAATTCCTTCTCCCAGAGAGTTTACGAGGACAGAATCCTTTTTGAAGGAGATATTACAAGGCAAGATATTTTACACAGAGGATGGTGGCTGCCTGGAACTCGATGCCGGGAGAGGTAGTGGAAGTAGATATGGTAATGACTTTTAAGTGGCGTCTTGACAAATCCATGAATAGGATGGGAATAGAGGGATATCATCCCCAGAATGGTAGGAAGTTTTAATTCATTCAGGCAGCATGGGTCGGTGCAGGCTTGGAAGGGCTGAAGGGCCTGTTCCTGTGCTGGAATTCTCTTTGGTTTTTGTGGCTGTTTAAAGCTGAGATAGATTTTTGATCAGTAAGGGGAATTAACGGTTACGGGGAAAGGGCAGGAAAGTGAATGTGAGGAATATTGGGATCAGCCATGATCCTATTGAATGGCAGAATAGAGGGGCCGAGTAGCCTCCTCCTGTTTCTCATTCTTGTGATCTTCTATCTCACCGCTGCCTTTCCGAGGATTTAACTGAAGACTGACTGGTTAGTCAGCACGTTTATCTGTGCTTCTGTGTGGTTCCTGTTTCCAGGCTGTGATATTGGGAGTTTGTGTTTTGGGAAGAGTTGGGGTTGGATAAAGGAGCAGCTCGCCTCCCATTCCCAATCTCAGGAGGAAATTCCCGACAGGTTCAGCAGGTTCCCATCTCTGTTTTTGTAATTCCTTTGGGTTCTTGCTGGAGATGTGTGCTGAATATTTCCTGGTTGGTTTAGCTGTCAACCTCACTCATTGCGAAGGTATTAAATAAATTTAACCCTTTCACTCCTGCCTACAAAGTTATTCAACCTCAATTCTTGTTCAAACTTCTCAAATGTCTCTGACAGGGATGGCGGGTAGAGGTGGGAACATCGGGGTGGCGGTGCAGGCTCGTTGGGCCGAAGGGCCTGTTTCCCGTGCTGTTTTGTTCTTTGTTCTATGACGTTACCAGCCTCTGATTTCATCCTGAGCTGCAACTGTTTGTCCATTACTGTCGTGACAGCCACTCTGTTTTTACATGATGTCCCCCTCGATGGCCCTCACCACACCCCCTGACTCACTGGCCCTTCCCCCCTTTGCTGACCCTCCCCCCCTCCCTCCTCCCCCCCTTGCCCTTCCCCACCCCCCCACTTGCCCTCCCCCCGCCCCCTTGCTCACCTCCCCCCGCTCGCCCTCCTCCCCCCCCTCCCTCCCCTTGCTTGCCATTCCCCCCCCCCCCTCGCTCTGTTGATTTTCAGTTGGTTTTTCCCATCTAGTTCAGCATAAAATCCATTCAGAATATTTAGGTTTTGTTTGCTGATTCCAGCTGCCACCATGTAGCGTTCTGTGATTCACAGAAATTGAACATAACCTTGTTTCACTGAGTGTAGATCAGACCCTGATGATATTAGTGAGCGATTTGACAATCTGGATGCTTGTATATACAGACACGTGTACATATAATTCACACTGGAATAGTGGAACAGTATGAATGGTTTATATGAATGGGAATTGAATATTGATGTGTGATGATTGGTATCTCTGCAGTTATTCCTGGGAATGTATCTCGATGAACACTTCACAGAAAAGCCAGTCAAGGAGGCTATGGAGAAATTCCGGAAGCATCTCCAGGAAATTTCGCAGCGGATCATGCAACGTAACACAGACAAGAAGCTGCCTTATTACTACCTGTCTCCAGACAGAATCCCCAACAGCGTGGCAGTGTAACAGTCAGCATACCTGAGCGAGTGAGGCAGTCCGGTAGAATGGAAGGGGCGGTATATCTGCGTCCTGCTTTATCTTTCCGCAATCAGCAACACGTGTGAAAAATGATTTATTTAGATGTTTGAACTGGCTTCAGCTTTAAGCAGTAATGAGACCCTTAGGGTGGAAGGTTACAGCCTCCTTTATCCCGAAACCATAAAATCAGGGTGGCACAGTGGGTTAGCGCTGCTGCTTCACAGCTCCAGGGTCCTGGGTTCGATTCCCGGCTCGGGTCACTGTCTGTGTGGAGTTTGCACATTCTCCTCGTGTCTGTGTGGGTTTCCTCCCACAGTCCAAAGATGTGCGGGTTAGGCTGATTGGCTGTGCTAAGAAATTGCCCCTTAGTGTCCAGGGATGTGTAAGTTAGAGGGATTAGTGGGTATAATATATAGGGATATAGGGGAAGGGCCTGGATGGGATTGTGTTCGGTGTAGACTTGATGGGCTGAAGGGCCTCTTTCTGCACTGTAGGGTTCTATGATTCTATCCCACCCCAAGGTCAACCAAACTTTCCATGGTTTGCCTCTCACCTTCCTCAATTCCTGTGGCGGGCGAGATGGTTAAGTTGCATCCTGCGTAACAATTGGGCGCTGTCAGATTTGCTCTCGAGTTTCTCTTTAAACCCTCGGCATTGGGGAAAGTCAAGATTCCCTCCCCCTGCCACGCCTCCTACCTCAGAATATTGAAGAGGAAACTCTGGGGCTGATCATTCCCAGTTGCTTTTTTGAAACTGGTTTTATTTTTGGGAGGTTAGTGTTGGAGGGGGGTGGGGGTCGCTGGCTTGGTCAGCATTTATTGCCCCTGGAGAGCTGCCTTCTTAAATCCACTGCAGTCTCCATGGTGGAAACGCTTACATCCAGGATTTTATCCCGGTGACGGTGAAAGAATGTGTCTCTGAGTCAGGATGGTGAATAGCTTGGAGTGAGACTTGGAGGGGTGACAGTGCCCCATCTCCCCCTCTGCCCCCGTTGACCCTCCCGTCAATCACAGCGTTTTTTGAGAGAGGGGCAGCTGGAATTCCGGGATGCTTTGTCCGGAATGATTCTGATAATTGGGAATATTTTGATTCTGAATCCAATGTTGAAATAAAACTGCCCTCAACAAACATTCGGTGATTGGTTTCTAAACTCTGAGTATAACTCTGATCCTCGGAGAGTACGGTGCCGTTGACAATATTCCAGACTGAGGGAACGGCTGAACATGTGAATCAGGAGCAGGCCATTCAGCCCCTCGAGCCTGCTGGCCCGTTCAATACGATCATGGCTGATCTGATTGTAATCTCACACCCACATTCTGGCTGAACCCCCCCCCCCCCCGATAACCTTTCACCCCCTTGGAATTGAGGGCATTTTGTAAAATCATAACTGGAGCATTCAGAATTCCCTCCCTCTCTCCCGTTCACACTGCAGAGAGAGTTCACAGCGGAGTGGGGGAGGGAGTGCCCGCGCGCAGAGAGGCTGCGGGGGGTGTGTGGGAGGGTGGGGGTTCATGGGGCGAGAGTTGGGGTGAGTGGGGAGGTTGTGAGTGAGGGGATTAAGTGGCGGTTCACACATGTGGGGGAGGTGTGCGCACGGGGAGGGGAGGTGTGCGTGTGATGGGTGGAGAATGGGGGAGGAGAGGGTGGGTTGTGCATACAGAGTGTGTGCGCATGGGAAGGGGGTGCACGCATGAGGGAATGCACACGTGGGGGAGTGTGGGGTGTGCACGTGGAGGAAGCGCGGGGGTGGGTGTGAATACGGGGAGCGGGATGGAGAGGAGTGTGTGTGCGGGGTGGAGGGTTTTGTGTGTGTGTGTGCAGGGTGGGGGTGTGTGTGTGTGTGCGGAGTGGGGGGGTTTGTGTGTGTGTTGTGCGCGCGGAGGGGGGGGCGTGTGTGTGTGTTGTGTGTGTGCGGGGAGCGGAGTGGGGGGTGTGTGTGTGTGCGGGGAGCAGGATGGAGAGGAGTGTGTGTGCGGGATGGGGGGTTTTGTGTGTGTGTGTGTGTGCGGAGTGGGGGGGGGGGTTGTGTGTGTGTGTGCGGAGTGGGGGGGGGTTGTGTGTGTGTGTGTGCGGAGTGGGGGGGTTGTGTTTGTGTGTGGGAGTGGGGGGGGGGGTTGTGTGTGTGTGTGTGCGGGATGGGGGTGTGTGTGTGTGCGGAGTGGGGGGGTTGTGTGTGTGTGTGGAGTGGGGGGTGGGGTTGTGTGTGTGGGTGGGTGCGCAGGGGGCTCTGCCTCTGCCCTTATCCAGCGGCAGTTTCAGTGGTGTCTGTACTGTGTCCAGTAACACAGCAAGCCCTCAGTCTGCCTGCTCAGCCCTGGTCTGGAATCACCCAATGCTTAACCACAAGGAGGGTTAGACTAAAATCACCACAGCACAGTCACCAGAAACAAGCTAATCTCTCAGAATCATTCCATTGGACAGTGGAGATGTCCCTTTAACAAATGTGAAAAGTGTCGTTCTTATCCTCTGTATCATTGTGTAATACTTTTGATAATTCAGATATTGCGATCTGATTAAACTATGTGAAGCTTTGATTAAAGATACCTTCCTAGATGTGGCTTCTTGTAATGTGCTTCTTGTGTGATAAGGAAATGAAAGGTGTGTTTATATGTCTGACCAGCTGATGGTTACCTCAGCATGTGGGGGCATTCAGTGATGGTAACGTTCACGGGGAAATGATTAGATCCCCTCTTATTGGGTGTTGGCCATTGCCTGGATCTTGTACAAATGCAACCTGCCGTTGTCAGTCGGAGTTTGAATATTGTCCAGGTCTTGCTGCATTTGAACACAGACTGTTTCCATATCTGCAGAGTTACGAATGAACATCGTGTAATCGTCAGCAAGCACCCCCACTTTATAATGGGCTTTGGTGATGTAGTGATGCTCCAGGTCAGAGAGTGTAATTACACAGTCACTTACATGGATAATTTTCACAATTAATTGAGAAATTATCAGGGGAGGTTCAAGTGAAATCATTACAGAAGGCAGAAGTTATCTGTACAAGAAGCGTAGACAGCTGTGAATAGCTACTAAACTAGAAATAGCCAGGAACATAATTCATTGAAATGACGCAAACAGGCTGACTTTAAACACTACTCCACAAGGGTAATTATTTCTGGGAGAATGATCAGATGTGTAAATTCTGTTTACAGAGATATCGCAAAGTGCAGACAGTGAGCGGAATTCCCTCGACACTTCCATATTAAATACTGCATACTGCACAGGAGGTGTTCATTCAGCCCCTCAACCATACTCTACCATTCAATCCTGGTTGACCTATGGCTTTGCTCCATTTCCTTTGAGCTGTTGACCTGATAGAAATCTCTCCATCTCAACACTGAAACGCTCAAATTCAGCCTTACAGAGGTGCGAATCCCAGCTTCCTATCACCTGATACCCCTATTAATTGACAATATAATCTGAAGTTTATACCCTGTTGTTGTGGATTCTTCTGTGAGAGATTAGGTAGAATGTCTTAAAACTGCTGCCTTGAGACTGAGGCCTTACTGCATTTCAGATCTTGCTTGAATTTGGCTAGTGGGGCATTTTGGGTCACACTGGGTCATGTAGGGTCAAGGGTCACTTGGATTGCTGGGATAGACCATCAGAGACGTGATGAAAAGGATATCAACTGTCTCTCTTCATCAGTGCAGGGATGTTTTAAACATTTGACCAATTAAAATTGATGCAAAGGCACATTCTAAAAATGTCCAGTTGTCAGACAGTCTGAGAGACCCCATACTGTATTGGAGGATTTCAAACAGCTCGATCATCCCTCAACCTTCTAGACTGGAGGGTTCGATCAGTAACATCTCTCAATGGCTCTGACACTCAGAGTATATTAGGTTAGATATGAGTTTGCGTTCAGCCAATATTTGGACACAAAGTGAATATTCATAGAACATAGAACATTACAGCGCAGAACAGGCCCTTTGGCCTTTGATGTTGTGCCGACCAATTAAGAAAAAGCAATGACCCTCTAACCTAAACCATTCCCTTTTCATCCATAAACTTATCTACTAACCTCTTAAATGCCACCAAACTTGGGGCATCTACAACTGATGCAGGCAGGGCATTCCATACCCTTACCATCCTCTGGGTAAAGAACCTACCTCTGATACCCATCCTATAACTACCATCCCTTAATTTAAAGCTATGTCCCCTCATGCTAGCTTTCTCCATCCTAGGAAAAAGGCTATCACTGTCCACCCTATCTAAACCTCTAAGCATCTTATATGTTTCAATAAAGTGTTCTCTTAGCCGCCTTCTTTCTAACGAAAACAACCTCAAATCCCTCAGCCTCTCTTCATAAGACCTGCTCTCCATACCAGGCAACATCCTGGTAAACCTCCTCTGTACCCTCTCCAATGCCTCCACATCTTTCTTATAATATGGGGACCAGAACTGTACACAATACTCCAACTGCGGCCACACCAAAGATAAAGCAAAGATGCTGAAGTACTCAGCAGGTCCGACAGCCTCTCTGTAGAGAGGAACGGTGAACATTTTAATTGGATGAGCCTTTATCAGATATTGGTTCTAATATGAAACTTTTAACCATTGATACACTGATGCAGATGTTTGAATGTAACATCATGTCTGTGGATTTCTTAATAGTTCTTAAACTTCTTTCTCCTGTCCACTGCCATCCCCCCACACATCCAACAATGGCCCACTTGATGAAAGGGGAACACTCCAAAAGCTTGTGATTGCAAAGAAACCTGTTGGACTTTAACCTGGTGTTGTGAGACTTCTTACTGTGCACATCCAACAAGAGTAAGGAGCTCATGAATTTCTGCCCTCACCATCTCCCTCCCCCACTCTCCCCACTCCCCTATTCCCCCACTCTTCCACTCTCCTCACTCTCCCTTTCCCCTCTTCCCCCCAGTCCACTTTCCACTAGTCCACCTGGTGAAGCTTCCCTCAGTGTCCATTAATCCCTGCACTATTCTGGAACTCTAATCTTTCTTCAGTTTCTCTCTCTCTCTCTCTCTCTATCTCTCTCATTCACACCTTATCCACACATTCCATCCCCTGCTCGCATTAAACTGCAGACCATCCAATGCCCCTTCCTAAACCCCGTACTCACCACCAATGGTTATTGTAAATCTTTCCTGGTGTTTGAAAAGCTCCTTTCCCAACCTCGCTCCTTCCTCAGTGACTTACCTCACGTGAAGTTCCACTCTTTGCGCAGTGGTTAGCACTGCTGTCTCACAGCACCAGGGACCCGGGTTCAATTCCCGTCTTGGGTTACTGTCCGTATGGAGTTTGCATGTCTTCCCCGTGAATTTGTGGAGTTTGCACTGTCGTCCCTGTGTCTGTGTGAGTTTCCTCTGAGTGCTCCAGTTTCCACTCACAGTCTAAAGGTTAGGTTGATTGACAAAGGAAAATTGCCCCTTAGTGTTGGGGAGACTATCAGAGTGCTTATGTGGGGTTATGGGGGTAGAGTCTGGGTGGGATTGTGGTCAGTACACACTCGATAGGCCAAATGACCTCCTTCTGCACTGTAGGGATTCTATGATTCTGGAATTTTATCTGTCACAGCAAGTGTTAATGTGGGACTGGGACTCCCTCCTGCCACAACCCCCCCCCACCCCAGCCCCCCGGCCCTGTAGCAGTGTGTTGCAATGAGACACATGATCAGAGATGTGTCTTTTCCATATTTAATGCTCTCAAGTGTTCTACTTAATTCAGATTCAATCTAAATCTGACTTGGTTCTTCCTTACATTTCTGAACTGTTATCTATTGCTTCTGGTACCAATTTGTAAGCTTTCAAAACAGCCTTTTTTACTTCTTCATATTTTCCTGACACATCCTCTGACGCTGCTGCACCCCAGCAGTCCTGCCTACCAACTTGTTCCGAATTCACAATACCCACACCTCCTCTGGCCAGTCCACCTCTGCAGACAATTTCTCAAAGGAGATGCAAAAGGCTTCTGCATCATTCGCATTGAATTTTGATAATGTATTGGACATATTTGTATATATCCCCACCAGAGTGTTAGTCACGCTGAGCTTGTTCACCATCACTTCCATCTCGTAGTTTCACTTTTATCATTTGAAGCGTTTTTGCTTCCAATTCCAACTTCTTTTCCAACTCAATCTTTCCCTTTCTTCTCTCTCTCTTTCCATCTCTTGCTTTTTCCCTCTCTCTTTCCTCTCTCACTTCCTTCCTCTCTCTCCTGTCTCACTTTTTCTAACTCCAGCTTCTTATATTCATTTTCTAACTCCAATCATCTCATTTGCAAATTTAATTTTTTTCTAACTCCATGGTATTTGAGTGTTTCTCTACTAGACCTGAATGCTGGCCAACTCCGTTACGGTTTCAGCTTTCCTGCCATCCCTGGTTACACCTGTTGTGGGAAAGTCATCACTTTGGAGTCAGACTTGGAAGTTCAACAGTTTTATTTGGACAAAGCTTTGGGAGAAGCGATGGTACTCCGCAGTACTCGCAGCCATCTTCTCAACTACACAGTGGTTAGTTGAGTATTTTTTATACTAAGAACAAAGAACAGCACAGCACAGGAAACAGGCCCTTTGGCCCAACGAGCCTGTGCCGCTGTTTTAACAGTGTGAGTGCCCTCTTCTACCTGTGACCTTTGTCTACACCTATTGGACTCCACAATAAAGGGATTATAACCAGATTGAGGGAAGACTAATTTAGGGACAATTTGTTCTACCAATCAGCCTAAGAGCACGTTTTTTAGATGTGGAAGGAAACCTGAGCACCCAGAGAAATCCCACGCAAGCATGGGGAGAATGTGCAAACTCCCTCAGATACCGACCCAAATCCGTGTATCTGTACAGCAAACAGTGATAGTCACTCAGCTGTCATGTTGCCGGTCAGCTGGTCCAGTTTAAGTGTACACTAACGACGTGAAGCACTAGGCAACCCTCGAAGCAACATCCAAGAGCAGCCCTCGCACGACCCACCACGTGTATGAAGAGGAGGTTGATCCCCTCTCAGAACTGACACCGAAACCCCCCCAAAAAGAAACCTCCCTTTATAAACTGTTAGAGTTTGAGAAGGGGGATTATCTGCACTTTAGTGGTTAAATCAAAATAACTACCCGAGACTGTCTGTAAAATCAACAAGTTGCACTTCATTTATCTAACAGCCTCCGAGAATCCACTCAATCTATTCCTCTCAACATCTTAAAAACCTCTATCAGGTCACCTCTCAACCTTCGTCTCTCCAGGGAGAAAAGACCGAGCTCCCTCAACCCATCTGCATAAGGCATGTCTCCCAATCCAGGCAACATCCTTGTAAATCTACGGATGTGTGGGTTAGGTGCATTGACCAATGCTAGGTTGCCCCTTAGAGTTAGGGGGACTAACTAGGGTTAAGTGCATGGAGGTTGTGGGGATAGGACCTGAGTGGGACTGTGGTCAGTGCAGAAACGATGGACTGAATGGCCTCCTTCTGCACTGTAGGGATTCTATGATTCTGTACAGTATTAAATTCTTTCTAATTATCCTCACACACGCAATAGAGAAATTCTGCCAAAAGTCAATGGTCCATGGGAAAAAGGAGAGATCATGGAGGTGTTGGGTCCAGTTTCTGTGTTGTAAAGCTCTGTGATATTGACTTTTGTGGTATTTCCATCATCACAGGCCGCCAACTTGTAAATTATTTATCCCTACTCTCTGCATCCTGTCCATTAACCATCTCTATCCATGCTAATATATCACTCCCAACTCCATGAGCCCTTGTATCTGGTATCTCATCGAAAATCTTTTGGAATCAAAGCATTTACTGGTTGCCCTTTATCTAACCTATTCATGATATCTTCCAAAAATGCTAATCAATTTGTAAAACCACACAGATTGTTTTAATCGTATGTTGCTTTTCTAAGTGCACTGTTAAGATTTCCTCGGTGATAGATTTTATTTTTCAGAATCTCTCTTCTTTGCCAATTTCTTCTGTCTTCATTATTGAGATGAAGCTTTCTTTTAAGACATAAATGTGCTGTGGCAGAAGCAGTTGCTGTCTGGCTCCCTTGGTAACAGGACTGCTTTGGTAACTGGCTTTAGGCATTTGAATCAGAACATGTTTTTGAATTTTAAACAGTTATTTTAAAATAGGTATCTGAATAATAGCAGCCTATCAGATTTGAATTTGATGTTTTGGTAACCTGTAAACCAATCCTATTTAGGCATTTTGGGATGTCATCAGGTGTATAAGAGACAGAAATCTATCACTGAAAAAGTCTTAACAATGCAGTTAGAAAAGCATTTTCCTATTGGTTGATATCTGAGCAACTTATCTATAATTCCTACTATCCAGGATTCTCCAGACCCGCTGTCAAACAGTGAGGTTTCACAAGGTTTGCAAGCAGCAACCAGCCAGTCCCCCCAGTGCTTTTTTTTTAGTGGCTCTGTGCTGGAAATCGGTTCAGAGCTGATTAACATATAGAAATGTCATGGAAATTGAAATTTCCTGATGGTTAGTGGGCCTGAGATGGTATTCTCTGGGCCTGCTAGTGACCAGGGCCTGCCCATCGGTGTAGGAGGTGGGGGTGTCAGGACCTGGTCATCGGGGTGAGGGGTGTTAGGGCTTTGTCATCGAGGTATAAGAACAAAGAACAAAACAGCATGGGAAACAGGCCCTTCGGCCCAACCAGCCCGTGCCGCCACCTTGATGTTCTCACCTCTACCGTGATCCCTGTCTATGTTTATAGATCTATGGATTATGGTGGGGTGGGGTGTCAGGGTTGGCTATCAGGGTGTGGGGGTGGGGGTCAAGGCTGCCATTGGGACGTGGAGTCGGGAGTGGAGGGGTGTCAGGGCTGGCTACTGAGGTGTGGGAGGGGGAGGGATTTTGGGCTGGTCTTCTGTTGGGAGGAGGGGCGTTTTGAGCATGTACATCGGCATGTGGGGATGCCAGGGGCTGGCTACATTTAGGGCATTTACTTTTTCTTTGGGAGAATCCCAGCGTTTATCTCTTTTCCTCCTTTCTTGAACATGATGTTGATTGGTTGGCTTCCAATCCCTTGGAAAAACTTTGTATTAATTGATTGTTTCCCAAACTTCAAGAAATCTTCCCACATCTTCAGGACTTCCATCCTCAGAAGTATAAAGAGGCCTTGTTGACGCTGTGCAGCTTTATAAAACCCTCAAGGTTTACAGCACAGGAGGCAACCGTGTCCCTCTTCGAAAGAGACCCTAGAATCCCTTCAGTGCAGAAGGAGGCCATTCGGTCCACAGAGTCTGCACTGAGCACTCTCCCACCCAGACCCAATTCCTGTAACTCCTAATATTTACCCTGATAATCCTCGACACTAGGGTCAATTTAGCACAGCCAATCCACCCAAACCTGGTCATCTCTGGAATGTGGGAGGGAACTCGAGCAACTGAAGGAAATCCACGCAGTGGGGAGAATGTGCAGACTCCACACAGACAGGGACCTGAGGCCGGAATCGAACCCAGGTCCTTGGCGCTGTGAGGCAGCAGTGCTAACCACTGTGCCTAGTTGGTGGCTTGGTTGGCATTAGGGTCAGGTTTTTGGTGTCGGACAGAGAGAGGACATGCCCCCTTTCCTTCATGCCCTGCCACTTCTCCTTGAGCTTTACGTCCAACCCTTGTTGCTCCCTGGTCGCCACATTATAAGAAAGATATGGAGGCATTGGAACGGGTTCAGAGGAGGTTTACCAGGATGTTGCCTGATATGGTGGGAAGGTCTTATGAGGAAAGGCTAAGAGACTTGAGGTTATTTTCATTAGAGAGAAGAAAGTTAAGAGGTGACCTAATTGAGGCATACAAGATGATCTCTGATAGATAGGGTGCACAGTGAGAGCCTTTTTCCTTGGATGGTGATGGCTAACACGATGGGACATAGCTTTAAATTAAGGGGTGGTAATTATAGGATGGATGTCAGAGGTAGGTTCTTTACTCAGAGGGTAGTAAGGGTGTGGAATGCCCTGCCTGCAGCAGTTGTGGACTCGCCAATGTTAAGGGTTTTCAAATGGTCAGTGGATAGGCATATGGATAATATTGGAATAGTTTAGGTTAGAACAAAGATCAAAGAACAAAACAGCACGGGAAACAGGCCCTTCAGCCCAACGAGCCCGCGCCGCCACCCTGATGTTCCCACCTCTACCCATGATCCCTGTCCATGTTTATAGATCTATGGATTCAAAACCAAATTTGAGCCAATTTAGGGAGAATTTGTTTTGCCAATTAGCCTAAGAGCACATCTTTGGGATGTGGGAGGAAACCGGAGCACCCGGAGAAAACTCACACAAGCACGGGGAGAATGCGCAAACTCCCACAGACACAGGCCCAAATCCATGTATCTGCACAGCACAGCGATAGTCATTGAGCTGTCGTATTGCCCATCAAATGGTCCAGGTCAAGCGTACACTAACGATGGTACTCTCGAAAAAAAATCCAAGAGCAGCCCTCTCACGACCCATCGCGTGTATGCCCCTCGTTAGACAACAAGGTGGACCAAAGCACCTATAGGATAAAAACAAGTACATCAATATCATCATCTATTTACACACTTCCCAGGGACTCCCAAGGGTCATGATCCCTATTTTAAATCAGTTTTCTATACCCCTCCATTCCCATTCTGTTCATGTGCCCATCTAAGTATTTCTTAAATAACTCCAGACTACCTGCCTCCGCCACTTTACTTGGCAGTGCATTCCATACCCCCACCACCCTCTGTGTGAAAAAACTCCCTCTAGCATCCAAATTATACCTTACCCCCCTCACCCTAAGCCCGTGATCCCTCGTGCTATTCGAGTCCATCCTAGGAAAAAGCTTAACCCTGTTTACTCCATCTATACCCCTCATAATCTTGTACACCTCTATCAGATCTCCTCTAAGTCTATGTCTTTCTAAGGAAAACAGTCCCAATTTGCCTAACCTCTCCTCGTAACTCAGACCTTCCACACCAGGCAGCATCCTGGTAAACCTCCTCTGCACTCTCTCCAGAGTCTCCACGTCCTTCCGGTAGTAGGGCGACCAGAACTGGACGCAGTATTCCAAATGAGGTCTAACCAGCGTTTTATACAACTGCAACATTAAAGGACAGCTCTTGTACTCTATACCCCTTCCTATAAAGGCTAACATACTATATGCTTTCTTCACAACCTTCTCCACTTGCTCTGCCACCTTCAGGGACTTGTTCACCTGCACCCCCAGGTCCCTCTGCGTTTCTATACTCTTAATAGGTCTACCCTTTATTATATACCTCCCCCCTACATTCTTTCTCCTGAAATGCATCACCTCACATTTATCAGGATTGAATTCCATTTGCCATCTGCCCAAGCTACCGGCCTATCTATGTCCTGCTGCATCACCTGACAATGCTCCTCACTATCCGCAAGTCCAGCCATCTTTGTATCGTCTGCAAACTTGCTGATCATTCCACTTACTCCCTCTTCCAAGTCATTTATATATATTACAAATAGAAGAGGTCCCAGTACCGAGCCCTGCGGCACACCACTAGTGACCGATCTCCAGCTAGAGAAACACTCTTCCACTATTACTCTGTCTCTTATTACCAAGCCAGTTACTTATCCATCTAGCTACCTGTCCTTGTATCCCATTAGCCTTGACCTTCTCGACTAACCTCCCATGAGGGACTTTGTCAAACGCCTTACTAAAATCCATATGGACAACATCAACAGCTCGCCCTTCGTCCACATTAGAATAGTTTAGGTTAGAGGGTCATTAGATTGGTTCCACTGGTCAGCGCAACATCGAGGGCCGAAGGGCCTGTACTGCACTGTAATGTTCTAGGTTCTATATTGCCTTTATCTTCTGGCTTGTTGTCTTCTCACCTCCTGGGCCTTTTCCCTCATATATTATTATTTGTGTTAGTTCTGTCTTGTGCGGACTATCGAATGGATGGTGACCTTGTTTAGCTGAAGAAGAAAGGATAGAACAGGATGATGGGTCTGCTTTGTGGCTTGGCTGGTGTTCGGGTTACAGTTAGAGGAATTTGTTTGGAAGGTATCTCAATGATTAATTTGGAAACTGTTTATTCTTTGCACACCCACATTCGACAAAAAACTCCCTTCAATTCATTTCCATTGCAGGTTAAGCGAAATCTCACATGCAAATCATGCCTGCCACACAGCTTCCCTCTGCCGTGTATTTTCAACCTAGGGAAATCATTCATTTATTCAAATGTTAATTCCATCCCTTTCTTTTGGGAGAAATATTCGCTTTCAAATTTCACAACACCAGTACAGCTCATGGCACTTTTTAAAACTCATTCTGTTGTGTCACAGCCAATCACTAACACCTATTACCTGGTAAATATCAGCAACGCAATTCAGCTGGAAGGGGTTTGCTGACTTTCTGAGGACAGTTAAGGGTTAACCAGCTGTGGGTCTGGAGCCACCTGTCGGACAAACCACATCGCAAGAGCTCCGTACATTACACAAGGAGGTCATTCAGCCCATCGAGTCTGCACAGACAACAATCCCACACAGGGCTGTAACCTCACATATTTATCTAGTTAATCCCTCTAATTTGCAACACTTGGAGCAATTTAGCATGCTCAATATATCTAACCTTCAAATCTTTGGACTGTGGCGGAAATCGGAGCATCTATCAGAAACCCACAGAGACATGGGGAGAAAGAGCAAACAGCACCAAGGACCCGGGTTCAATTCCGGCCTCGGGTCACTGTCTGTCTGGAGTTTGTACAATCACTCTTTGTCTGTGTGGGTTTCCTCAGAGTGCTCCAGTTTCCTCCCACAGTGTGCCGGGTTAAGTGGATTAGTGGGGTAAAGTATGTGGGGGGGACAGAGAGAGAGCCTGAGTAACATGTTCTATTGGGAGTTAGTACAGACACAATGGGCAGAATGACCTCCCTTCTGTAGGGAATCTATGACTCTGCCATGTCTGTGCTGGCTCTCCAAATGGGCATCGTGACTTAATACCATTCCTCTCCCTTTCCCTGTACATTGTTTCTATTCCAATAATCATTCTATTGCCCTCTTTAATGCCTCAATTGAAGCTCCCTCCACCCACACCTCCAGACAGAACATTCCAGACCCCAGCCACTCGCTGGGTGAAAATCTTTTCTCACATCACATTTTCTCTGTTTGTAAATCACTTTAAACCTGTGCCCTCTCGTTCTCAATCTTTTTACTAGCGGGAACAGAGTCTCCCTCTCTGTCCAGCCCCCTTATATTTTGAACATCTCTATCTAATCTTCTTCACTTCTAATCTTAGTCTTCTTCATTCCAAACAGAACTGAGAATCTGAGTTTACTCTCCAAAGAAGCATCCCACAAATGCCCTTTCTCACTCTGTCACCATAACCTAGTGTTTTTACCAAGGCCAATCCACCCTAATCTTCGGACTCCATGGAAATCTTCATTATTCCTTCAGCTGGGTGTGCTACAGACTCACACACAGCAAGAAGCAGCCTGATTTCATTGCTAGAGAACTGACACTGAATACGTCCCAAGTGTAGAGTATCAGCATACAGGTTAGTGAGCCTGAGTGTGATGCCCTTCCTGGTTGGCCAGCCTGCCGTTGTACAGACTATGTCAAGTAGCAGGCAGGGGTTACTGGGGTCTGTTGAGTTGTGTTTCATCTGGAATCACTGAAAAGAGGGAGATTTGACTTTTCTAAGAATTAAACTGCTCCTAGTGTCAGG
Source organism: Sphyrna mokarran (assembly GCA_024679065.1). Lineage (NCBI taxonomy): Eukaryota > Metazoa > Chordata > Chondrichthyes > Carcharhiniformes > Carcharhinidae > Sphyrna > Sphyrna mokarran. The sequence goes on from JAGIQG010000032.1 coordinate 1,213,455, forward strand.
GAATTAGCAGGGTAAATTACAAGGAGAGGTTAGGCAAATTGGGGCTTTATTCCTTAGAAAGACGTAGACTTAGAGAAGATCTAATGGAGGTGTACAAGATTATGAAGGGTATAGATAGAGTAAACAGGGTTAAGCTTTTTCCTAGGATGGACTCGAATAGCACGAAGGGTCACGGGCTTAGGGTGAGGGGGGTAAGGTATAATTTGGATGCTAGAAGGAGTTTTTTTACAGAGGGTGGTGGGGGTATGGAATGCGCTGCCAAGTAAAGTGATGGAGGCAGGCACTCTGGAGTTATTTAAGAAATACTTAGATGGGCTCATGAACGGAATGGGAATGGGGGGGTATAGAAAACTGATTTAAAATAGGGATCATGAGCCTTGGGAGTCCCTGGGAAGTGTGTAAATAGATGATGATATTGATGTACTTGTTTTTATCCTACAGGTGCTTTGGTCCACCTTGTTGTCTAACGAGGGGCATACACGAGATGGGTTGTGAGACTCTTGGATTTTTTTCGAGAGTATCCCAGTGCTTCATGTCGTTAGTGTACGCTTGACCTGGACCATTTGATGGGCAACACGACAGCTCAGTGACTATAGCTGTGCTGTGCAGATACATGGATTTGGGCCTGTGTCTGTGGGAGTTTGCGCATTCTCCCCGTGCTTGTGTGGGTTTTCTCCGGATACTCTGGTTTCCTCCCACATCCCAAAGATGTGCTCTTAGGCTAATTGGCAAAACAAATTCTCCCTAAATTGTCTCAAATTTGGTTTTTAATCCATAGATTTATAAACATAGACGGGGATCACGGGTAGAGGTGGGAGCATCGGGGTAGCGGTGCAGGCTCATTGGGCTGAAGGGCCTGTTTCCCGTGCTGTTTTGTTCTTTGTTCTTTGTTCTAAATATGTGGGGTCACGGGAAGAGGGCCTGGGTGGGATTGTGGCTGGTACAGGCTGAATGGCCTCCTTCAAAAACTTGGTTCAATTCCAGTCTTGGTCACTGTCTGTGTAGTGTTTGCATGTTCCACCTATGTCAATGTGGGTTTCCTCCAGTGCTGTGAAGATGCCAGCATTGGATGAGGGCGGCATGGTTGCACAGTGGGTTAGCACTGATGCTTCACAGCTCCAGGGACTTGGGTTCGATTCCCAGCTTCGGTCACCATCTGCATGGAGTTTGCACGTTCTCCTCGTGTCTGCATGGGTTTTCTCTGGGTACTCTGGTTTCCTCCCAGAATTCAAAGATGTGTGGGTTAGGTTGATTGGTCATGCTAAAAAATTGTCCCTTACTGTCTTGGGATATGTAGGTTAGAGAGATTAGTGGGTATAATAAGTAAGGATATGGGGATAGGGCCTGGGTGGGATTGTGTTTGGTGCAAACTCAATGGGCCGAAGGGCCTCTTTCTATACTGTAGGGTTCTATGATTCTAAACACAATAAAAAGTCTCACAACACCAAGTTAAAGTCCAACAGGTTTATTTGCTAGCATGAGCTTTTGGAGCACTGTCCCTTCATCATGTGTCTATAAATGCCCTGTTGGTCACAGAACTCCCACTCACCTGGTGAAGGGGCAGTTCTCCAAAATCTCGTGCTACCAAATAAACCTGTTGGACTTTAACCTGGGTTCCTCCCACAGTCCAAAGATGTGTGGGTTAGATAAATTGGCCCCTTAGTGTCACGGGGACTAGCTAGGGTAAATATGTGAATTTATGGGAATGGGGCCTGGGTGGGATTGTGGTCGGTGTAGATTTGATGGGCTGAATGGTCTCTTTCTGTACTGTAGGGACTAGATGATTGTAAGAACATCACAGTGGTTGTTGAGGCTCTGGGATTGAGAACAAGGTGTGGAGACAACTCAGTTAGACTGTTATCTCTAACCGTGCTCAGTGCTGCAGCTCTGTTCAAACCTCACTTCCTTATCAGCTAATTTCTTAGTGAAATCTCTGGCCTGCTCCATTGTTTGCAGTCGCCTCACTGCCGCTTTCAGTAAATATTCAGAACATTGCATGAATTTGCATAATATCGAACAGAGTGGATATTACATAGTGTATGGAAATATCAAACTCACCACATCTCTCACAATGTTAATCCTCTGTACACAGAGAATATCAACCTTTATCGCTTGATAAGGTGCCTCACACATTTGATATACCTCACAAAAGGTTGCTGCAAAAGAATAGAGTGCACGGAGTTGGGGGTAAGGTGTTAGCGTGGATTGAGGATGTCTAACCGGAAGCAGAGAGTTGGAATCAATGAGTGCTATTCTGGTTGGCAGCTGGTGACTAGTGGAGTGTCCCAGGGATCGGAGCTGGGACCTCAATTGTTTACCATTTACACAGATGATCTGGAGGAAGGGGCTGAGTGCAGGGTGACGAAATTTGCTGATGACATGAAGATGAGTGGAAAAGCAAATTGCGTGGAGGGTGTGGAAATCCTGCAGAGGGATCTGGATAGGTTGAGTGAGTGGGCGAGGACCTGGCAGATGGAGTATAACGTTAGCAAGTGTGAGGTTATCCACTTTGGTAGAAATAATGGTAGGAAGGATTATTATTGAAAGGGTGAAAAGCTGCAGCATGTTACAGTGCAGAGGGACCTGGGGATCCTTGTGCACGAATCACAAAAACCCAGTCTGCAGGTGCAGCAGGTGATCAAGAAGGCGAGTGGAATGTTGGCCTTTATCGCGAGGGGGATAGAATATAAAAACAGGGAGGTCTCGCTGCAACTGTACAGGGCACTAGTGAGGCCGCAGCTGGAGTACTGTGTGCAGTTTTGGTTGCCACATTTGTGAAAGGATACATTGGCCTTGGAGGGAGTGCAGAGAAGGTTCACCAGGCTAATACCAGAGATGAGGGGGTTAGATTATGAGGAGACATTGAATAGACTGGGTCTGTGCTCATTGAAGTTTAGAAGGTTGAGGGGGGATCTTATAGAGACTTACAAGATAATGAAGGGGATGGATAGGGTAGAGGTAGAGAGATTCTTTCCATTTAGAAAGGAAAACAGAACTAGAGGGCACAGTCTCAAAATAAGGGGGAGGGGGTGGAGTTTAGAACAGAGTTGAGGAGGAACTTCTCCACTCATAGAGTGGTGAATCTCTGGAATTCTCTGCCCATTGAAGTCGTGGAGGCTACCTCACTGAATATATTTAAGTCACAAGTAGATAGGTTTCTGATTGATAAGAGAATTAAGGGTTATGGGGAGAAAGCGGAAAAGTGGAACTGATCCACTTCAGATCAGCCATGATCTTATTGAATGGCAGGGCAGGCTCGAGGGGCTGAATGGCCGACTCCTGCTCCTATTTCTTATGTTTTTATGTTCTTATAACCTTAGACCATACCCTGAGTAACCCCCTTACACACCACCCACATGAATGCCCCTTGACCCTCAGAATACACGTTAGAACATAGAACATTACAGCGCAGTACAGGCCCTTCGGCCCTCGATGTTGCGCCGACCAGTGGAACCAATCTAATGACCCTCTAACCTAAACTATTCCAATATTATCCATATGTCTATCCACTGATCATTTGATGGCCCCTAAAGTTGACGAGTCCACAACTGCTGCAGGCAGGACATTCCACACCCTTATTACCAACTACTTGACCAACAAGGGGCATGCACGCGATGGGTCATGAGAGGACTGCTCTTGGATTTTTTTTCGAGAGTATTCTATTGTTTCACGTCGTTAGTGTACGCTTGATCTGGACCATTTGATGGGCAACACGACATTTCAGTGACTATCGCTGTGCTGTGCAGGTACATGGATTTGGGCCTGTGTCTGTGGGAGTTTGCGCATTCTCCCCGTGCTTGCGTGGGTTTTCTCCGGGTGCTCCGGTTTCCTCCCACATCCCAAAGATGTGCTCTTAGGCTGATTGGTGTAACAAATTCTCCCTAAATTGTCTCCCCCCAATCTGGTTTCCAATCTGGATTTCCGTAAACGTCGACAAGGGTCATGGGTGGAAGAAGGAATCACAATGTTAAAATGACAGCGCGGGCTCGTTGGGCCGAAGGGCCTGTTTCCCGTGCTGTGTTGCTCTTTGTTCTTTGTACCCTCTGAGTAAAGAACCTACCCCTGACATCCATTCTATAACTACCACCCCTCAATTTAAAGGGGTCAATTTAAATGTCCCCTCGTGTCAGCCATCACCATCCGAGGAAAAAGGCTCTCACTATCCACCCTATCTAACCCTCTGATCATCTTGTATGCCTCAATTAGGTCACTTCTTAACCTTCTTCTCTCTAACAAAAATAACCTCAGGTCCCTCAGCCTTTCCTCATAAGGCCTTCCCACCATACCAGGCAACATCCTGGTAAACCTCCTCTGCACCCTTTCCAATGCTTCCACATCTTTCTTATAATGCGTTACTCTTTACCCAATCATTCCCTTAGACTGTGCTATCAAATCTCTGCTTAAACTATATCCCCTAACACCCCTCTGACATTGTACTGTCCCCTTGGGTGGCCCCCCTCCTCAGTCTGCATCTTCTGGAGTGCCCTCCAGGCAATAATTTGGCATTTCATTGGCAGCACCTCGATTAGGACCTGGGAGGTCAGGGGTCAGCGAATGCTGGGTCAGGGGATCAGGGAGATTAAGGAACAGGGGTGAGAGGTCAGCGATGGGGTCATATGTGAGGGATCGTGGGGTCAAGGGATCGAAGCATCAAAGAATCGGACATTTTGCAGCGTAGGAAGTGAGGGATCGGGGTGGGGGGGGAGGGCGTCTCCTTGTTTAGGGGAGCAGTAAATCTAGACTGGAGTCAAGAGAACCAGAGCAGAAAATGCTGGAAAATGGTGGCTGCTCAGGTCCCTGGAATGAGAAACGCTTCCTTGGGATTCTGAGTTGTACACAGTAAGAAGTCTGACAACACCAGGTTTAAATCCAACCGATTTATTTGACAGTAAACCTGCAAGCTTTTGGCTCCATGGCCTTCATCAGGTGAATGAGGTGTTCTGGTTTGCAATAGCGCACATCACAGCACAGACAGTTTACAGATTGCTGATTAGAATGCGAATCCTTACACCTAACCTGCTATTCAAGTCTTAAAGTGGCTAACAATGTGAGTGGAAGGAGCACTGAGCACAGGTTAGAGAGATGTGTATTGTCTTCATGACACACGATCTGTAACCCCCATGACTTGCCTGCGTTAGCAAAAAACCTCACTTACTGTGCAGACAATACACATCTCTCTAACCTGTGCTCAGTGCTCCTTCCACTCACATTGTTAGCCACTTTAAGACTTGAATAGCAGATTAGGTATAAAGATTCACATTCTAATCAGTAATCTGTAAACTGTCTGTGCTGATTTAAAATAGGGATCTTGAGCCTTGGGAGTCCCTGGGAAGTGTGTAAATAGATGATGATATTGATGTACTTGTTTTTATCCGACAGATGCTTTGATCCACCTTATTGTCTAACGAGGGGCATACACGCGATGGGTCGTGAGAGGGCTGCTCTTGGATTTTTTCAAGAGTATCCTAGTGCTTCACGTCGTCAGTGTACGCTTGACCTGGACCATCTGATGGGCAACACGACAGCTCAGTGACTATCGCTGTGCTGTGCAGATACATGGATTTGGGCCTGTGTCTGTGGGAGTTTGCACATTCTCCCCGTGCTTGCGTGGGTTTTCTCCGGGTGCTCCAGTTTCCTCCCACATCCCAAAGATGTGCTCTTAGGCTAATTAGGCAAAACAAATTCTCCCTAAATTGTCTCAAATTTGGTTTTTAATCCATAGATCTATAAACATGGACAGGGATCGCGAGTAGAGATGGGAACATCGGGGTGGCGGCGCGGGCTCGTTGGGCCAAAGGGCCTGTTTCCCATGCTCTTTTGTTCTTTGTTCTTTGTTCTTTGTTGATATGTGTGCTGTTGGAGACCAGAACACCTCATTCGCCCGACAAAGGCCATAGGGCCAAAAGCTTGAGAGTTTAGAACATAGAACATTACAGCGCAGAACAGGCCCTTCGACTTCGAAGTTGCGCCGACCAATTAAGAAAAAGCAATGACCCCCTAACCTAAACCATTCCCTTTTCATCCATAAACTTATCTACTAACCTCTTAAACGCACCAAACTTGGCGCATCTACAACTGCAGCAGGCAGGGCATTCCATACCCTTACCACCCTCTGGGTAAAGAACCTACCTCTGACATCCATCCTATAACTACCACCCCTTAATTTAAAGCTATGTCCCCTTGTGCTAGCTTTCTCCATCCTAGGAAAAGGCTATCACTGTCCACCCTATCTAAACCTCTAATCATCTTATATGTTTCAATAAGGTCTCCTCTTAGCCGCCTTCTTTCTAACGAAAACAACCTCAAATCCTCAGCCTCTCTTTATAAGACCTGCCTTCCATACCAGGCAACATCCTGGTAAACCTCCTCTGTACCCTCTCCAATGTCTCCACATCTTTCTTATAATGTGGGGACCAGAACTGTACACAATACTCCAAGTGCGGCCGCACTAGAGTTTGTACAGTTGCAACATGACGTTGCGGCTCCAAAATTCAATCCCCCTACCAATAAAAGCTAAGACTCCGTATGCCTTCTTAACAACCTTATCGACTTGATTGCCAATTTTCAGGGATCTATGCATATATACACCAAGATCCCTCTGTTCATCAACACTATTAAGAGTCCTACCATTAGCCCTATACTCTACACATTTGTTATTCCTGCCAAAGTGAATTACCTCACACTTTTCCACATTAAACTCCATTTGCCACATCTCGGCCCAGCTCTGCAACTTGTCCAAGTCTCTCTGCAAACTATAACACCCCTCTTCACTATCTACCACTCCACCGACTTTAGTGTCATCTGCAAATTGACTAATCCATCCTTCAATACCCTCATCCAGATCGTTTATAAAAATTACAAACAGCAGGGGCCCCAAAACAGACCCCTGAGGTACACCACTTGTCACCGAACTCCACGATGAATATCTCCCATCAACCACCACCCTCTGTCTTCTATCTGCTAGCCAATTCCGAATCCAATTAGCTAAATCACCCTCTATCCCATACATCTGCATTTTCTGCAGAAGCCTTCCATGGGCCACCTTATCGAACGCCTTACTAAAGTCCATATATACCACATCAACTGCCTTACACCCATCCACCTCTTTGGTCACTTTTTCAAAAACTCAATAAGGTTAGTAAGGCACGACCTACCCTTCACAAAACCATGCTGACTATCCCCAATCAATTCATTTCTCTCTAAATAACTATAAATCCTATCCCTAATAATTCTCTCCAATACTTTGCCCACAACAGAAGTAAGACTCACCGGCCTATAATTCCCCGGAAAGTCTCTCTTCCCCTTCTTGAACAATGGGACCACATTCGCTATCCTTCAGTCTTCCGGCACTATACCCGTAACCAACGACGACCTGAAGATCAGAGCCAGAGGCTCTGCAATCTCCTCTCTCGCCTCCCAGAGAATCCTAGGGTAAATCCCGTCCGGCCCAGGGGACTTATCTAACTTCAAACCTCAAGAATATCTAGCACATCCTCCTTATCTACTTCAATACTTTCCAATTTACAACCCTGTATCCCAGTGTTCTCCACAACTACATTTACATCTCCCTGCGTGAATACCGAAGAGAAATATTTATTCAGTGCCTCTCCAATCTCTTCAGGCTCCACTCACAACTTCCCACTGCTGTCTCTGACTGGCCCTAATCTTGCCCTAACCAATCTTCTATTCTTAACATATCTAAAGAAAGCTTTAGGATTCTCCTTAACCCTATCAGCCAAAGTCTTCTCGTGTCCTCTCTTAGCTCTCCTCAACTCACTCTTTAGCTCCCTCCTGGCTAATCTATAGCTATCCATTGCACTAACTGAGCCTTCAAGCCTCATCCTGACATAAGCCTCCTTTTTCCTTTTAACCAGCGAATTAACTTTTTTAGTACACCATGGTTCCCTTACTCGACCATTTCCTCCTTGCCTGACAGGGACATACTTATCAAGGACTCGCAGTAGCTGCTCCTTGAATAAGCTCCACATTTCAGATGTTCCCAGTCCCTGTAGTTTCCTAGTCCAACCTATGCACCCTAATTCCCTCCTTATGGCCTCATAATTACCATTCCCCCAGCTATAACTACTGCCCCCAGCTTCATGCCTATCCCTATCCATCACTAAGGTGAACGTAACCGAATTGTGGTCACTATCACCAAAATGTTCACCAACTTCCAAGCCTAACACCTGGTCTGGCTCATTGCCCAGCACCAAATCCAATGTAGCCTCACCTCTAGTTGGCCTATCTACATACTGAGTCAAAAAACCTTCCTGCACACTTTGTACGAAAACTGACCCCTCTAATGAGCTAGAGCTATAGCTATTCCAATCAATATTAGTAAAGTTAAAGTCCCCCATAACAATTACCCTATTACTTTCACTCCTGACCAGAATTGACTTTGCAATCCTTTCCTCTACCTCTCTAGAACTTTTAGGAGGTCTATAAAAGACTCCCAACAGGGTGACCTCTCCTCTCCTGTTTCTAATCTCAGCCCATACTACCTCAACAGACAAGTCCTCATCAAACTTCCTTTCTGTCACTGTGATACAGTCTTTAACTAATAATGCCACTCCTCCCCCCCTTCTACCTCCTTCTCTACTCCGACTGAAGCATTTGAACCCCGGAACCTGCAACATCCATTCCTGTCCCTGCTCTACCCATGTCTCTGAAATGGCCACAACATCGAATTTACTGTCAAATAAATCGGTTGGATTTAAACCTGGTGTTGTCAGACTTCTTACTGTGTTTACCTCAGTCCAATGCCGGCATCTTCACATCATTCTGAGTTGTTTCAGGGGTTGGGGAGATGGGGAGGAATTTTTCCCACTGGGGGAAGATCAAGAAGCAGATGTAATAGCTGCAAAAGTAATAATTACAATCCCGGTGCCCCACCTTATTTGGTGCTCGGGTAGCCATTTTGAGGAGTGATTGCTAAGGACCCTAAATGGAAGCAGCCTTAACATTCCCTGAACATGGCAGCGATTGACTGGAAGGATTTTGGTGATTGGCTTTGAGTGAATCCATTACAGACAGTCTGGACCAGAGACAGGCTTGTACTAGACTGAGATCACCACTAGCCCTCACATATAGAGATGGGCAGGCAACTCCAGGGGGAACCTCTCGGTAAAAGGAAAGCAGCTCCGTGCCTGGTGCAGGGCCTGAGGAGAGTCTCTCACCAACTGAAGGTCAGGCATCTAAATGAATAACATTATCCGTGTAATCTTATACCCCAGGTGAAGCAAGTGTCCATCCCTGTCCTGCACTGGGGAACATGATGTGAAGTTGCCAGCGTTGGACTGAGGTAAACACAATAAGAAGTCTGACTACACCAGGTTAAAGTCCAACTGATTTATTTGATAGTAAACTCGCAAGCTGTTGGGGTTTGTCCCTTTGTCAGGTGAACAGAGAGTTCTGGCCTCAGCCAGAGCATAAAATAGCATAGATAGTTTACAGATTAGAATGCAAGTCTTCACACTTAACCTGCTATTCAAGTCTTAAAGTGGCTAACAATGTGAGTGGATGGAGCGCTGAGCACAGGTTAAAGAGATGGGCATTGTCTCCAGACAGCACAGTAAGTGAGGTTTAACAAACCTTACTTATAGCAGTATAATATCAAGGGTAGGAGTCTTGGCAGTGTTGAGGAGCAGAAGGATCTTGGGGTCCGGGTCCATAGGTCTCTTAAATCTGTCCCGCAGGTGGAGGATGTGGTCAAGAAGGCATATGGTGTACTGGCCTTCATTAATAGAGGGATTGAGTTTAGGAATCGGGAGGTAATGCTGCAACTTTATAAGACCCTTGTCAGACCCCACTTGGAGTACTGTGCGCAGTTCTGGTCGCCTCACTACAGGAAGGATGTGGTAGCTATTGAGAGGGTGCAGAGGAGATTTACAAGGATGTTGCCTGGATTGGGGGGCATGCCTTATGAAGATAGGTTGAGGGAGCTGGATCTCTTCTCCCTGGAGAGACAAAGGTTGAGAGGCGACCTGATAGAGGTTTAAAAGATGTTGAGAGGAATAGATAGAGTGGATTCTCGGAGGCTATTTCCCTGGGCTGAAATGGTTGCTACGAGAGGACACAGGTTTAAGGTGCTGGGGAGCAAGTACAGAGGAGATGTTAGGGGTAAGTTTTTCACTCAGAGGGTGGCGAGTGAATGGAATCGGCTGCCATCGGTGGTGGTAGAGGCGAACTCGCTGGGGTCTTTTAAGAGACTTCTGGATGAGTACATGGGATTTAATGGGATTGGGAGTTACAGATGGGTCTATGGCCTGGTAAGTATAGATATGATTGGCACAACTTGTGGGCCAAAGGGCCTGTTTGTGCTGTGGTGTTCTATGTTTTATATTCTAAACCCAGGCAAGTCATGGGGGTTACAGATAGTGCGACATGAACCCAAGATCCCGTCCTCATGTGTGCGGAACTTGGTTATCAATTGCTGCAACTACCTCAGTACTCAACGCCGACAACTGCCAGTTTCCAGATGCAATTTTACAACACACCCGCTTCATCCTGGACCACAATTCTTCACCTTCAACAACCAGTTCTGCATCCAGACACACAGAACAGCCATGGGGACCAAATTCGCACCTCAATACGCCAACATCTTCATGCACAGGTTCAAACAAGACCTCTTCACCGCACAGGACCTTCAACCGATGCTATACACTAGATACATCGATGATATTTTCTTCCTTTGGACTCATGGTGAACAATCACTGAAACAACTATACGATGACATCAACAAGTTCCATCCCACCATCAGACTCACCATGGACTATTCTCCGGAATCGGTTACATTCTTGGACACACACATCTCCATCAAGGACGGTCACCTCAGCACCTCACTGTACAGCAAGCAGACAGATAACCTCACAATGCTCCACTTCTCCAGCTTCCAGCCTAAACATGTTAAAGAAGCCATTCCCCACGGACAAGCCCTCCGTATACACAGGATCTGCTCAGATGAGGAGGATCGCAACACACACCTCCAGATGCTGAAAGATGCCTTCATAAGAACAGGATACGGTGCTTGACCCATTGATCGACAGTTCCAACATGCCACAGTGAAAAACCACACCAACCTCCTCAGAAGACAAACATGGGACACGGTGGATAGAGTACCTTCACCGTCCAGTACTTCCCCAGAGCAGAGAAGCTATGACATCTTCTCCAAAGCTTTCAACATGTCATTGATGAAGACAAATATCTCACCAAGGCCATTCCCACACTTCTACTTTTTGCCATCAAACAACCAGACAACCTCAAACAGACCATTGTCTGCAGCAAACTCCCCAATCTTCAGGAGAACAGTGACCACAATACCACACAACCCTGACACAGCAACCTCTGCAAGACATGCCGGATCGTAGACATGGATATTATCATCTCACATGAGAATACCATCCACCAGGTACACGATACATACTCTTGCAACTCGGCCAATGTTGTCTACCTGATACGCTACAGGAAAGGATGTCCCGAAGCATGGTACATTGGGGAGGCCATGCAGACACTACGACAGCGGACGAATGGACATTGCTCAACAATCACCAGGCAAAACAGTTCCCTTCCTGTTGGCGAACACTTCAGCGGTCACGGGCATTCGGCCTCTGATCTTCAGGTAAGTATTCTTCAAGGGGGCCTTCACAACACATGACAGCACAGTATCCCTAAGCAGAGGCTGATAGCCAAGTTCCGCACACATGAGGACGGTCTTAACAGGGATCTTGGGTTCATGTCACACTATCTGTAACCCCCATGACTTGCCTGGGCTTGTAAAATCTCACTAACTGTCCTGTCTGGAGACAATACACATCTCTTTAACCTGTGCTTAATGTTCTCTCCACTCACATTGTCTGCATCTTTAAGACTTGAATAGCAGGTTAGGTGTAAAGATTTGCATTCTAATCAGTAATCTGTAAACTGTCTGTGCTGTTACATGCTCTGTCTGAGGCCAGACCTCTCCACTCACTTGATGAAGGGGAAAACCCCGAAAGCTTACAAGTTTACTATCAAATAAATCGGTTGGACTTAAACTTGGTGTTGTCAGATTTTTTTCTGCATTGTGGGAAACAGGCCCACAGGATCATTTGGGTCCAGAAGTGTGGGATTTTCTAAAGACCAAAGCGTTTGATAATTGCCCAAAGACATTTTTTTTAAGAAAGGGGCCTCCAGCGTGAGGCCAGAGACATTTGTGTTTACACATTCTAAATAAACCTCAGAATATTAACGGCAACATGTCTCAATTTCAGGACAGGAAATGAATTCATTCTCCAAACAACATCACATAGTTCCTCAAAGTCAGTTCCTTGTTCAAAATTCTCTGTAATCAGGATTTATTGATTGCAAGCCGCACAAACCATTCTTGACAAATAATTAACCATGATTAGTTTGTTTCTAAGATGTTTATTTTCACGTCACACAACCTGTCGACTGACAGCCCAAAGGTCACTTTGCAGAGTAACTAACTGAGAAATGGGAATTTCATTTGGTGTGAGAGTTTCCAGGATAAACGGCCGAAACACTCCCTTCACAGGAATGCAGCTGTCGAGAAAATTCAGATTGTGTGGTTTGCGCCAACATGGATATAAATTCAAACCAAAAATTCCAACCCACAAACTGCCCATTTGGACATTCTCGGAGGGGTTAAGGAGTAAAGTTTATTTATTAGTTACGAGTAAGGCTTACGCTAATGGTGCAATGAAGTTACTGTGAAATTCCACTAGTCACCACACTCCGGCGCCTGTTCGGGTACGCTGAGGGAGAATTTAGCACAGTCAATGCCTTTAACCAGTGTGTCTTTTAGACTGTGGAAGAAACTGGAGCATCTGGAGAAAGCCCACACAGAATCTGGGAGAATGTGCAAACTCTGCACAGACAGTGACCCGAGCCGGGAATCAAACCCAGTTCCCTGGCGCTGTGAGGCAGCAGTGCTAACCCACTGTGCCAACGTGCCACCCCTACAATGAATCGGAGTCTATCTGCAGGGTGCGGACAACTGACGCCACACCCTTGGAACTCCATCATGTGATCCTCAGGGCCCATTGATTCACCAGGGGACGGTGGCACTATCCCTGATGCTGGGTGGCTGGGTGGGGTGGTAGAGGTGGGGGGGGGGGGGGGGGGGGGGGGGCAAGCAGGGTAGGATGATGCAACACCCTCATCCGAACCTCTAACACCGGAGATCTCCATCTTAGGTCCAGAGCTTCCTCTGGACTCCCCAGATGACTGAGTGTCTGGGGCAGAGCTACCCTCTGACCAGACCCAGAGGAGGGCCTGAGGAGGAACATAGAACATAGAACATAGAACAATACAGCATAAACAGGCCCTTCGGCCCATGAGTTGCGCCAATCACATCTACCAATTCACAGACCTATCTATAACCCGCTATCCCATTCGTTTCCATATACTCATCCAGAAGCCTTTTAAAAGACCCCAGCAAGTTCGCCTCAACAACCTCCGATGGCAGCCGATTCCATTCACTCACCACCCTCTGAGTGAAAAACTTACCCCTAACATCTCCTCTGTATTTGCTTCCCTGCACCTTAAATCTGTGTCCTCTCGTAGTGACCATTTCAGCTCGGGGAAATAGTCTCTGAGAGTCCACCCTATCTATTCCTCTTAACGTTTTATAAACCTCTATCAGGTCGCCTCTCAACCTACATCTCTCCAGTGAGAAGAGTCCTAGCTCCCTCAACCTATCTTCATAAGGCCTGCCTCCCAATCCAGGCAGCATCCTTGTAAATCTCCTCTGAACTCTCTCAATAGCTTCTACATCCTTCCTATAATGAGGCGACCAGAACTGCGCACAATACTCCAAGTGGGGTCTGACAAGGGTCTTATAGAGCTGCATCATTACCTCCTGACTCCTAAACTCTATTCCTCGATTAATGAAGGCCAGTACACCGTACGCCGTCTTGACCACTTCCTCCACCTGCGAGGCCGATTTAAGAGTCCTATGGACCCGGACCCCGAGATCCTTCTGCTCTACAACACAGCTAAGACTCCTACCCCTTATATTGTACTCCTTCATCTCATTATTCCTGCCAAAATGGACCACTACACATTTATCCGCGTTGAAGTCCATCTGCCACTTCTCCGCCCAGTCTTGCATCCTGTCTATGTCCCGCTGCAACTTCCAGACCATCCACAACACCACCGATCTTTGTATCGTCGGCAAACTTACTAACCCATCCCTTCACTTCCTCATCCAAGTATCGGCAGGCTTGAGCCCGGGGGAACTGACCAGCACCCCCCTACCCCCTCACAATCTCCAACGGAGCAAGGCCGCGGAGCTGACAGGCTCACTGTGGAATTCTTCTGGGACATCCTGGGGAAAGACTACGGGGGAGGGGGGGGGGGGGGGGGGCGGTCCTGGGGGAGAGCATTGCTACTGGAGAGATGCTCCTTTCACAGCACAGGACCATCATTACTCTGCCGCCCAAGAAGGGGGATCTCCGCCTCTTTAAGAGGTCGCTCTTGTTGTATCTATTAATTGTCAGATACTTTCGACCAGTTTGCTTTCTCCGAGGTTTTATCCCCCCGTGCCCTTATGTGCAAGTTAGACAAAGGATAAACACAAGTAAAAGTTATCAAGTTTATGAATAATAACATTATTAACCCTTAAATTATTCACACAAAACAAGACAGAGTGCCCCAGATTCACGTATACCACCTGGTTTGGTTAAAACTGCGAGCTCGATTTGCTGAGTTCCTCTGGTCTGTCGTCACATTGGTGAGTCTCGATGGCAGCTTCTCCCTTCCTTCTTTCTCTGGTCATAGAATCATAGAACCCGACAGTGCAGAAAGAGGCCCTTCGGCCCATCGAGTCTGCACCGAACACAATCCCACCCAGGCCCTACCCCCATATCCCTATATATTATATCCACTAATCTCTCTAACCTACATATCCCAGGACACTAAGGAGCAATTTCTTAGAATGGCCAATCAACCTAACCCGCACATCTTTGGACTATGGGAGGAAACCAGAGCACCCGGAGGAAACCCACACAGACACGAGGAGAACGTGCAAACTCCACACAGACAGTGACCCAAGCTGGGAATCGAACCCAGGATCCTGGAGCTGTGAAGCAGCAGTGCTAACCCACTGTGCTACCGTGCCACTCACTCAGCCTTCCAAATGGTCAAGGGCACCTCCCTGGTCGAGTCTTCTGTGCTGGGGTGTCTGAAAACAGGTCCCTTTATCCCCTTCCCTGTTTTCCTTTCCAGAAACTTCTCTGCTTCTGGCCAACGAGGACCCAAGAGAGGGTTCCAATACCTAGTGGGAGCCCTGATAGGATACCAGGCTCTGCCCCCAGGTGTCCATTTCCATGCTGTTTACATATAACCTGTTATCAGATCGAGCAGGAACTCTTGGTGACAGAAAGCCCGACTCGATCTGGCTTTCTAACAACAGGCGGGTGTGTATTTCAATGGGGTTCAATGATCTCCTGCTAAATATCAATAGGGTACCACGACCTTTGATGGGTGAGTGATGGGTCAGGCCCAGACAGGCTTGTGTATTTGTACAATTGGCCTGAGGTTTGACTGTGTTTGATTTTAATATGCCCAATTCTTTAGGATATCCAATTTAATCAACCTTAAAACTAGGCCCTGATTATATTACCACAGCCTCCTCAGCACGGACTATAAAATCTTCAGCATCATGTCTTGGCTCTGTGTTGGACCACATGATCCAGCCTGAGCTACACAGTCCCAAACCCCTCCATCCATGATGACCTTTATCTCGTCTGGAATCAAATCCATCATTCCCAGAGGGCTGGTCTGTCGAGCGCCTTCCTGACTCACGATTAGGAGAAGGACAAATATTTTCCAAGAACTCTGCGGGCATTCAGGTTCAGGACGGAGTTTGCCCATTACTGTACTCTGCCACAGACTGCACGATTAAAGTTTTTGAAGGGGTGACCAAGAAGGTAGATGAGGGCAATGCAGTTGATGTTGTCTATATGGCCTTTAACAAGGCCTTTGATAAGATACCACATGGTAGGTTGTTGTACAAAGTTAAATCTCACGGGATCCAGGGTGAGATATTTAAATGGATACAAAATAGGCTTCTGGGGGTGGTTGTAGAGAGGTCTGTGACCAGTGGTGTGCCTCAGGGATTAGTGCTGGGCTAATGTTATTTGTCATTTATATTAATAATTTGGATGGGAATATAGGGGGCATGGTTAGTATGTTTGCACATGACACCAAGATTGGTGACATAGTGGAGAGTGAAGAAAGTTATCTCGAATTGCAACGGGATCTTGATCAATTGGGCCAGTGGGCTGACAAATGACAGATGGAGTTTAATTTAGACAAATGCAAGATGATGCATTTTAGGAGATTGAACCAGGGCAGGACTTATTCAGTTAATGGTAGGGTGTTAGGGAGAGTTACAGAACAAAGAGATCTCGGGGTACAGGTTCAGAGCTCCTTGAAAGTGGAGTCACAGGTGGACAGAGTGGTGAAGAAGGCATTCAGCATGCACGGTTTCATTGGTCAGATCATTGAATACAGGAGTTGGGACGTTTTGTTGAAGTTGTACAAGACATTGGTAAGGCCACACTTGGAATACTGTGTACAGTTCTGGTCAACATATTATAGAAAGGATATTATTAAACTAGAAAGAGTGCAGAAAAGATTTACTAGGATGCTACTGGGACTTGATGGATTGAGTCACAAGGAAAGGCTGGATCAACTTTTCTCTGGAGCGTAGGAGGCTGAGGGGTGACCTTATAGAGGTCTATAAAATAATGAGGGGCACAGATCAGCGAGATAGTCAATATCTTTTCCCAAAGGTAGGGGAGTCTAAAACTAGAGGGCAGAGATTTAAGGTGAGAGGGGAGAGATACAAAAGTGTCCAAAGAGACAATTTTTCATACAGAAGGTGGTGAGTGTCTGGAACAAGCTGCCAGAGGTAGTAGTAGAGGCAGGTACAATTTTATCTTTTAAAAAGCATTTAGACAGTTACATGGGTAGATTTCTGATAGACAAGGGAATTAAGGGTTATGGGGAGAAAGCAGGAAAGTGGAACTGATCCACTTCTGATAAGCCATGATCTTATTGAATGGTGGGGCAGGCTCGAGGGGCTGGATGGCCGACTCCTGCTCCTATTTCTTATGTTCTTATGATGGGTATAGGGGGATATGAGCCAAATGTGGGCAATTGGAATTAGCTTAGGGGTTTAAAAAAAAGGTAGTATGGACAAGTTGGGCCGAAGAGCTTGTTTTCATGCTGTAAACCTCTATGAGTCCAAAGTTAACGGGTCCCTGTCTTGCAGACATACCCCACAGACAGCTTTCATCTGAAATCTCTCAAAACTTTATCCAAATTTGCACAGTGTTCCTCCTCAGTAAACCGTGTTACTAAGTCGTCATCTAAATAAATATCAAACCCTGCAGCAAACTCTCCATCACTAAAAGATGATACAAGCCAGTGAAACACCAAGCGGTAGATGTGTATATTTATACAAAGTTCCATAAACATAGACCAGCCTCGCGGATAGTTTTGCTACAATGGCAGGTTTCCCAATGGTACAAGGTACAAGTGACTTCACTTTGCTGGTGCTGAGTAAGTGGGGTGATCAGCAAGTTTGCAGACGATACAAAGATGGCTGGACTTGCGGATAGTGAGGAGCATTGTCAGGCGATGCATCAGGACATAGATAGGCTGGTAGCTTGGGCAGACGGATGGCAGATGGAATTCAATCCTGATAAATGTGAGGTGATGCATTTCGGGAGAAAGAATGTAGGGGGGAGGTATATGATAAAGGGTAGACCTATTAAGAGTATAGAAACGCAGGGGACCTGGGGGTGCAGCTGAACAAGTCTCTGAAGGTGGCAGAGCAAGTGGAGAAGGTTGTGAAGAAAGCATATAGTATGCTAGTCTTTATAGGAAGGGGTATAGATTACAAGAGCTGGCCTTTAATGTTGCAGTTGTATAAAACGTTGGTTAGACCTCATTTGGAATACTGTGTCCAATTCTGGTCGCCTTACTACCGGAAGGACGTGGAGACTCTGGAGAGAGTGCAGAGGAGGTTTACCAGGATGCTGCCAGGTATGGAAGGTCTGAGTTACGAGGAGAGGTTAGGCAAATTGGGATTGTTTTCCTTAGAAAGATGTAGACTTAGAGGAGATCTGATAGAGGTGTACAAGATTATGAGGGGTATAGATAGATTAAGCTTTTAAGCTGTTTGCAGAACAGTCTGCAAATTTGGAAAAAGTTTAGGGTTAAGCTTTTTCCTAGGATGGACTCAAATAGCACGAGGGGTCACAGGCTTAGGGTGAGGGGGGTAAGGTATAATTTGGATGCTAGAGGGAGTTTTTCACACAGAGGGTGGTGGGGGTATGGAATGCGCTGCCAAGTAAAGTGGTGGGGGCAGGTACTCTGGAGTTATTTAAGAAATACTTAGATGGGCACATGAACAGAATGGGAATGGAGGGGTATAGAAAACTGATTTAAAATAGGGATCCTGAGCCTTGGGAGTCCCTGGGAAGTGTGTAAATAGATGATGATATTGATGTACTTGTTTTTATCCTACAGGTGCTTTGGTCCACCTTGTTGTCTAACGAGGGGCATACACGCGATGGGTCGTGAGAAGGCTGCTCTTGGATTTTTTTTCGAGAGTATCCTAGTGCTTCACATCGTTAGTGTACGCTTGACCTGGACCAATCGATGGGCAACACGACAGCTCAGTGACTATCACTGTGCTGTGCAGATACATGGATTTGGGCCTGTGTCTGTGGGAGTTTGCGCATTCTCCCCGTGCTTGCGTGGGTTTTCTCCGGGTGCTCCGGTTTCCTCCCACATCCCAAAGATGTGCTCTTAGGCTAATTGGCAAAACAAATTCTCCCTAAATTGTCTCAAATTTGGTTTTTAATCCATAAATCTATAAACATAGACAGGGATCGCGGGTAGAGGTGGGAACATTGGGATGGCGGCACGGGATCGTTGGGCCAAAGGGCCTGTTTCCCGTGCTGTTTTGTTCTTTGTTCTTTGTACATGTCAACTCTGCCCATCGCGTATATGCCCCTCATTAGACAACAAGGTGGACCAAAGCACCTGTAGGATAAAAACAAGTACATCAATATCATCATCTATTGACACACTTCCCAGGGACTCCCAAGGCTCATGATCCCTATTTTAAATCAGTTTTCTATACCCCTCCATTCCCATTCTGTTCATGTGCCCATCTAAATATTTCTTAAATAACTCCAGAGTACCTGCCTCCATCACTTTACTTGGCAGCTCATTCCATACCCCACCACCCTCTGTGTGAAAAAACTCCCTCTCTAGTCCTGGCAGTTAACACAATGCCTTCTTTCTGTAGCAATCACTGCCTGACTTTGAATAAATAAAAAATCTTCCTTTATTCATTCCTGCAGTCTGTGCGATCTACGAGATAAATTGTACACGTATTGGTGGCAAACTATAATGATTTATGTACAAACAGGTAAGTGTGCTGAGTAATTTCACAACGTCAACACTTCCAGCATCTCCTCTGGCTGCTAAACCCACCCTTCTGCACCAAGACCCCCACGCTCATTGCCCATTGGGTGTTCAGGTCACATGACCCTCCCACCGTACGTCCCCTTAAAGGGACCAGCTACTACATCCCTCCCCTTTAATCCCTTATTATACAATGCATTAATAACTCTTACAGTTTCTAAAACAATGGTAATAAAATCATTTTTAAGTCATTTTCTGTTTCCCTGAGAGTGACATAGAACAAAGAACAACACAGCACGGGAAACAGGCCCTTCGGCCAACAAGCCCCGCGCTGCCATTTTAACATTGTGAGTGCCCTCCTCTGCCTATGAGCTTTCTCTACGCCTATTGGGGAAGATTGAGGGAAGACTAATTTAGGGACAATTTGTTAACACCAATCAGCCTAAGAGCACATTTTTGGGATGTGGGAGGAAACCGGAGCACCCGGAGGAAACCCACGCAAGCATGGGGAGAATGCGCAAACTCCCACAGACACAGGCCCAAATCCATGTATCTGCACAGCAACAGCGATAGTCACTGAGCTGTCGTGTTGCCCATCAACTGGTCCAGTTTAAGCATACACTAACAACGTGAAGCACTAGGCAACTCTCGAAGCAACATCCAAGAGCAGCCCTCGCACGACCCACTGCATGTATGCAACTTATTGGACAACAAGGCGGATCCAATCCCCTGTGAACTAAAAGAAAAGACATCAATAAACATCCAGCTGTTTGGGGCCTGACTATAGAGGGAGTTTTGGTTGGACTTGCTTCACTGGGATTCTCTCTTCGTCACTTCCCATTAACTCCTGGGTTTCAGGGGGAGCAGCAGTCTGGCCTGTCACTGGCTGTTCAGCCGGTTCATCCCTTGGACAAACAACATCACTACTTGCCAGCCTAATTTGGAACTACTCGGCTCAACCTGGCTCTGAAACATCGACCCAGCAGGAGCTGAGCTGGAGTTATTCCAGGCTAACAGATGACACAAAGCTGGGGTGGGAGAGTGAGCTGTGAGGAGGATGCCGAGATCCTTATTTGAGTGAGTGGGTAAACCAACGGCAGATTGCAGTATAACGTGGATAAATGTGAGGCAGCAAAAATGGGAAGGCAGATTACCACAAACTAGGAGCGGGGAATGTGTAACAAGATTGCAACAAGGTGCAGTGGGCAGTGAACAAGGCAAATGGCATGTTGGATTTCATAGTGAGAGGATTCGAGTACAGGAGCAAGGTTGTCTTGATGCAATTATCCACAACCTGCATTCTTAATCACTCTCACTTTGTCTCTCATTGGGATCTAATGCCTGACCATTGACCCAATCACCAATCACCTCAATAAATGATTTTATTTGCTTGGAAGATGATCTTTTCTTTCTTCAGGTACACCGCAGCCCCCCCTCCGTCAGACACCGCAGCCCCCAGCCCCCCCCCCCCCCCCGTCAGACAAACCCGCAGCCCCCCCCCCCCCGGACAACCCCACAGCCAAAACCCATCAGACAAACTCACAAACCATCAGACAAAACCCCCCGACACCCGCAGCACAGCAAACCCCCGCAGACAAACCCCCGCAAGACAAACCCCCGCAGACAAACCCCGCAGACACAACCCCGCAGACAAACCCCCGGCAGAACAAACCCCGCAGGACAAACCCGCAGACAAACCCCCGCAACAACCCCGCAGACAAACCCAGAAACAAACCCCATCAGACAAACCCCACAGACAAACAAACCCACGCAGACAAACCCCACGCAGACAACCCCCGCAAACCCCCAAACCCCGCAGACCAACCCCGCAGACAAACCCCGCAGACAAAAACCCCCGCAGACAACCCCAACCCCCGCACCCCGCAGACAAACCCCCGCAGACAAACCCCCGCAGCAGAGACAAACACCCATCAGACAAACCCATCAGACAAACCCCCCCACCCTCAACAACCCCCGCAGGACAAACCCCCCGCAAGACAAACCCCGCAGACCCCGCCAGACAAACCCACAGACAAACCCCCCAGCAAACCCCCGCAGACAAACAGACAAACCCCATCAGACAAACCCCCGCAGACAAACCCATCAGACAAAAACCCCCGCAGACAAACCCCTCAGACAAACCCCATCAGCAAACCCCGCAGACAAACCCATCAGACAAACCCCGCAGCAAACCGCCGCAGACCCTGCAGACAAACCGCAGACAAAACCAAACCCGCAAGACAAACCCCGCAGCAGACCGCAGACAAACCCCCGCAGACAAACCCCATCAGACAAACCCCCACAGACAAACCCCAGACAAAACCCCATCAGACAAACCCCACAGACAAACCCCCGCAGACAAACCCCACAGACAAACCCCGCAGACAAACCCCGCAGAAACCCCCGCAGACAAACCCCCGCAGACAAACCCCGCAGACAAACCCCGCAGACAAACCCCCCGCAGAACAAACCCCCGCAGACAAACCCCGCAGACAAACCCCGCAGACAGACAAACCCCCGCAGACAAACCCCGCAGACAAACCCCCAGACAAAGACAAAACCCCGCAGACAAACTCCTCAGCACAAAACCCCACAGACAACCCCCGCAGACAAACCGCAGACAACCCACAGACAAACCCCCACAGACAAACCCACGACAAACCCCGCAGACAAAACCCCCAGACACACCCCCAGCAGCAAACCCCCGCAGACAAAGAAAACCCATACAAACCCCCGCAGACAAACCCCGCAGACAAACCCCATCAGACAAACCCCCCACAACAAACCACAGACAGAGACAGACAAACCCCCGCAGACAAACCCATAACACCACCTCATCCAAACCCCATCAGACAAACCCCGCAGACAAACCCCTCGACAAAACTCAGACAACCCCATCAGACAAACCTCCGCAGACAAACCCCATCAGACAAACCCCCATCAACCCCCGCAGACAAACCCGCACAAACCCCCCACAGACAAACCCCCGCAGACAACCCCCGCTACAAAACCGCAGACAAACCCCCGCAGACAAACCCCCCGCAGACAACCCCCTCAGACAAACCCCGCAGACAAACCGCAGAAACCCCGCGACAAAACCCGCAGGACAAACCCCATCAGACAAACCCTCCGCAGACAAAACAACCCCCCAAACCAATCAGACACAAACCCATCAGGACAAACCCTCAGACAAACCCCCGCAACAAACCCCACCGACAAACCCCCGCAACAAACCCATCAGACAAAACCCCCAAGACAAACCCCCAGACAAACCCCGCAGACAAACCCCCGAGACAGGACAAACCCCCGCAGACAAAACCCCGCAGACAAACCCCATACAGACAAACAAACCCCCGCAGACAAACCCCCGCAGACAACCCCGCAGACAAACCCGCAAACAAACCCGCAGACAAACCCCGTCAACCATACCCCGCAGACAAACCCCAGCGACAAACCCCGCAGACAAACCCCCGGACAAACCCAGGCAGACAACCCGCAGACAAACCCGCAGACAAACCCCATCAGACAAACCCCAGCAGACAAACCCCATCGACAAATACCCCCGCAGACAAACCCCATCAGACAAACCCCGAGAACAACACCCGCAACAAACCCTCAGCCCGCAGACAAACCCCGCAGACAAAAGCCCCCAGAAAACCCCCCGCAGACAAACCCCATCCAGACAAACCCCCGCAGACAAAACCCCATCAAACCCCAAACTAACCCCCGCAGACAAACCCCTCAGACAAACCCCCAGACAAACTCCCCGCAGACAAACCCCCGCAGACAAACCCCGCAGACAAAACCCCCGCAGACAAACCCCATCAGACAAACCACAACCCCCGCAGACAAACCCCCGGCAGACAACACATACAAACCCCCCGACAAACCCCAGACAAACCCCGACAAACAACCCCTCAGACAAAACCCCATCAGACAAACCCCACAGACAAACCCCCGCAGACACCCCGCAACAAACCCCCGCAGACAAACCCCCGCAGACAAACCCCATCAGACAAACCCCCATCAGACAAACCCATCAGACAAACCCCCCGCAGACAAACCCCCCAAAGACAAACCGCAGACAAACCCCAACCCCCGCAGACAAAACCCCATACAGACAACCGCAGACTCGCAGACAACCCCCACAGACAACCCCACGCAGACAAACCCCGCAGACAACCCCGCCAAACCCCAGCAGAAACCCCAAGACAAACCCCGCAGACAATAAAACCCACGCAGACAAACCCCCGCAGACAAACCCCACAGACAAACCCCCGCAGCAGACAAACCCCGCAGACAAAGACAACCAACCCCAGACAAACCACAACCCCCGCGTCAGACATACCTCCGCAGACAAAGGACAAACCCCGCAGACAAACCCACAGACAAACCCGCAGACAAACCCCACAGAAAACCCCCTAACCAGGATCATACCTCCGCAGAAAACCCCCGCAGACAAACCCCACAGACAAACCCCGCCAGCAGACAAACAGACAAACCCCCGCAGACAAACCCCCAGACAAACCCCGCAGACATTACCCCCGCAGACATACCTCCGCAGACATACCTCCCGCAGACATACAGACAAACCCCACAGACAAACCCCCGCAGACAACACCCCGCAGACAAACACCCGCGCAAAAAAAACCCCAGGACACCCCACAATACCTCGCAGACATACCTCGCAACAGACATACCCCCGCAGACATACCCCCGCAGACAAACCCCCGCAGACAGCTCTCTTCCGGAGTTTCTCACAACTTTGTCCAAATTTGCAGAGTGTTCCTCTTCAGTAAATCGTGTTATTCAGTCATCATCTAAATAAATAAACCCTGCAGCAAACTCTCTCTCACTAAAAGATGATACAAGCCAGTGAAACACTAAACGTTAGATGTGTATGTTTATACAAAGTTCCACAAACATAGACAAGGGTCGTAGGTGGAAGTGGGAGCGTTAAAATGGGCCGAAGAGCCTGTTTCCCACGCTGTGTTGTTCTTTGTTCTTTGTTCTTTGTATTATGTGTACTCATGACAATATAAACTCCCAATTTGTCACCTAGTTCTAACTGTTGGTAAGTTTGACTCATTTCCTGTTTGGTATATGTTAATGCTGTACACCTATCCAGTCTTGCAGTCTGGTTTACTATCAGCTTGCACATACTAATAATCTTGCCTGGTTTCACTACTGGCACAATAGGTGCTGCCCACTCTGTAAATTACACAGGACTGATGATGCCCAAATCTTTGAACTGTTTTAGCTCTGTCCCCACCGTCTCTGCTAATGTCTTCGGTATAGATCTCACTCTTAAATAATCTCAGTGGGTCTCTGGATCCACATGGATCCTAGCTGCAATCCTTGACTCTTTCCAAGTCCTCTTGGAACACCTCTTGGAATTTACTAATAATGAAGGCCCCCTCCCCCTTTTTTACCTGAAAGATCTCCAGCGGTTCAGTTTAATCTGCTGGAATCAATCCCATTCCATTAGATCCAGTTCTTGGTCTAACATCACCATCAGCAGTAGCTGTGCCGACTGCTGTCTGTAACCCACAGGGGCTGTGCTCAATCCTACTTTCTTTATGGCTTCTCCGGCACACGTAACTAGTCCAGCTGCAGCGTTCATCAGAGATCAAACTCTCATATCCACTCATTCACAACAGTGACAACCTGGTGTCTCCTCCCTAGTTCAGCGGCTGGCTGAAGAAACACACCAACAGGCCCTTTGGAGCTCTATGCCTTCCCCTCTAATCTATACACAGACACCTCTCTAAATTAATATTTTCTTGCCTCTATGTGGTCCGTATCCCTCTATTCGCTGCCTCTTGATGTATCTATCCAGCTGCCTCTTGAACATTATTATACAATCTCTTTCCACTACCCCCTCTGGCAGAGTGTTGTAGACATTCACTACCCTCTGTGTGAAAAACTTGCCCCTTACATCTATTTTAATCTTTCACCCTCTCACTCACAACCTTTGCCCCTGAGTAATTGACCCTTCGACCCTGGGAAAAAGACTCTGGCTATCCAAGTTTACTCTTGTGACCCTCTATCACAACCCCCCTCCTCCTCATCCTCCGATGCTCCAATGAAGACAACCCAAGTTTGTTCAACCTTTCTTCATAATCCATTTCCTCCGAACCAGGTAACATCCTGGGAAATCTCTTCTGCACCCTTTCCAATGCATCACCATCCTTCCGGTAGTGAGGTGACCAGAACTGTACACAATATTCCAAATGCAGCCTAACCAAAGTCTCATTACAGCTGCAACATGGTTTTCTAATTCTGAAACTCAACGCCCAGACTGATGAAGGCCAGGATGCCTTACACCTTCTTGACCACCTTATCCACCTGAGTTGCCACCTTCAGGGAACTGTGGACCTCCACACCTAGATCCCTCTGTGTGCTAATATTTCTAAAGGCTCCACCATTTACTGTATACTTTCCTTCTATAGACGACCTTCCAAATCACATCACCTCACATTTGTCTGGATTAAATTCCATCGGCCATCGGCCCAGGTCTCCAGCTGATTTATATCTTGCTGTATCCTCTGACAATCCTCCTCATCATCTGCTACTCCTTCAATTTTTGTATGCCTCCCATAATTTTGTAGACCTCTATCAGGTCTCCCCTCAGCCTCTGACTTTCCTGTGAAAACAA
Source organism: Sphyrna mokarran (assembly GCA_024679065.1). Classification (NCBI taxonomy): domain Eukaryota; kingdom Metazoa; phylum Chordata; class Chondrichthyes; order Carcharhiniformes; family Carcharhinidae; genus Sphyrna; species Sphyrna mokarran. Next base: position 1,239,559 of record JAGIQG010000032.1, read on the forward strand.
ACCTAGTTTATCCAACCTTTGCTCATAAACAACACTCTTGAGACCAGGCAACATCCTGGTGAACTTTCTTTGCACTCTCTCCAGAGCTTCCACATCCTTCTGGTAAGGTGGTGACCAGAATTGCACGCAACACTCCAAATGCAGCCTAACCAAAGTTTTATATTGCTGCAACGTGATTTCCCAACTCCTGTACTCAGTGCCCTGGCTGATGAAGACAAGGATGCCATATGCGTTCTTAATCATCTTGGCTACCTGTGATGCCACTGTTAGGGACCTGAACGACCAGATCCCTCTGTATGTTAATGATCCAAAGGGTTCAGTATAATTATATTTGCAGTATAATTCACACCTAAATTTGATCCTTCCAAACACATCACCTCACACTTAGAACATAGAACATAGAACATAGAACATTACAACACAGAACAGGCCCTTCGGCCTTCGATGTTGCGCCGACCAATATAAAAAGCAATGCCCCTCCAAACTAAACCATTCCCTTCTCTTCCATATACTTATCAACTAACCTCTTAAACGCCACCAAACTTGGCGCATCTACAACTGCTGCAGGCAGGGCATTCCACTCCCGAACCACCCTTTGGGTAAAGAACCTACCTCTGATATCCGTCCTATAACTATCACCCCTTAATTTAAAGCTGTGTCCCCTCGTGCTAGCTTTCTCCATCCTAGGAAAAAGGCTATCACTGTCCACCCTATCTAAACCTTAATCATCTTATATGTTTCAATAAGGTCCCCTCTTAGCCGCCTCCTTTCTAACGAAAACAACCTCAAATCCCTCAGCCTCTCTTCATAAGACCTGCCCTCCATACCAGGCAACATCCTGGTAAACCTCCTCTGTACCCTCTCCAATGCCTCCACATCTTTCTTATAATGTGGGGACCAGAACTGCACACAATACTCCAAGTGCGGCCGCACTAGAGTTTTGTACAGTTGCAACATGACGTTGCGGCTCCGAAATTCAATCCCCCTACCAATAAAAGCCAAGACTCCATATGCCTTCTTAACAACCTTCTCGACCTGACTGCCTACTTTCAGGGATCTATGCACATACACACCAAGATCCCTCTGTTCATCTAGACTACTAAGAATCCTACCATTTGCCCTATACTCTACACATTTATTATTTCTGCCATAGTGCATTACCTCACACTTTTCCACATTAAACTCCATTTGCCACCTCTCGGCCCAGCTCTGCAACTTGTCCAAGTCCCTCTGCAAACTATAACACCCCTCTTCACTATCTACCACTCCACCGACTTTAGTGTCATCTGCAAATTTACTAATCCATCCTTCAATACCCTCATCCAGATCATTTATAAAAATTACAAACAGCAGGGGCCCCAAAACAGACCCCTGAGGTACACCACTTGTCACCGAACTCCACGATGAATATCTCCCATCAACCACCACCCTCTGTCTTCTATCTGCTAGCCAATTCCTAACCCAATTAGCTAAATCACCCTCTATCCCATACATCTGCATTTTCTGCAGAAGTCTTCCATGGGCCACCTTATCAAACGCCTTACTAAAGTCCATATATACCACATCAACTGCCTTACCCCCATCCACCTCTTTGGTCACTTTTTCAAAAAACTCAATAAGGTTAGTAAGGCACGACCTACCCTTCACAAAACCATGCTGACTATCCCCAATCAATTCATTTCTCTCTAAATAACTATAAATCCTATCCCTAATAATTCTCTCCAATACTTTGCCCACAACAGAAGTAAGACTCACTGGCCTATAATTCCCTGGAAGGTCTCTCTTCCCCTTCTTGAACAACGGGACCACATTCGCTATCCTCCAGTCCTCCGGAACCACACCCGTAACCAACGACGACCTGAAGATCAGAGCCAGAGGCTCTGCAATCTCCTCTCTTGCCTCCCAGAGAATCCTAGGGTAAATCCCGTCCGGCCCAGGGGACTTATCCAACTTCAAACCCTCGAGAATATCTAGCACATCCTCCCTATCTACTTCGATACCTTCCAGTTTGCTACCCTGTACTCAGTGTTCTCCATAACTACATTTACATCACCCTGCGTGAATACCGAAGAGAAATATTTATTCAGTACCTCTCCAATCTCCTCAGGCTCCACGCACAACTTCCCACTGCTGTCTATGACTGGCCCTAATCTTGCCCTAACCAATCTTCTATTCTTAACATATCTAAAGAAAGCTTTAGGATTCTCCTTAATCCTATCAGCCAAAGTCTTCTCGTGTCCTCTCTTAGCTCTCCTCAATTCACTCTTTAGCTCCCTCCTGGCTAATCTATAGCTATCCATTGCACTAACCGAGCCTTCAAGCCTCATCCTGACATAAGCCTCCTTTTTCCTTTTAACCAGCAAATTAACTTTTTTCGTACACCAAGGTTCCCTTACTCGACCATTTCCTCCTTGCCTGACAGGGACATACTTATCAAGGACTCGCAGCAGCTGCTCCTTGAATAAGCTCCACATTCCAGATGTTCCCAGTCCCTGTAGTTTCCTAGTCCAACCTATGCACCCTAATTCTCTCTTTATGGCCTCATAATTACCATTCCCCCAGCTATAACTAATGCCCCCAGCTTCATGCCTATCCCTATCCATCACTAAGGTGAACGTAACCGAATTGTGGTCACTATCACCAAAATGGTCACCAACTTCCAAGCCTAACACCTGGTCTGGCTCATTGCCCAGCACCAAATCCAATGTAGCCTCACCTCTAGTTGGCCTATCTCGCACTTGTCCAGATTAAACTCCATCTGCAATTTCTGATCTCCAATCTATCTGTATTCTGTTGGATCCTCTGACATTTGAGTTCCATTTGGCAAAGAGAGTCACTCTGATCTATCTCGTTGCCAGTGTGGTAATTGAAAGAATTAGTGAGCACCAGTCGGTATAATGAACTATATAATGTTTCATTTGCAAGCTAGATAAATGTAGAGTCTACTTTCATGATGTTAACACTTCTAATTCTAGCACCTACTCTGCTCTTAGTTCCTCCCTCAGGTGCAGGAAGCTCTTGAGCCTCCAGCTTCCAGGCCTTTCCTGTGCAGACATCTCTCTCTCTCTCTCTCTCTCTAAGCCCGCGCTCTGCACTGAGATCCCTGCGCTCATTCTCCTTTGGGTGATCAGTTCACATGACCCTCTTGATTAAAGAGGGCAGCTCCTACACTTATCCAATTCTACAAGCTCCATCATCAATAATGAGGAGATGTGCTTTGATTGCGAGAATCCGTAACTCATGCCAACCTTAGCTGACAGTTTTTCTTTGTTGACCTTTCTCCACTCTCAGAGAAATGGAAATGAGTCAATACAAATGATCTTATCTGATTCTGGGTAGTGTTAAATTCTTCCTTTACACAACTTGACTCAAGCTAGATGTTAATCAGTGACCAATGATCTCACAGGAACGTTATCTTTCAATTCATCAATGATGAAATGAATAGATTCTTTCAGAGATTAACAGAAAATATAGATGGAAAATGTATAGATGTGCAGCAAGATGAAGGTGAGGTTACTGTTACCACAGCTTGGTGTTTCTGCAGGTCATGCTAATTGTAAATGTTGATAATGTGCCAATCCGATTGACAAATATGTTCAGACCCTACTTTTGAGATGCAACACAGCCGCACCCTGGGAGACATGTGCAGCATTAGTTAAAGGATCTGCAAAGTGTTTACATAGGAATTAAGAGTGAGAGAATAGACAATTAGCCCTTCGAACCCACTCCATCATTCAATATGATCACAGCTGATCTCCATCTTATCCTAACTCCACTTCTCTGCCTTTTCCCCATAACCTTTTGATTCGATATTTATCTATCTCCTTCTTGAATACATTGAGTAATCCTATGTGCGCTACACTGTGGGGAGTTCCATAGTTCACAACCCTCTGTGAGAAGTAGCCTCTTCTTATCTCTGAACTTCTCCCTTCTTACTCCACAACTATGACCTCTTCTCAACAGAGTGTACGAAGACTCTGTTGTAGAAGGAGAACATTTGGTTACCATTTACTTTATCAATCCCATTGAGTATTTTATATACCTTAAACAAATCCACTCTCCCCATCATTTTTTGGTACTCCAGTGAGTATAAATCCAAGCGACTCAACTGCTACTCATACGACATCCCCTCCAAACCTGGAATTGAGTGAATTTCTTCTGAACCTGCCTCCAGTTCCATCACATCCTTTCTCAAAGAAAGCAAACCCACTTTCTGTAACTCATGCATGACAATCTGAGTGGTCCTTCTGCACAGATACCTTCTGAACCTGTTTCCCTGTTACAACATCTAACCAGCTACTGAGACCAAATGGACACTGCAAACAAGGTTGTGTTTATCAGGTGGACTAATCTGAGTGAATGACAATGGCTCAACCCAATGATTTGGCTGTTTTTGTGGATTTTATTTCTTGCCAACAACGCTAAGGTTTTCTAGAAGTTCCGAACTGCTCACTCTATTCCTCCAGTGCATTTTGCCAAGTCGGCTACAACAGCTGCCGGGCTGGGAACATCCTGTACCAGCTCCGGGAGTAACAGAGCTGTCTGCGAGACAGTTTACTCAATTAGCATCACTGAGTCATGGAATTTCTCCAGCACAGAAAGAGGACATTCAGCCCATTGTGGCCTGTACAGGGTAATTGTAAGAAAACTTCATCAAGTGTCTCTCCCCAGTTACTCCCTGGGACAATACACATTCTTCTTTTACAGATGATCCAATTTCCTCTTCAACGCACTGTCACAGTGCACATTCCAGACCCTAACCACTCACTGTCTCTATGAAAGGAGGAGGGATGTTCAGTTTTGAAATGTTATCGATTTGATTGACACATCTGGTTTTCTGTAGTCATGTACAATGCCTTGAAGCTGCTGTGGAGGCAGACAGGAGCAGTTCAATAAACCCCCTCACAGAGACAGACACTGATGAAGAATGTGATCCTTATACGAGAACAGGCTGACTGCTCCTGGAGATGTGTCAGACTTGTTTTCTCTAATCGTTTTCCCTACGTCTTTATCCTGGTAATGCTGATTGTTTCAATTTTCCCCCTTCCATTCCAGACCCTAACCACTCCATTCATCTTTCAATATTCCAGTATCTTTGGGAAGTTTACTCAGTCTCCAATAGTAAAAACAGACACTACATAATTGTTCTCTGCCTCTGCTCTTTCCTTCAGTTGTGGATGTGCCAAGTTTGAGGGCGTTTAAGAGGTTCGTAGATAAGTTTATGGATGAAAAGGGAATGGTTTAGGTTAGAGGGTCATTGCTTTTCCTTAATTGGTCGGCGCAACATCGAAGGTCGAAGGGCCTGTTCTGCGCTGTAATGTTCTATGTTCTATGTTCTTTTCCAGCATCAATTCCCAAGCCTTATTCATTAGGGGATTGACACTCGCTGCAATAGCTCCTATTTTATTTGTAAAAACTCTTACTATCTTCTTTCTTTCTGGTTGTATCACAGCTTGGTCTGGGCTCCTGCTCTGCGCAAGACAGCAAGGAACTACAAAAGGTTGTAAATGTAGCCCAATCCATCACACAAACCAGCCTCCCATCCATTGACTCTGTCGATACTTCCCACTGCCTCAGCAAAACAGCCGGCATAATTAAGGACCCCATGCACCGTGGATATTCTCTCTTCCACCACCTTCCATCAGGAAAAAGATACAGAAGTCTGAGGTCACGTACCAACTGACTCAAGAACAGCTTCTTCCCTGCTGCCATCAGACTTTTGAATGGACCTCCTCGCACTAAGTTGTTCTTTTTCTACACCCTAGCTGTGACTGTAACACTACATTCTGCATCCACTCCTTTCCTTCTTTATCAACTGTATGATCTGTCTATCTGGGATACAAGAAACAATACTTTTCACTGTCTGCTAATACATGTGACAATAATAAATCAACTCACATCTAATTAAAAAGTATCTGCTATTACATTACTACCTATCTTCCTTCATCATTTAAACCATTCTTTGTGGATTCTTAAAAATCTGGCCAATCTTCTAACACAAGTTACAGGCCCAAATCCGGGTTAAACCCGCTACAGGATTAGGGAAGGAATCAAACTCACTATAGGATTAAACCTATTTCAGAATCAAATTAATACAGGATTAAACTCACTACAGAATTAATCTCTTATAGACACAAATTTCTTACAGGATCTCACCTGTTAGAGGATCAAACCTATTACAGAATCAAGTATATTACAAGATTAAACTCATTACAGGTTCAAACTTATTCCAGGATAATACCAAATAGCTCAGTGGTATTATCATTAGACTATTAATCATTTAAAGCCCAACCCCAATTGTACTTGAACTGAGTAGTCAGTTAACATCACTGTGGATCTGGTAAATTTCCTTCCCTGAAGCACCATCAGTGAATCCAGGTGGGTTTTTACGACAGTGGTTTCGTGGTTTTAATTCCAGACCAAAGTTGTATACAACTGCAACATCAAACTCCTACTCTTATATTCTATACCCTTTTCTATGAAAGCTAACATACTATACGCCTTCTTTAGAGGGTGATTTAGCTAATTGGATTAGAAATTGGCTGGCAGATAGAAGACAGAGGGTGGTGGTTGATGGGAGATTTTCTTCGTGGAGTTCGGTGACGAGTGGTGTGCCTCAGGGGTATGTTTTGGGGCCCCTGCTGTTTGTAATTTTTATAAATGATCTGGATGAGGGTATTGAGGGATGGATCAGTAAATTTGCAGATGATACTAAAGTTGGTGGTGTGGTAGATAGTGAAGAGGGGTGTTTTAGTTTACAGAGTGACTTGGACAAGTTGCAGAGCTGGGCCGAGAGGTGGCAAAAGGAGTTTAATGTGGAAAAGTGTGAGGTAATGCACTTTGGCAGGAACAATAAATGTGTAGAGTATAGGGCTAATGGTAGGGCTATTAATAGTGTTGAGGAACAGAAGGATCTTGGTGTATGTGTCAATAGATCCCTGAAAGTAGGCAGTCAAGTGGATAAAGTTGTTAAGAAGGCTTATGGAGTCTTAGCTTTTATTGGTAGGGGGATTGAATTTAGGAGCCGCAGCATCATGTTGCAGCTGTACCAAACTCTAGTGCGGCCGCACTTGGAGTATTGTGTGCAGTTCTGGTCGCCACATTATAAGAAAGATGTGGAGGCATTGGAGAGGGTACCGAGGAGGTTTACTAGGATGTTGCCTGGTATGGAGGGCAGGTCCTATGAAGAGAGGTTGAAGGATTTGAGGCTGTTTTCGTTAGTAAGGAGGCGGCTAAGGGGGGATCTTATTGAAACATATAAGATAATTAGAGGTTTGGATAGGGTGGACAGTGATAGCCTTTTTCCTAGGATGGAAAAAGCTAGCACGAGGGGACACAACTTTAAATTAAGGGGTATGAGTTATAGGACGGATATCAGAGGTAGGTTCTTTACTCAAAGAGTGATTAGGGAGTGGAATGGCCTGCCTGCAGCTGTTGTAGATGCGCCAAGTTTGGTGGCGTTTAAGAGGTAGTTGATAAGTATATGGAAGAGAAGGGAATGGTTTAGTTAGGAGGGGCATTGCTTTTTATTTTGGTCGGCACAACATCGAGGGCCGAAGGGCCTGTTCTGTGCTGTATTGTTCTATGTTCTATGTTCTATGTTCTATGTTTGTCACCTTCTCCACCTGTGAGGACACCTTCAGAGACTTGTGAACCTGCACCCCCAAGTCTCTCTGCGTCTCTATGCTCCTTATAGTTTTACCTTTTATCCTATAATTCTCTACTACATTTTTCCGGCCAAAATGCATCACCTCGCATTTTTCCGGATTAAATTCCATTTGCCATCTATCTGCCCAATCTACCAACCGGTCTATGTCCTGTTGTATTGCCTGACACTGCTCTTCTGTACCCGCCAATCCAAGCATCTTGGTGTCATCAGCAAATTTGCTGATCTCACCACCTACCCCTACTTCCAAGTCGTTTGTGTAGACCACAAATAGAAGAGGACCTAGTACTGAGCCTTGTGGCACTCCACTAGTGACAGGCTTCCAGCCGGAAAAAGAGCCTTCCACTACTACCCTCTGTCTCCTCCTCCCGAGCCAGTTCTCGACCCATCTACATACCCGACCCTGAATCCCATGCGCCTTCACCTTCTCTATCAGTCTACCATGAGGAACCTTGTCAAACGCCTTACTGAAATCCATGTAGCCGACATCAACAGCCTGTCCTTCATCAACTGTTTTTGTCACTTCTTCAAAAAATTCCACTAGATTTGTAAGACAAGACTTCCCCTTGACGAAGCCATGCTGCGTATCCCTGATCTGATCGCAGCGCTCCAGATGCTCATACATCCTGTCCCTGAGAATCCTCTCCATTAGCTTACCTATAACTGAAGTCAAGCTCACCGGCCTATAGTTCCCTGGGTGATCCCTCTGACCTTTTTTAAACAACGGTACTATGTTTGCTATCCTCTAGTCCTCTGGGACCTCACCTGTGTCCAAGGAAGAGACAAAGATTTACGTCAGAGGCCCAGCCAAGTCTTCCCTCAACTCCCTTAGCAGCCTGGGGTAAATGCCAACAGGCCCCGGAGCTTTATATGTCTTTAAGCTGCCTAACAGCCCCAACACCTCTTTCCTCGTAATCCTTATTTCCCTCAACCAAGCCTCAACTTTGTCAACATCAGGCACAGACATCTGTCCAGTCTCCTGCGTGAATACCGACGCAAAGTATTCATTCAGGATCTCCCCCATTCCCTCAGGCTCTAAGCATAGATCCCCTCCACTGTCCCTAAGAGGTCCAATCTTGTCTCTAACCATCCTTTTGCTCCTTACATAGGTATAAAATGCCTTTGGATTTTCCTTAATCCTACCTGCCAGAGCCACCTCGTGGCCCCTTTTTGCCTTTCTAATACCCCTTTTAAGATCCCGTCTACACTGTCTATAAGCTTCCAGCGCTATCTCAGTCCCTAGTTGCCTAGATCTAATGTAAGCCTCTCTCTTTTTCTTGATCAAGTCCTCAATCTCCCTGGTAAGCCAAGGTTCTCTAATCCTACCTTTTCCATCCTTCCTCCTTGCCGGCACATATCTTTCCTGCAGAGAGTTTAGTTTTCCCTTGAAAGACTCCCACATGTACCTCGTCAACCTGCCCTCAAAAAGCTTATCCCAATCCGTATCTTTAAGATCTTGCCTAATCTGGCCGTATCTAGCCCTCCCCCAGTTAAATACCCTCCCTTTTGGGCCAGTCTCATCCTTTCCATTAATATCCTAAAGCAGACAGAGTTGTGATCACTATTTGACACCTGCTCTCCTACCTCGACATCAACCACCTGGCCTGGCTCATTCCCCAGAACCAAATCCAGTATAGCCCCCTCTCTAGTCGGGCCATCCACATACTGCTCCAAGGACTCTTCCAAAACACACTGTACAAATTCCTCCCCATCCACTCCTACAGCCCTGGGCACACTCCAATCTACTCCAGAAAAATTGAAATCTCCCACCACTACCACCCTATTTTTCCTACACTTATCTAAAATGTCCCTGCATATCCCTTCTTCCACGGCTCGCGGGCTGTTGGGCGGTCTGTAGTAAACACCCAACAGAGTAACCACTCCCTTCCTATTCCTCAACTCCACCCATAGAGACTCAATTCCTAAATCATCCATAACTCTCTCCCTCTGCACTGCTATGACGTTGTCCTTAACTAATAAAGCCACTCCCCCGCCTCTCTTCACACCAACTCTGTCACACCTAAAACACTTATACCCTGGAATATTCAATTGCCAGTCTTGCCCCTCCTTCAACCACGTCTCGGTCACCGCCACCACGTCTAAACTCCTTGTGAACATTATTGTTGGTCAACAAGGTGGACCGAATTGCCTGTGGAAACAAATAAGATATTTAGACAGTCCTGCTATATCCCTCTATCTGCAGACCGCTCATGTGACTGTCCAAGAGACCCTTAAACAACCCTAGCGTGCCTGCTCCCACCACCTTACTCGGCAGTGCATTCCACACCCCCACTACCCTTTGTATGAAAAACTGCCCTCTAATATTCGTCTTATACATAGCCCCCCTCACCCTAAGGCCATGACCCCTCGTCCTATCCATTTCTAATGGTGGAAAAAGCTTACCACCATTTACTCTATCTATACCCCTTATAATCTTATATATCTCTAATAGATCCCCTCTCAGCCGACATCTTTCAAGGGAAAACAACCCCAGTGTGTTCAATCTTTCCTCATAAGACAGCCCTTCCATACCAGGCAGCATCCTGGTAAATCTCCTCTGCACTCTCTCCAGGGATTCCACATCCTTCCGGTAGTATGGCGACCAGAACTGGATGCAGTACTCCAAGTGAGGCCTAACCAATGTTCTATACACTTGCAACATCAGACTCCTACTCTTGTATTCTATACCCCTTCCTATGAAGGCTAACATACCATACGCTTTCTTTATCACATTCTCCTGAATCTATCACTAGTTCAGTGACAATATCACGACATCACTGCCTCCTCCACATTATGATTTCAGTTTCTTGTAAAGCAGGAGGGATTTGCAAAAGTGAAACCAGCAAAAGAATTAGGGCAGCGCAGTAGCACAGTGGTTAGCACTGTTGCCTCACAGCTCCGGGGACCCGGGTCTGATTACCGGCTTGGGTCACTGTCTGTGTGGAGTTTGCACGTTCTCTCTGAGCCTGTGTAAGTTTCCTCCGGGTGTTCTGGTTTCCTCTCGCAATCCAAAGATGTGCAGGTTGGTGCATTGACCATGCTATATTGTTCCAGGATGCATAGGTTAGTAGGATTAGCAGGGTAAAGATTAGTGGAGATAGGCCTAGATGGGATTGCTGCTGGTGCAGACTTGATGGGTTGAATGGCCTCCTTCTGCATGAGAGGGATTCTAATTGCTGTTTATCAGGAAAGGCGCCATTGAAGGACAGATGTAAAAATGTTGGTCAGCTCCTCAATCTCAAAATGTGGATCCAGGTGTCTGCCCTCAGTTTCCTTTCACAGATACAGGGCCAGATCCACCATTTATATTTAAATAATCTTTTCAAAATTCATCACTTCAACACATTCACTGCATTATCCCCTCACCACTCTCTTCAGTGTCCAGTGAATATTCCTGTAACCCATCGACAGTGATCCAGATTGAGACTGGTTCATGAGGGATTCAGATTGATGCTGGTTTGTGAGTGATCCAGGGTTTAGACAGATGTGGGAATAATCTGGATTGAGACAGGTTTCAGTGATATCGATTAAGACTTTTTTGAGGTGACCAGGTGTGTAGGCAAGGTTGGTGCAGTTGATGTGGTTTACATGGATTTCAGTAACGTCTTTAATAAGGTCCCACGTGGGAGACTTGTAAACAAGATAAATTCGCACGGGATACAGGATAGTTTGATGAAGTAGATTCAAAATTGGCTCTGTTGTCGGGGATAGGGGGTGATGACAGAAGGTTGCTTTAGTGACTGCAAGCCCGTGTCCAGCAGCATACAACAGGGATCTGTGTTGGACTCTATTATTGGTCATTTATATAAACAACATTGATGACAATATGGGGAGGGCACGGTAGAATTAGTAAGTTTTTGGATAATACAAAGATTGACCAGGCGGTTAGCAGTGAGGCTGAGTGCCTTTAGGCTACAGGAAGGTATAAATGAGATGGTCAAATGGCCAGATAAATGGCAGATGGAATGTAACCATGGAAAGTGTGAGGTCACTTTGGAAGGAATTTGACAAGGAAATATTCAATGTTTAGAAGGACACTAGGAAGTTCTGCGGAACAAAGGGATCTTGACCTTTTATCCACAGATCTCTGAAGGGAGAAAGGCATGTCAATAAGTGGTGAAAAAGGCATATGGAACACTTGCCTTTATCAATCAAGGCACAGATTACAAAAGTAGGAATATTGTGCTGGAGTTGTGTAAAACTTTGGTGAGGCCACAGCTAGAGCACTGAGTGTAGTTCTGGTCATTACATTATCAGAAGGATGTGATTGCATTGGAGGGGGTGCAGAGGAGACTCACCAGGATGCTGCCTGGGATGGAGCATTTAAATTATAAAGAAAGATTGGATAGACTTGGATTATTTTCTTTGGAGCAGAGAAGACTGAGGGTCAATCTGATCGAGGTGCAGGTGATGATGAGGCAGTGGATAAGGTGGAGAAGGAGGAGCAGTGTCCCTTAGTTTAAGGATCTGTAATGAGGGAATATATGTTCAAGGTGAGGGGCAGGAGGTTTAGGGGGGAATGAGAGGTAAGAGTTCTTTTACCAGAGAGTTGTGATGATCTGGAATGCGTTGCCTGGGAGGGTGGTGGAAACAGGATTTCTCACATCCTTAAAAAGTACCTGGATGAGCACACGGCACATCGTAACATTCAAGACCAAGGGCCAAGTGCTGGTAAATGGGAGTATGTGGGAGGTCAGGTATTTCTCACATGTCAACGCAGCCTTAATGGGCCGAAGGGCCTCTCCTACACTGTGTGATTCTATGAGACCGGATGTGAGTGATCCAGATTGAATCCTGTGCAAAGTGCGGGAAGCACTATGCTGTCGCCCCTGCATCCATGGAAATGCTCTGAACATCCTCGGCAAACGTGCGTGTGGGTTCGGTGAAAGGAAAGATGCTACTGGTGGTGGTAAATGCCTACTGGAAATGGTCAGAAGTAGCAGTTATAAAGCTGGTGTTTGCAGCTCAAAGAGCTTTATAAGCCTGATCAAATATTCAGTGGCAATGGGGCACAGGTCGTGGTAAAGCAATCTGAGGACTATCTCAACCTGCAAGGAGTTCAACAGGTGGAGACAGCTCCATATCACTCTGTGACAAACGGCCAGGCCAAAAGATTTACTCAGACCTTAAAACAGACCCTCAAGGTTTCCCGAGGGAAGAGTCCGTTGGAAAGCGAGTGAATCAATTCTTAAGCACATATCACAACACACCTCATGCAATGACCCAACCTCCCCCGGAATCATTGACGTTTGGCTGCAGATTGAGGACCACCTTAGACCAGAACAAGCCACAGCCAGAACGAACCAAGAACAGCAGATGGCCCAAAGTGAGGGAAAGACACGGAAGTTCAGAGATGGAGAAACCATGCTGGTGAGGAGCTACATGATGGGAGCAGGGAGGGAAATGTTTGGGGGATAGTTTCCTGCAACATGGTGGCCACATATACTGTTCAGACTCAGGGCAAACTCACACAAATTCCCCTGTTTCTGACTGAGAGATCTTTTCTTCACGAATCATATTCCAAGATTACTTTCATACTCTATTTTCCCCTTCTCAATCAATCCCTTGGTTCTTCTTTGCTGAATTCTAAACTGCTCCCATCCTCAGGACTATTGTTTATCTTGGCCAATTTGTCTGCCTCTTCCTTGTATCTAATTCGATTCTATTCTGGGCGGCACGATAGCACAGTGGGTGAGCACTGCTGTTTCACAGCTCCAGGGACCTGGGTTCGATTCCTGGCTCGGGTCACCGTCTGCGTGGAGTTCACACATTCTCCTCATGTCTGTGTGGGTTTCCTCCCACAGTCCAAAAATGTACGGGTTAGGATAATTGGCCATGCCAAAAATTACCCTTAATGCCCTGAGATGCGTAGGTTGGAGGGATTAGTGGGGTAAATATGTAGGGATAAGGGGGTAGGATGTAGGTGGGACTGTGGTAGGTGCAGACTCGATGGGCCAAATGGCCTCTTTCTGTACTGTAGGCCTTCTATGATATCTTTAACTTCTCTTGTAAGCTATGATTTGACCATCTTTCCAATTCTGCACTAGGCAAGAATGAACAATTGTAACCCATGTTATCATTAAATTTTTGCCATTGTCCACCCTGCACACACTTCAGGAATTGATCATCTAGGATATTGTGACGAATTTGATTTGTCCAGTCCATATGCAGATTAAAATTGCTCATAATTTGAGATGTTTCTTTCTCGCATGTATCTCTAACATACTGTTTGTCATTCCCAACATCAATACTACAGTTTAGCGTCTATATACAAACCCCAGTAACCGTTTTCTGACTCTTGTTGTTTTCTCAGTTTGACCCATACAGATTCCACATTGTTGAAGCTAATATCCTCAATACAATGAGAACTATCCGGAATCTCTCACACTGTACGGTAAACACTGTCCTTAATTAAGCAGTTGGAGAGGAGGCAGCAGATGGGAAATTACAGGCCGATTAACCTGACTTCGATCACTGGCAAGATTTTAGGGTCCGCCATTAAAGATGAGATTGCAGAGTACTTGGAAGTGCGTGATGAAATAGGATTGAGTCAGCATGGCTTTGTCAAGGGGAGGTCACGCCGATAAATCTGTTAGAGTTCTTTGAGGATGTAACAAGGAAGTTAGATAAAGGAGGGCTAGTGGATGTGATTTATTTAGATTTCCAGAAGGCCTTTGTCAAGGTGCCACGTAGGAGATTAAGTAAGTACCCATGGTGTTAAGGAGAAGATCCTGGCATGGATAGAGGATTGGTTGATTGGCAGAATGATAGCCAAGTTCTGTACACATGAGGACAGCCTCAACTGGGATCTTGGGTTCGTGTCACACTGTCTGTAACCCCACCCACGACTTGTCTGGCCTTGAAAAACCTCACTAAGTATCCTGTCTGGAGACAATACACATCTCTTTAACCTGTGCTTAACCCTCTCTCCACTCATACTGTCTATACCTTTAAGATTTGATTACCTGTAAAGACTCGCATTCCAATCATTATTTTGTAAATTGAGTTTGTTTTTATATGCCCTGTTTGTGAACAGAACTCCCACTCACCTGATGAAGGAGCAGCGTTCCGAAAGCTAGTGGCTTTTGCTCCCAAATAAACCTGTTGGACTTTAACCTGGGGTTGTGAGAGTTCTTACAGTGATTGGTAGAAGCCAGTGGGGATAAAAGGGTCTTTTTCAAAATGGCAACTGGTGACTAGTGGTGTGCCTCAGGGAGGGGTGGTAACCACAACTTTTCACCATATACATTAACGATTTGGAGGGAGAAACTGAAGGCACTGTTGCCAAGTTTGCAGATGATACAAAGATATGTAGAGGAACGAGTAATATTGAGAAAGCAGGGGGCTGCAGAAGGACTTGGACAAGTTAGGAGAGTGCACAAAGAAGTGGCAGATGGAATACAAAGGTGGAAAAGTGTGAGTTTATGCACTTTGGAAGGAGGCATAGAGGCATAGACCATTTTCTAAATGGGAAAATGCTTAGGAAATGAGGAACACAAAGGGACTTGGGGGTCATTGTTCAAAATTCTCTTAAGGTTAACATGTAGATTCAGTTGACAGTTAGGAAAGCGCATACAATGTTAGCATTCATATCAAGAAGGCTGGAATATAAGATATGAAATGTACTTCAGAGGCAGTATAAGGCTCTGGTCAGACCCCATTTGACATATTGTGAGCAGTTTTGGACGCATATCTAAGGAAAAATGTGTTAGTCTTGGAAAAGGTCCAGAGGAGGTTCACAAGAATGATCCCTCGAATGAAGAGCTTGTCATATGATGAACAGTTGAGGACTCTGGACTTGTACTCGGAGTTTAGAAGGATGATAGGGGATTTTATTGAAACTTACAAGATACTGAGAGACCTGGAAAGAGAGGATGTGGAGAGAATGTTTTCACTAGTAGGAAAAACTAGAACCAAAAGGTTAAGGGGATGATTCTTTAAAACAGAGATGAGGAGGAATTTCTTCAGCCAGAGAGTGGTGAATCTGGGCAACTCTTTGTCATAGAAGGCTGTGGAGGCCGGGTCATTGAGTGTCTTTAAGACAGAGATAGATAGGTTCTTGATTAATAAGGGGATCAGGGGTTATGAGAAAAGGCAGGAAAATGGGGATGAGAAAAATATCAGCCATGATTGAATGGTAGAACAGACTCGATGGGCCGAGTGGCCTAATTCTCCTCCTATGTCTTAAGGTCTTATCCGGAAACTCTCACACTGCACGGTGAGAACTATCCAGAATCTCACACGCTGTATGGTGCAAATTATCTGGGATGTTACACACTGTACAGTGAGAACTATTCAGAACGTCTCACATTGTAAGGTGAAAACGATATGGAATCTCACTCACTGCACGGTGAATACTAGCCAGAACATCACACTATACAGTGAGAACGATCCAGAATGCATTCCCTCCTGTGCTGAGCAATAATTAGGAACAAATTTGAAGTTCTGAAGGTAACTGAAATGAAGAGTACTGAAGATTTTGATAAACTGTAAAACTTTATCCTCAATTGCAATCAGTTCATGTGCAGAATCTCAAAGCCACATCTCTTTCTCTCTCGAGGCAGCTTTACATTCACATGAAGCACCAGCTGCCTCTATCCTCCGAGCTGTCTCCAAGTCTCTCCTCACGCGGTCAGGATGAGGAGCTGAATGATGCAGCCGGTAACCTGTGCTGCTGTGCTGAGGTAAACAGTTGCTGTGGTGATGGTATCTGTGCTAAAACAGGCTGCTGGGAAATCAGGCTCCGAGTTAAATCCAGTGAAGCTGAAATGAGATCACGAAATATCACAGATGTGTCATGGATGTCCAACATAAAAATGTTTAGCAAAGCAATCACCGTGTTGCTACTTCTCTCTGTGAACCTAGTTGCACCTTCCTGCTCGCTGCCTAACCCTAACTTTCACACTGCCTAACCCTAACCTTTATCCTGCTTCACTTCATTCTCCAGCTTTGGAATCATTCCAATATCATCCTGTTCAACTCCAACCACCCAGCACTCCCCCCACTTTCACACACTCATCCTAATCCACCTCCCAGGTGTACTTGCACACCTGGGTCCCTCTGCGTTTCTACACTCTTCATTTTAGCCAAAGGTAATTCACTGCAAAGCACAATGGTAATGAGGAATAGGACTCACTCATGTTTTAAGGGAATACTGAAACTTTGAACATATACAAGGTTTAATCAACAGAGTTTCTTATGGCTAGAACATTTAGAATACTTAATCACATTTCATGAACACGGTTTATTCGCCAAATAAGATGGATACACACCCAGACATGGAATCATGTGTTAGTGTGGTTTGGCTGTGACCTACAGGAGACCCATGAGAAAGTTCATTTGAACTTTGGGCTAAGTGTCTGAAGTTATGAGGCAACGTGAAAACAGGGAAGTCGTCAGGAGGGAGGGGCATCTATACAAGAGGGACGGGGAACAGTTGTCTGGGAAGGGTACCCATATTTTAGCTGGGAGGTTAGCTGGAGTGTTTCGGCAGGGTTTAAACTAATATGGAGGGGGGGGTGGGGAGATAGAGGGAACTGGGAGAGAGATGGGTGACAGGGTAATTCCGGAGAGTAGGAGGGAGGATCAGAGAGTGCCTGAAGGCCTTCAGTGCATGTGTTTTAATGCGAGGAGTGTGACTGGCAAAACAGATGAACTGAAGGCATTAATGTTCGAGAAGAAGTTAGAAGTGGTGGCGGTGACTGAGACGTGGCTAAAGGAAGGGCAGGACTGGCAATTGAATATTCCGGGGTATAAGTGTTTTAGGCATGATAGAGGTGGTTTGAGGAGAGGAGGGGGAGTGGCGTTATTAGTTAAGGATCACATCATAGCAGTGCAGAAGGAGGGTGGTATGGCTGAGTTAGGAATTGAGTCACTATGGGTGAAGTTGAGGAATAGGAAGGGAGAGGTTACTATGTTGGGTGTGTACTACAGACCGCCCAACAGTCCGCGTGCCGTGGAAGAAGGGATATGTAGGGAAATTTTAGATAAGTGTAGGAAGAATAGGGTAGTTGTAATGGGAGATTTCAATTTCCCTGGGGTAGATTGGAAGGTGCCCAGAGCGGAAGGTGCGGACGGGGAGGAATTTGTACAGTGTGTTTTAGAAGGATCCTTGGATCAGTATGTGGATAGCCCGACTAGAGAGGGGGCTACACTGGATCTGGTTCTGGGGAATGAGCCAGGGCAGGTGGTTGACGTTGTAGTAGGAGAGCATGTGTCTAATAGTGACCACAACTCTGTCTGCTTTAGGGTATTAATGGAAAAAGATGAAGCCTGCCCTAAGGGGAGGGTGTTAAACTGGGGGAGGGCTAGATATAGCCAGATTAGGCAGGATCTTAAGGATACCGACTGGGATAAGCTGTTCGAGGGTAGGTCGACGCTGCACATGTGGGAATCTTTCAAGAGAAAACTAAAATTTTTGCAGGAAAGACACGTGCCGGTAAGGAGGAAGGATGGGAAGGGTAGGATTAGAGAACCGTGGGTTACTAGGGATGTTGAGGACTTGGTCAGGAAGAAGCGGGAGGTGTACGTTAGATCCAGGCAACTGGGGACAGAGGCAGCGCTGGAAAAATATAGAGAGTGTAGACGGGATCTTAAAAGGGGTGTCAGAAAGGCAAAAAGGGGCCACGAAATGGCTTTGGCAGGTAGGATTAAGGAAAATCCTAAGGCATTTTACTCCTATGTAAGGAGCAAAAGGATGGTTAGAGGGAAGATTGGACCTGTCAGGGACAGAGGAACATAGGGGAACTATGCTTAGAGCCTGAGGGAATGGGGGAGATCCTGAATGAATACTTTGCGTCGGTATTCACGCGAGAGAGGGGCCTGATGTCTGATGCCGGCTTTGAGGATTTTGAGGACCCGTTAAAGGAAATAATCATTACGAGGGACGAAGTGTTGGGGCTTTTAGGTAGCATAAAGACTTATAAAGCTCTGGGGCCTGATGGTATTTATCCCAGGCTGCTAAGGGAGGTGAGAGATGACATTGCTGGGCCTCTGACGCAAATCTTTGTCTCCTCTTTGGACACAGGGGAGGTCCCAGAGGACTGGAGGATTGCAAATGTAGTACCGTTGTTTAAAAAGGGTCAGAGGGATAACCCAGGGAACTATAGGCCGGTGAGCTTGACTTCAGTTATAGGTAAGCTAATGGAGAGGATTCTCAGGGACAGGATGTATGAGCATCTGGAGCGCTGCGATCTGATCAGGGATACACAGCATGGCTTCGTTAAGGGGAGGTCGTGCCTTACGAATCTAGTGGAATTTTTTGAAGAGGTGACAAAAACGGTTGATGAAGGACAAGCCGTTGATGTCATCTATATGGATTTCAGTAAGGCGTTTGACAAGGTCCCTCATGGTAGACTGATAGAAAAGGTGAAGGCGCATGGTATACAGGGCCAGGTATGTAGATGGGTTGAGAACTGGCTTGGGAGGAGGAGACAGCGGGTAGTAGTGGAAGGCTCTTTTTCCAACTGGAGGTCTGTCACTAGTGGTGTGCCACAGGGCTCAGTACTAGGACCCCTTCTATTTGTGGTGTATATAAATGACTTGGAAGAGGGGGTAGGTGGTGTGATCAGCAAATTTGCTGATGACACTAAGATGATTGGATTGGCGGGTACTGAGGAGCAGTGCCTGGCAATACAACAGGACATAGATAGGCTGGTAGATTGGGCAGATAGATGGCAAATGGAATTTAATCCGGATAAATGCGAGGTGATGCATTTTGGCCGGAATAATGTAGAGGGGAGTTATAGGATAAAAGGTAAAACTATCCGGAGTATAGAGACGCAGAGAGACCTGGGGGTGCAAGTTCACAAGTCTCTGAAGGTGTCAGTACAGGTGGAGAATGTGGTAAAAAAAGCGTATGGTATGTTAGCCTTCATAGGAAGGGGTATAGAATACAAGAGTAGGAGTCTGATGTTGCAGGTGTATAGAACGTTGGTTAGGCCTCATCTGGAGTACTGCGTCCAGTTCTGGTCGCCGTACTACAGGAAGGATGTAGAGGCCCTGGAGAGAGTGCAGAGGAGATTTACCAGGATGCTGCCTGGTATGGAAGGGTTGTCTTACGAGGAAAGATTGAAAACACTGGGGTTGTTTTCCCTTGAAATACGTCGGCTGAGAGGGGATCTTTTAGAGGTATATAAGATTATGAGGGGTATAGATAGAGTAAATGGTGGTAAGCTTTTTCCACCAGAAATGGATAGAACGAGGGGACACGGGCTCAGGGTGAGGGGGGCTATGTATAAGACGAATATTAGAGGCCAGTTTTTCACACAAAGGGTAGTGGGGGTGTGGAATGCACTGCCGAGTAAGGTGGTGGGAGCAGGCACGCTAGGGTTGTTTAAGGGTCTCTTGGACAGCCACATGAGCGGTCTGCAGATAGAGGGATATAGCAGGACTGTTTGAATATCGGGAGGACCAAATAGTAGTAGACTATCTTTTAGTTTCGTCTCAGGAATGTCTTAGTTTTTTTTTAGCATGTTTAATTAAGTCTTATTTGTTTCCGCAGGCAATTCGGTCCACCTTGTTGACCAACAAGGGGCATGCATGCGGCATGTCGTGCGAGAGCTGCTCTTGGAGGTTGCTTCAGGAGTTGCCTAGTGCTTCACGTCGTCAGTGTATGCTTAAACTGGACCATCAGATGGGCACCATGACAGCTCAGAGACTATCGCTGTTGCTGTGCTGACACATGGATTTGGGCCTGTGTCTGCGGGAGTTTGCGCATTCTCCCCGTGGTTGCGTGGGTTTCCTCCGGGTGCTCCGGTTTCCTCCCACATCCCAAAAATGTGCTCTTAGGCTGATTGGGTAACAAATTGTCCCTATATTGGTCCCTATATGGGAATCTTCAACAATAGGCATAGCCTAAAGTCAAGGATATGTCATTAGGATGTTAGGACGGCAGCGTGGGCTCGTTGGGCCGAAGGGCCTGTTTCCTGTGCTGTGTTGCTCTTTGTTCTTGTTCTCGGGGTCAGCCTCCGGATTCAACAGACTAATAAAATGCCAGTATGTTAGAGGGTAAGGTGCAATTGGGAAAGGCACAGGACAGATATATTGTTGATTTATGTATAATGAAGATGATTGATGTAAAGCTAATGAAAGGAGAGAGTAATTGATAAGAAAAATATCTGTTTTGAATGGTATCAATTGGATTTCATTGGAGAGGTCTATTTGCTCTATCTCAGAGCTGTCCTGACCCTTTTGATGATCTCCTAGAGGCTGCTGGTTAATAAAGTTAGTCTTTTAAATGGAGACACTTAGTAAATCTTGTATTGTCTGAAGTTTGAGAAGTTCCGGCAACCTCTGAAACACCACTTACTCAGCTCCATTACCCATTCGCCCCAACCAGCTCCCCTCATCACCCATTCTCCCTTCCCTGTCACCCACCGCCCCACTCCATATGAATTTAATCCATATAAATGCAAGGTGATGCATTTTAAAGAAATAATGTAGGGGAGAGTTACATGATAAATGGTAGGCCTATTAGGAGTATAGAAACACAGAGGGACCTAGGTATGCAAGTACACAAGTCCTTGAAGGTGGCAGTACAGGTGGAGAGAGTGACGAAAAAGGCCTATGGTATGCTTGCCTTTATAGGGAGGGGTATAGAGTATAAAAGCTGGCACCTAATGTTCAGTTATATAGAACATTGGTTTGCTCGCATTTGGAGTACTGCGTCCAGTTCTGATCGCCTTACTACCGGATGGGCATGGAGACCCTGGAGAGAGTACAAGAGGGGGTTTACCAGGATGCTGCCTGGTACGGAAAGTCTGAGTTACGAGGAAAGATTGGGCAAATTGGGGCTGTTTTCCTTAGAAAGGTGGAGAATGAGAGGAGATCTAATTATGAAGATTATGAAGGGTATAGATAAAGTGAACAGTGGTAAGCTTTTTCCTAGGTTGGATACAATAATTAAGGGGGGGGAACCACAGGCTTAGGGTGAGGGGGGGGTTGAGGTATAACTCAGATGTTAGAGGGAGGTTTTTCACATAGAGGGTGGTGGGGGCCTGGAATGCACTGCCAAGTAAAGTGATGGAGCAGGCACGCTAGGGTTGTTTAAGGCTTACTTAGACAGGCACATGAACAGAGTAGAGATAGAAAGATACAGGAGACTTTTCTAAATAAAGATTTTGAGCCTTGGGACGTCCCTGGGAATCAACTGATTCTTGTGGACCTTCCAACATATTTCATGGCTCACTTGCTTTATTTCTGCGCTTCTGGGGATTCCGTAAATGTCTAAGTTTTGTATGTTTATTGATGTCTTTTCTTTTATTTCACAGGGGATTCGGTCCCCCTTGTTGTCCAACAAGGTGCATACACGTGGTGGGCCATACTAGGGCTGCTCTTGGAAGTTGCTTTGAGAGTTGCCTAGTGCTTCACGTCGTTAGTGTACGCTTAAACTGGACCATCTGATGGGCAACACGACAGCTCAGTGACTATCACTGTTTGCTGTGCAGATACATGGATTTGGGCCTGTGCCCGTGGGAGTTTGCACATTCTCCCCATGATTGTGTGGGTTTTCTCCAGCTGCTCCGGTTTCCTCCCACACCCCAAAGATATGCTGTTAGGCTGATTGGTGTAACAAATTGTCCCTACATTAGTTCTCCCTCAATCTTTCCCGATAGGTGTAAACAAAGGTCATAGATAGAGGAGGGCACTCAACGCTAAAATGGCGGTGCGGGCTCATTGGATCTGGTTCCCGTGCTGTGTTGTTCTCTGTTCACCCACTTCCCCGCTCCCCGTCGCCCACCTTCCCGCTCCCCGTCGCCCACTTCAATGATTTGTATAGTTATCCTCCTCACTGCCAGGTTTAGCCCGATTCTCTCCTGAGCTTTGTTAGCTGTGAATTCAGGTGGTTTACAATTACCTTGCACTAAAGACCCTGGTGATGTGTTTGAGGTGAGCAGGGGGTGATGGTTACTTGCTGTTCGAGCTGGTGAACGCTGCAGTGCTGGTGTGAGCTGAAGACTCAAGTTACCTGATTGAATAGGGAAAAGGAAATATGAGTAACATTGACCCATATCGCAACGAGATTAAATCAGCAACATGGAATGAACAGTGCGCAGACAGATCACACCCAGTCCTGCTTATTATCCAAACTGGTGCATTTTTCTCTCTCCACCTTCCTTTCTTTTTCTGAAGGAAGATTTGAACATAGAACAATACAGCACAAACAGGCCCTTCGGCCCACGAGTTGCGCCGATCACATCTACCAATCCACAGACCTATCTATAACCCCCTATCCTATTCTTTTCCATATACTCATCCAGAAGTCTTTTAAAAGACCCACTGTAGTATCTTTACTGTTAGCTTAAACATACATTTGAACAGGTCCTGCAGTAAGATCCCTCTGTTAACTCCCAGCACCATTCCCAACATCATTCCACACTTGAAAACTACAGTTGCCAAATACTTCCACCATAAGTATTTTCCCAATGGTTCATTCCAATGCTGACTTTCACTGATCTTAAAAATAATCCAATAAGAAAAACAGTAACAGATTAAACAGTATTCAGTCTGTGGCATTAGCCATGCTAAATTGCCCCTTACTATCTAATTGTAGGTTCGATAGTTAGCTATTATGCCACCCTCATAGAGGATAGGGAGAGGGGAAGGGCTTGGTTGGGATGTTTTGTGTTCGATGATCTGGGTGGCCTCCTCTGCACTGTAGAGATTCTATGGTTTTAATAACAGGAAAAAACAATAACAGAGTGATATCTAAAAACAAAGAGAAAACACTTGAGGTGGGATGGAGGTCAATATTTTACGTTCAGGACATCTCTGCAGGAGTCCCTTGGGATAGTATCCTAGGCCCAGCCATCTTCAGCTGCCTCATCAGTGACCTCCCTTCTACCAGAAGGTTCAAAACCAACCAGCCTTGAACCACATCTTCTGCAAAAAGGCAGGCCTGATACCATCAACATCTCAGGCCACTGGGAACATCCCACTCCTGACAAGTTTGGACCTTCTACATGAGGTCTCACTACCTGCACCCGAATTCCAAAGTAACCAAAATAGCTGGAAACAGAAATGGGGCTGGGAATCTCGGAATGGGGCTGGGAATCTCGGAATGGGGCTGGGAATCTCGGAATGGGGTCATTTCTACCATTTGTACAGCTCTTTCCACACAGACGATGACATAAAATCCAGATGATGTAAGACCAGGACAACATTCAGCCTGGTTAGCAACAGGCACCTCTCATAGGTGCCAGGCAAAGGAATCTTGTTCAGAACAGAACTGAACATCCACATTTGGTGTCGAGGGAGTCACTGCTCAGATTTCCTGCATTCCAGCTAATGATTCAGAAATGGAAAGTTTAAAGTTTTTTAAAGTCACAAGTAAGACTTACATTCACTCTGCAATGAAGTTACTGTGAAAATCCCCTAGTTGCCACATTCTGGCGCCTGTTCTGGTTCACTGAGGGAGAATTTAGCACAGCCAACCAACAAGTCTTTGAACTGTGGGAGGAAACTGGAACACCCAGAGGAAACCCATGCAGACATGGGGAGAATGTGAAAACTCCACACAGACAGTCACCCAAGGTCGGAATTGAACCCGGGTCCCTGGCGCTTTGAGGCAACAGTGCTAACCACTCGCCACTGTGCTGCCCCTGGAAAGGATTGCAACAAGTCAGGAGTTAAGATATCCTGCAACAGAATGATTTGTGAACTCAAATTTATTGATAATATTTAATTCTTTTCTAGTTTCCTTTCAGATATTTATTTTCACATTTACTTTATTTTGTTTGACACTTTGCCTTGCCCAGGCCCTGATCTCACAATCCTGTTGCTCAGGCAGGATTCCTGAGGCTGTGTTGAGGATATTTGGCCCAGTTAGTGTGTGTTGTGTTCTCTGCCACATGTTAAAACATTCATCTATTGAACTGGAGCCACAGCTGCCCAAGGTCTTTCTCTTTCTCAAGGATTATAGGCATATCAGAATCCAGGCTGGAGCCACAGGGATCACAGCGGGATTGAAGAGTGGAGAACAGTGTTTTCCAGCCTTTGCTAAGTGATGAAGGGGAACCCTTCTCCTACAGTACTGGAAATCATTAGCTTCACTAATGTCCCTTAGGGAAGGAAATGCACTCCTGGTCTGGGACTCCAGGCCCACAGCAACATGGTTGATCCTTCCCCTTGAAATGTCCTAGTGAAGACACACAAGGGCAATTACGGATGGGCAATAAATGCTGGCCTTGCCAGTGACACCCACATTCCATGGAAGAATAAAGAAAGAACACAGACTGTGCAAATCCCGATCAGAATCAGGAAGTTTCTCCCATAGATTAAAGTGTATGTTTACTAATTTAGACAGGAGTTTTCACCCACCTGAGGTGTGCAGCCCAGCGTCAGCTGTGTCTCCAAGCTGCTGGTTATGTGGAGATATTAATGCAGGCAGACAGGTCTTAGGTTTGGATTCAGTTGGGATTCCGTCCTCCTGATCCGAAGCTGCTCGCTCTGGTGGGCAGATCACCATCAGTTTGAGAACTGTTGTCTGGTTTTAACGCACAAACATTAGACACCACCGATTAAACCGGGCTCTCCCACTCACTAATACTGAATCATACAGGGCACTTTGTACAGGGTTCGTTCACCACCAATCTACCCCCCCTCAAACCCTGACTCCAACCCAGCCACCACATCCCCCTCACCGGAGGATCAGTAAGAGTTGTGTCAGTCTCAGTCCCCACTAGATGGAGGGGGAGTGTACGCTGGTCAGTCATAATTCCACACTCACCCCCTCAACTATCTCCCCATCTCCTACGCTATGGAGGGGACTCTCAATAAAGATGCTGTAATGCTTTGACTCTTACTGCAAAATAAATATGGTGATAGAAACAGAAGCAGGCCATTCAGCCCATCAAGACTGTTCCATCACTCAATATGATCATGCCTTTATCCATTCTATCCCCAAATGTTATTTATGTTATTATTAATCAGAAATCTATGACTCTCTGCTTTAAACATACTCAATGATTAAGCTTCTTCTGGGATAGAGAATTTACAATCCTCTGAGTAAAGAAATTTACATAGAACATAGAACATAGAACATTACAGCACAGAACAGGCCCTTCGGCCTTCGATGTTGTGCCGACCAAAATAAAAAGCAATGCCCCTCCAAACTAAACCATTCCCTTCTCCTCCATATACTTATCAACTAACCTCTTAAACGCCACCAAACTTGGCGCATCTACAACAGCTGCAGGCAGGGCATTCCACTCCCTAAACACTATTTGAGTAAAGAACCTACCTCTGATATCCGTCCTATAACTCATACCCCTTAATTTAAAGCTGTGTCCCCTCGTGCTAGCACAAATTTCTCCTCATCTCGGCCCTCAGTTGCTTCCTCATTATTTTAAAATTGTGGCCCCGGTTTCCCGCATCAACCCTGTCTATTCCTTTCAATATTTTGTAGGTTTCAATGAGATCACATCTCATTCTTCGAAATTCTAGAGAATACAGGCCCAGTTTGCCCAATCTCTCGTCATAAGACAGCCCCACCATCCCAGGAACATGTTTGATGAGATTTTGTTGTGTTCCCTCTATGATAAGGAAACCAAAGCTGCACACAGTGCTCCAAGTGCAGTCTAACAAGTTTCAATACAATTGAAGCAAGACCTCACTACTCCTTACTCAAATCCTCTTGTGATAAAGGCTAACATTCCATTAGCCTTTCTAATAGCTGGCTACAACCTTCAATGGCTTATGGACAAGGACACCCTGGTCCCTCTGCACACCTATAGAACATAGAACATTACAGTGCAGAACAGGCCCTTCGGCCTTCGATGTTGCGCCGTCCAATTATGAAAAAAAAGCAATGACCCTCCAAACTAAACCATTCCCTTCTCTTCCATAAACTTATCAACTAACCTCTTAAACGCCACCAAACTTGGTGCATCTACAACTGCTGCAGGCAGGGCATTCCACTCCCTAACCACCCTCTAGGTAAAGAACCTACCTCTGATATCCGTCCTATAACTATCACCCCTTAATTTAAAGCTGTGTCCCCTCGTGCTATGTTTTCTCATTTCTTCCCATTTTTGAAATAGAACATAGAACATAGAACAATACAGCACAGAACAGGCCCTTCGGCCTTCGATGTTGTGCCGACCAAAATAAAAAGCAATGCCCCTCCAAACGAAACCATTCCCTTCTCTTCCATATACTTATCAATTAACCTCTTAAACGCCACCAAACTTGGCCCATCTACAACAGCTGCAGGCAGGGCATTCCACTCCCTAATCACTCTTTGAGTAAAGAACCTACCTCTGATATCCGTCCTATAACTCATACCCCTTTATTTAAAGTTGTGTCCCCTCGTGCTAGCTTTTTCCATCCTAGGAAAAAGGCTATCACTGTCCACCCTATCCAAACCTCTAATCATCTTATATGCTTCAATAAGATCCCCCTTAGCCGCCTCCTTTCTAACGAAAACAACCTCAAATCCTTCAACCTCTCTTCATAGGACCTGCCCTCCATACCAGGCAACATCCTAGTAAACCCCCTCTGTACCCTCTCCAATGCCTCCACATCTTTCTTATAATGTGGCGACCAGAACTGCACACAATACTCCAAGTGCGGCCGCACTAGAGTTTTGTACAGCTGCAACATGATGCTGAGGCTCCTAAATTCAATCCCCCTACCAATAAAAGCTAAGACTCCATATGCCTTCTTAACAACTTTATCCACTTGACTGCCTACTTTCAGGAATCTATTGACACATACACCAAGATCCTTCTGTTCCTCAACACTATTAAGAGCCCTACCATTAGCCCTATACTCTACACATTTATTGTTCCTGCCAAAGTGCATTACCTCACACTTTTCCACATTAAACTCCATTTGCCACCTCTCGGCCCAGCTCTGCAACTTGTCCAAGTCACAAACTCTTGGACTCTTGTCCAAGTCACAAATACTCTGAATATCTGTTCCTCCTACCAAAGGGGACCATCTCACATTTTTCCACATTATATTCCAACTGTCATGTTTTTGATCACTCACTAATTCTGTCCAAATCTGCCTGTTGCTGCTTTACAGCGACCTCACAGCACACATTCCTGACTGACTCTGTACCATCTGCAGACCCGGAGATATTACAGTTGTTCCCCACACCCAAATCATTGATATGTATTGTGAACTGCTGGGGTTTAAGTACTGATCCTTGCCACATGCTAATACGAGAATGACCTGTACATTCCTACCCTCTGTCCTCTGCCTGTCGGCCAATCCTCAATCTTTGACAGTACATCGCATCATTTCCAATGTGCTTTTAGTTTGCTAAGTGGAGAACCTGTGGAGAACTTTATAGAACATAGAACATTACAGCACAGAACAGGCCCTTCAGCCTTCAATGTTGTGCCGACCAATTAGGAAAAAGCAATGACCCTCTAACCTAAACCATTCGATTTTCATAGAACATAGAACATAGAACATTACAGCACAGAACAGGCCCTTCAGCCTTCGATGTTGCGCCGACCAATATAAAAAGCAATGACCCTCCAAACTAAACCATTCCCTTCTCTTCCATATACTTATCAACTAACCTCTTAAACGCCACCAAACTTGGCGCATCTACAACTGCTGCAGGCAGGGCATTCCACTCCCGAACCACCCTTTGGGTAAAGATCTGACCTCTGATATCCGTCCTATAACTATCACCCCTTAATTTAAAGCTGTGTCCCCTCGGCTAGCTTTTTCCATCCTAGGAAAAAGGCTATCACTGTCCACCCTATTCTAAACCTCTAATCATCTTATATGTTTCGATCAGGTCCCCTCTTAGCCTCCTCCTTTCTAACGAAAACAACCTCAAATCCCTCAGCCTCTCCTCATAAGACCTGCCCTCCATACCAGGCAACATCCTGGTAAACCTCCTCTGTACCCTCTCCAATGCCTCCACATCTTTCTTATAATGTAGGGACCAGAACTGCACACAATACTCCAAGTGCGGCCGCACTAGAGTTTTGTACAGTTGCAACATGACGTTGCGGCTCCGAAATTCAATCCCTCTACCAATAAAAGCCAAGACTCCATATGCCTTCTTAACAACCTTCTCGACCTGACTGCCTACTTTCAGGGATCTATGCACATACACACCAAGATCCCTCTGTTCATCTAGACTACTAAGAATCCTACCATTAGCCCTATACTCTACACATTTATTATTTCTGCCATAGTGCATTACCTCACACTTTTCCACATTAAACTCCATTTGCCACCTCTCGGCCCAGCTCTGCAACTTGTCCAAGTCTCTCTGCAAACTATAACACCCATGGAAAGGTGGTTTACTGGGGTGGATTGATGGGAGGTGTGTTTACTGGGGTGGATGTATGGGAAGGTGTGCTCTAACAGGGAGGGAGGATGGTGGAAGGTGTGCTTACCTGGGGTGGATGGATGGGAAGGTGTGCTTACCTGGGGTGGATGGATGGGAAGGTGTGCTTACCTGGGGTGGATGGATGGAAAGGTGTGCTTACCTGGGGTGGATGGATGGGAAGGTGTGTTTACCTGGGGTGGATGGATGGGAAGGTGTGCTTACCTGGGGTGGATGGATGGGAAGGTGTGCTTACCTGGGGTGGATGGATGGGAAGGTGTGCTTACCTGGGGTGGATGGATGGGAAGGTGTGCTTACCTGGGGTGGATGGATGGGAAGGTGTGCTTACCTGGGGTGGGCTGGCTGTTCAGATCTTCCTCAAAGACCTGCTGCCTCAGAGCTTCAAAATTCATTGAGGGATCATCCTCTGGCAGCCCATGGGGAACCTGCCCGTCTCCGGGTCGGCACACCTCATACCTCACCCAGCGATAGCTGCAAGTAAAGAGCAAACCTCAGCGCCTTCAAACTTCACATCGCCTTCAAAATAAAATAATACCTAAGACAGCACAGCCTGCAGTAAACAGCATGAACTGGCAGCACAGACACAGTACACATAGAACATTACAGCACAGAACAGGCCCTTCGGCCTTCGATGTTGCGCCGACCAATTATGAAAAAAGCAATGCCCCTCCAAACTAAACCATTCCCTTCTCTTCCATATACTTATCAACTAACCTCTTAAACGCCACCAAACTTGGCGCATCTACAACTGCCGCAGGCAGGGCATTCCACTCCTCACCACCCTCTGGGTAAAGAACCTACCTCTGATATCCTCCTATAACTATCACCCCTTAATTTAAAGCTGTGTCCCCTCGTGCTAGCTTTCTCCATCCTAGGAAAAAAGCTATCACTGTCCACCCTATCTAAACCACTAATCTCTTATATGTTTCGATAAAGTCTCCTCTTAGCCGCCTCCTTTCTAACGAAAACACTCAAATCCCTCAGCCTCTCTTCATAGGACCTGCCCTCCATACCAGGCAACATCCTGGTAACCTCCTCTGTATCCTCTCCAATGCCAGTCATAGACAGCAGTGGGAAGTTGTGCGTGGAGCCTGAGGAGATTGGAGAGGTACTGAATAAATATTTCTCTTCGGTATTCACGCAGGGTGATGTAAATGTAGTTATGGAGAACACTGAGGTACAGGGTAGCAAACTGGAAGTATCGAAGTAGATAGGGAGGATGTGCTAGATATTCTCGAGGGTTTGAAGTTGGATAAGTCCCCTGGGCCGGACGGGATTTACCCTAGGATTCTCTGGGAGGCAAGAGAGGAGATTGCAGAGCCTCTGGCTCTGATCTTCAGGTCGTCGTTGGTTACGGGTGTGGTTCCGGAGGACTGGAGGATAGCGAATGTGGTCCCGTTGTTCAAGAAGGGGAAGAGAGACCTTCCAGGGAATTATAGGCCAGTGAGTCTTACTTCTGTGGTGGGCAAAGTATTGGAGAGAATAATTAGGGATAGGATTTATAGTTATTTAGAGAGTAATGAATTGATTGGAGATAGTCAGCATGGTTTTGTGAAGGGTAGGTCGTGCCTTACTAACCTCATTGAGTTTTTTGAAAAAGTGACTAAGGAGGTGGATGGGGGTAAGGCGGTTGATGTGGTATATATGGACTTTAGTAAGGCGTTTGATAAGGTGGCCCATGGAAGACTTCTGCAGAAAATGCAGATGTATGGGATAGAGGGTGATTTAGCTAATTGGGTTAGGAATTGGCTAGCAGATAGAAGACAGAGGGTGGTGGTTGATGGGAGATATTCATCTTGGAGTTCGGTGACAAGTGGTGTACCTCAGGGGTCTGTTTTGGGGCCCCTGCTGTTTGTAATTTTTATAAATGATCTGGATGAGGGTATTGAAGGATGGATTAGTAAATTTGCAGATGACACTAAAGTCGGTGGAGTGGTAGATAGTGAAGAGGGGTGTTATAGTTTGCAGAGGGACTTGGACAAGTTGCAGAGCTGGGCCGAGAGGTGGCAAATGGAGTTTAATGTGGAAAAGTGTGAGGTAATGCACTATGGCAGAAATAATAAATGTGTAGAGTATAGGGCAAATGGTAGGATTCTTAGTAGTCTAGATGAACAGAGGGATCTTGGTGTGTATGTGCATAGATCCCTGAAAGTAGGCAGTCAGGTCGAGAAGGTTGTTAGGAAGGCATATGGAGTCTTGGCTTTTATTGGTAGAGGGATTGAATTTCGGAGCCGCAACGTCATGTTGCAACTGTACAAAACTCTAGTGCGGCCGCACTTGGAGTATTGTGTGCAGTTCTGGTCCCCACATTATAAGAAAGATGTGGAGGCATTGGAGAAGGTACAGAGGAGGTTTACCAGGATGTTGCCTGGTATGGAGGGCAGGTCTATGAAGGAGAGGCTGAGGGATTTGAGGTTGTTTCGTTAGAAAGGAAGGCGACTAAGAGGGGACCTGATCGAAACATATAAGATGATTAGAGGTTTAGATAGGTTGGACAGTGATAGCCTTTTTCTTAAGGTGGAAAAAGCTAGCACAAGGGGACACAGCTTTAAATTAAGGGGTGATAGTTATAGGACGGATATCAGAGGCAGGTTCTTTACCCAAAGGGTGGTTCGGGAGTGGAATGCCCTGCCTGCAGCAGTTGTAGATGCGCCAAGTTTGGTGGCGTTTAAGAGGTTAGTTGATAAGTATATGGAAGAGAAGGGAATGGTTTAGTTTGGAGGGGCATTGCTTTTTATTTTGGTCGGCACAACATCGAAGGCCGAAGGGCCTGTTCTGTGCTGTAAT
The DNA here is from genome assembly GCA_024679065.1 of Sphyrna mokarran. Classification (NCBI taxonomy): domain Eukaryota; kingdom Metazoa; phylum Chordata; class Chondrichthyes; order Carcharhiniformes; family Carcharhinidae; genus Sphyrna; species Sphyrna mokarran. The sequence goes on from JAGIQG010000032.1 coordinate 1,271,331, forward strand.
GTTCTATGTTCTATCTTTCTTATAACGTGGGGACCAGAACTGCACATATACTCCAAGTGCGGCCGCACTAGAGTTTTGTACAGTTGCAACATGACGTTGTGGCTCTGAAATTCAATCCCCCTACCAATAAAAGCTAAGACTCCGTATGCCTTCTTGACAACCTTATCGACTTGACTGCCTACTTTCAGGGATCTATCCACAAATACACCAAGATCCCTCTGTTCATCAACACTAATAAGAACCCTACCATTAGCCCTATACTCTACACATTTAGTATTCCTGCCAAAGTGCATTACCTCACACTTTTCCACATTAAACTCCATTTGCCACCTCTCAGCCCAGCTCTGCAACTTGTCCAAGTACAGTTCCCCTGACAGCACACACACAGTACACTGTACAGTTCCCACTGGCAGTACAGATACAGTACACTGTACAGGCCCATTGGCAGTACAGATACAGTACACTGTACAGTCCCCCTGACAGTACAGATACAGTACACTGTACAGTCCCCCTGACAGTACAGATACAGTACACTGTACAGTCCCCCTGACAGTACAGATACAGTACACTGTACAGTCCCCCTGACAGTACAGATACAGTACACTGTACAGTCCCCCCTGAGAGCACAGACACAGTACACTGTACTGTTCCCACTTATGACCACAATATTTATTTAGCTAGTCCAGTTAAAATTCTGGTCAATGGTCACCCCCAGTATTTTGATAGTGGGGATTCCGCGATAATAATGTTATTGAGTGTCATGGGGCGATAGTTAGATTCTCTCTGCTGGAGATGATCATTGCTGGGCATTTGTGTGGCACCTGGATCTTGTCCAGTTCTTGCTGCTTTTGGACATGGACTGCTTCAGCATATGGGGAACTGTGAATGGTGCTGAACATCACGCGAACATCCCCACTAACGACCTCACGATGGAAGGATAAATGAGTTCTAATTTTTTTTAGGAATTCTAACAGCAATTCCATGTTTCAGGACTTTTGCAATGTATTTTCAGTTCAATCACAAAATTTGATCTGCAAGTTTCCTGCCACAGGTATACAATAATATTACACAGTCCATGTAAAGACAAAATCCTACCTTCATCCTTCATGCTAAATGGTTAGAGTGGCCCAGCATATTCCCCCACTCCACCATTATCCCCCAGGATAGGGGGGTAATAATGGAAATAGCATAACATGTCAAGGACAGTGCCAGAATGATCTTAAATGAGAGACAGTAGAGCAGAAACAACATATTATTCAAGCTGCCAACTCTAATTGGACATAATGCAGGAGATGTCCCAGGAAGGGGCATCACAAGAGGTTGGCAGCATGCGAGTGAGAAAGAAAAACACAACAAAGCCTCCATCAAACCCATTGCAAAAGCCCATTTCATTCCAGCTGAAACTTTGTAATGCCTTCAATAAGATCATGAGGTGGGCCTCTTGGAGTATGAGCTCCCTGATTTAGGGAATGGTTGACTTTCCAATCAGGGAGTCTCACCTGAGTGTCAGGGTTATTGACACTGCATTCTGATTATATACCTGAAACACTCTTAGGAGTGAATAAAGAGAATCTGGTGAAGGAATGCCAGTCTCGGAGGAGTTATTTCAAACTTTCTGTATAAATCCTCTCCCAGTCACACAATACTTCCATGTTTTTAAAATCAGCTGAAACTAAATACATCTCGATAACGTCCAACCCAGTGACTTGTCAATGGATTATGAAGATTTGAATGTAGATACAAGAACAGCCCATATAAACTTCTGCAGTGACTTCTATTACAAATCCTTGGAGAAAGTTTCCTATTGTGCATGTTCCTGAGTGAGAAACTTATCCCTTTTGTGTTGAGTAGACTTGATGATCCCAATCAGTGCAGCATTGTCTATGCCCCCGAGGCAGTGACAATAGCCTAAATGGGAAACTGGAGAAACAAGTAAATGCTTCCAGCAAAGTACTGCAGAAGCTGTACCAGATCACGCCCAGGAGTGAGTGCAATGCCTTGCCTGAGGATGGAATTAAAAAACTTCTAAAAAAAATTGCAGTCACTTGTCTGAAATAAAACCAGAAAAACCCAGCAAGTCTGGCGGTGTCTGTGGAAAGGAAAGCAGAATTGCCGGAATTCCCCAACTCATTTCTGAATGGAAAGCAGTTCTGACGGTGCTGTTCCCACTGCCAGAACAGTGTAAACATAGATAACCACAGCATAAACCTTTGGCCCACAAGTTGCACTGATCATATCCCTACCTACCAGGCCTATCTATAATCTTCAATCCCATTAATCCATAACCCTCAATAGGGTTTAAACTTACACCTGATTCTACAACTCATTCATGCTGCAGAAGTGACAGTCTCTCCATCACTTAACAGACTCGGAGCTGAATTGTCCATCCACCCTCAGATATTGGGTTCGAAGGTCAGAGCGTCATAAACAAGACGACACCAAGATTGGCTGGGTGGTTAAGAGTGTTGATGTTTATTGCAAGGGGAATGGAATATAAAAGTTGGGAGTTTTGCTACAACTACACCGGACCTCGGTGAGACCACATCGAGAGTTAGGGAACAGTTCTGATCTCCTTCTTTAGGAAAGATACAATTACATTTGAGGCATTGCAGAGGAGGTTCACTTGACTGATTGCTGGGATGAGGGGATTATCTAACGAAGGAACATGTCAGGCTGGGTCTGTATCCATTTGGAATTTAAAAGATTGAGAGATGATTTTATTGAAACATATAAAATCCTAATGGGAGGAGTTGACAGGGTGGATGCTGAGAGGATCTTTCCTCTTGTGGAGAGACTGGAGTCAGAGATCACTGTTTAAAATAAGCAGTCTCCCCATTTTTGTTGGAGATGAGAAGATTTATTCTCCCTGTGAGGACTGTGAATCATTGAAACTCTCTTCCCAGAGAGCTTTGGGGCAAGGTCACGGTGGTGGAGGGGGGAGGTGGAGGGGGGAGGTGGAGGGGGGAGGTGGAGGGGGGTGGGGGGGGGTGGGGGAGGGGAGTGCTGGTGGAATGTCGAGTTGAGGCAACAATCAGATCAGGCTTGATTATTTGAATGGCAGGCAAGGTTGAGGGCTGAATGGCCTCCTGCTCCTAACTTGTATGTTTGTCTGATGGAGCGCCGCACTTCAGGGAACATATAGAATATAGAACATAGAACATTACAGCGCAGAACAGGCCCTTCAGCCTTCGATGTTGCGCCGACCAATTAGGAAAAAGCAATGACCCTCTAACCTAAACCATTCCCTCTTCATCCATAAACTTATCTACTAACCTCTTAAACGCCACCAAACTTGGCGCATCTACAACTGCAGCAGGCAGGGCATTCCATACCCTTACCACCCTCTGGTAAAGAACCTACCTCTGACATCCGTCCTATAACTACCACCCCTTAATTTAAAGCTATGTCCCCTCGTGCTAGCTTTCTCCATCCTGGGAAAAAGGCTATCACTGTCCACCCTATCTAAACCTCTAATCATCTTATAGGTTTCAATAAGGTCTCCTCTTAGCCACCTTCTTTCTAACGAAAACAACCTCAAATCCCTCAGCCTCTCTTCATAAGACCTGCCCTCCATACCAGGCAACATCCTGGTAAACCTCCTCTGTACCCTCTCCAATGCCTCCACCTCTTTCTTATAATGTGGGGACCAGAACTGCACACAATACTCAAGTGCGGCCGCACTAGAGTTTTGTACAGTTGCAACATGACGTTGCGGCTCCGAAATTCAATCCCCCTACCAATAAAAGCTAAGACTCCGTATGCCTTCTTAACAACCTTATCGACTTGATTGCCATCTTTCAGGGATCTATGCACACATACACCAAGATCCCTCTGTTCATCAACACTATTAAGAGTCCTACCATTAGCCCCATACTCTACACATTTGTTATTCCTGCCAAAGTGAATTACCTCACACTTTTCCACATTAAACTCCATTTGCCACCTCTCGACCCAGCTCTGCAACTTGTCCAAGTCTCTCTGCAAACTATAACACCCCTCTTCACTATCTACTACTCCACCGACTTTAGTGTCATCTGCAAATTTACTAATCCATCCTTCAATACCCTCATCCAGATCATTTATAAAAATTACAAACAGCAGGGGCCCCAAAACAGATCCCTGAGGTACACCCCTCTTCACTATATACCACTCCACCGACTTTGGTGTCATCCGCAAATTTACTAATCCATCCTTCAATATCATTTATAAAAATTACAAACAGCAGGGGCCCCAAAACAGATCCTTGAGGTACACCACTTGTAACCGAACTCCACGATGAATAACTTCTATCAACCACCACCCTCTGTCTTCTATCAGCTAGCCAATTCCTAATCCAATTAGCTAAATCACCCTCAATCCCATACGTCTGCATTTTCTGCAGAAGCCTTCCATGGGCCACCTCATCGAATGCCTTACTAAAGTCCATATATACCACATCAACTGCCTTACCCCCATCCACCTCTTTGGTCACTTTTTCAAAAAACTCAATAAGGTTAGTAAGGCACGACCTACCCTTCACAAACCATGCTGACTATCCCCAATCAATTCATTTCTCTCTAAATAACTATAAATCCTATCCCTAATAATTCTCTCCAATACCTTGCCCCCAACAGAAGTAAGACTCACTGGCCTATAATTCCCTGGAAGGTCTCTCTTCCCCTTCTTAAACAATGGGACCACATTCGCTATCCTCCAGTCCTCCGGCACCACACCCGTAACCAACGAGGACCTGAAGATCAGAGCCAGAGGCTCTGCAATCTCCTCTCTTGCCTCCCCGAGAATCCTAGGGTAAATCCCGTCCGGCCCAGGGGACTTATCCAACTTCAAACCCTCGAAAATTTCTAGCACATCCTCCCTATCTACTACAATACTTCCCAATTTGCAACCCTGTACCTCAGTGTTCTCCATAGCTACATTTCCAGCACTCTGCGTGAATACCGAAGAGAAATAGTTATTCAGTGCCTCACCAATCTCTTCAGGCTCCACGCACAACTTCCCACTGCTGTCTATGACTGGCCCTAATCTTGCCCTAACCAATCTTCTATTCTTAACATATCTAAAGAAAGCTTTAGGATTCTCCTTGATCCTATCAGCCAAAGTCTTCTTGTGTCCTCTTTTAGCTCTCCTCAACTCACTCTTTAGCTCCCTCCTGGCTAATCTATAGCTATCCATTGCACTAACTGAGCCTTCAAGCCTCATCCTGACATAAGCCTCCTTTTTCCTTTTAACCAGCAAATTAACTTTTTTAGTACACCATGGTTCCCTTACTCGACCATTTCCTCCTTGCCTGACAGGGACATACTTATCAAGGACTCGCAGTAGCTGCTCCTTGAATAAGCTCCACATTTCAGATATTCCCAGTCCCTGTAGTTTCCTAGTCCAACCTATGCACCCTAATTCCCTCCTTATGGCCTCATAATTACCATTCCCCCAGCTATAACTACTGCCCCCAGTAGTCATGCCTATCCTTATCCATCACTAAGGTGAACTTATCCGAATTGTACCTTACTGTCTGAAGAGTAATACAGAGGAGGAGCCACACTCTTGGAAGAACAGTGCTGAGGGAGTGTGCTGGATGGTCAGTATTGAGGAAGAGTTACACAGTCCAAGGGGGAGAACTGTTACACTGCCGGAGAGTTTATACTAATGGATAGTTGCACCTCCGTAGCTTCAGTTCATAGGGGTGGCTGCACTTTCACAGGATCAGTGCTAAGGGAGAGCTGCACTGTCTGAGGCGCAGAACCAAGGAGTATTGCACTGACAAGGCAGGCAGCATGGAGGGAGAACTGCGTTGTCAGAGATCCAATATTGCATTGTCAAAGGGACAGTTTTAAAGAGTCCTGTCCTACTCTGGGGGTAGGGAAATTACATCGATTATACAGCACAGAAACAGGCCACTCAGCCCAAACTTACCATGACTGTGCTCCTTCACTCCATACTTCACTGCTGCCATCTCTAAATCTACCACCTTTCTCCCTCACACACCTGGCTAGCTCACCTTTACACATATCTTTACTGTTTGCTGCAACTGCTCCCTGTGATGCTGAGTTCTCATCACTCTGAATAAAGAAGTTCAGTTTGTGGAGCTCTGGCTCTGTCTGCTCAGGCACATGGACACAGCAGATCCCAGCAGCACTGTTTTGAAGAACAGCAAATGAATTCTCCCAATATCCTGAACAATATTTATTCCCCCAACCAACACCTCACACTGATTATCGCGACTGAATCACATTGTTGTCTGTGGGATCATGCTGTGTACAAATTGGCAGCCGAATATCCTGCACTGAAAAGTGTTTTGGCACCGTACAGACATATTGTTGTAGCTTCACCATACACAGCATCCAGTCTTCCCACTGTTCCACGATTGAAATCCTGTCCCTGTACTGAAATGACTCTTACACAGTGTCTGAGTCTTCCCACTATACACAGTCAGGGGGCAATGCAGAATCATAGAATATCTACAGAGCAGAAAGAGGCCATTCGGCCCATTGAGTCTGCACCAACACCAATCCTACCCAGGCCCCATTCCCGAATTTACCCTAGCTAGTCTTCCTGATACTAAGGGGCAATTTAGCATGGCCAATCCGCCTCACATGCACATCTTTGGAATGCTGAGGAGGAGACAGCTGGAAAGCAGTTCAGGAAGGCAGCTCACCTCCCAGGATGCTGGGGCTAGCCAGCGACGTCCATATCTCATAAATGAACATAAACAGGCGGAGGCAGGTTAGTGGAGAGGTCAACAAGATAGCAGGTCGAGTATAATGTGGGGAAACCTGAGGCAGTAACAACTAGAAAGGGGACATAGCTTTAAATTGAGGGATGTCAGAGATAGGTTCTTTACTCAGAGGGTAGTAAGGGCGTGGAATGCCCTGCCTGCAGCAGTTGTGGACTCGCCAACTTTAAGGGCGTTCAAATGGTCAGTGAATAGGCATTTGGAATAGATTAGGTTAGAGGGTCATTAGATTGGTTCCACTGGTTGGCGCAACATTGAGGGCCGAAGGGCCTGTACTGTGCTGTAATGTTCTATGTTGATAGTCAAAGAGACTTGGGTATGTCTGTACAGCAAGGAACTAAGAAGGCAAGTGGCATATTGGCCTTTACTGTGAGCAGCCTGGAGTACAAGAATAGAGGAATCTTGCTCCCATTGTTTAGATCACAGCTGGATTAGTGTGTGTGTATTTGGTCTTGATATGCACACAGTACAGAAAAGGTTCATAGATAAGAGATCAGAGAACCGTATAGTGCAGAAAGAGGCCCTCCGGCCTAACGAGTCTGCACTGACCACAATCCCACCCAGGCCCTACTCACATATCCTTACACATTATACCCACTAATCCCTCTAACCTACACATCCCTGGACACTAAGGGGCAATTTTAGCAAGGTCAATCAACCTAACCCGTACACCTTTGGACTGTGGCGGGGAACTGGAGTACCCAGAGGAAATCCACGCAGACATGAGGGAGAATGTGGAAACTTCACACAGACAGTGACCTGATCCAGGAATCGAACCCAGGTCCCTGGAGCTGTGAAGCAGCAGTGCTAACCCACGGTGCTGTCGTGCTGCCCACTGATGCCTGGGATGAGGGGGTTGTTCTATGACGCAAGGCTGGAATCCACTCGCTCAATCTCTCTCTTTCAGACACTAATTAAAATCTATCTCTACAGACAAGGGTCAGTCACCTCATAGCTCCTTATTTGTGTCAGTATTAATGAGTGGCTGCTAACTGCCCTGTGAAAGATCTTGGGATGGTTTTATGATGTTATGAGAATGTGACTTGCTGGTTTTTGTACCTTACCGGACACACTTCCTGGCTCCAGGGCAGCTCTGAATCAGGTTCTGGATGGTGGGGTGAGAGAAGCCAAAGAAATCTGCCCCAGACGGCACCAAGTTGACAAATGGCTTTCCGCTGGGTGGAGACAGAAAAGCAGAAACACGTTTACAAATCAACTGTCCAGAGTTGCTGGCCATTGCACAAAAATGAATTGAAATTTGTGCCCAGAGTGAAGATAGTTTGCCCCATTTCCCTGAGCATCCTTCACATTTAGCCCAGTTCAGTCACTCAGTATCCAGACCCAAACATCAGACCAACTGTCCCCACCATTCCCAACCTGTGCACCTCAAAGCCGATACCATTACCGACCCAGATCCCAGGAACACGAACCAACAGGAACACGAACCAATACTTACCATGCCACGACAATCGCTTTCAATAGGCTGGCGTGACAGGCTGAGGCAGAGCTGGCAACCAGTGCATTCTGAGGGTCATCTTCAGGAGTGATCTCAAACTGTTAAACACAAACATGCAGTCAAATCCTTTCCTCCTTGCTGCGCTGGTAATTCTCACTCTACAGACATCACAATTGCTTTCCGCCTATTCGGGTGTGAGAATAAGTGAAACCCAACGCAGAATGTTCCAGACTGTGACTAAAGGGCAAAAGAATAACTAAGGAGAGAGTAGGGCCTCTTAAGGATCAATAAGATCATCCATCTGCGGATCCATCAGATGGGTGAGATCCACTATACAATCCACAAGTGAACAAGGTGAAACGTAGCTTCCCTGTTTTAATGTGACTTAGTACTTTCATTTAAACTGATTTGTGAAGCATAATTCAATCTAGTCATAAGTGTTCTGAAGAATCCAAACCATTAAACCCAGTGAGTTGCAGCAGCTTGATATGTTTTCCTGACAGCCAAGTGCCTGCAGTTTGACCTTGTTTCCAAAGTAGATTGCCTATATTACCAGTAGATGTGTTATTCAATCAGAATATTGCTTTCCAAAAAAACATCTGGATACCAATTTAACTTTTTTAAACCTGAAATTTTTAATTTCTAATCTTATTACTGCAGTGGGTGATTCAAGTGAATTTTGAAAATGACTTGCAAAAAAAAGTTTTGGTTAGAGGATCATTAGATTGGTTCCACTGGTCGGTGCAACATCGAGGGCCAAAAGGCCTGTACTGTGCTATAATATTCTATCCTAAATGAGTACTTCTCATCAGTATGTAATATTGAGAAAGGCATGAATATTAAGAAACTTGGGGAAATAAATACTGGTGTCTTGAGGAGTGTACATATAACAGCATTAAATGATACCAACATTGGTGGCATAGTGGACAGTGAAGAAGGTTATCTCAAATGACAACGGAATCTTGATCAATTGGGCCAGTGGGCTGACGAATGGCAGATGGAGTTTAATTTCAATAAGTGTGAGGTGATGCATTTTGGTAGACGGAACCAGGGCAGGACTTACTCAGTTAATGGTAAGGCATTGGGGGGAAGCTATAGAACAAAGAGAACTAGGGGTACAGGCTTATAGCTCCTTGAAAGTGGAGTCACAGGTGGACAGAGTGGTAAAGAGGGCACTCAGCATGTTTGATTTCATCAGTCAGAACACTGAATACAGGAGTTGGGACATCTTGTTGAAGTTGTACAAGACATTCCTAAGGCCCCACTTGAAATACTATGTACAGTTCTGGTCACCCTATTACAGAAAGGATATTATTAAACTAAAAGAGTGCAGAAAAAATTTACTAAGATGCTACTGGGACTTGATGGATTGAGTTATAAGCACAGGCTGGGTAGATTGGGACTTTTTTCTCTAAAACATAGAAGGCTGAGGGGTGAGCCTATCGAGGTCTATAAAATAATGAGGGGCACAGATCAACTAGATAGTCAGCACATTTTCTCAAAAGTAGGAGAGTACCAGAAGGACATGGAGACTCTGGAGAGAGTGCAGAGGAGGTTTACCAGGATGCTGCCTGGTGTGGAAGGTCTGAGTTACGAGGAGAAGTTAGGCAAATTGGGGCTGTTTTCCTTAGAAAGACATAGACATAGAGGAGATCTAATAGATTTTGAGGGGTATAAATAAACAGGGTTAAGCTTTTTCCTAGGATGGACTCGAATAGCACGAGCGGTCACGGGCTTAGGGTGAAGGGGGGTAAGGTATAATTTGGATGCTAGAGGGAGTTTTTTCACACAGAGGGTGGTGGGGGTATGGAATGTGCTGCCAAGTAAAGTGTTAAACAGGCACTCCGGAGTTATTTAAGAAACACTTAGATGGGCACATGAACAGAATGGGAACGGAGGGGTATAGAAAACTGATTTAAAATAGGGACCGTGAGCCTTGGGAGTCCCTGGGAAGTGTGTAAATAGATGATGATATTGATGTACTTGTTTTTATCCTACAGGTGCTTTGGTCCACCTTGTTGTCTAACGAGGGGCATACACGTGATGGGTCGTGAGAGGGCTGCTCTTGGATTTTTTAAGAGTATCCTAGTGCTTCACGTCGTTGGTGTACGCTTGACCTGGACCATTTGATGGGCAACACGACAGCTCAGTGACTATCGCTGTGCTGTGCAGATACATGGATTCGGGCCTGTGTCTATGGGAGTTTGTGCATTCTCCCCGTGCTTGCGTGGGTTTTCTCTGGGAGCTCCGGTTTCCTCCCACATCCCAAAGATGTGCTCTTAGGCTAACTGGCAAAACAAATTCTCCCTAAATTGTCTCAAATTTGATTTTTAATCCACAGATCTATAAACATGGACAGGGATAGCGGGTAGAGGTGGGAACATTGAGGTGATGGCACGGGCTCACTGAGCCGAAGGGTCTGTTTCCCGTGCTGTTTTGTTCTTTGAGTCTAAAACTAGAGGGCATAGGTTTAAGTTGAGAGGAGAGAGATACAAAATGGTCCAGAGCAGCAATTTTTTCACATAAAGGATGGAGCCAGACCAGGTGTTAGGCTTGGAAGTTGGTGAACATTTTGGTGATAGTGACCACAGTTCGGTTACCTTCACCTTAGTGATGGATAGGGATAGGCATGAAGCTGAGGGCAGTAGTTATAGTTGGGGGAAGGGTAATTATGAGGCCATCAGGAGAGAATTAGGGTGCATAGATTGGACTAGGAAACTACAGGGGCTGGGAACATCTGGAATGTGGAGCTTATTCAAGGAGCAGCTGCTGCAAGTCCTTGATAAGTATGTCCCTGTCAGGCAAGGAGGAAATGGTCGAGTAAGAGAACCTTAGTGTACTAAAAAAGTGGATTCGCTGGTTAAAAGGAAAAAGGAGGCTTATGTCAGGATGAGGCTTGAAGGCTCAGTTAGTGCAATGGACAGCTATAGATTAGCCACGAGGGAGCTAAAGAGTGAATTGAGGAGAGCTAAGAGGGGACACGAGAAGACTTTGGCTGATAGGATTAAGGAGAATCCTAAAGCTTTCTTCAGATATGTTAAGAATAGAAGATTAGTTAGGACAAGATTAGGGCCAGTCATAGACAGCAGTGGGAAGTTGTGCGTGGAGCCTGAAGAGATTGGAGAGGCACTGAATAAATATTTCTCTTCGGTATTCACGCAGGGTGATGTAAATGTAGTTATGGAGAACACTGAGGTACAGGGTAGCAAACTGGAAAGTATTGAAGTAGATAGGGAGGACGTGCTAGATATTCTCGAGGGTTTGAAGTTGGATAAGTCCCCTGGGCCGGACGGGATTTACCCTAGGATTCTCTGGGAGGCAAGAGAGGAGATTGCAGAGCCTCTGGCTGTGATCTTCAGGTCGTCGTTGGTTACGGGTGTGGTTCCGGAGGACTGGAGGATAGCGAATGTGGTCCCATTGTTCAAGAAGGGGAAGAGAGACCTTCCAGGGAATTATAGGCCAGTGAGTCTTACTTCTGTTGTGGGCAAAGTATTGGAGAGAATTATTAGGGATAGGATTTATAGTTATTTAGAGAGAAATGAATTGATTGGGGATAGTCAGCATAGTTTTGTGAAGGGTAGGTCGTGCCTTACTAACCTCATTGAGTTTTTTGAAAAAGTGACCAAAGAGGTGGATGGGGGTAAGGCGGTTGATGTGGTATATATGGACTTTAGTAAGGCGTTTGATAAGGTGGCCCATGGAAGACTTCTGCAGAAAATGCAGATGTATGGGATAGAGGGTGATTTAGCTAATTGGGTTAGGAATTGGCTAGCAGATAGAAGACAGAGGGTGGTGGTTGATGGGAGATATTCATCGTGGAGTTCGGTGACAAGTGGTGTACCTCAGGGGTCTGTTTTGGGGCCCCTGCTGTTTGTAATTTTTATAAATGATCTGGATGAGGGTATTGAAGGATGGATTAGTAAATTTGCAGATGACACTAAAGTCGGTGGAGTGGTAGATAGTGAAGAGGGGTGTTATAGTTTGCAGAGAGACTTGGACAAGTTGCAGAGCTGGGCCGAGAGGTGGCAAATGGAGTTTAATGTGGAAAAGTGTGAGGTAATTCACTTTGGCAGGAATAATAAATGTGTAGCGTATAGGGCTAATGGTAGGATTCTTAATAGTGTTGATGAACAGAGGGATCTTGGTGTATATGTGCATAGATCCCTGAAAGTAGGCAATCAAGTCGATAAGGTTGTTAAGAAGGCATATGGAGTCTTAGCTTTTATTGGTAGGGGGATTGAATTTCGGAGCCGCAACGTCATGTTGCAACTGTACAAAACTCTAGTGCGGCCGCACTTGGAGTATTGTGTGCAGTTCTGGTCCCCACATTATAAGAAAGATGTGGAGGCATTGGAGAGGGTACAGAGGAGGTTTACCAGGATGTTGCCTGGTATGGAGGGCAGGTCTTATGAAGAGAGGCTGAGGGATTTGAGGTTGTTTTCGTTAGAAAGGAGGCGGCTAAGAGGGGACCTGATCGAAACATATAAGATGATTAGAGGTTTAGATAGGGTGGACAGTGATAGCCTTTTTCCTAGGATGGAGAAAGCTAGCACGAGGGGACACAGCTTTAAATTAAGGGGTGATAGTTATAGGACGGATATCAGAGGTAGGTTCTTTACCCAAGGGTGGTTCGGGAGTGGAATGCCCTGCCTGCAGCAGTTGTAGATGCGCCAAGTTTGGTGGCGTTTAAGAGGTTAGTTGATAAGTATATGGAAGAGAAGGGAATGGTTTAGTTTGGAGGGGCATTGCTTTTTATATTGGTCGGCGCAACATCGAAGGCCGAAGGGCCTGTTCTGTGCTGTAGTGTTCTATGTTCTATGTTCTACGAGAGTGCCTGGAACAAGCTGCCAGAAGTAGTAGTAGAGGCGGGTACAATTTTGTCTTTTAAAAAGCATGTAGACAGTTACGTGGGTAAGGTGGCCAAATGAACATAGAACATAGCGCAGTACAGGCCCTTCGGCCTTCGATGTTGCACCAGCCGGTGGACCCTCTAACCTAAACTATTCCAATATCATCCATATGCCTATCCACCGAACATTTGAATGCCCCCAAAGTAGGCGAGTCCACAAATGCTGCAGGCAGGGCATTCCATGCTCTCACCACCCTCTGTGTAAAGAACCTGCCTCTGACATCCGTCCTATAACTACCACCTCTTAATTTAAAGTTATGTCCCCTCGTGTTGGTCATCACCATCCGAGGAAAAAGGCTCTCACTCTCCACCCTATCCAGTCCTTTGATCATCTTATACGCCTCAATTAGGTCACCGCGTAACCTTCTTCTCTCTAATGAAAATAACCTCAGGTCCCTCAGCCTTTCCTTATAAGGCCTTCCCACCATACCAGGCAACATCCTGGTAAACCTCCTCTGCACCCTTTCCAATGCTTCCACATCTTTCTTATAATGCGGCGACCAGAACTGTACGTAATACTCAAAGTGCGGCCGCACCAGAGTTTTGTACAGTTGTAACATAACCTCACGGCTCCTAAATTCAATCCCTCTACCAATAAAAGCTAACACACCGTACGCCTTCTTAACAACTTTATCAACCTGGTGCCAACTTTCAAAGAGCTATGTACTTGTACCCCAAGATCCCTCTGCTCGACAACACTATTAAGAGTCCTTCCATTAACCCTATATTTCATATACCTGTTATTCCTACCCAAGTGAATCACCTCACACTTATCCGTATTGAATTCCATTTGCCACCTCACGGCCCAGCTCTGCAACCTATCTATGTCCCTCTGCAAACTCTAACATCCATCCTCGCTGTCTACAACTCCCCCCACTTTGGTATCGTCAGCAAATTTACTAATCCAACCCTCTACACCCTCATCTAGTTCATTTATAAAAATGACAAACAGCAGTGGCCCCAAAACAGATCCTTGAGGTACACCACTTGTAACTGCACTCCAGGTTGAATATTTCCCATCAACCAACACCCTCTGTCTTCTATCAGCTAGCCAATTCCTAATCCAAACTGCTAAATCACCTTCAATCCCATGCATCTGCACTTTCTGCAGTAGCCTACCATGGGGAACCTTATCAAACGCTTTGCTAAAATCCATATACACTATATCAACTGCCTTACCCTTATCTACCTCTTTGGTCATCTCCTCAAAAAACTCAATAAGGTTTGTGAGGCACGACCTACCTTTCACAAAACCGTGTTGACTATCCCTAATCAATTTATTCCTCTCTAGATGCTTATAAATCCTATCCCTTATAATTCTTTCCAAGACCTTGCCCACAACAGAAGTCAGGCTCACCGGTCTATAATTTCCAGGATGGTCCCTACTCCCTTTTTGAACAAAGGGACAACATTTGCCATCCTCCAGTCTTCCGGCACTATACCTGTAGCCAACGACGACATGAAGATCAAAGCCAAAGGCTCTGCAATCTCCTCTCTAGCCTCCCAGAGAATCCTAGGGTAAATCCCCTCTGGCCCAGGGGACTTATCAATTTTCATACCCTCAAGATTCGCTAACACCTCCTCCTTATGAACCTCAATCCTACCCAGTCTACAACTGGTATCGCAGTATTCTCCCCGGCAACACTGTCTTTCTCCTGCGTGAATACTGACGAAAAATACTCATTCAGTGTCTCTCCTATCTCCTCACACAACTCCACGCACAACTTCCCACTGCTATCTCTGACCGGCCCTAATCTTGCCCTAACCAATCTTTTATTATTTATGTACCTGTAAAAAGCTTTAGGATTCTCCTTAATCCTATCCGCCAATGTGGGCAATTGGGGTGGCTTGATGGTTAAAAAAAAGGCTGGCATAGTCAACTTAGGTCGAAGGGCCTGTTTCCATGCTGTAAACCTCTACAATTAGAACATTTTGGGCTGCTCGCACTAGTGAGATCTTCCAGTCCTGCTGACAGCGTACCCTCGCTGTAAGTTTCACGGCACCGAGCTATGCATTCAGCAGGAAACCATGTTGACAATGGCAGGAACTAGAAGATCCCTCCGCCAGCAGCCTCCACAAGACACACAGCGGGAGCTCAGAAACACCAGCTCTGTGTATGTGGCACACATCACGTGGGGCCCCACATGTGGCACACATCACGTGGGGCCCCACATGTGGCACACATCACGTGGGACCCCACATGTGGCACACATCACGTGGGACCCCACATGTGGCACACATCACGTGGGACCCCACATGTGGCACACATCACGTGGGACCCTTGTGTAGAATATTGAAACTGGTCTCGGAACATTGCTCTCAAGGTTAGAGCACAGGTCACTTCCATTTTGGCCTGACTGATATACTCAATATCTATCTCAAACTACATTAACAGAGACAAATTAAAAGCCGTATATGCATTAGACACATCCAAACCATTACAGCTCACTCGCACCACCATTATCAGATAGTTGCAAACTCATCATCAGACAGTGCATCGCCATCCAATCATACCTGAACCACCCAGTACAGCACCCCCCATATCACCATTACAGGATACTTGCCCCATCCACAACAGGAGAGCATTACAGGCATCCATACCATCACAAGGCACCCATGTCATCACAGGGCAGCCACAGTAGGGTGTTCACATCATTACACAGCACTCAGTCTCATACACGGTGCTTTATTAAAATGTTGCCCTAAAATAACATCTCTGTCATTCACACCCAATGATAGTTTGAGAGAGTTGTGTGTTTTGAAATACCTGTGGTCCAGTTCCACCATCTTTGATCTGACAGGTGTACAGGCACTTGTGGTTTGGGTTCTTCATACTGGCGTAAACCCGGGTGCTGCAAAACCCCACGGGGTAGATGGCAGTCTCATCACAGAACCCCGAGCGATCCGCAATTATCTAACAGTCAAAAGAATGAAGCTCAATGTGAAATCAATCATTCCAAATGGCAGATCATTACAGAAAGGTGCACAGCACAAGAACGGGCTCTGATTGGGCACTGACCAGCGGTGCTATGCTTTAGCCAAATAAGGGTGACCATTAGGTTAACCCGCTTCCTCCCCCGAACAGTGAGCTGTGGATTGCACTCCAAGTGCTTCTTCAGAGGTGAAACACGTTAACTACCTCAAAGTGAACTGCACATTTGATGCTTGAGTCTCCACATGTGCTGATCTCCTCCCCAACATCTTCTCTGACTTTTATTTCTACAGATACTATCAGTTCCAAGGAACCCCTCATTCATACACCAGCCCAGAAGGATACCATCCGAGTGGGTTCAAATCTCTCTCCAGAGACCTGAGCACAAAATGCAGGCATTATTGACAGTCTTGGGTGTCATCCTCAGGCTGTGATGTTAAATCATAGAATCGAGCAGCGCGGTAGCACAGTGATTAACACTGCTGCCTCAGAGCGCCAGGAACCCGGGTTCAATTCCCGGCTTGGGTCACTGTCTGTGTGCAGTTTGCACATTCTCCTCATGTCTGCATGGGTTTTCTCTGGGTGCTCTGGTTTCTTCTCACAGTCTGAAAGATGTGCTGGTTAGGTGTTTTGACCCGAACAGGCACCAGACTGTGGCAACTAGGGGAACTTCACAGTAATTTCATTGCAGTGTTAATGTAAGCCTATTTGAGACTAATAAATTAATTTTAACTTTTAACATCACATTGCAGAAGAGGCCATTCGGCCCACTGAGTCTGCACCGATTCCTTGACAGAGCATCTTACCCAGGCCCTTTTCCCCCCATACCCTCCTGTCCCCATAACCAATGACCAATCCACCTAACCTACACATCTGTGGGTGGCACAGTGGTTAGCATTAAGTGCCAGAAAACGGGGTTCAATTCTGGCCTTTGGTGTCTGCGCAAAGTTCATACGTTCTTCCCGTGTCTGCGACGGTTTCCTCCGGGTGAACATAGAACATAGAACATAGAACATTACAGCACAGAACAGGCCCTTCGGCCTTCGATGTTGTGCCGACCAAAATAAAAAAGCAATGCCCCTCCAAACTAAACCATTCCCTTCTCTTCCATATAATTATCAATTAACCTCTTAAACGCCACCAAACTTGGCGCATCTACAACAGCTGCAGGCAGGGCATTCCACTCCCTAATCACTCTTTGAGTTAAGAACCTACCTCTGATATCCGTCCTATAACTCATACCCCTTAATTTAAAGCTGTGTCCCCTCGTGCTAGCTTTCTCCATCCTAGGAAAAGGCTATCACTGTCCACCCTATCTAAACCTCTAATCATCTTATATGCTTCAATAAGATCCCCTCTTAGCCGCCTCCTTTCTAACGAAAACAACCTCAAATCCCTCAGCCTCTCTTCATAAGACCTGCCCTCCATACCAGCAACATCCTGGTAAACCTCCTCTGTACCCTCTCCAATGCCTCCACATCTTTCTTATAATGTGGCGACCAGAACTGCACACAATACTCCAAGTGCGGCCGCACTAGAGTTTTGTACAGTTGCAACATTATGCTGCGGCTCCTAAATTCAATCCCCCTACCAATAAAAGCTAAGACTCCATATGCCTTCTTAACAACTTTATCCACTTGACTGCCTACCTTCAGTGATCTATTGACACATACACCAAGATCCTTCTGTTCCTCAACACTATTAAGAGCCCTACCATTAGCCCTATACTCTACACATTTATTGTTCCTGCCAAAGTGCATTACTTCACACAGGGTGCTCCTGTTTCCTCCCACAATTCGAAGACGTGCAGGTTAGGTGCATTGGCCGTGTTAAATTGTCCCTTAATGCTCCAATATGTGTAAGTTAGGGGAATAGCCATGGGAAATGCGTGGGGCTACAGGCATAAGATGACGGAGAATGCCTGGGTAATATAATCAGAGTGGAAGCAGATTCGATGGGCCGAATGGCTCTCTCTCACTTTAGGGATTCTATGAAACTAAGACCATGTCCGCTCTTTGGCGGATGTAAATGTGCCATTGAGCTATGTGAAGATGAACAGGAGTATTCTCCCAGTTTCATGGCCAAGATTTAACCCTCAGCCTCAAAAATAACATGTGATCTGGTCTTTTCTGTTAGTGGGAACCTCCTGTGTAAACTGGCTGTTCCTTTATTACAATAGTAACTACACTTCAAAAGTTGGCTGTAACACTCTTTAGGGTGTCCCGAACTCATGAAAGGGGCTACATATGTCCAAGCCTTTTCTTTTTCTTCTGCAGTATTCAAGCACAGAAGATGGAGATCACCACAGGCTCAATCTTCTGACCTGATATCCAGACAGGGGCACTTACCAGAGGGAAGGAGAACGGGAGGTGCCAGACACCACTCAGGGATAGGAACGCAGGCATACTTCTACACACGTCACAGTCCAGGAATCCTGAGATCAACTAACACATCTTTGATAACTCAGTAAGCAATGGTTAACCAATGTGACAGTCTATGGCAGTGTGGGCAAATAAAATGGGAGAAGATAAACTACCGTAGAAAATGCTTGGAAACAGGCCTTTTGGCCCTTCTTGTCTGTGCCGAACCATTTTCTCCCCAGTCCCACTGACCTGCACTTGGACCACATCCCTCCACACCCCTCTCATCCATGAACCCGTCCAAGCTTTTCTTCAATGTTAAAAGTGACCCCGCATTTACTACTTTATCTGGCAGCTCATTCCACACTTCCACCACTCTCCGCGTGAAAAAGTTCCCCCAATACTCCCTTTAAACCTTTCACCTTAACCCATCACCTCTGGTTTTTTTCTCCCCTATTGTCAGTGGAAAAAGCCTGCTTGCATTCATTCTATCTATACCCATCAAAACATTATACACCTCTATCAAATCTCCCCTCATTCTTCTATGCTCCAGGGAATAAAGTCCTAACCTATTCAATCTCTCTCTGTAACTCAGTTTCTCAAGTCCTGGCAACATCTTTGTGAACCTTCTCTGCACTCTTTCAATCTTATTTACATCCTTCCTGTAACTAGGTGACCAAAACTGTACACAATACTCTAAATTCGGCCTCACCAATGCCTTACACAACCTTACCATAACACTCCAACTTTTATACTCGATACTCTGATTTATAAAGGCCAATGTATCAAAAGCACTCTTTACCACCCTATCCATCTGTGACATCACTTCTAGGGAATTCTGTACCTGTATCCCCAGATCCCTCTGTTCAACTGCAACGAAGAGGGTAAACACCCAAGTAAAATAAAAACAAGCAGTGAGAATTAATTAAACATATAAAAAGAAAATGGGAGTGGAGAGGTAATAATGGGGAACCAGGAAATGGCACAGGAATTAAATAAATATTTGCACCAATCTTCAGGTTGGAAGATGCCAATGGCATTCCAAACTTACCAAATGATCAAGAGGCAAAAGTGGGGAGGAAATAAATACAAGAACTATCACTAGAGAAAACGCCCTAGGGAAACTCATGGGGCTAAAGGAAAATAAATCCTATGGAATTGATGGGTTCCATCCTATGATATTAAAGGAAGTTGCTAAAGATAGTGGAAGCAAAAGTAATGACCTTCCAAGAACCCTTAAATTCTGGAAAAGTCCAAAAGGATTGGAAAATTGTGTTATTCAAAAAGGGAGAGAGATATAAAAAAATAGGCCCGCTAGCTTAGCGCCTGTCATTGACAGGGTCCATTATAAAGGATGTAATAACAGATGTAATAAAAGAGACTTAAAAAGTCTCTTTTTAAGAGACTTTCTTAAAAAGGGGGTCTTTTAAGAGAGTTTTGGATGATTACACGGGATTTAATGGGATTGAGGGTTATAGATAGGCCTGGTAGGTATGGATATGATCCGCGCAACTTGTGGGCCGAAGGGCCTGTTTGTGCTGTAGTGTTTTATGTTCTATTTCAAAATACATCTTGCAATGAAGCAGAGTCCAGGAAGGGATATCAGGCCATCCGAGGTGGCAACGAGCAGGAAAGGGAAACCAGCACACATAACATACTTGGATTTCCAAAAAGTGTTTAATATGGAACTGTACATAATGCTACTTAGTAAGATAGGAACACATGGTGTTTGGGGTGGGGTAGTACATTAGCATGGATAGAGAATTGGCTAGCAATAAAACAGAGTTGGGATAAGAGGAGCATTTCTGTGATGGCAACTTCTACTAGCGGAGTGCCACAGGGATCAGCGCTGGGGCCACAATTATTTACAATAATGATTAATGATTTGGATGAGCGAAGTAAATGTGCCATTCCCTAGTTTGTGGATGACACAAAAATAAATAGAACAGTAAGTGGTGAAGGTAACACAAAGAGTATATACACAGCTCAGGTAATGGGCAAAAACTTAGCAGCAGGAATATAATGTAGGAAAATGTGAAGATACGTGCTTTGGTTGAAAGAATAAAGGAGCTGAATAAAGGAGCTAAAGGAGGAGAACCACCCCAGAGGGTTGTTCGGGAGTGGAATGCCCTGCCTGCGGCAGTTGTAGATGCGCCAAGTTTGGTGGCGTTTAAGAGGTTAGTTTATAAGTTTATGGAAGAGAAGGGAATGGTTTAGTTTGGAGGGGCATTGCTTTTTTCATAATTAGTCGGCGCAACATCGAAGGCCGAAGGGCCTGTTCTGCGCTGTAATGTTCTATGTTCTATGAATATTATTTGAATGGAGAAAGACCACAGAAAGCAGCAGCACAGAGGGATTTGGGAATCCTCACGTCTAAATCACAAGAAGCTAGTATACAAATTTAGCAAGTAATAGGGAGCGCTTATGAAATATTGGCCTTTATTTGATAAAAGGAATTGAATATAAAAATACAGATGTCTCACTAAAACTATACAAGGTACTAGACAGACTACATCCAAAATACTGTGAACAGATTCAGTTCCCTTATCTGTGGAAAGATATACTGGCATTGGGGCAGTTCAGAGAAAGTTCACTGGGTTAATCCCAGGCACGGAGTGATTTCCTTATGAGGAGAGGGTGAGTACATTAGGCCTGCATTCATTGGAGTTAGAACAATGGGAGGTGATTTGATTGAGACATACAAGATGTTCAGAAGCGTCGACAGAATAGAAGCTGAGAGGCTGTTTCTCCTTGTGGGAGAGTCTCGGACTACAGAATAGAATCTCAGAGTAAGGGGATCACCCACTAAAGATAGAGATAAAGGGGGATTTCTCCTCTGAAAGGATAGTGAATCTGTGGAACCTCTTTACTGTAGGGGCTATGGAGGCTGGATCATTAAGGGTGTTCAAGGTTGAGATAGATTTTTAATCAGTAAGGGAATCAAGGGTTATGAGGATAACGTAGGAAAGTGGAGTTGAGGATTATTGTATCAGATCAGTCAAGATCTCATAGAATGACGAAACAGATGGCCGAATTGTTAATAGGAGCTCACTGATTTGAATGTTTCAATTATACACTGGGTAAAATTACTAGACATAGGAGTGGCATGATGGCACAGTGGGTTAGCACTGCTGCTTCACAGCTCCAGGGTCCTGGATTCGATTCCTGATTTGGGTCACTGTCTGTGTGGAGTTATAGGACGGATGTCAGAGGTAGGTTCTTTACCCAGAGGGTGGTAAGGGTATGGAATGCCCTGCCTGCTGCAGTTGTAGATGCGCCAAGTGTGGTGGCGTTTAAGAGGTTAGTAGATAAGTTTATGGATGAAAAGGGAATGGTTTAGGTTAGAGGGTCATTGCTTTTTCTTAATTGGTTGGCGCAACATCAAAGGCCGAAGGGCCTGTTCTGCGCTGTAATGTTCTATGGAGTTTGCACATTCTCCCCATGTCTGTGTGGGTTTTCCTCCGGGTGCTCCGGTTTCCTCCCACAATCCAAAGATCGTGGGTTAGGTTGGTTGGCTGAGCTAAAATTGTGCCTTAGTGACCTGAGATGTGTAGGTTAGAGGAGTGAGTGGGTAAATATGTAGGGATATGGTGGAAGGGCCTGGATGGAATTATGGTCAGTGCAGATTCGATGGGCCAAATGGCTTCTTTCTGCACTGCAGGGTTTCTACGTTTCTATCTGTGATCCCCACACTTGTCTTCCCAGTTATTATCTTCCTCTTTGTTGGGTCTCCATGTAATCTAAAATCTCACAAAATCAAGTTGATTTGTGTCCATCATTCTGTTTGGGAGATGTAAAATCCAAGCCCTGCATCCCAGCATGGACGGACAATGGGTCCACATCTATATGCCGGTGTGTTAGTGTGGTGGCTCAAACATCCATGCAGAACAATCCTCGCTAACCCATGCAAGTACAACCCTGAGTAACTTACCACCCACTCCAAAGACAATTCATTTACATAAGGCTGATCTATTAGTATCATCATTTATTTATAAAACTTTCTATCTTACTTTTCGTGCAGATTTGTGCTCATTACTGGAGCACTTTCCCTTTCAGGCAATTAGTATCTGTACCAAACATTCCCAGGACAGATATAACACGGGGTTAGATACAGGTTAAAGCTACGTTAACACTGTCCCCAGCAAACACTCCCAGGACAGGTACAGCACGAGGTTAGATACAGAGTAAAGCTCTCTGTACACCGTCCCCATAAACACTCCCAGGACAGGTACACACTGGGTTGGATACAGATTAAAGCTCTCTCAACAATGTCCCCCATCACACACTCCCAGGACAGGTACAGCACGGGGTTAGATACAGTTCCCTCCAATTCTGTCCAATCCAATCCTTCCTTGGCAAGTGCAGCAGCAGTTGGATATAAAGTTCACTCTACATTATCCCAGGGTGGGTTTTTTTAATTCATAGGATATGGGCATCACTCTCAAGTGCAACATTTAATGCCCATCCAAACTGCCCTTGAACTAAGCCAAATGCTTGACCATTTCAGAAGCCAGTTAAAAGTCAACATGGTTGTGGATCTGGAGATACACATTGGCCAAACTTGGGCAAATTTCCTGATTGAATCAGGTGGGTTTCATGGTCATCATTAGACTCTTAATTCTAGATTTTATCGGATTCGAATTTCACCATCTAGTATGGTGGGATTTGAACTCAGGGTCGCCTCAGCATTGTCCTGGTTATCTCTAATCCAGTGACAATACCACCACCAACACCTCCCCATCAGCACGGGGATAGATACAGACTATCTACACTGCCCCAAACCTTTCCAGGATAGTTACAGCACGGGGTTATAATCATTGCACCCAAACCTGCAATGTGACCTCTTAGAATAAGATTGTCAACTCCTTATCGAAATTTTAACTTTGCTAACACAAAACGGAGAATAATCCAACAATGGTGGTGTTTCCCTTGGAATCAAAGAGAATAATAAGAATGCAAACCTCTCCTAAACTGTAAACGGTCAGTCCTCCAAGCACAATCGGAAAGATTGGCCTACCACAGGAATCCAGAGGGATGGGTTGGACCAGTTTCCGGGTGCTCCTGTCCCTAGTTCGCTTCTTCTTTGATACCTTTTTCAAACCTAGAATTAATTGTACATTAGCACTGCAACCAAACTACAGATATCAAGCACAAAAACGTGTAAACATCTCCTTTGACATTCAGAACATAATTTGAGGTCACCACAGAAAGCGGCTTCACATCCAGAGACATTTCCATTCAGAGAAACCAGCGCACTGAGATTGTTTCTGCAGTGCTGGGTGGCACCTCGGAATTGTTGGGATTTACTACCAAGGACACACCAGTCAAAATAACAGTACGCTGTGGGTTTAATTCAATCTAAAGGTTTATCGAGAGGTGGAATAGGGTCTGGTATAATTAGATAGTTGTGTGCGCCATGCTGTAAGGAGGCCAGTTACACTGAGGAGATGTTCTGCTGGCTTGTCATTATATTTGATGCTGAGGGAGCAAGCGATGTGCCAGATTCTAGCAAAGAGCTAAATACTCAATACCCTCACTGGAGACTCAACATACCAGCTAGCATTTCCTCCACAGCTACACTGACCACATAGAACCATAGAAAAGTTACAGCACAGGAGGCCATTCAGCCCATCTTATCCACGTGCCAAGGCAACAGACATCTTCTTTCATCTGGTAGCGGCCCTTTGCCAAGGCGCATCATTCATTCTCCAATAGGCAGACCCAAAGGGATTGATGATCAGAGAAGCCAGCATGGATATATTTGGTGCAAATCGTGTGTAATAAACAGAGCCAAACGATTTGAGGCCACCAATATGGTAGACAAGGGAGTGTCAATGGATGTTCTTTACATGGACTTCCAGAAAGCATTTGGTAAAGTTCCATACGAGAGACTGTTCACAAAGTGATCCCATCTGGAATCCTGCAGTCAGTTCTGGACACCATACCCCTGGAAGGATATATCAACCTAAAAGAGAGGGTGCCACATACATTCCCAGGAATGATATTAGTTTAACAAAGATCAATTATGATGACAGATTGAATAAGTAGGCTTGTACTCTCCTGAGCACAGACAATGAAGAGACTTTATAATTGATTTTAAAATAATTAAAGAATTTGATAATGGCAGCAGAGAGGAACTATTTCTTCTCATAGAATCCTTACAGTGCAGAAAAAGCATTTCAGTCCATTGAGACTGCACTAACTCTGACAGAGCATCTTACCCAGGCACTATCCCCCAACCTATGCCTGTAACCCCACACATTTATCATGGCTAATCCCATCTAACATACACATTTTGGGACACAAATTTAGCACGGGCAATCCAGCTAACCTGCAGATCTTTGCACTGTGGGAGGAAACTGGAGTTCGGAGGAAATCCACGCAGACGTGGAGAGTACATGCAAACTCCACACAGTGACCCAAATCGGGAATTGAATGTAGATGTTGGAGCTGTGAGGCAGCAGTGCTAACTCACTGTGCTACCCACTCTGGTGGGAGAGTCCAGAACTAGGGACCAAAACCTTAAAATTATAGTTTGAGTATTGAGGGATGGCCTTTCTTCACAGAAATGAGATTGGAAGTCTGAACACTCCCCTTTGAAAAGTTGTTGTGACCCTGAGGGGTGAATTGAAAATTCCAAACCGGGTTTGATAGTTGTTAGGGAAGAGTATTGAGAGTTATGGGAATATATTACCTGCCTTGAAACAATGCCACTCACTCTGTGTTTCTGTCCCACATGAATCTCTTCAGCCCTTCACTCCACCCCATTAACAGTTATCTATTCAGCTTTCTATCCTTTTCCTCCTCAAGTGTTTGGCTAGCTTCCCCCTCTGCAACTACGCTCTGTGGGAACAGGTTCTACATTCCAGCTACTCTCTCAGTCAAGGAGTTTCTCCTGAACTTCCTTTTAGATTTATTAGGGGCTATTATATATGGTTTTTACTTTGGTCTTACCCTATTATGGAGGCTTTTTTGGTATGTCTACCCTATCATCCCTTTCACAGTCTTGAAGGCTTCTGTCAGGTCACCCCCTCAGTTTTTTCTTTCCCAGAAGAAGTGCAGCCTGCTCATTCTTTCCTGAACAGATATGCTGCGACCTTTCAGTTCAGAAATCATTTCAGTAAATATTTTTGCACCTTCTCCAGTGTTTCTATATCCTTTCTATAAAATGGAGAGCAGAAATAGTCACAGTATTTCAATTTTTTTAAGATAATTTTGTCTGTTGAATTCTCTCTCTCTAGAAACGTACTATCAATGTTTATTTAGCAATGATACTCTGATTCTGTATTCAGTCTTCCTGTATTTTATCGCATTACTCCTTTGTATTAACTACATCTCCACTTCATTGCAGCTTTTTGATATTGAATTTGCAATTCCCAAAGTCCAAATCATTCCTGTAAATTGGAAGCACTGAGGATCTTAGCATCAAACCTTGGGCAACATAAAGGGTAGCACAGTGGTTAGCACTGCTGCTTCACAACTTTAGGAATCTGGGTTCAATTCCAGGCTTAGGTCACTAGGAGAAGGTGTACCTTCTCCCCATGTCTGCATGGGTTTCCTCCCACAATCTGAAAGACGTGTTGGTTACGTGCATTGGCCATGCTAAATTCTCCCTCAGTGTACCCAAACAGGCACCGAAGCGTTGGGACTAAGGGATCTTCATACTAACTTCATTGTGGTGCTAATGTAAGCCTACTAATAAATAACCTTAGTTTTCTTTCATTACTTCTCACAATATGGAACCAAAATGGATAGAGATCAGCTACGATCCAACTGAATGCAGAAACAGGCTTGACGATCTGACAGGTCTCCTCGTATTCCTGATGAGCTGGAAGTGAGTAGCTTCACAATGTAGGATGCTAACAGGTAAATCTCTTTGCCAGCTACTACTCTACACATTCTTGCAGATTCGCAAGTGGCTTACAAACCTCACTTTCAGTCTTGACCCCATTCATTCTCCTCAATCTGGTAGCCTCTTCTCTCCAAGCTACCCCTTACCCGTGTCCACTCCCTGTTCAGATTTAGTGTTGTTTTTCAATCTTCAGCAACCACAACACTGAGGGTAAAGCTGAATTTGTAGTGTATACGTGGTGTGGGTTGCAGCTGTAGGAGGCCAGCACCAACAGAAGTCTGTCGTGTCCTGTAAGAACAGGTTTAAGTCATGTTGGCCAACTATTGGAAAACTGTGTGTGAAAGAAGTGCCACATTGCAACAGGAATGTTAAGACTCTGTGGCATTGTCAGGGGAACCTGTCAGGCCAGTAGTGTTGCTGTTATCATAGGGAGTGTTCCTGGACCTTGGCTGATATTCCCAGGTGGAGTACAAAGAGTGGCCTGAGTATATTTGGAGTCATGATGTGGAAATGCTGGTGTTGGACTGGGGTAAACAAAGTAAGAAGTCTCACAACACCAGGTTAAAGTCCAACAGGTTTATTTGGTAGCAAAAGCCACTAGCTTTCAGGCCTCTGACCCTTCGTCAGTTGAGTTCTCTCCACTCACCTAACGAAGCAGCAGTGCTCAAAAAGCTAGTGGCTTTTCCAACCAAATAAACCTGCTGGACTTTAACCTGGTGTTGTGAGACTTACTATATCTGGAGTCCTAGACAGGGTTTGAATTCTATAGATTGAGCTGGTTGTTCGGACAGAAGAAATCCAGAATCTCCTGCATATGTGAGGAGCTGGAACTGTTTAAAACAAATCTGTGGATTCTCGCTTCTCAAGATCGGTTGCGTGACATACAGAATTCATTACTGTGGTGGAGACATTTCAGTTTCCAGTAACTCAGATAAAGAAACTGCAACGCAGTACAGCCGTGAGGTGATCATCACTGACTCAGATCGTTAGGAAAGCGACCTTTTAGATTCCTCTAACTACAGGATCTATTCTGTGTCAACAGGAGTCTTTGTATGTCCTCCAAGAAGTGGCAGAATATCATCACACCAGACCTGGTTTTTGGCTTTAAATGCCAAGTGAATTTATTGAACAATAGGTTAACACATGAATAGATATAACAGCAATATTGAATGCATATACTTAGAGTAGATGTTAAACCATGCAAATTCTTCAAAAGAGTGAGAATAATAAATGGTTTACAATCTATATTTTATAAATTAAACGTGTGTACAAAGTTATTTCTTCCTTTGGTTACCAGCTGCAGGAGCTCACTGTCATCATCTGAGCTTTGTGAAAGTTTCAGACAAACTCTTCTGATTCCAACAGCCACTTCAGCACCTCCCAAAGCAGCTACATTCAGAAGGAGCTGCCCATGACACAGTTACTCATAAAGGTAGCAAATGCCAGGCATTGACCCAACTAATAATCTGTGACCATCAGGAATCCCAGATCGATAACCCAGTGGTGCAGTACGTGAGGCTCCAATAATCATTCTGGCTAACCCATCCAACTATAACTCCAAATTAAAAGTGATTTATTAAACCACCATTCCAAACACAATTCAGTTAGACAGTGATGTACAATCAGCATTTCATCACCAAACCTTCCATCATTTTTTTGTTGGAGTTCAGTGCTGTAAAGGTGCAGGAAAAGGGAGCACTTTCCTGTGTTGGACACCCATTGTACTCAACAAATACACTCAGGACAGAAACAGCACGGTGTTAGACATTGAGTAAAGCTCTCTCTATACCGTCCCCATCAAACACTTCCAGGACAGGTACAGCACGGGATTAGATACAGAATAAGGCTCCCTCTATACTGTCCCCATAAACACTCCCAGGACAGGCATAGCACAGAATTAAATACAGAGTAAAGCTCCCTCTACACTGTCCCCCCCATCAAACACTCCCAGGACAGATACAGCATGGGGTTAGATACAGAGTAAAGCTCCCTCTACACTGTCCCCCCCATCAAACACTCCCAGGACAGGTACAGCACGGGGTTAGATACAGAGTAAAGCTCCCTCTACACTGTCCCCCCATCAAACACTCCCAGGACAGGTACAGCACGGGGTTAGATACAGAATAAAGCTCCCTCTACACTATCCTCCATCAAACACTCCCAGGACAGGTACAGCACGTGGTTAGATACAGAGTAAAGCTCCCTCTACACTGTCCCCCATCAAACACTCCCAGGACAGGTACAGCACGGGGTTAGATACAGAGTAAAGCTCCCTCTACACTGTCCCCCCATCAAACACTCCCAGAACAGGTACAGCACGGGGTTAGATACAGAGTAAAGTTCCCTCTACACTGTCCCCCATCCCAGGACAGGTACAGCACGGGGTTAGATACAGAGTAAAGCTCCCTCTACACTGTCCCCCCATCAAACACTCCCAGGACAGGTACAGCACGGGGTTAGATACAGAGTAAAGCTCCCTCTACACCGTCCCCCATCAAACACTCCCAGGACAGGTACAGCATTGTCTCTAAGCAGAAGGTTTGGCTCCTCCCTCAAATTATCTGTTCAGAGGTCAAAACTGCTGGGAGCCCTAGCGAGGTGTATATCGAGATATGTCAGGATATGACTCTAGATTTGATCTTGTATATTCCATCTTAATAAGAAATAAAATAAAACTAAAACCTGGCTGATAACAAAGGGACGTGGCAGCTGAAGGATGTTATCAGCCTGTACTATCCATGGCTGATGTGTGATCTAATCTTCAGTGCCCTAGCCCTCACCTTTACTTGATATCATTTAATAACCTCAGCTGAATCTATCAATCTCAGATTTAAAATTAGAAATTAATTCTGCATTTATTTGTATCTGCAGCAGAGATGTCCAATCTGCTGCCATTCTATATGTAACAGTGTTGTTTCATTTCGTCCTGGAGAAGTGTGGCTCTAATTTTATACTATGTAGACCTTGCTCCACACTCCCCAAGCTAACATACACATCTTTGGACTGTGGGAGGAAACCGGAGCACTCGGAGGGAACTCACGCAGACACGGGGAGAACATGCAAACTCCACACAGACAGTGACCTGAGCCAGGAATCGAACCCGGGTCCCCGACACTGAGGCAGTAGTGCTAAGCACTGTGGCACCATGCCATCTGCAGTGACACAGTTGTTAGTGACGATCACAGTATTCCCGTTTATACCTCGTCCAGACACAGGTTTTGTTTCTTCACTCATCCCATTACTATCCGCCATTCTGTCATTTAATCCCTCCCAGCCTATCACAGATCTTCCCTTTAGCTCTTTCTGCCCTGCAACCACCTTCCCCCCTCACCCCTAATCCTCCCCAATCCTTTCACTGCCTCTGTTCTTGGTTAAAGTATGTGTCATTTCTAACTTTTTCCAGGTCTGATTATCTGAAATCTCAGCACTATTTCTCTCCACAGGTGTTGCTGACCTGATGAATATTTCCAGAACTTTCTGTTTTTGTGACAGAATACAGACAGTGGGTTGACCATTGCTGTCAGTGAAGTCAACAATGTATCTGTAGGCTTTTGTACCTCACTGCACACCTCCCGTGTCCAGCCACGGGTCTCTCTCTTGAGGGAGAGAAAGAGCGCTAGCAGCAAGTGATATCCTGTACTCAACAAAGCAGCTGTGCAGAGCTTCAGCCCAGACAAAGGTCTGGATTTGATCAGCTTTGTATGGCTTCTTCTCTCAGGCAGCTAAATCTCCAGCTGGAATTCCCCCACCACTGTGTTAGAGACAGGTATGTATCTATCTTCCTCCTCCTCCACCACCACCCCCCCAGTTTTCAAGAAAGCTCTGATCACACTAATGCATCGAATAGTCAGAGACCCAGGTCACTACTGGTCAACGCCTGCCCATGGGATTGGATGCTGGTACCTTTGTCCAGTGCACTGAGGCTAGGGGACAAAAAAATCCAGAGGGCATGGGTTAAGGGTGAAAGGAGAAAAGTTTAAAGGGAATATTAGGGGGGAGGCTTCTTCGCGCAGAGAGCAGTGGGAGTGTGGAATGAGCTGCCGGATAAAGTGGTAAATGCAGGGTCACTTTTAACATTTAAGAAAAACTTGGACGGGTTCACGGATGAGAGGGGTGTGGAGGGATACGGTTCAAGTGCAGGTCAGTGGGACTAGGCAATAAATGGTTCGGCACAGACAAGAAGGGCCAAAAGGCCTGTTTTTGAATTGTAATTTTCTGTGGTTCTATCCACACTAAGTCATTTTACCCATTCCAGAGTTCTCACCAGGTCCTGCACTGAAGGTGCTGTATCATTCTCACAATATTCACTCATCATCAGCAATACTCTCCCTATAATAGAGGCCAGTCTGTACTGCATCAAATTACCTTTCCATATTCTCCATCTGTCAAGGTAAAGGCAAGGATGCTCTAATCAACTTTCTTGTTGGCCCTGACTACAGCGCGTATGACAGCAAAGTGAGGTCACACACTGATATCCACAGAGAACAGGCTGTGGAGCTGAAGACAAACTGTCACTGCACATTGCTGTTACCCTCACCAACACACCCCCTCAACATTTCCAAAACTCAGCAGCAATATTTCCACCATTAGGCATGTCTAACAATGTAGACATTGTTTGTGACTGCATCAGGACATTGCCACAAAAAAAAAACATACGCCACAGTGCCTCATCTCACACTGTCCTGGGACAATTATCAATTCCGAACTATTTCACTTACACCAGAGTCCTTCCCCTCCTGTCCCCCTCCGCAACCTCTCCACCTACCACACACACGCACGCACGAGGCAACTACGCTCTGCTCTAGGTTTGCCATATACATTACCCCACCCTACCTTTCAGCCCTCATCCTTCAGTCCCCATCCAACCTGGCGCTACCCCCCTGGCATAATGTGACAGTTCCAACCTCACACTACCTAGTTAGCACTGCCAGGGTGCCAGAGGACAGTTCCAGGGCACAGCCATGACCCTGATCACTCAGAGCTCACAAAAGCTCACAAAAGCTCACAACATTCCTGAACTCTGAAACAACACCTCCCACCCTCCCACACCGCCCCCCCCACACTCTCCAATACACCCGCTCCCCACACTCTCCAATACACCCGCTCCCCACACTCTCCAATACACCCGCTCCCCACACTCTCCAATACACCCGCTCCCCACACTCTCCAATACACCCGCTCCCCACACTCTCCAATACACCCGCTCCCCACACTCTCCAATACACCTGCTCCCCACACTTTCCAATAAACCCCACACTCTCCAATACACCCCCCAACATTATCCAATACATTTCCCCCCCCCGCCCCTCGGCACACTCTAAAATATACAACACAGCCCCTGGGCAGTGACAGAATGACAGCAGAACCCGTGATGACAGTATGGCTTTTGGCAGCTTGTTGAGCTGTGGCTGTAGAGGAAATCTCTCATAATCACTCAGCTTTTCTTGTGGGTTGATGTTTGGGGCGTAGACACCAAATACCATAATAAACCTCAGACTAAATAACATTTATCAGGATGCAGGATCTTTCCTTGCAATGGTCAATGTTAGGATTCTCTCCTGATTTAGAATTCTCGCCTGTTTCTTTCTCATAATAAAAATGAAACTGAAATATTGCCAAAGGCACAGAATAAACTCACACAGACTGGATCTCTCAGGGAGAGAGAAGATTGCAGTGTGACCTGATGGTGCTCTGTAACACTGTGAAGGGGTTTGGTATGATAGACATAGAGGAAATATTTCCATTCTGGGAAAGTTCTAACTAAAGATCAGAAATACAAGATCGTCACTAATAAATCCAATAAGGAAATCAGGAGAAACTTCTTTACTCAGACATAGAACATAGAACATTACAGCGCAGAACAGGCCCTTTGGCCTTCAATGTTGCGCCGACCAATTAGGAACAAGCAGTGACCCTCTAACCTAAACCATTCCCTTCTCATCCATAAACTTATCTACTAACCTCTTAAACGCCACCAAACTTGGCGCATCTACAACTGACGCAGGCAAGCATTCCATACCCTTACCACCCTCTGGGTAAAGAACCTACCTCTGACATCTGTCCTAAAACCACCACCCCTTAATTTAAAGCTATGTCCCCTCGTGCTAGCTTTCTCCATCCTAGGAAAAAGGCTATCACTGTCCACCCTATCTAAACCTCTAATCATCTTATATGTTTCAATAGGTCTCCTCTTAGCCGCCTTCTTTCTAACGAAAACAACCTCAAATCCCTCAGCCTCTCCTCATAAGACCTGCCCTCCATACCAGGCAACATCCTGGTAAACCTCCTCTGTATCCTCTCCAATGCCTCCACATCTTTCTTATAATGCGGGGACTAGAACTGTACAAGTGCTACAAGTGAACTCCAAGTGCGGCCACATTAGAGTTTGTACAGTTGCAACATGACGTTGTGGCTCCGAAATTCAATCCCCCTACCAATAAAAGCTAAGACTCCGTATGCCTTCTTAACAACCTTATCGACAGACAGCCGTGAAAATTCCACTAATAAACGTGAGAATTTAAGGGGAAGTTGGGGAAGTACATGAGGGGGGAAGGAACAGAATTTCCTAACAGTGTTGGGTGAAGAGAAGTAGTAGGAGGTTTGTGTGCAGTCCAAGGTACCAGCAGAGATCAGTCGGGCTGAGTGGTCTATTTACATACTGGAGACTCAATGAAGGGCCAGCTCCAAAATATCCAGGGAATGAGATAGTCTAGAGTTCAGTCATGGGTGAAGATGGATTGTTCAAATCTGCTTGGGAGCAGTGTTTCACTCTGCGTGCTGCTGTGTCATTTAGCTGCGCGTGGCTACCGTCTACTGGGTTCAGGATATTTCCTTCAAATGGAAGGAAACATTAAACCAAGCCATCTAGGAACCAACAAGGTGAGAAATATCTTCCCTGAACCCCAAGAGATAATGTAACAGAGAGAGGCTCACTCCCTCCCTACTGCTGCTTCACTGAGCAACGTGACCTCTTAGCCTCGGAACTAGTTTGCTTTTGGAGAGAGGAGTGCGCAGAACAATTGGGGTAGGGAGGGGGTGTGTGTGAATGACTGGAGTGGGGAGGGGGTGTGTATGTGAATGACTGGAGTGGGGAGGGGGGGAGTGTGAGTGTGTGAATGAATGACTTGGTGGGGATGTGTGTGTGTGTGTGTGTGTGTGTGTGTGCGTGAGAGAGAGAGAGAGAGAATGATTGGGGTGGGGGTGTGTGTGTGTGAATGACTGGAGTGAGGTGGGGGTGGGAGACAGGTTTCACCATGACAGCACCTCGCAGTATCTCTATGCATTCAAATTCAGAAAGGACTTTTCAGAACTCTTTCCAACAGTGTAGGAATACACAGCTACTTTCGGACCAAGGTATATATGGAGACTGTAGTGTAAGCACAACATCTAGGGTGTTACTAGCAGCCTTATCAATTATGGAAGCAGAATGATTTTCCAGGGTTCATCCTCCTGCTCACTATCCAGTGACTGCTGTGTAGATGTCATGTCAAGACTGGCTCCCATCCTGCCCAATCTCTTGCTGCAATCCACTTCCAGTCTGATAGATGGTACCAGGAAGCTGGCAACATCTGTGAAACAGTTTACTCAGCATATTGAGAACAGGAGGAAGGTGGTGGCAACTGCATCCTTTTCGAGAAGTTGAATGACAAGAAATGCTGAACATGCCTGCAGCATTGCTTTCAAAACAGAATCTCCACTGCCCATAGTAACTGTGCCTAGCCTCTGGCACAGATCAAAGACTAGGGAATGGGGTGACTCCATGAGAACAAGCGGCAGCTGATCAACAGTGTAGCCCAAACCATCCCGCAAACCAGCCTCCCATCCATTGACTCTATCTATGCTTCCTGCTGCCTCAGAAAAATAGCCAGCATAATTAAGGACCCCACCCACCCCAGACATTCTCTCTTCCAGCTCCTTTTGTCAGGAAAAAGATATAAAAGTCTGAGGTCACGTACCAACCGACCCAAGAACAACATTTTCCCTCCTGCTGTCAGACTTTTGAATGGACCTATCTTGCATTAAGTTGATCTTTCTCTATTCCCTAGCTACGACTGTAACACTACATTCTGCACACTCTCCTTTGTTTTTCCCCTCTGTATGCTTTGTCTGTATAGTGCACAAGAAACAATACTTTTCACTTAACCCAATACATGTGACAATGATAAATCAAATCTTTGAAGGACTTCCTCTCCAGCTGATGTAAAGCCACCTCTTACTGATCTTGCTGTCCTTCATCACAATCTCTGCCTCTGAATCCCCCTAACACCCACTGGCACCTCAAACTTCACATCTCGACATGCTGCCTTGGCCTGCGCCCGAAACAGTGACTCCCTCCTGTGTCTGTTCCACCTCTAATATGAGCAGGGTGAGCAGATCAGTGCTTGGACGGGCAAAACAGTAGGTTTTGTTAAAGAGCTGCTGAAAGGACTCTGCGAGTAAATGATCTGTACTGACTCCTGATGCTCTGCTGGATGTTAAGAATCGCACAGTCAGCAGCAGTTACATTCAACACATGCTCTGCTTTCTGACACCAACTTGCTGGGTGCACCATTGTGCATCACTCCCGCAGTGCATACAGGATACCCAAAGGCTTACCATCATCTTTGCCATTATCTTTTCCTTTGTCTCTTTTGTCTTTCTTTGACTTTTTCCCCACTGCCTCCTCTCCAGCTGAACTACCGGTAACTGGTGTTGTGGGGAGGTTTGAGGCTCCTGGCACTTGGTTGGTTCCTCCAGGGACATGGTATACGGGAGGGGTAAGCACGGTGTTAGTGGGTCCTGCAAGCTCAGTCCCATCTGTCAAGTTCTGGTGCTGCAATAGTCTCTTTAATAGGAACCTAAGGTGCATTCAAAGAGAGATGGACAACATCACAGCTAGAATAATCTGTTTTACACATCAGCAATTAAATGAGTTCGTAAAACGGAGGAGGGGAAAAAATGGAAAATTACAAATCCTGCTTATTTGAAAAGTTGAATCTTTTAATCAGAATTACAGCTCTCTGTG
Organism: Sphyrna mokarran; assembly: GCA_024679065.1. Classification (NCBI taxonomy): domain Eukaryota; kingdom Metazoa; phylum Chordata; class Chondrichthyes; order Carcharhiniformes; family Carcharhinidae; genus Sphyrna; species Sphyrna mokarran. The sequence continues at coordinate 1,306,577 of JAGIQG010000032.1, forward strand.
TGAGTATTCAAAGTTAGATTTTACAGCTATTTGATAGTTAATATTTTGATATTTGCTATTTAATAATTTAATCAGTTTTATCATAGAATCCCTACAGTACAGGAGGAGACCATTCGGCCCAATGAGTCTGTACCAACCACAGTCCCTATTTCTTCAATTGCACATATTTACCCTACGAACTCCCTGACACTAGGGTCAATTTAGCCTGGCCAATCAAACTAACCCGCACATCTTTGGACTGTGGGAGGAAACTGGAGGAACCCATGCAGACACGGGGAGAACATGCAAATCCACACAGACAGTGACCCAAGGCTGGAATTGAATCCGGGTCCCTGGCACTGTGAAGCAGCAATGCTAACTACTATGCTGCCCCTATACAGTTTCTCGTATGAATACTCTTGAATGAGTTAATAAATGCAGCTTTTTAAAACAATTGAACAGCTAAAAAACATAATGTATTTTAACATTTTAAACAAAAACTTCCACAAAGATTGTAAAAATCTTCAATTATTAAGATGATTTTTAGTTCAGTGCTGCACCTAATAACTTATACCAAATGTATCCACACAACATATCGTGAGTCAGCTGCTAGGGAAGCTTAAATATCAGATGAAAATATTTCTTACCGTCTTTCCTCTTTAGTCCTGATGAATTTCTGCTCGAGGTAAGCAATTTCATCACAAAGGGCTGCGTTCTCCTGAAATATACAGTCACTAGACGCATCAGGAGGCTGATAAAGATTGGTCACCTTGTTCCTTACTGAACTCAGCAATGTACTTTCTGTACTCTCTCACAGGATGTTTGCCACTTTTGACAACATCGTCCACAAGCTAAAAAGCTTGCTGGAAGCTCACCTCAATAACTATCACAACTGGGGCTTTTGCAGTTAACCAGGTCTCAGACGCAGTGTCACCAGTTCGTTCTATAGGTAGAGCTGTTATTTAAGTGCATGAATTCTGCACAATATCTCAGTACACAATAGTAAGCACCAAGAATTTTAAGCCTGCATTCCTAAAATATGCTGAGTACAGTGAAAAAGTCTCCTCTTTACACAAGGAGATTTGATGTACACACTTATCTGATCAACGATCAATTTATTAATTTACAGAAACACAATGAATGAGCAGTACAAATGTATATTATCTTTACATAAAATAAGACAGACTAATAAGAACTGCACACCCTTGCTTCAATAGCAGCACAACTCTAAATTAACTCTGCTCAAAATTAGTGCAAATACTCACAAAAATCATAGCTTTTATAGTTTTCCGCAGTCTGAGATACTTTATCCGATACTTCTCATTCAGAGTTTTCTTTAAAACCTTCTTCGGTTTGGGTTTTGACTCCTGGAATATGGAGGGGGAAGGGAAGTTGGAGAGGTGATCCATTAACTGAGGGTTCGGATACTCAGGCGGGTGACTGACTGGTACCAGGAAAGGCTGAGCGGGATAGCTCTGCAGAAGCTGCTGTCGTTCCTTCTCCGTCTGGAAGGCAAAAATTAACCAGTTTAGAAGAAATAGCTTTCCTTGCATCTCCACCCCATCTCTTTCACTGCAAAACGGCAAGTTTTCTGTGGCTATGCTGCTGCAAGTTGCCTCAAGATGTTTTACTATATTAAAGGTGCCATATAAACTCAACTTGTTGCTGTTCATAAGGTCAATATTTTTGACAGCGCTAATTAAAAAAAAGGCTATCTAAAGTATAAGTAATGGGTCCAAATATAAGGATTTGAAGTCAGCACGGTCTTGATGGGCTGAAGGGCCTGTTCCTGTGCTGTATTGTTCTTTTATCTTCAAAAGTTAGATCAGAGATCTGTCTCCCCTCCCCTCCTCTCATCTCCAAAACTGGTGACCGAGTGTCAGGCAGTCGTATCTCCAGCATTCCAGGTATCGTACCCAATTGGCAGTATATTGCATGTGTGTAACAGGCTGTTTAATGATGGAATGTGCAAGCCCCATTTCTCACCCTTTGCCAGTACTGTCAAATCTTCCAGCAGTTGCTTGATTTTGAGAAATCTTATTTGAGGTAGACTGGGCAATTAGGTGGATTGGCCATGCGAAATTGTCCCTTAGTGTCCTGATGGTCGCAGGACTGCCACTCGGAATAGTGGGTCATGGCAACTTCTTTGTCCTCAGCTGGCAGGCCACCTGTATCCACCCTCTGCCATCAGGACCTAACCCAGTGCCAGTGCAAGTCTCTGTTTGCACACCTGATGAACTTTATTGGACAGTAAGTTGCAGTATTCCCAGATTTACTGCAGACATGTACCACACACAACAAAGTGTACAGAACCAGAGAATTCCTACAGTGCAGAAAGAAGACATTTGGCCCATTGAGTCTACACTGGCTCTCCGAAAGAGCATTCCACCCAGGTCTTCTCCCCTGCCATGTCCCCATAACCTTGCACATTTACAATGGCCAAACCACCTAACCTACACCTCTTTGGGCAATAAGAGACAATTTAGCACAGCCAATCTACCAACCTACACATCTTTGAGATGTGTGAGGAACACAGTAAGAAGTCTCACAACACCAGGCTAAAGTCCAGCATGCTTATTTGGTAGCACAACCCTTCGGAGTGCTGCCCCCTCACCAGTCAAGCAGGAGCAATGCTCCGAAGGCTAGTGCTACCAAATAAACCTGATGGACTTTAACCTGGTGTTGTGAGACTTCTTACTGTGTTTATCCCAGTTCAACACCGATATCTCCACATCATGTGGGAGGAAAGCAGAGCACCTTGGGGAACCCCATGCTGATATGGGGAACCCCATGCTGATATGGGGAGAATGTGCAGACTCCACACAGACAGTTCCCAAGACTGAACCGAACCTGGTCACTGTGCTGTGAGGTAGACACTGGTCACTCACAGAAAGCCATCTCTTTCTGGTAACCTCTCTCTTCACCTTTCCCAGTCTTTATTTTATTTATGTCACACACTCAGATTTTGCTCTAACGTTTATAGGATGTATGATGGTCAAATATAATCAGCTGAGGGAGGAAAGTGGGGTTGTGGCAGGGAGGAAACAAGATGCAGGGTGGAATAGTTTATGGGTGGCTAGTTTCTAGAGTGACCAAAGTGTAAGATTTCTTATTGGATAGAGCGCGAAGCCTGGAGGGCACTGTTGGGCACTGAAGGACGGTGGCAGAGCATATCAGGAAAGGTCAAGGAGGAAGCTGAAAGGACTCAGGAGGTTAGGAACATGGGAGGTCTTACGGGATACAGGAGAACTGGAATTTAGAGAAATGGAGTGGCCTGGAGTACAGACAGCATGGTGGCACATTGGTTAGCAAGGCTTCCTCACGGTACCAGGCAACCGGGTTCAATTCCTGGCTTGCGTCACTGCCTGTGTGGAGTTTGTACATTCTCCTCATGTCTGTGTGGGTTTCCTCCATGCTCTGGTTTCTTTCCACAGTCCAAAGATGTGTATATTAGGCAGAATGGCTGTGCTAAAGTGCCCGCTTGGTGCCCCAAGGTGTGTAGGTTAAGTGGATTAGCCATGGAAAATGTGTGTGGTTACGGGGATAGGGGACTGGGTAAGATGCTTTGACTCAGAATCAGTGCAGACTTGGTGGGCTGAACAGCCTCCTTCTGCACTGCAGGGAACCTATGAAGTACTCGGGAGAGAGCCACATCCCGAACTGAAAATTGCCCAGTCTACTTTAAATAAGACTCTCAAAAGCTGAGCAATAGATGAAGATGGCAGGCAAAGTATAATGTAGGAAAATGTGAACTTGTTCACTTTGACATGAAGGATTAAAAAGCAGTATGTCATTTTAATGGAGAAAGAATGCAGAACGCTACAATATAGAACGATCTGGGCATTCTGATATATGAATTACAAAAAAATAAGGCTAGGGGTACAGCAAGTGATAGAAACACAAATGGAATGTTGGTGCTTATTGCAAGAGGAATTGAGTGTAAAAATAGAAATACAACGGTACAGGATCTTAATGAGATCACATCGGGAGTACAGTTTTAATTTCCTTACTTACGGAAGAATATAATTGCATTAGAAGCATTTCATAAGAGGTTCACTTGACTGATTCCTGGGATGAAGGGCTTATCTTATATGGAAGGATTGGATTGGTTGGCCGGATATCCACCGCAGCTAAGAAGTAGTTTCATCTTTCAAAGGATCATTAGACTGTGGGATTTTCTGCTCAAAGAGCAGTGGAGGCCAGGTCATTGAATATATTCAATCAGGGTTCAACAGATTGTTGGTCAACAAGGAAGTCAAAAGTTATCAGGGGCAGATAGGAAAACAGAGTTGAGGCCACTGTTAAATCAGCCATGATCTTATCAAATGACAGAGCAGGCTCAATGGGCTAAATGGCCTGCTCCTAATTACTGTGATGTGGAGATGCTGGCTTTGGACTGGGGTGGACTCAATAACAAGTCTCACAACACCAGGTTGAAGTCCAACAGGTTTATTTGGAATCACAAGCTTTAGGAGAACTGTTCCTTGGTACTCACCTTTGGAAGAAACAACACTGTGAAACATCTTGATTGAACTTTTAACCTGTTGTTATGGGACTTCTTACTGTGCCTAATTATTGTATCCTCGTAGGTCAATAGTTTCCTTAGTGCATTTGCCACGGCAACATCTTGATCTACAAAAGTCAACTTCCCAATTCATAAATACCCTTCTCCTATGCAGTATAAATGGTTGAAATTTGATACTCTTGCATTTGTCTTATGAGTGCAAGACAAAAAGTTTGTAGAGCATGTCTCTGATGCAGTAATATTAGGGATTTAAGTACAGGGAACCTATTTGTCAGGGAGCCCCTGGAAAGGCGATGACCCTTTCCTCATTGGCAGGAATTCCTAATTCTGCTGGAGATTGGAATAAATGAGGCAGCGTGATGGCACAGTGGTTAGCGTTGCTGCCTCACAGCACCGAGGACCAGGGCTCGATTCCAGCCTCGGTTACTGCGTGAAGTCTGCACGCTGTCCCTGTGTCTGCGTGAGTTTCCTCAGATGCTCCGGTTTCTTTCCACAGTCTAAAAACGTGTGGGTTAGGTGAATTGGGCCATGCTAAATTGACCCTAGTGTCAGGGGTATTAGCAGGGTAAATGTGTGGGGTTACGGGAATAGAACCCTTGTTGGGATTGTGGACAGTGCAGGCTCAATGGGCTGAATGAGATTTTATCATTCTAAAGCTATGGGTGAAGAGCTGATAAATGAGATTAGGTGAAAGGTCAGTTTCTTCTTGCATGTCGATGAGACTTGATGAGCTGAAGGGCCTTTTCTGCACTGTATGATTCTATCTAAATTATTCTGTACTCATATTTCTACATTTGTCTTCACTCACTTATAACCATCCAAGACAATGAACATGAACAAAAATCAACTGAATCAGTATTTCTCAAAGTTTTCACAGTGTCAGCAGACAATTCTCATCCTCTTGTACCCTTGTTTTCTCCAAAATAGTCTCCATTGTTCCTGTTTCACTTCTGCACATTGCCTCAAACTTTCTAAAAGGAAAGGAAATGTTTCACAACCTCAAGATATTCCAAAGTGTTTTTTTTTATTATTCATTCACCGGATATGGGTATCACTATCTGGCCAGCATTTATTTTCCAAGGCGGCCTTCACGACACACGATAGCGCAGAGTTGCTGAGCAGAGACTGATAGCCAAGTTCTGCACATGGGGACAGCCTCAACAGGGATCCTGGATTCATGTCACACTATCTATAACCCCCATGTCTTGCCTAGGTTGACTAAACCTCACTTACTATGCTGTCTGGAGACAGTACACATCTCTTTAACCTGGGCATAATGCTCCTTCCACTCACATTATTGGCCTCTTTAAGACTTGAATTGCAGGTTAGCTGTGAAGATTCGCATTCTAATCAGTAATCTGTAAACTGTCTGTGCTGTTATATTCTCTGTCTGAAGCCAGAATTCTCCATTCACCTGACAAAGGGGCAAACCCCAAAAGCTTACAAGTTTACTATCAAATAAATCGGTTGGACTTAAACTTGGTGTTGTCAGACTTCTTACTGTGTTTATCCCAGTCCCAACGCCGGCATCTCCACATCATTAGCATTTATTGCCCATCCCCAATTGCCCTTGGGAAGATGGTGGTGAGCTGCCTTCTTGAATCGCTGCAATCCATACAGACCAACAGTGCTGTTAGAGAGGGAATTCCAGGAGTCCGACTCCCTTGACTCTGAAGGAACAATATACTTCCAAGGTGGTATGTTATTTGGAGGGGAACTTCCAGGTGGTGGCATTCCCAGGTATTTGCTGCCCTCGTCCATCTAGATGATAGCGATCGTGGGTTTGGAAGCTGGGTTTTACTGCCACTGTGCATCCATGGTGAAGGGAGTGAATGTTTATGGAAGGGGGAGCAACCAAGCGGCACTACTTTGTTCTAGGTGGTGTTGAGTTCCTTGAGTGTTATTGGAACTGCACTCATCCAGGCAAGTGGGGAGTATTCCATCACACTCCTGACTCATGCTTTGTAGATGGTGGACAGACTTTGGGAAGGTGAGTTACTCGTCACAGGATTTCCAGCCTCTGATCTGCTCTCGTAGTCACAATATTTATACGTCTGGTCCAGTTCAGTTTCTGTCAACAGTAACCCCTATGATGTTGATAGTGGGGGATTCAGCAATGGTGACATCATTGAATGTCAAGGAGAGATGGTTAGATCCCGTCTTGTTGAAGATGGTTACTGGCTGGCACTTGTATGGCATGAATGTTATTTGCCAGCTCTGGTACACTTACCTGATGAAGGAGCAGTGTTCCAATTTCTTCTTAACCCACTGCAGTACCTGTGGAGTTGGTACACCCAAAGTGCTGCTAGGGAGGGAGCGATATGTCTTGAAGTCAGAGTGGTGAATGACTTCACCAAAATATTTAATTCATTTAATTCTTTTGGCCCATCAAATCTGCACCGACACATTTGAAACATCTGACTTCCCACCTAATCCTATTTACCAGCACTTAGCATGCAGCTTTGAATGCTATGATGTATCAAGTGTTGTTTCAGGGTGTGAGGCATCCCCCCTCCCAGGCAACACATTTCCAGACCTCTGGGTAAAAAAGTTTATCCTCACATCCCCCATAAACCTCCTGCCCCCTCACCTTGAACCTACGTCCCCTTGTGACTGACCCTTCAACTAAATGCAGCACTTCCTTCTCGTCCACTCTGTTCATGTCTCTTGTAATCTTGTATACCTCGATCAGGTCATCCTTCGGTCTTCTCTGCTCCAAAGAAAACAACCCAAGCTTATCCAACATTTCTTTTCATAATTTAAACGTTCCATCCCAAGCAGCATCCTGGCAAATCTCCCTTGCATCTCCTTTAATGCAAACTCATTCTTCCAGTAATGCGTCAACCAGAATGGCACTCAGTACTCTAGCTAAAGCCTCACCAAACTTCTATACAACTTCAACAATGATTGTCCTACTTTTGTAATCTATATGCCTTTTTCACTAGCCTACAAACATGTCTTCTTCCTTCAGCAATCTATGGATAAACACGCCAAAATCCCTGTGTTCCAAAGAATTTCCGAGTGTCCCACCATTCATTGAATATTTTCTTGTCAAATTACTCCTTCCAGAGTAACCTCACACTTTTTCCATTGGCCATTTATTTGCCCATTTGACCATTCCATCTCTATCTTCTTGTAGACCAAGACACTCTGCCTCACTATTAACCACCCAGCTAATCTTTGTGTCATCCACAAATTTATTGATCCTACCTCCCACATGGTCAGCTATGTCACTTATACAAATGACGAATAATAAAGGCACGATACAGAGCCCTGTGGTCCGCCACTGGATGCTAGCTTCCAGTCACTAAATCATCATCATCCTCTGTCTCCTATAACCGAGTCAATTTTCAATCAACCATGTCAAATTCCCTCAGTTCAATGAATATTTGCCTTCTTCGTAAATCTCCCACGTGAGAACTTGTCAAAACCTTTGTTGAAATCCATACAAACTACATCAGCTCACTACCTTCATCTAAACAGCTAGACAAATCCTCAAAAAATTCAGTCTAATTTGTTAGGCACGATCTCCCCCTGACAAAGCCATGCTGAGTATCCCTAATAAAGTTTTGCCTCTCCAAGTGGAGACAGATTCTCTCTTTCAGAATCTTCTCCAATAGTTTCCTGACCACTAACACAAGACTCACTGGTCTATCTCTACAACTCTTCTTAAATCGCAGAACTACATTAGCTGTTCTCCAGTCCTCTGGGACTGCCCTGTGACTAGAGAGGAATTAAAAATTTGGGTCAGAGCCCCTGCCATCTCTTTTCTTGCCTTCCACAGCAGCCTGGGACACAATTCATCCAGAGCTGGAAATGAGTCACTTTTAAGCCCCCCAGCATCTTTGATGCCTTGTCCTTCTCTATGTCAACTTGATGAACCTCACACTCGCTCTCCCTGAATTCCATACCATCATCCTCATTCTGTTGAGTAAAAATACATGTGAAGTATTCATTCAATTCTCAGCCACTGTCCTCTGCCTCCACCCAACATTGCCCCCTTGGTCCCTAACAGGCTCTACTCTCTCTCTGGTTATCCTCTTTCCATCGATACACTTGGGCAATATCTCAGGATTTTCGCTACTTTTATCAACCAGAGCTTTCCAATATCCCCTCTTTGCTTTCCCAATTGTATTCTTAAGCTCCATCCTGCACTTTCTGCACTTTGCTAATGCCCCTGCTGATCTGATTCCCTCGTAACTGCTAAAAGCCTCTCTTTCCCTTCTCACTGTATCCTGAATACCTCCAGTCATCCATGGCTTGTTACTCCTTCCCATCACATTCAAGGGAACATGTTGAGTCTGAACCTTCCCCATTTCCTTTTCAAATACTCCCCAGTTCTCTTCTGTACATTTTCCCAGCTGTTCCCACTTGACCCTTGGCCAGATCCTGCCTTATTTTACTAAAATCCGCTCCTCTCCAATCCAACACTTTTTCTTTTTAAACAAACTTGTTTATTTCTTTGCCCATAACAAGTTTAAATTGTACCATGTTATGATTGCTATCACCAAAACGCTTCCCACTACCACCTTAATCACCTGTTCAGTTTCATTCCCCAGAATTAGGTCCAGCGCAGCTCCTTCCCTTATTGGACCCTCTACATATCTGCTTAAAAAGTTCTCCGGTGCACATTTCAAGGAATCCATTCTATCCCTTAATATTATATCAATGTGAATGGATGTTGGGAAAGTTGAAATCACTGACTATAACTACCCTATTGGAGGGGAACTTATTGGAGGTAGTGTTCCAATGCATCAGCTCTTGTCCTTCGAGATGGTAGTGGTTGTGAGTTTGAAAGATGCTACCTAAGGAGTCTTGGTTAGCTCCTGCAGTGCATTTTGTGGATGGTACACAGCAGCTACTGTGTGTCAGTGGTAGAGAGAGTGGTTGTTTTAAGATGGGATGTCAATCAAGTGGTTGTTTTTTCCTGGATGGTGTCGAGTTTCTTGAGACGGTGCAATGCAACTTCAAGGTGGGCCAAAAGGCTTCCTTCTGTATTATATCATTCCAAGATTCTATGAGCAGAAACTAGGGGCTGGACTTTACCCTGAGCCTGGTTCCTGCATTCTAGAGTCCAGTTCCATTTAGTTGGTTTAACCCTCTTTAAATCTTTGGGTGATGATTAGGTAACAGTATGTCTCCAAGAGAGCATCCTGCCTCATAGTGGTGCTGGTCAATCAGAAGTCGGCAGCTCTGCACACTGATAGAGTGTTTTCAATATCTACATGTGCTTTGCGTTACTTTTTAAACTCATCTGAGTCCCAGGTTATCTGAATCTCTGGGGAAAGGGGAAGAAATTATCTGTGGCCATTAAAAAAATCCAAGTTCACACTTACCAACAAAGCAAAAACCCCATTCCTGTTCTCGAGTCTCTTGAACCGTCTGCTGCCTTTCTGAGTCTGTAATACAGTATGACAGTGAAACTCAGCTGTGTCAATCCAACACAACACCTCTTTCACCCTAAAAACAACAGTTCTTACATCCATATGCCATCTCCATGGCATATGGAGTCTTGGCTTTTATTGGTAGAGGGATTGAATTTCGGAGCCGCAACGTCATGTTGCAACTGTACAAAACTCTAGTGCGGCCGCACTTGGAGTATTGTGTGCAGTTCTGGTCCCCACATTATAAGAAAGATGTGGAGGCATTGGAGAGGGTACAGAGGAGGTTTACCAGGATGTTGCCTGGTATGGAGGGCAGGTCTTATGAAGAGAGGCTGAGGGATTTGAGGTTGTTTTCGTTAGAAAGGAGGCGGCTAAGAGGGGACCTTATCGAAACATATAAGATGATTAGAGGTTTAGATAGGGTGGACAGTGATAGCCTTTTTCCTAGGATGGAGAAAGCTAGCACGAGGGGACACAGCTTTAAATTAAGGGGTGATAGTTATAGGACGGATATCAGAGGTAGGTTCTTTACCCAAAGGGTGGTTCGGGAGTGGAATGCCCTGCCTGCAGCAGTTGTAGATGCGCCAAGTTTGGTGGCGTTTAAGAGGTTAGTTGATAAGTATATGGAAGAGAAGGGAATGGTTTAGTTTGGAGGGGCATTGCTTTTTATATTGGTCGGCGCAACATCGAAGGCCGAAGGGCCTGTTCTGTGCTGTAATGTTCTATGTTCTATTCCTCATCACAATCTTTTCACAAAATCAGTTCATTTAAACCTGGAGCAATTCAACTAGCATCAGAAAATGTCAGAAAGATTTGAGAAGAACCTAGTCAGAGAAGCATTTAAAGAAATATCATCCATTTCATAGCATCACTACAGTGCTGTGGGAGGTTATCCAGCCCATCGAGTCTGCGCCAACTCTTATGCAGGTCCTGTTCCTGTAACCCCATGTATCTGACCTCAGTAATCCCCCTAACCTCTATATTGGAACACTAAGGGGTAATTTAGCATGAGCAATTCACTTAACCTGCATATTTTTGGACACAACGGGACATTTTAGCATGACCTGCACATCTTTGGAGTGAGAGAGGAAACAGGAGCACCCAGAGGAAACCCATGCAGAGATAGGGAACATGTACAAACTCCACACAGAGAGTGACCCAAACCTGGAATCAAACCCAGGTCCATAGTGCTGAGAGGTAGCAGTGCTAACCACTGTGCCACCCCTAATTTACACATTGGTGCTCTGCTGGAAGCTCGAATTGTCTTCCCCATTTTGGAAAAATCAATGTTTTCAAAGCCATAGAGGATTTCATGCAGATGTGGGAACAGATGGATATGATAGCCTCAATTTAGAATCTGTAGAATTGGTTAATATGCACTTGCTGACATTCAAAGAATAAATGAGCAAAGTGGCGAGGCAGCAAAAATATACACGTCACAAAAAATACTGACATAGCTTAACAAGAGCATAAAGAAAGCAAACCACTCACTCAGATTCATTGTTAGAAACAGAGAACTGAAAAATAAAGAAATTATGGCAGCTTGTATCAAAACTTGGGTAGACCATACTTTGCAGTATTGAGTACGATTCCTGTCACCTCATTATCAGAAAGAGTCACTGTAGATACTGCAGAAAGGATTTCTAAAGATGATACGAGATATATCTAACAGAAAAGGATAAACAGATTGTGTCTCAGTTTTCTCTCAAAAAAGGATGGTTCCCCTTTTCACCGGATCTTCAGACACACAAATTCTTTTCCCTTTACAGAAGAGATGGAAAGATTCCAGACCTGATTATGAGCCCACTGGACCTGTTATGAATGCTCCTTCTGTAGCATTGCACTTGAACCTAGAACTCTAGTCCAGAGATAAGAGGCACTTACCACTGTGCCACAAGGAGCTAAAGGCCCCGTAACAGAGTTCTCTAGAATTCTGAAATGTTTTGATAGGGTGGATAGAGAGTGTTTCCACTTGCGGGGAAGAACATAACCAAAGGCTCTTAAAAATTGGATCATCACCAATACTGGGGAGGCCTTGATATTATCGTTAGACTATTAATCCAGATGTCAGCTAATGCTCTGGGGAATCAGGTTCAAATCCTGCCATGGAAGGTGGTAAAACTTGAATTCAATAAAAAAACCTGGGAATTAAAAATCTAATTCTGATGACCATGAAACTATTGTTGATTATTGTAAAAACTCACCCGATTCACTAATATTTTTAGGGAACGAGATATGCCATCCTTACAATGTCTGGCTGAAAGTGACTCCAGACCCACAGCAATGTTTATTTATTAGTTAGTAATAAGTAGGCTTACATTCACACTGTAATGAAGTTATTATGAAAATCCCCTAGTGGCCACACTCCAGCACCTGTTCGGGTACACCAAGGGGGAATTTAACACAGCCAAATCATCTAACCACATCTTTCGGACTGCAGGAGGAAACCGGAGCACTGGGAGGAAACTCACGCAGACACGGGGAGAACGTACAGACTCCGCACAGGCAGTGATCCAAGGCCAGAATTGAACCGCGGGTCCCTAATGCTGTGAGGCAGCAGTGCTAACCACTGTGCAACTCAATGTGGTTGGCATTAAACTGCCCTCCAAGAGCAACGCAGGATGGACAATAAATATTGGCCACCCAGCGATGTCCATGTCCCACAAATGAATTAAAGAAAAAAGAAATCTAATCGGGAATTCAGGAGAAACTTCTTTATTCTCCAGAGAGTGGTGAGAAAGCGGAACCTGCTACTACCAGAATGGATGAATCAAACAGTATTGAGATAGAGGTTAGATAACCATATGTGAAAGAAGGCATTAGATGAGGAATAAAGAGAGGTGGGGCGAGTGCAGTATAAAGACCAGCATGAAGTGGCCTGTTTTTGTGCTCCTTATCCTCTCTGATGGTCACCCTGCTATTGAATGAGAGAGATGGAAAATCTGAGCAGGTCCTAACCATGGACTTGATCAGCTGGAGCAGAAAACCATGTTATTCCTGCAGAATACAGACCAAACCCTTCACTCACACTGGATAGCATCCAAGGAAGTTTGATGAGGACTTGTCTGTTGAGGTAGTATGGGCTGAGATTAGAAACAGGAGAGGAGACGTCATCCTGTTGGGAGTCTTTTATAAGACCTCCTAAAAGTTCTAGAGAGATAGAGGAAAGGATTGCAAAGTCGATCCTGGACAGGAGTGAAAGTAATAGGGTAATTGTTATGGGGGACTTTAACTTTACTAATATTGATTGGAATAGCTATAGCTCTAGCTCGTTAGAGGGGTCAGTTTTTGTACAAAGTGTGCAGGAAGGTTTTTTGACTCAGTATGTAGATAGGCCAACTAGAGGTGAGGCTACATTGGATTTGGTGCTGGGCAATGAGCCAGACCAGGTGTTAGGCTTGGAAGTTGGTGAACATTTTGGTGATAGTGACCACAATTCGGTTACGTTCACCTTAGTGATGGATAGGGATAGGCATAAAGCTGGGGGCAGTAGTTATAGCTGGGGGAATGGTAATTCTGAGGCCATAAGGAGGGAATTAGGATGCATAGGTTGGACTACGAAACTACAGGGATTGAGAACATCTGAAATGTGGAGCTTATTCAAGGAGCAGCTACTGCGAGTCCTTGATAAGTATGTCCCTGTCAGGCAAGGAGGAAATGGTTGAGTAAGGGAACCATGGTGTACTAAAAAAGTTAATTTTTAAAAAAGTTAAAAAAGTTAAAAGGAAAAAGGAGGCTTATGTCAGGATGAGGCTTGAAGGCTCAGTTAGTGCAATGGATAGCTATAGATTAGCCAGGAGGGAGCTAAAGAGTGAGTTGAGGAGAGCTAAAAGGGGACACGAGAAGACTTTGGCTGATAGGATCAAGGAGAATCCTAAAGCTTTCTTTAGATATGTTAAGAATAGAAGATTGGTTAGGGCAAGATTAGGGCCAGTCAGAGACAGCAGTGGGAAGTTGTGCGTGGAGCCTGAAGAGATTGATGAATAAATATTTCTCTTCGGTATTCACGCAGGGAGATGTAAATGTAGTTGTGGAGAACACTGGGATACAGGGTTGCAAACTGTAAAGTATTGAAGCAGATAAGGAGGATGTGCTAGATATTCTTGAGGGTTTGAAGTTAGATAAGTCCCCTGAGCCGGATGGGATTTACCCTAGGATTCTCTGGGAGGCAAGAGAGGCGATTGCAGAGCCTCTGGCTCTGATCTTCAGGTCGTCGTTGGTTACGGGTATAGTTCCGGAAGACTGGAGGATAGCGAATGTGGTCCCATTGTTCAAGAAGGGGAAGAGAGACTTTCCAGGGAATTATAGGCCAGTGAGTCTTACTTCTGTTGTGGGCAAAGTATTGGAGAGAATTATTAGGGATAGGATTTATAGTTATTTAGAGAGAAATGAATTGATTGGGGATAGTCAGCATGGTTTTGTGAAGGGTAGGTCGTGCCTTACTAACCTCATTGAGTTTTTTGAAAAAGTGACCAAAGAGGTGGATGGGGGTAAGGCAGTTGATGTGGTATATATGGACTTTAGTAAGGCGTTTGATAAGGTGGCCCATGGAAGGCTTCTGCAGAAAATGCAGATGTATGGGATTGAGGGTGATTTAGCTAATTGGATTAGGAATTGGCTGGCAGATAGGAGACAGAGGGTGGTGGTTGATGGAATTATTCATCATGGAGTTCGGTTACAAGTGGTGTACCTCAGGGATCTGTTTTGGGGCCCCTGCTGTTTGTAATTTTTATAAATGATCTGGATGAACATAGAACATAGAACATAGAACAATACAGCACAGAACAGGCCCTTCGGCCTTCGATGTTGTGCCGACCAAAATAAAAAGCAATGCCCCTCCAACTAAACCATTCCCTTCTCTCCATATACTTATCAACTAACCTCTTAAACGCCACCAAACTTGGCGCATCTACAACAGCTGCAGGCAGGGCATTCCACTCCCTAATCACTCTTTGAGTAAAGAACCTACCTCTGATATCCGTCCTATAACTCATACCCCTTAATTTAAAGTTGTCCCCTCGTGCTAGCTTTCTCCATCCTAGGAAAAAGGCTATCACTGTCCACCCTATCCAAACCTCTAATTATCTTATATGCTTCAATAAGATCCCCCCTTAGCCGCCTCCTTTCTAACGAAAACAACCTCAAATCCTTCAACCTCTCTTCATAGGACCTGCCCTCCATACCAGGCAACATCCTGTAAACCTCCTCTGTACCCTCTCCAATGCCTCCACATCTTTCTTATAATGTGGCGACCAGAACTGCACACAATACTCCAAGTGCGGCCGCACTAGAGTTTTGTACAGCTTGCAACATGATGCTGCGGCTCCTAAATTCAATCCCCCTACCAATAAAAGCTAAGACTCCATATGCCTTCTTAACAACTTTATCCACTTGACTGCCTACTTTCAGGGATCTATTGACACATACACCAAGATCCTTCTGTTCCTCAACACTATTAAGAGCCCTACCATTAGCCCTATACTCTACACATTTATTGTTCCTGCCAAAGTGCATTACCTCACACTTTTCCACATTAAACTCCATTTGCCACCTCTCGGCCCAGCTCTGCAACTTGTCCAAGTCACTCTGTAAAAACACCCTCTTCACTATCTACCACCACACGACTTTAGTATCATCTGCAAATTTACTGATCCATCCCTCAATACCCTCATCCAGATCATTTATAAAAATTACAAACAGCAGGGGCCCCAAAACAGACCCCTGAGGCACACCACTCGTCACCGAACTCCACGATGAATATCTCCCATCAACCACCACCCTCTGTCTTCTATCTGCCAGCCAATTTCTAATCCAATTAGCTAAATCACCCTCTATTCCACACATCTGCATTTTCTGTAGAAGTCTTCCATGGGCCACCTTATCAAAAGCCTTACTAAAGTCCATATATACTACATCAACCGCCTTACCCCCATCCACCTCTCTGGTCACTTTCTCAAAAAACTCAATGAGGTTAGTAAGGCATGACCTACCCTTCACGAAACCATGCTGACTATCCCCAATCAATTCATTTCTCTCTAAATAACTATAAATCCTATCCCTAATAATTCTCTCCAATACCTTGCCCACCACAGAAGTAAGACTCACTGGCCTATAATTCCCAGGAAGGTCTCTCTTCCCCTTCTTAAACAATGGGACCACATTCGCCATCCTCCAGTCCTCCGGAACCACACCCGTAACCAACGAGGACCTGAAGATCAGAGCCAGAGGCTCTGCAATCTCCTCTCTTGCCTCCCAGAGAATCCTAGGGTAAATCCCGTCCGGCCCAGGGGACTTATCCAACTTCAAACCCTCGAGAATTTCTAACACATCCTCCCTATCTACTACAATACTCCCCAATTTGCAACCCTGTACCTCAGTGCTCTCCACAGCTACATTTCCAGCACTCTGCGTGAATACCGAAGAGAAATATTTATTCAGTGCCTCACCAATCTCTTCAGGCTCCACGCACAACTTCCCACTGCTGTCTATGACTGGCCCTAATCTTGCCCTAACCAATCTTCTATTCTTAACATATCGAAAGAAAGCTTTAGGATTCTCCTTAATCCTATCAGCCAACATCTTCTCGTGTCCCCTCTTAGCTCTCCTCAATTCACTTTTTACCTCCTTCCTAGCTAATCTATAGCTATCCATTGCACTAACTGAGCCTTCAAGCCTCATCCTGACATAAGCCTCCTTTTTCTTCTTAACCAGCAAATCAACTCTTTTCGTACACCAAGGCTCTCTTACTCGTCCATTTCCTCCCTGCCTGACAGGGACATACTTATCAAGGACTCGCAGCAGCTGCTCCTTGAATAAGCACCACATTCCAGATGTTCCCAGTCCCTGTAGTTCCCTAGTCCAATCTATGCACCCTAATTCTCTCCTGATGGCCTCATAATTACCCTTCCCCCAGCTATAACTACAGCCCCCAGCTTCATGCCTATCCCTGTCCATCACTAAGGTGAACGTAACCGAATTGTGGTCACTATCACCAAAATGTTCACTAACTTCCAAGCCTAACACCTGGTCTGGCTCATTGCCCAGCACCAAATCCAATGTAGCCTCACCTCTAGTTGGCCTATCTACATACTGAGTCAAAAAACCTTCCTGCACACTCTGTACGAAAACTGACCCCTCTAACGAGCTAGAGCTATAGCTATTCCAATCAATATTAGCAAAGTTAAAGTCCCCCATCACAATTACCCTACTACTTTCACTCCTAATCAGAATTGACTTCGCAATCCTTTCCTCAACCTCTCTAGAACTATTAGGAGGTCTGTAAAAGACTCCCAACAGGGTGACCTCTCCTCTCCTGTTTCTAATCTCAGCCCATACTACCTCCAAGACAAGTCCTCATCAAACTTCTTTTCGATCACCGTGATACAGTCTTTGACCAGTAACGCCACTCCTCCCCCCCTTCTACCCCCTTCTCTACTCCGACTAAAGCATTTGTACCCCGGAACCTGCAACATCCATTCCTGTCCCTGCTCTACCCAAGTCTCTTCAATACCCAATGAGGGTATTGAAGGATGGATTAGTAAATTTGCAGAAAACACCAAAGTCGGTGGAGTGGTAGATAGTGAAGAGGGGTGTTATAGTTTGCAGAGGGACTTGGACAAGTTGCAGAGCTGGGCCGAGAGGTGGCAAATGGCGTTTAACGTGGAAAAGTGTGAGGTAATTCACTTTGGCAGGAATAACAAATGCGTAGAGTATAGGGCTAATGGTAGGACTCTTAATAGTGTTGATGAACAGAGGGATCTTGGTGTATATGTGCATAGATCCCTGAAAGTTGGCAATCAAGTCGATAAGGTTGTTAAGAAGGCATACGGAGTCTTAGCTTTTATTGGTAGGGGGATTGAATTTCGGAGCCGCAACGTCATGTTGCAACTGTACAAAACTCTAGTGCGGCCGCACTTGGAGTATTGTGTGCAGTTCTGGTCCCCGCATTATAAGAAAGATGTGGAGGCATTGGAGAGGGTACAGAGGAGGTTTACCAGGATGTTGCCTGGTATGGAGGGCAGGTCTTATGAAGAGAGGCTGAGGGATTTGAGGTTGTTTTCGTTAGAAAGAAGGCGGCTAAGAGGAGACCTTATTGAAACATATAAGATGATTAGAGGTTTAGATAGGGTGGACAGTGATAGCCTTTTTCCTAGGATGGAGAAAGCTAGCATGAGGGGACATAGCTTTAAATTAAGGGGTGGCAGTTATAGGATGGATATCAGAGGTAGGTTCTTTACCCAGAGGGTGGTAAGGATATGGAATGCCCTGCCTGCGGCAGTTGTAGATGCGCCAAGTTTGGTGGCGTTTAAGTGGTTAGTAGATAAGTTTATGGACGAAAAGGGAATTGGTTAGTTTGGAGGGTCATTGCTTATTCTTAATTGGTCGGCGCAACATCGAAGGCTGAAGGGCCTGTTCTGTGCTGTAATGTTCTATGTTCTAAGAGGCGTAGGTTAGAGGGATAGCGAGTAAATATATAGGGATGTGGGGGTAGGACTGAGTTGGATTGTGGTCGGTGCAGACACGATGGGCCGAATGGCCTCTTTCTGTACTGTAGGGTTTCTATGATTTCAATGAACTGCTTTAATTCAAGTGGTTAAAATGCTAGTAATGTAACCAGAAATGAGACCAATCTCATTTCTTCAATTATAATCTTCATCCAGACTATAAATGATCTGGATGAAGGTATTGAAGGATGGATTAGTAAATTTGCGGATGACACTAAAGTCGGTGGAGTGGTAGATAGTGAAGAGGGGTGTTATAGTTTGCAGAGGGACTTGGACAAGTTGCAGAGCTGGGCCGAGAGGTGGCAAATGGAGTTTAATGTGGAAAAGTGTGAGGTAATGCACTATGGCAGAAATAATAAATGTGTAGAGTTTAGGGCTAATGGTAGGATTCTTAGTAGTCTTGATGAACAGAGGGATCTTGGTGTGTATGTGCATAGATCCCTGAAAGTAGGCAGTCAAGTCGATAAGGTTGTTAAGAAGGCATATGGAGTCTTAGCTTTTATTGGTAGGGGGATTGAATTTCGGAGCCGCAACGTCATGTTGCAACTGTACAAAACTCTAGTGCGGCCGCACTTGGAGTATTGTGTGCAGTTCTGGTCCCCACATTATAAGAAAGATGTGGAGGCATTGGAGAGGGTACAGAGGAGGTTTACCAGGATGTTGCCTGGTATGGAGGGCAGGTCTTATGAGGAGAGGCTGAGGGATTTGAGGTTGTTTTCGTTAGAAAGGAGGCGGCTAAGAGGGGACCTAATCGAAACATATAAGATGATTAGAGGTATAGATAGGGTGGATAGTGATAGCCTTTTTCCTAGGATGGAAAAAGCTAGCACGAGGAGACACAGCTTTAAATTAAGGGGTGATAGTTATAGGACGGATATCAGAGGTCGGTTCTTTACCCAAAGGGTGGTTCGGGAGTGGAATGCCCTGCCTGCAGCAGTTGTAGATGCACCAAGTTTGGTGGCGTTTAAGAGGTTAGTGATAGGTATATGGAAGAGAAGGGAATGGTTTAGTTTGGAGGGGCATTGCTTTTTATATTGGTCGGCGCAACATTGAAGGCCGAAGGGCCTGTTCTGTGCTGTAATGTTCTATGTTCTAAATTAGAAAAACAATTTTCCACTGAGGTGTACATAAACAGAATTCCAGCAAAATCAGATCAGATGATGGCAATTTGCTCTAAAAACTGGATGACTGTCTAGCCAAGAACAGGAGTGAAGGTTCTAAGGATAGTCACATATCTCAATAAAGTACAATGATTTCTATCAATGGGTGGGATATGTACAATGTGTGGGATGATAAATGCAGAAGCCAATCAACCAGAGTTGAATTAGTATCATAGAATCCCTACCGGCAGGAGGAGGACATTCAGCCCATCTAGTTCGCACCGAACACAATCCTACCTCCGGCCCTATTCCCATAACCCCACATATTTATCATTAATCCCCTGACACTGGGGTCAATTTAGCAACCTAACCCGCACATCGGAAAGAGGAGCATCCGGAAGAAACCCATGGAGGCATGGGGAGAATGTGCAAACTCCACACAGACAGTGACCCGGGGCCAGATTTGAACTTGGGTCCCTGGCACTGTAAGGCAGCAGTGCTAACCACTATCCCATCGTGCTGCCCCCATGGTTGGAGTTTTGCTTCATTATTTTAAAGTTCAAAGTGAGGTTTCACAGATCTATGAGACCTTGAATGTTTTAAAAATGGGTGATTATCTCGCTTAGGAAACAGGATCTATGCAAATGATCTTTTGCATGTCCTTATCACGTTTTTATATGAAACAATTTGAATTTAGTTATTCATTGCGTAGACACATCACCATTTGAAGTCTTAAGTTAAATGCCTGACACCTTATTTGCAGCCAAAATCAAAAATAAAATTAATGCCCCCACTCCTTTTTTCCACATATAGCAGACACTCTGAACTCCCATTCCAAAAAAAACAGAAATACATTAACCAAATCTACACATGGATAAATATCAATTTAGTACAAAAAGTTGGATTACTGTCAGAGAGTCAGTGTAGCCTCAATGGGCTAAATAACCTCCTTCTGCACTGTAGGGATTCTGTAGTAGCATCCACTCTGAGTATCAAGACATTGTGACACCTGCTGTTCACAGTCAGCATGGGTCTAGGATTCACTGCCTAATTGCAGCAATTCACAGATGAATATGTTCATCAGGGAGTCAATACAGACCGATTGGTCAAATGGCCTTCTTTTGCATTGCAAGATTCTATGATTCTAAGAATTAAAATAGTTAAAGTGGAGGAATAGTCTTAATGAGCTGATTAATAAGTAACTGAGCCACAAAACATCCTTGATTTATATTGTAGCTAATCTGAGCTTTGGATAGCAGACAAGTATATTCTTTATTGAGGGATCCTTACTTGAAATGTCTATATGTGAACAACAGTGAAGAAAGATTTTCTCATAGCTGCAATGTAAAATAGCTAAAGACTTAGTCAAAGTTCAGGAGTGATTAGGACAGAAAGCTGAAGAGAGGGAAAAGAGTTGTTTTATGCTAACTCCTAGCCCATGGGAACTTAGGCAATGAATAAATTGGAAATATTTGAATAACAGTGACAAGATAACTGCTGCACAAATACACCTTTTGGCAATTCAACTGCAGCTCACTGGGATTGAAGACGGAAACGAAAGAGGGATGCAATTTTAAATTTAATTTCTACATAGTGTTAGATTTGGAAACATAGCAAGAGGAATGTGAGCATAAAATTAATCTCTGGAAAGTGGGCAATACACTTCTCAGGAAATAGCGGTCATTTTGTGACACATTTCCTGCCTTTGAAGAAACAAGTAATTAACTGAGAAAAGATGACGGTATTTTATTAAGATAGTGCTCCAAGCCAATGTAATGAACAGTGAGAATAGGAGGCCAACAAGGAATACTTACCTCCCGATACAGGACTGCTTCCAGGCTGGATTTGGAGCTATAGCAGAGAAAAGCATGACAATCAGTGAATGACATAAGACAGTTTGACACCAACATTGATACAGATTTGTTCTATCTTGGATCTTAGGATGTCACAACGTCTTTTTAAAAAAAAGTTTAAAAGTTTTAGTTTATTAGTATTAATACTGCAGTGAGGTTACTGTGAAATCCCCCAAGTCCATGGTCTGTTTGGGTCAATGCACCTAACCAAACACTTGGGAACCAACAAATTAATATGTTTTCTCTTGTAGTATAGGAATCACAGCAGTCAATCTGTTCACAGCAAGATCCCACAAACATCAATACAATAAGTGGCCAAATAATCAATTCCAGTAAAGCCTCACCATGGATTCTTACTGAGCAAGATACCAGAAATGTTCTGCGCTTCTCTGAAATAGCACCACAGGATCTACTGTCCAAGAAGAAAAGACAATGCCTCGGTTTAACAACTGAAAACAGAACTTTCAAGTGTGCAGCCCTGAATCAACCCTGCACTAAAACGCCAGCTTAGATTACCCGCCCAAATCCTGCAGTAGGATTGAAGTAGACTCAGAACCAGCACTCTCTGACTGAGTCACATCTATCTTCATTGGACACATAGCACTGGCCATGCGCCAGGTCCCTTTGCCCCATTAGGGTTCTGGAGCAGACTGGCACCTGAACAGAGTGGTTTAATTGATAATATAGAGACAGTGGGAATTTGGAGAAAAGGGGGAATGACCTATACACATGTATGTATATATACACGAGTGAGGAATATAGATAATAAGGGCTATGTTACAGCTACAAGAGCTGGTCTGTGAAGAAGCAGCAGGGCACAGCAATCCTTACACACACACAGATAGCGGGTAAGTTGTTTTTTCCAATTTAAAGCACCATTAAGTTCCAGATTTTCTTAAAATAAAAGAACTGTAAATAAATTTCTACTGCCTAGAAATATAACTTAAAAGTCTTTAAGCTAAAGTTATGGCAGAAGAGCTCAGTCCTGTGTGTTGCACTGTCTCAGCACGTGGGAATTCGTAGGCACTCCTTGCAGTCTGAATGACCATGTGTACAGGAAGTGTCATAGGGGTGACCAACCTGAGTTCTGGGCTTCGGAACATATGGGGTCTGCTCGAGGGTGCATCCGCGGTGCTGAGAGTTACGCGGATAACGAGTTTTTAGACATGGTCACATTGCAGCTTTAGGAACTGCGATCCGAGAGAGAATCGGTGGCCACCAGTCAGAAGAAGGGAGGCAGGCAGATCATCAGAAAATCCTCAAGAGTGCATCACACTCAAGAATTGATTTTCTGTGTTGGAAACGGTGAGAGTGACAGTTCCTTTGGGGTGTGCAGCCAGAGCCAAGTTCACATTGCCGTGGGGGCTCAGCTGCAGAAGACGGGGGAGGAGTAAGAGTGAAAGAGCAATAACGATAGGAGACTCTATGGTGAGCAGTGCAGACAGGCATTTCTGTGGCCATAGTTGTGACTCCAGAATGGTGTGTTGCCTCCCTGGTGAGAGGGTCAGGGATGTCACTAAAGGGCTGTATGGCATTCTGGGTGAACAGTCACAGATCGAGGTTCACATTGGTACCAATGACACGGGTGATATTAGGGAGTTCACTGGATGTATGTGGTGAGGAGTCTTTGTGCCAGCACTCAGTCAGCTCTGCTAAGACTAAATCCAGTCCAGACCTGTTCATAACGGAAGAGCAAAAGATATCCTATTACCAATAATCCCCCACTTCTGAAAAATTCTCTTCCCTGTTCACAAAAAGTTTATTATAGAGGGAATTTCTATTGCAATATATAATTAATCTTTACCAAGAAATCTTTACCACAAACAGCCATTTGCCTGAAACACCTGGGGCTAAGGGACAGGAAACTGACCAATGGTAGAGGAGAATTGAGAGGCAAGAGGTAAAACCAGAAGACCATAAGACATAGGAACAGAATTAGACCATTTGGTCTATCGAGTCTGGTCTACCATTCAGTCACGACTGACGTGATTCTTATTCCCATTCTCCTGCCTTCTCCCCTTGACTTCATCCCCTTATTCATCAAGAACTTATCTATCACTGTCTAAAGACACTCAATGACCTGGCCTCCACAGCCTCTGTGGTAATGAGTTCCTCTGGCTGCCAAAATTCCTCCTCATCTCAGTTTTAAAGGACTGTCCCTTCACTCTGAAATTGTGCCGTAGAATTCTAGTCTCTCCCACTAGTGGAACATCCTCTCCACATCCACTCTATCTAGGGTTCTCAGTATTCTGTAAGCTTCAATTAGATTCCCTCCTCAATCCTTCTAAACTCCATCGAGTATAGACCCAAACTCCTCAACTGCTCCTCATGTGACAAACCCTCATTCCTGGCATCATTCTTGTGAACGTCCTCTGGACCCCCTCAAAGGCCAGCACATCCTTTCTTAGGTATGGGACCCAAACCTGCTCACAACATTCCAAATGGGGTCTGACCAGAGCCTTATCCAACCTCAGCAGTACATCCCTGCTCTTGTATTCTAGCCCTCTAGGAATGAATGCTAACATTCCTAACTGTCAACTGAACCTGCACGTTAACCTGTAGTGAGTCCTGAACCAGGACTCCCAAGTTCCTTTGTGCTTCAGATTTCCAAAGCCCTTCCCATTTAGAAAATAATCTATGCCTCTATTCTTCCTACCAAAGTGCATAACCCTCACACATTCCCGCTGCCATCTAATCCATCCGCCACTTCTTTTCCCACTCCCCTAGCTTGACCATGTCATTTTGCAGCCTCCCCACTTCTTGAACACTACAATTTTTTGTACCATCTATAAATTCAGCAACCATGCCATTCGTCCATCTTCCAGATCATTCAGGTACATAGTGAAAAGTTGTGGGCCCAACACTGATCCTTGTGGAACAGCACCAGTCACTGATTGCCACCCTAAAAAGGACCCCCTTATCTCACTCTTCTGCCTGAGGTTCATGTCACACTATCTGTAACCCCCACGACTTGCCTGGGCTTGTAAAATCTCACTTACTGTCCTGTCTGGAGACAATACACATCTCTTTAACCTGTGCTAATGCTACTCCACTCACATTGTTTGCATCTTTAAGATTTGAATAGCAGGTTAGCTGTAAAGATTCACATTTTAATCAGTATTCTGTAAATTGTGTGTGTCTTTATATGCCTATCTCTGATCAGAACTTTCCACACGTGATGAAGGAACACTGTTTCTGAAAAGCTTGTGAATTTACTATCAAATAAGTCAGATGGACTTAAATCTGGTGTTGTGAGACTTTTTACTGTGTTTACGCCAGTCCAACGCCGGGATCTCTACATCATTCTGTCTGTCAGCCAATCCTCTATCCATGCCAGTACCCTGTCTCTAACACCATGGGCTCTGAGCTTGTTTAGCAGCCTTTTGTAAAGCACCTTGTCAGAGGCTTTCTGGAAATCCAAATAAATCCCATCCACTGGCTCTCCTTCGTCTAACTCCTTCATTACCTCCTCAAAGAATTCTAACAGATTTGTCAGACATGACCTCCCCTTGACGTAGCTCTGCTGACTCTGCCCTATTTTACCAAGCATTACCAAGTACTCCACAATTTTATCCTCAATAATCAACTCCAAGATGTTACTCATGACTGGGAATGCTGGACTTTAATGTGAGTGGCTAAGTCATCTGGTCCAAATGATTTACATCCCAGATTGGGAAGGGAAGTGAGAATGGAGACATTGGAAGGGTTTGTCATAAGCTTCCCATTTTTCTCGGATGGGGGAAGATGCCAGAGGAACAGAGAGCATCAAATGCGACACCAATATGAGGAAAGGTCGCAAGAATCCTATCATAGAAAGGGCAGCGAGTTTAGGAAAGCACTTGACAAAGTACAGTAGGGTTCACTGTCTGAAAGGGGAGTGGAAGCAGATTTAAGGATAACTTACAAAGAGATGTTTATTAAGGAGGTAAATGTTGTAGGATTGAGGAAAAAGCCAGAGAACGGTGTTAACTTGAATAGCTTTTCCAAAAAGTTGGTGCAGACAGGTGCCTCTGAAAGACGTGCAGGTTAGGGTGCATTGGCTGTGCTAAATTCTCCCTCAGCGTACCCAAACAGGCGCCAGAGTGTGGTGACTAGGGGATTTTCACAGTAACTTCATTGCAGTGTTAATGTAAGCCGACTTGTGACTAATAAATAAATTTAACTTAAACCTTCTGCGCTGTGCCAAAATATCATTCTGTTAGGGAACTGGATCAGTGTAAAATCACACTCTTGGGCATTCAGACACAGTGAGGATTGTTTCTCTGGAGGAGGGAGCACTGACAGCAGCAACGCTGCTTCACTCTCTACATTTCAGTTCTCTTGATTTCCACCAGAGGGAAGTCTCCCACTGCATGAATAAGTGCAACAAACCACAGGCAGAGACAACTGAACTACGCAGCAAACACAACACTCACAAGTGAAGGTGTGCTCATTCAATTCTATCCGGTGGTGCTGTGGATGGTCTGGAGGGATGCCAAAAGTTGCAGCGGGACATAGACAGGATGCAAGACTGAGCGGAGAAGTGGTAGATGGACTTCAACTTGGATAAATGTGTAGTGGTCCATTTTGGCAGGAATAATGGGATGAAGGAGTACAATATAAGGGGTAGGAATCTTAGCTGTGTTGTAGAGCAGAAGGATCTCGGGGTCTGGGTCCATAGGACTCTTAAATCGACCTCACAGGTGGAGGAAGTGGTCAAGAAGGCGTAAGGTGTACACCTTCATTAATTGAGGAATAGAGTTTAGGAGTCAGGAGGTAATGATGCAGCTCTATAAGACTCTTGTCAGACCCCAGTATTGGAGTATTGTGCGCAGTTCTGGTCGCCTCATTATAGGAAGGATGTAGAGGCTATTGAAAGAATGCAGAGGAGATTTACAAGGATGCTGCCTGGATTGGGAGGCAGGCCTTACGAAGATAGGTTGAGGGAGCTGGGACTCTTCTCACTGGAGAGACGTAGGTTGAGAGGCGACCTGATAGAGGTTTATAAAATGTTGAGAGGGATTGATAGGGTGGATTCTCAGAGACTATTTCCCTGAGCTGAAATGGTCACTACGAGAGGACACAGATTTAAGGTGCAGGGAAGCAAATACGGAGGGGATGTTAGGGGTAAGTTTTTCACTCAGAGGGTGGTGAGTGAATGGAATCGGCTGCCATCAGAGGTTGTTGAGGCAAACTCACTGGGGTCTTTTAAAAGACTTCTGGATGAGTATATGGAAATGAATAGGATAGGGCGTTATAGATAGGTCTGTGGATTGGTAGATATGATCAGCACAACTCGTGGGCCGAAGGGCCTGTTTGTGCTGTATTGTTCTATGTTCTATCCAGTCGGATTTCACTGTCACAAGCCCACTTTCTGTCAACTTTCCCCCTCAAAGTGGCAGTCGCTGTGTTAAAGGCAGGATGCAACAGGCTCTACACAGACCAGGAAGCTGGGATCGGGTAGCTCTGGGTAGCACCTTTGAGGATGACACCAGCAGCTGTCTAACTTCCAATTCTTCATGAGTGTATACACAGCAGCAACAAACGAACTGAGCCAATCACCATCCTCACTAACCTCCCCAACTTGTGCAGTTTACAACCAGGAGAAAATGTGGGTGAATTTAGTCACAGAGATATACACACTGAAACAGGCCCTTCGGCCCAATTGGTCCATGCTGTCCAGATTTCCTAAACTGAACTAGTCCATTTGCCTCAGTTTAGCCCATATCCTTCTAAACTGTTCCCACCCAGTTGTCCAAATGACTTTTAAATATTGTAATTGTACCCGCCTCCACTACCTCCTCTGGCAGCTCATTCCATACACACACTACTCTCTGTGTGAAAAGGTTGCCCCTTTTTAAATCTTTCCCCTCTCACCTTAAACCTATGCCCTCTAGTTTTGGATTCCCCTATGCTGGAGAAAAGAACTTGGTTATTCACCTTATCTATGTCCATCAGGATTTTACAAACCTCTAAGGTCACCCCTCATCTTCCTACGCTCCCGGGAAAAATAATCTGAACCTGTCCAGCCTCTCCTTATGAAAAAAACCTTCCAGACCCAGTAATATTCTTGTAAATCTTTTTTACATTTTTTCCAGTTTAATAACATCATTTCTATAGCAAGGTTACCAGAATTATACGCAGTATACCAAATGTGGCCTTATCGATGGCTTGTCCAATTGTAACATAATGTCCCAATTCCTATACTCAACACTCTGACCGAAGAAGGCAAGTGTGTCAAACGCCTTCTTCACCATCCTGTCTGTGACACCACTTTTAAAGAGCTATTTATCTGCATCCCTAAGTCTCTCTGCTCAACAAGTCTCCCCAGAGCCCTACCATTATATGTGTAAGTTCTGCCCATACCAAAATGCAACAGCTCGCATGTGTGGCAAACTCTATCTGCCACATGTACATCATTGCACCTGAGACACAACACAGCTAATTACACTGACCAGAACGTCACCCTGGGATTGTCAGCGGTTCTGTTCATTTCTCTGTATCACACTGCACCTAGATCAGCATTACCAACTGTGCAAAGGGTCTATAATAAATGCCACCTTACTTTGACTGTACCAGTCCTTGGTCGAGAATCCTCTGCTTGATCTCCTTAATGTGCAATGGCCTCCCAGCCTCTTCCAGAACAATCTGTAGTAAAACAGGTTAAAACCTCAAGCAAGTCCAATCCTCATTCGCACTGAAAGCAACAAGGGTAATTTAGAGCTGCAGTTTAAATAAAATCTCATTGAGAAAATCTTCCCAATGAATAACCAGCGGAACTTCATCTTGAATTAACAGTAAACCCTCCTGAGGGAGTCCATGCACTGACCCAGAGCCCGAATGGCCTCCTTCTTCTTCACTGTTGAGTTTCAATGGATCAAAGGATATTGGGGGTGGTGGTTGGTTTGGGGGGGGGGGGGGGGGGGGGGGGGGGGGGGGGGGGGGGGGGGGGGGGGGGGGGGGGTTGACGTGGGGAACAGTGTACTGAGTTGAACGATCAGTCATGATCATCGTGAATGATAAACAGGGTCAAAGGGTCGAATGGCCTATCTCGCTGCCACCACACATTCATGCCGGCGTTGGACTGGGGTAAAACGGAAAGAAATCCCACAACACCAGCTTAAAGTCCAACAAGTTTGTTTGTAGCAAATGCCACGAGCTTTCAGAATAGGCTGTCCCTTTGTCAGGTGGCTGGGAGTTCCGATCACAAACAGGGCACAAAGACACAAACTCAATTTACATGCATGAGGGATTTCTTTCTGTTTTACCACACTCTCAGCCAGAACATTCCAGACCTTAACTACTCACTATCCTGATACCACTTGCTCCTGTTTTCGATGTTGCTGCGACTTCAGCTTTACCTAGACTCCAAAATGCTACATTTATTAAAATGCTATTTTGGAGTTAAGGACAGTTATTCCCACTTGCTCTGCCACTCAGCTGCTGTGTCAATATCAGGGGGCAGGGACACTGATGGGATGTGGAGATGGAACCTAACTGAACATCAACAAGAAGGGTGATAATTAGTCAATGCTGCCAAATGGTACTATCCTTTCTGGCACTATTCTTTCTGCTAGGAGGTTGGGAGAATGGTGGCTGGCTGGTTTAGGGTTGTCCTTTCATGGAGATGCATGGAAAATCTACCGTTCTGTAATGTGTCAATTCAAACAGTTCGGCTGAGGATAACACGAGTTCCAGTGCACAGATCACCAGCGCTGACAGGGGAAGAGTACATTACTGGTAATAAGAACATAAGAAATAGGAGCAGGAGTAGGCCACCTAGCCCTTCGAGCCTGCCCCGCCATTCAATAAGATCATGGCTGATCTGAAGTGGATCAGTTCCACTTTCCTGCTTTCTCCCCATAACCTTATTTCTCTTGACTATCAGAAATCTACCTACCCGTGACTTAAATACATTCAACGAGGTAGCCGCCATCACTTCAACGGGTTTTCCCTGGGTGCTCCGGTTTCTTCCCACATTTTGAAAGATGCGCTGGTTGGGATTGACCCGGACAGATGCCAGAATGTGGCTATTAGGGGATTTTCTCAGTAACTTCGTTGCAGTGTTAATTTAAGCCTTACTTGTGACTAATAAGTAAAACTTAAAAAAAAACTTTTTGGGATCTTTAGAGAGAGCTAGTTTCCTCTGTACCTCTTGCTCTCCCTGAGCTCTGGAGACTGAAATCTAGGAAATAAATCTCTTCCTCAGAGCTTCTACTGAATGGTGTTTTCTCCAGAAGTTGCTGTATGAGAATTAGAAGAAAGGTGTCTAATCTGAATCACCCTCCACAAGTGTCAAGAGACTAGAAATCTAGTACCTATGTAAGCATCTTCGGCTTCTGTTTAAACTGGTTAAGAAGGGATGTATGTCTATGGGGGAAATACTACTAATTTGGAACAACAGAGATAGCTAGCTGTTAGGAATTATACATTGTCATGCTTAAGTATTTTAATTGGTAAAATTTATGCTAATTCTTTCGGTTATATTTTAATTATGTTTTTAAATGAAGTTTGCTTTGATAAAAAGCTTCCTATTGGGTCACTGGAATCATACTTGGAGTGAAACACCTTATGCTCACCTTAACCAAATAGAACATAGAACATTACAGCGCAGAACAGGCCCTTCGGCCTTCGATGTTGCGCTGACCAATTATGAAAAAAGTAATGACCCTCCAAACTAAACCATTCCCTTCTCTTCCATAAACTTATCAACTAACCTCTTAAACGTCACCAAACTTGGCGTTTCTACAACTGCTGCAGGCAGGGCATTCCACTTCCTAACCACCCTCTGGGTAAAGAACCTACCTCTGATATCCGTCCTATAACTATCACCCCTTAATTTAAAGCTATGTCCCCTCGTGCTAGCTTTCTCCATCCTAGGAAAAAGGCTATCGCTGTCCACCCTATCTAAACCTCTAATCATCTTATATGTTTCGATAAGGTCCCCTCTTAGCTGCCTCCTTTCTAACGAAAACAACCTCAAATCCCTCAGCCTCTCCTCATAAACCTGCCCTCCATACCAGGCAACATCCTGGTAAACCTCCTCTGTACCCTCTCCAATGCCTCCACATCTTTCTTATAATGTGGGGACCAGAACTGCACACAATACTCCAAGTGCGGCCGCACTAGAGTTTTGTACAGTTGCAAGATGACGTTGCGGCTCCGAAATTCAATCCCCCTACCAATAAAAGCTAAGACTCCGTATGCCTTCTTAACAACCTTATCGACTTGACTGCCTACTTTCAGGGATCTATGCACAAATACACCAAGATCCCTCTGTTCATCAACACTATTAAGAATCCTACCATTAGCCCTATAATCTACACATTTATTATTCCTGCCAAAGTGCATTACCTCACACTTTTCCACATTAAACTCCATTTGCCACCTCTCGGCCCAGCTCTGCAACTTGTCCAAGTCTCTCTGCAAACTATAACACCCCTCTTCACTATCTAAATATAAAACTTAGGGTCTGGCTGACTTCATAAAATACCTTGAAATTTCCGATCTGATTCCTAACAGCACTTATTTCACCCTCTCTTTCTATAGATTTCACACAGTTGTCATACTAAAGTTTTTTTCTCTGACTTTGTAAATTTCACATTCTGCCTCTGCTCTCTATCTTGCAATGTGACTCTGAAATATTTTACATATTGTACTAGTTAATTTTCTTTTTTTTAACGTTTTTGAGGTCCTAAGATACTCCCTGAGAAAGCAGCCAATAGTGGCTGGAGTATCCAAATTAGTGAGAGCTAGCTATGGAATAGTGAGGATGGCAAGGAGGTGGATGTGAGATAGAGATGGAATCTGGAGGTTGGGAGCAGCTGGTAGTCCAATCAGCTCTTGGGATTGAAGATATGGCACATAGCTGGATAAACTCACTTCCCCTTGGTGGAGAATTCTAGAATTAAGAGATATAGTTTCAAGACAAGTGACTAAGTGTAGAGGGAACATGAAGAACTTTTTTTTAAATGCAGAGGGTGGTGGGTGTCTGGAGTTGGTGGTGGAGACAGAGGCTCTAAACTCGTTTAAAAAGTACCTGGATCTGCACCTTAAGTGCTGTACATGACAGGGCTGTAGGTGGGGTGCAGGAAGGTGGGATTTGAAAGACACCTGGGTGTCCTCGGGCTGACATGGACAAGATAAGCCATGCTGTAACTTTCCTATGGTTCTATCACCACATGGTAGGGAGAGGAGGCCAGTGTGTGGATACTCAGCTGAGCCTGAGAGCACACAGACTGTGTGTTACTGCAAGCAGCACCACGATCAACAGTTCCTCCAAAGGTCTCACCGTTGTTTAATGACACGGCTCGATGGGCCGAACGGCCTGTTCCTACCTTCTATGTTTCTATGCTGATGACTCCTTCCATCTGATGATGGGGAGGAGGAGGAAAAGGAGATCATTGGAGGGTCACAAGGTTTGCGGATGACACAAAGATGAGTGGGAAAGCAAATTGCATGGAGGGTGCGGAAAGAGATTTGGATAGGCTAAGTGAGTGGGCGAGGATCTGGTAGATGGAGTATAATGTTGGTAAGCGTGAGGTTGTCCATTTTGGAAGGAATTATGTAAAATGGACAATTATTATAATGGTGAAAAATTACTACATGCTGCTGTGCAGAGGGACCTGGGGGTCCTTGTGCACGAATCGCAAAAACTCAGTCTGCAGGTGCAGCAGGTGATCAAGAAGGCGAGTGGAATGTTGGCCTTTATCGCGAGGGGGATAGAATATAAAAGCAGGGATGTCTTGCTGCAACTGTACAGGGCACTGATGAGGCCGCAAATGGAATACTGTGTGCAATTTTGATCCCCTTATTTGCAAAAGGATATATTGGCTTTGGAGGGAGTACAAAGAAGGTTCACCACATTGATTCCGGAGATGAGGCGAGGGTTAGCCTATGAGGAGAGATTGAGTAGATTGGGCCTGTACTCGCCGGAGTTTAGAAGGCTGAAGGGAAATCTTATAGAGATTATAAGATAATGAAGGGGCTAGATAGGATAGAAGCAGAAAGATTATTTCCACTTACAAAGGAAACAAGAATTAGAGGGCACAGTCTCAAAATAAGGGGGAGTCAATTTACAACAGAGTTGAGGAAGAACTTCTTCTCCTAGACGGTAGTGAATCTTTGGAATTCTCTGCCCAATGAAGCACTGGAGGCTACCTCGTTAAATGTGTTTAAGTCACAGATAGATTTCTGATCAATAAAGGAATTAAGGGTTATGGGGAGCAGGCTGGTAAGTGGAACTGAACCACTGTCAAGTCAGCCATGGTCTTATTAAAAGGTGGGGCAGGCTCGAGGGGCAAGATGGCCTACTCCTCTTTCTTATGTTTTGTTCTTATTTATATCTCTCTGCTATGTGCGCAGGACAAAGCTAGGTAAGTTTCCTCACTGGAACAACTGTGCTTGGATGAATCTCAATCTACAGTGTTCCAAACAACTTCCGATAATCCAATCACCCTCAGCACAAAGGGTGAGATATAATGAATGAATAACAGTGCATACCTGTGCGGCATCCAACCACGTCATGTTTGGTTTGTCACTCACATCAGCTGTTGGTTCACTGGGTGGGAGGAATAAAAAACATATTGTTTCTCTTGATACTGTCTATGACCGGCTTGTTGAAGATACTGATAAGATGTCATGGGGCCATTAAGGATAGAGAGGAACAGGGGATTGAATCAGGAGAGAAGAGTCCAGAAATTTCCCAATGTGAGCCCATTTTAACATCTGAAAAATAACAGTGCTTTAACATGACACAAGACAGCGCAAGCCTAGGCAGTGAACAACTGATCCCCTTAGCATTGAAGCAACTCTTTTTACACAGAAGATGGTGGGTACCTGGAACTCGCAACTGGGGGAGGTTGTGCAAGCACGGGACATCTTGACAAATACACAGATAGGATGGGAGTAAAGAGATATCGTTTCCGGAAGGGTAGGAGGTTTTAGTTCAGTAGGGCAGTATGGTCAGTGCAGGCTTGGAGGACCTGTTTCTGTGCTGTAATTTTTTCTGCTCTTTGTTCAATGGGAGAATCCATTTCCAGAATACAAAGCAAGAAAGCTTTGATAAACTGGTAAATGATAAACTGGTAAATGAGGCCTGTCCATTTCTGGACACTGCACTCAGATATGAAGGGAGGTGATACTTGAGTTACAAGGATAGATTGTAAAAACTGGGACTTGTTCTCCTTGGAGCTGATTCTGATAGAGGTATTCTAGATCATGAATGGTCTGCACTGCAATAGATAGGGTGAGACTGCTCCCATTGCAAACCAGAGGACGCAGATTTATGGCAATTGGCAAAAGAAGCAATGGTGACACGAGGAGATAAAAACAAATTATTGCAGATACTGGAATCTGAAACAAAAAAAGATAATGCTGGAAAATCTCAGGCTTCTGGATGAGTACATGGGACTTAATAGGATTGAGGGTAATAGGTAAGCCTGCTAGGTAAAGAACAGCACAACTTATGGCCCAATGGGCCTGTTTATGCTGTAGTTTTTCTATGTCTGACAGCATCTTTGGGGAGAGAACAAGGCTCTGAAGAAGGGTCATCCAGACTCAAAACATTGGCTCTATTTTCTCTCTAAGATGCTGTCAGACCTGCTGAGATTTTCCAGCATTTTTTATTTTAGCGACATCAGAACAAACTGTTTTATGCAAGTGGTTATGATCTGGAATGCATTGCCTGAGAGTGTGATGGAGGCAGATTCAATAGAGACCCTTAAAAAAGAATTGGACAATAGTCAGACAAGAGAAGTTTGTAGTGGCACAGGGAGGGGAGGGAGGCCAGGAGGAGAGGGAGGCCAGGGGGAGACGGAGGGATTTCGAGGCGGGTGCAGGAGCACAGGATTAGCTGAGTTGCTTTTAGAGAGTGTTGGCACCAACATGACAA
The DNA here is from genome assembly GCA_024679065.1 of Sphyrna mokarran. Classification (NCBI taxonomy): domain Eukaryota; kingdom Metazoa; phylum Chordata; class Chondrichthyes; order Carcharhiniformes; family Carcharhinidae; genus Sphyrna; species Sphyrna mokarran. The sequence goes on from JAGIQG010000032.1 coordinate 1,340,793, forward strand.
ATCAAATCATCTCTTTCTACCCTATGACCATTCTGTAATTATACACTGCATCCAACAATAAACACTCTAACGCAAACTGGTCAGGTCAACGAACTCAGAACCAACCAGGGACCAAACTGCGATCCATCCAAAAGGATTTGTAACAATCTATAACATAAACAATAAAACAGAAAACGACTGTGTGTGTGTGATGCATGTCAGTGCAGTTCTTCAGAGGAAAATAAGAGTGGCAAAGGGAGAATTTGCAAAGAGAAATGCAGTTAATATGAAATAGAGCACAATCATCTTGTAAACAGCAAGTGTGGAACATGGGGCCTGAAGCTAGTAAAGTCTATTGGGACAGAGAGTGCTAGATGCTTGGAAGTACAGTGTAAGACTCGAATGCACTATGGCTGGAATTTTACTGACAGCCTGCCCCAACCCCAGGGGCATTCTCTCTATCCCAATAGACTCTAATATCTTTAGGCTCAGGACGGACGAGACTCAGAGAACAGCATTCTCCTTTGGTCTTGGGCGGTTTCATACAAACCTTGGGCAGTGATGCTGGTAAAATTCCGCCCACTGAGTACTTTGTGTCTGTGTTTATTAAGTGGTAAATTATCAGTAGAAGCATTGATGGTTGAATTAATGGATAGGTAAAAAATCGATAGACAGCTGTACTGGGAGAGATGGCAATGCTTCAGAGAGGGTAAATCACCTAGTCCAAATAACTTACATTGCAGCTGATAAGGATAGTGGGGGTGCAACAGAGGACTGGCTTCACATTATCTTCCTATCTTTCCTCAAAATGGGATTGGTGCCAGAGGAGTGAAGAGTAACAATGCTGAAGAAAGAGTGCAAGGAAATTCCTAGTAATTACAATGTCAGTTTAACATCAATAATGGTTAACAATAATCAAGCATAAAACTCAACAAGTACTTGGAGATGTCTGAGATAGTTCATAGAATCCTAACAATGCAGAAGGAAACCATTCAGCCCATCAAGTCTGCACCTACAACAACCCAACCCAGGCCCTATCCCTGCAACCCCATATATTTACCTTGCTAATTTCCCCCGACACTAAGGGGTAATTTAGCATGGTCAATCAACCTAACCCACATATTTTTGGACTGTGGATGGAAACTGGAGCACCCGGAGGAAACCCACACAGATATGGGAACAACGTACAAGCTCCAAACGGACAGACACCCAAGCCGGGAATCAAAGGCAGGCCCTGGTGAGGTGAATCAGCAGTGCTAACCACGGTGCCACCCATGATTAAAGAGAGATTTGTGTTAGCTAAGGAGAGGTTTGAGTTATTTTTAGCAGAGATTGTAAAACTCAGATCGTACTCAATTAATCGATTTGAATTTTCTGAAGATATAAAAGAAAACGTTGATGATGGGAATGTGGTGGATGTTGCGGGGGGCCAGCCATTTCCTATTCATTCCCCATGACAATGCTTTTACCAATTAGTCAATCTGCCCGGCTTGAATTTGAACAATAGCTTGGCAGTTAACTGTGTTCTGCTGCATTCTCCATGGCAACCCCTCCATTCGCCAACCAATCAGCACTCTCTTCTCTTGCAGTATAAATTGTTCCCTTTAACGCTGGTATTCTTATACCTGCCCTAATGACTGCAAGATGAAAAGTTCTTTTTTTTAATATAGAAATCCTCAGCTTTTTGGACTGTAATCACTGTTGTGACATTTTAATCCACAGGTGATTCGGTCCGCCTTGTTGACCGACAAGGGGCACACACACAGTGGGTCATGCGAGGGCTGCTTTTGGATGTTGCTTCGAGAGTTGACTAGTGCTTCACGTCGTTAGTATACACATAAACTGGACCAACTGATGGGCAACACGACAGCTCAGTGACTATCGCTGTGCTGTGCAGATACATGGATTTGGGCCTGTGTCTGTGGGAGTTGGCACATTCTCCCTGTGCTTCCATGGGTTTTCTCCGGGTGCTCCGGTTTCCCCCCATACCCCAAGAATGTGCTCTTAGGCTGAGTGGTGTTAACAAATTGTTCCTAAATTAGTCTTCCCTCAATCTTCCCCAATAGGCGTAGATAAAGGTCATAGGTAGAAGAGGGCACTCATAATGTTAAAATGGCGGCACAGGCTCATTGGGCCGAAGGGCCTGTTTCCCACGCTGTGTTGTTCTTTGTTCTTTGAGGGTAAATATGGCAGTCAATAAACATACAGCAAACTTCCACAAATATCAGTGATAAAATGAGGTTTAATAGTGCTAATTGAAGGAGAAATGATGACCAGGACACCAACGTAAAAGAAGAGAACAAGCAGCATGGACTCCCACCGTGACTCCCATTAAAACAGTCAATATTTTTTAACCAAAGTGTAATCAGGCACTCTCCCCCATGACTGACACTTACAGCCAAATTTACCTTTCCAAAGCTTCACTGGTTCCGGACAAAATCGTCACATTATCGAGGGCTGGGAAAAGAGAATAATTCCCTTGTCCATCGTGGTCCATTTCAGATTCAAAATTGGAGAGAGAATTCATGGTGTCAATCGGAGATAGTGATGTCTCTGGAGAATGACTGCTTGTGGACTATTCAGGACAAAAACACACACACACAACCACAATTAATTTAAAACTACTTCAGATCCAAGGTTTCACAAAAATATTTCATATTTTAATTGTTACCGTTCACAAGGTGAAGTAACCAGGGTACCGTAAGTAGGCTGTTCTGCTCCTTGAGCCTACTCTGCTGTTTGATGGGATCGTGGCTGACCCAATTGAAATCAGCTTGGTTACAAATCAGGACTTCTCCATAAACCTTTCCTGTTACTTTATTGAGAGGTAAGAATTTGGCCAGGAGCAGGCAGGTATACTATCAACCCAGAAGCACATGTCTCAATGTCATCATCATTTGGTCCATCGAGTCTGCACCAGGTCCTATCCCCATAACCCCACATATTTATCCTCCTAGTCTGCCTGACACTTAAGGACATTTTAGCATGACCAATCCACCTAACCCACACATCTTTGGAGTGTGGGAGGAAACCGGAGCACCCAGAGGAAACCCATGCAGACACGTGTGCAAACTTCACGTAGACAGTGACCTGAGGCTCCTAGCTTTTTGGATGGTTCCTAGCCCTGTGAGGCTACTGTGCCATCCACTGAAGCATATTTCAGTTGGTGGGTGCATGTGAGAGTTGGAAACTTACCACCAACAACCAAGGAATTTAGCCCGTTGAGGGATAATTTGTATGAATTTTTACATAGCACGTCTGCTTTTAAGATCATCAGAGTGACCAGGTGGCCTTTATATTTTAGTTGTAACTTCGAAGAGGGGTGGGATGGATTGTCAGGGCTGAAATAAAACTTAAAAAGCTGTCTGGGGCTGAGGTTTACGGTTGATTGTGCTGCCGAGGCAGTGTGTGTGTGTAGCTTTTCCATCGCTATTTAGTATTCAGCAGCTCTCTCCAACAATTCCATAGCAGCTGTCCCTCTTCAGAAACACGTTGAAAGCACCAATCTGCACCTAGGATGGTTATCTGTGGTTTTTTAAACTTCCACCATTTCTCCACAAAATTAGAAACTATACTAAGTCAGACACATTAAATCATTATTTTAAATTTATGTACAGCCCAGGGCAGTACAGTGGCACAGTGGTTAGCACTGCAGCCTCACCGAGCCAGATTTATGGTTTGGATCAGTGTGTTGGTTTCCTCCACATGCTCCAGTTCCCTCCCACAGTCTGCAAGGCATGCTGGTTAGGCACATTGACAATGGTAAATTCCTCTTCAGTGTATCTGAACAGGCACTGGGATGTGGTGACTGGGGGGATTTTCACAGTAGCTTCATTGTGGTGTTAATATAAGCAAACTTATAGCATGAATAAATAAATTTAAGTTTTTCCCAGTGCCTGTCCTCTTTCCAGCCTGCCCTTTTCCTGCTCTCCTGGCAGCACTCAGCCTTTCCCAATCTCTGTTCAACTAATTGGCCAGACAGAATTCATCACATTCCAGGGCTGGAAGTGCATTTCCCACCTGCTGCCAGGCACGCTGAGAGCGGGAACTGAAGGTTTGACCCCTGGATTTCAATGCAGTGTAGCGATGGGATTACCACTCCACTCCTATCTGAACAGCAAAAGGCAATACAAGGGAGCAGGCTACTGATAGTGCACTTATCATGAGTTCAGGACCCACAGGTTAAGTCGTTCATGGAGTTAGATCCAGTATTCAGGACAGAAACAGGTCAGTCGGCCAACTGGTCTCCTCTCACCCAATTTCAACACAGCTTGTCACTATATCATAGAAACATAGAAGATAGGTGGATACAATTTTGACTTTTTAAAAGCATTTAGACATGGGTAAGATGTGTATAGAGGGATATCAGTCAAACGTGGCGACTGGGACTAGCTTAAGGGTCATGGACAACTTGGGCTGAAGGTCCTGTTTCCATTCTGTGAACCTCTGATTCTATAACAGCAGGAAGAGGCCATTTGGCCCTTTGAGTCTGCTCCACCATTCATTACCATCATGGCTGATCATCCAACTCAATGATAGAGTCCTGCTTTTGCCTCCATAACTGTTGATCCCATTCCCCCCAAGTGCTTTATCCAGCCACCTCTTGAATACATTCAATGTTTCGGCATTAACTACTTCCTGTGGGAATGAATTCCACAGGCTCACCACTCTTTGGGTAAAGAAATGTCTCCTCACCTCCATCCTAAATGGTCAACCCTGAATCCTCAGACTGTCATCCTGGTTCTGGGCTCCTCCACCATTAGGAACATCGTCCCTCCATCTACCCTGTCTAGTCCTGTTAGAATTTTATAACTCTCTATGAAATCTCTCCTCATTCGTCTGAATTCCAAAAACAATCCTAACCTAGTCAATCTCTCCTCGTACATCAGTCCCGGAATCAGCCTGGTAAACCTTCGCTGCACTCCCTCGAGGGCAAGAACATCCTTCCTCAGAAAAGGAGACCAAAACTGCACACAATACTCTAGGTGTGGCCTCACCAAGGCCCTGTATCATTGTAACAACACATCCCTGCTCCTGTACTCGAAACCTCTTGCAATGAAGGCCAATGTGCCATTACCTTCTTTACCGCCAGCTGCACCTGCATGCTTACCTTCGGTGACTGGTGCACAAGGACCCCCAGGTCCCTCTGCACACTCCCCTCTCCCAATTTACAGCCTTTCAGGTAGTAATCTGCCTTCATTTTGCTTCCAAAGTGAATAACCTCACATTTATCCACATCATGCTGCATCTGTCATTGATTTACCCCGTCACCCAACCTGTCCAGATCATTTGAAGGATCTCTGCATCCTCCTCACAGTTCACCCTCCCAGCCAACTTGGAATCAACTGTAAATTTTGAGATGTTACATTTTGTTCCCTCATCCAAATCATTAACACATATTGTGTACATAGGATTTAATGGGATTGAGGGTTATAGATAGGTCTAGTAGTAGGGATATGATTGGCGCAACTTGTGGGCCGAAGGGCCCGTTTGTGCCGTTGTGTTCTATGTTCTATTGTGAATAGCTGGGGGTCCCAGCTTTAATTGCTGTGGCACCCCCACTAGTTACTGCCTGCCCATTTGAAAAGAACCCATTAATTCCTACTCTTTGTTTCCTCCTACTCCTTTCTCCCTCATCTGTTTTAATGAGCTTCCCCTGCGTATACCTATGCTCTAACCATTCCATGTGGCAGCAAGTTTCACATTCCAGCCGCTCTCTGGGTACAGCCACACCCCAATGTGGTACTCGAGTCCTGAAGTGGGGTTGAACTCCAGGGCTTTGGGCTCGGAGGCAGGGAACACGACTCACTGTCCCCTGTTCAGCTTCACAACATTAGAAGATTAAGGGAGAGTTTAAGCTATCAAAGTACTTGAAATTTAGACTGAAGCTTCTGGCAATTCAAAGACAAAAAGGAATTGTGTCCCACCTGGTGACTGATGTTGTAAACTGGTCAGTGACTCTGATAACAACTGCCCAGTCTCTGCTGGTGAGAATATTCAGCTTGGGAAAGGATACCATTCAGTAAAATGAGAATGATGGATTGATTAGACCACCCTCTACTGGTGCAGCAGTATAGCTCCTGGACAATAACACACTGAACAAAATATAGTAATACTGAAACCTCATCCAGCATTCAGTGAGTGTAGGGCAGGCTGAAGGAAAATATCCAATCCTGTTGGACAAGGCAATAGGCACAGCCCCGTATCCTAGCAGTGAAGCAGTTGCTTTAAGGGAGAAGCTGAAGGAGACTTTGAATGGTCACAGACGGTCACTCCTGCAACAATGCTGATCTCCCTGCGTCAGTTCAATTGTGGTTGTACCAAACAGTGGACCACACTGCTATCAGGTGAAAGCATTTTGTTTTGCTGAATATTGAGAACGGAGCAACATGCTCACTCGGTGCAAAGGTTTCTGTCTTTCTCAATGTCCACAATGGGTTTGGGTACAAGTCTCAGAACAATTTTGTCTCAAACCACACACATCAGTCAGCAATATCTCCAAAGGGCTCAGCGATAGGAATATGACCCACTGTGCCTGAAGACCCCTGTTCATCACTTTACTGAATGGTATCCTTTCCTAAGCTGAATATTCTCACCGATATCTCCATCTGGGATCAGCCCCAAATCAGGAGATTTTCAACACAAGATGGTGGAAGGAGTGTAGGGGATTAGAGGTCATTGCAGTAGATGTTTGGGGAGATGAAGAAATAACTCGAGTCTATCACACCCAGAAATGTTTCCTCATCAAACACAGTATGATCTGAAACATGGAAAAATTTTACAGACATGCAACAGGAACAGGTCATCTGGACTGTTCAGCTTGTTCCACATTCAGTAAAACCATGCTGATCTAATCCCTTTTTCCATGACACCTCAGGAAAAAAACCCTAACAATCTCAGATCTAAACTTAAAAATTCATCTACCACCAATTAGCGTTTGTGGAAGAGAGTTCCAAACATGTATCATGCTTTGTGAAGTTAATGTACAATGTAATGTAAAGTATATTTATTAGTCCCAAATAGGCCTACATTAACACCTCAATGAAGTTACTGCGAAAATCCTCTAGTTGCCACACTCCAGAGCCTGTTTAGTTACACAGCGAGTGAAATTAGCATGGTCAATGCACCTAAACAGCACGTCTTTCGACTGTGGGAGGAAACCAGACACCTGGAGGAAACCCATGCTGACACAGGGAGAATGTGCAAACTTAGCACAGACGCTGACCAAAGTCAGGAATTGAATCCAGGTCCCTGGCACTGTGAGGCAGCAGCGCTAATCACTCTGTCACCATGCCAATACGATACAACTCAATCTGGATTTGGAGCAGCATTGAATCAGAATAGATTCCATGCATTAGGAGCAGTGGTGTGATACATGCAGATTGAGAAAGAGTTCCTACAGATCGTGGTTCCCTGTGACAAGCTGAAGTCTGAATCAATGGGAAAAATATTTGGATGTGCAAAAATATTGTAACCAAATCAATATTCGACTGAATGCAGTGTGTGACATCAGCTGTAATGCACAAAGAGTTAATCACACAGTAAACACTGAAGATTCTATCTGTAGTATCTGTCACAGTCTCTACTGGCCTTGGATACTTACATAACTTAAACAGTGCATTGTAAAGTTTGGTTTAACACAGTTCTGTAAGTGAGAAACTGTCACGACAGGATGACACTGCAGCAAGGATCAGGTCAAAGGCTGACCTCTGTGGGATACATGGCCACACTCTACACATCACTTGTACTTCATCAAAATAACCAACCTCACATCCATCACTACAGGTGAGAAAACAGAAGATTTGGACAAGCAGACACTCTTATATCAGATAACCTGAAATGGCCTCAATTCAATTAAGGATGGTCTAGCCAGTGAAACCACATCATAGGATCATAGCGTCCCTACAGTGCAGAAGGAGGCCATTGATCCTGCACTGACAACAATCCCACCCACGCCCGATTTCCCCGTAACCCCGGTATTTAGCCTGCCCACCTCCCACCATCCCCGCTCCCCCCAGCTCCCGACACTGTAGGACAATTTAGCACAGCTATCCACCTAACCTACAGATCTCTGGAATGTGGGAGGAAACTGGAGCACCCCGAGGAAACACATGCAGACACAGAGAGAATGTGTAAACTCCAGACAGTGACCTGCGGCTGGAACTGAACCCCAGTCCCTGGAGCTGTGAGGCAGCAGTGCTAACCACTGTGCCACCTCAGAAAGTAGCCATTCGGCCCATGAAAGAATTTTTAAAAAAATGTCCAGCTGTCAGATTCAGTAAGTGAGTCCTGCGTAGAGATGTAGAAACAAGGCATCTTCTACAAAACTCAGGTGCAGCTGCACTTAGAATATTGCGTACAATTCTGGTCGCCGCATTATAGGAAAGATGTGGAAACATTGGAAAGGGTGCAGAGGAGATTTACCACGATGTTCTGTGGTACGGTGGGATGGTCTTATGAGAAAAGGCTGAGGGACTTGAGGTTGTTTTCGTTAGAGAGAAGAAGGTTAAGAGGTGACTTAATTGAGGCATACAAGATGATCAGAGATTTAGATAGGGTGGACAGTGAGAGCCTTTTTCCTCAGATGGAGATGGGTAACACGAGGGACACAGCTTTAAATTAAGAAGTGATAGATACAGGACAGATGTCAGAGGTAGATTCTTTACTCAGAGAGTAGTAAGGGTGTGGAATGCCCTGCCTGCGACAGTAGAGGACTCAACAACATCAGGGGCATTTAAATGGTAACTGGATAAACACATGGATGATATTGGAATAGTGTAGGTTAGATATGCTTTAGATTGGTTCCACAGGTCGGCACAACATCGAAGGCCGAAGGGCCTGTGCTGCGCTGTAATGTTCTATCTTTTCCAATATTTCTGCAACCTTGGCATGTGGCACAGTGGTTAGTACTGCTGCCACGTAGCACCAGGGACCCAGGTTCAATTCCTGACTTGGGTCACTGTCTGTGTGGAGTTTGCATATTCTCCCCGTGTCTGCTTAGGTTTCCTCCAGGAGCTCCCATTTCCTCCTACTGTCCAAAGAGATGCTGGTCAGGTGTGTTGGCCATGTTAAATTCTCCTTCAGTGTACCTGAACAGGCACCAGAGTGTGGTGACTAGAGGATTTTCATAGTAACTTCACTGCAGTATTAATGTAAGCATGTGACACTAATAAATAAACTTTACTTTTAACATCAACATTTGACTCAGGAAGACACGGATGAAGCCATCAGCGTGAAGCAGGCTTGGCAGTGTTACTCTGAGAGGAATACTAAACTAATTCATCAACAAATCTCCCTGCCTCAACCCAGCTAAATCATTCTGCTCAGATTGCTGGGAATACTGGTACTGCATAAATCTGGCCCTAATGTGTGGGAATCAGAATGCAGCTCTGCCCCCAGTGCCCGGGGATCGGGGTGCAGCTCTGCCCCCAGTGCCCGGGGATCGGGGTGCAGCTCTGCCCCCAGTGCCCGGGGATCGGGGTGCAGCTCTGCCCCCAGTGCCCGGGGATCGGGGAGCTGCTCTGCCCCCAGTGCCCGGGGATCGGGGTGCAGCTCTGCCCCCAGTGCCCGGGGATCGGGGTGCAGCTCTGCCCCCAGTGCCCGGGGATCGGGGTGCAGCTCTGCCCCCAGTGCCCGGGGATCGGGGTGCAGCTCTGCCCCCAGTGCCCGGGGATCGGGGAGCAGCTCTGCCCCCAGTGCCCGGGGATCGGGGTGCAGCTCTGCCCCCAGTGCCCGGGGATCGGGGTGCAGCTCTGCCCCCAGTGCCCGGGGATCGGGGTGCAGCTCTGCCCCCAGTGCCCGGGGATCGGGGAGCTGCTCTGCCCCCAGTGCCCGGGGATCGGGGTGCAGCTCTGCCCCCAGTGCCCGGGGATCGGGGTGCAGCTCTGCCCCCAGTGCCCGGGGATCGGGGTGCAGCTCTGCCCCCAGTGCCCGGGGATCGGGGTGCTGCTCTGCCCCCAGTGCCCGGGGATCGGGGTGCAGCTCTGCCCCCAGTGCCCGGGGATCGGGGTGCAGCTCTGCCCCCAGTGCCCGGGGATCGGGGAGCTGCTCTGCCCCCAGTGCCCGGGGATCGGGGAGCTGCTCTGCCCCCAGTGCCCGGGGATCGGGGTGCAGCTCTGCCCCCAGTGCCCGGGGATCGGGGAGCTGCTCTGCCTTCGGTGCCCGAGAATTGGCGTGCCACTCTGCCCTTACTGCCCAAGGAATTGGGGTGCTACTCTGTCCTCAGAGTCCAGAGAATCAGCGTACAGCTCTGCCCTCAGCACCCAGGTATCAGGATGCAGCTCTGCCCCCAGTGCCCGGCGGTCTGCCCAGGAGCAGGGAGCCACCCCCGGTGCGGGCTGTGTAGGAAAACCCGGCGGAGGCGCTGGGCCTAGCGGCGGAGCCGGCCCGGGAGACTCACCACCGGCAGCAGGATGGGGGGTTTGTGGCCGAGCCGGAGCTGCTCCTTCCCGTGGATCATCGGCGACTTGTGGAGGATCTCCGCTTCCGTCTCCAGGCTGTGAGCCTCCATCCCGGAGCTCGGAGCCCGCCGAGCCGCAAACCAGCGGAGCGAAGCCGGCCCGGCGGCAAGGACACGGGGGGACTCGGGGCCGCTCGGGAATGTTCGGAACCGCTCGGGAAGACTCGTGGCTGCTCGGCGGGGACCCGATACCGCTCTGGGCCGCTCGGGAAGATTCGTGACCGCTCGGCGGGGTCTCGGGACCGCTCGGGAAGACTCGTGACCGTTCGGGGCCGCCCGTGAGGCTCGGAGAGATTCGTGGCCGCTCGGCGGAAACTCGGGTATTTCCGGCGACTTTCTTGTTTGAATATTTAAAGGCGCCCAGAGCTCAACAACATCAACTTTCATTTATGTGGCGTCCTTAATGTAATAAATTACATCGCAATCACAGCTCTGTCCTCAAATTATTCCTCACAGTTACATTTTTCTCACAGATCCTGAGAGACAATGTTGTTGTACACGGTTCGGCGTTGTACAATCTGATTGCGATTGTTGTACGCCGTTCAATGTGTAACATTGTACACAGTTTGGTGTTGTACACAGTTCAGCATGACAACCATACAATACGATTGTGATTGCTGTACACAATTCAATGCAGTGCTGTACATGGTTCAATGTTGTGCACGCTTCAGCGTTGTACACAGCATTGTGCACGCTTCAGTGTGGTACAATATTGTACACGGGTAAAACATGATTGTGATTGTTGTACGTAGTTCAATCTACAGTGTTGTACACGGTTCAACGTTGTGCACACTTCAGCATTGTACGATATGATTGTGATTACAGAGACATGGCTGCAGGGTGTCCAAGGCCGGGAACTCAATACCCATGGGAACTCAATAGTTAGGGAGGACTGAGCAAAATGGAAAGGGATTGGGTGGTGTTGTTAGTTCAGGATGGAATCTCAATAGTGGAGAGGATATTGGCTCAGAAATTCCAGAGGCGAGTCAGTCTGGGTGGAGATAAGAAGCAACAACAGGGCAGGAAAGTTATCTATAGGCCTCCAAACAGTAGGGACAAAGGAAGGGATGGAAATCCAGAATGCACGCTGCCACAGTAACCGTAGATGACTTTAATCTACAGATAGATTGGGCAAATCAAATTAGCAACAATGACATGGCAGATGAATTCCTGAAGCATGTACAAGATTTAGACCAGTATGTTGAGGAACCAATAAGGGAACACGCTATCCTGGATCAGGTATTCTGTGATAAGAAGAGGTTAATTAATAATCTTGTTGTGGAGGGTCCTTTAGGGAACAGTGACCATAATCTGATACAATTCCTTAGAATGCACTGTGAAAAAATCCAATCTGAAACTCGGGTCTTAAACAAAGTAAGATGCACAAATTAGCCAAAATAGATTGGGGGAATTCATCAAAGGCAGGGCGGTGCATAGGCAATGGCTAATATTTGAGGAACAAATGTACCCATTGTAAAAATTATACATTCCTTTCTGAAACAAAATCACAAGAAAAGCAGCCCAACCATGGTTTACAAATGAACTTAAGGATAAGGATCCAAAGACAGATTCTACAAACTTACTAGAAATAGCAGCAGATACGAGGATTGGGAGAAGTTCAGTACTCAGTAATGGATGACAAATTCAATGGTCAAGAAGGGAGAAATAGAATATGAGAGTAAACTTACAAGCAACATAAGAGTGGACTGTAAAACCTCCTTTATGTATATAAAAAGAAAAAGGTCAGTGAAGGCAATTGTAGGTCCCCTTACAGTCCAAAACAAGGGAGTCTATAATAGAGAACAAAGAAACAGCAGAACAATTTAACAACTATTTTAGAGTCACAGAGTCATGGAAACAGGCCCTTTGGCCCAACTTGTCCATGCCATCTTTTTTTCAAACCCCTAATCCCAATTGCCCACATAGAACATAGATCATAGAACATTACAGCACAGAACAGGCCCTTCGGCCTTCGATGTTGTGCCGACCAAAATAAAAAGCAATGCCCCTCCAAACTAAACCATTCCCTTCTCTTCCATATACTTATCAATTAACCTCTTAAACGCCACCAAACTTGGCGCATCTACAACAGCTGCAGGCAGGGCATTCCACTCCCTAATCACTCTTTGAGTAAAGAACCTACCTCTGATATCCGTCCTATAACTCATACCCCTTAATTTAAAGCTGTGTCCCCTCGTGCTAGCTTTCTCCATCCTAGGAAAAAGGCTATCACTGTCCACCCTATCTAAACCTCTAATCATCTTATATGCTTCAATAAGATCCCCTCTTAGCCGCCTCCTTTCTAACGAAAACAACCTCAAATCCTTCAACCTCTCTTCATAGGACCTGCCCTCCATACCAGGCAACATCCTGGTAAACCTCCTCTGTACCCTCTCCAATGCCTCCACATCTTTCTTATAATGTGGCGACCAGAACTGCACACAATACTCCAAGTGCGGCCGCACTAGAGTTTTGTACAGTTGCAACATGATGCTGCGGCTCCTAAATTCAATCCCCCTACCAATAAAAGCTAAGACTCCATATGCCTTCTTAACAACTTTATCCACTTGACTGCCTACTTTCATCTGGCCCAATAGACTTTACTTCTGTCTTCACAGAGGTGGACACAAATAACTGGGACAATTTATATCCAGGTGTCTCGCAACTTCTTCTTTGATGATAGATTCAAGCATTTTCCCTGGTACACAAGTTAAATTAACCGGCCTATAGTTACTCGCCTTGTGTCTACTGCCTTTTTTAAACAGCGGCGTCACATTTGCTGTTTTCCAATCTGCGGAACCACCCCAGAGTCCAGCGAATTTTGGCTAATTCTTTACCATAGAGGGCTGTGGAGGCCAAGTCACTGAGTTAGGAAATAGATTTCTTGACTCTAAAAATGCCAAAGGCTATAGGGAACGTGCTGGAGTGCAGTATTGAGATGGAGGATCACAATGAATGGTAGAGCAGGTTCGAAGGGCTGAATGGCCTGCTCCTGTTCCTATTTTCAATGTTTCTAGTTGTAAAGATGCTCATTTACCAGTCTCGGGAAAACAGGACTGGTTTATTTATAGAGGCTCTCGGCCTTGTGGCTGCAGTCAGCTCCTGAGCTGACTCTGGGTAAGAGGGTCACACTTACTGGGATAATCCACCACCCTGCTCCCTGACTGGTCCTCAAGTTGTGACCAGCTGAATGTCCCTTTAAGAATCAATCCCCACAACAGTGGAAAAAAAAGTTCCTGCTCAAGAGTCAGTGTGGACTCGATGGGCCGAATGGCCTCCTTCTGTACTCATGATGTAGAGATGCCGGCGTTGGACTGGGGTAGTAAGAACTCAGTAAGAATTTAGCAACACCAATTTTAAATCCAACCGATTTATTTTGATAGTAAATCTGCGAGCTTTCGACACTGTGTCTTCATCTGGCAAATGCAGTGTTCTGGTCTGCAATCGCACACATATCAACACAGACAGTCAGAGATTGCTGATTAGAATGCGAATCCTTACATCTAACCTGCTATTCAAGTGTTAAAGTGGCTAACAACAGATAGTGTGTCATGAAGCCAAGATCCCTATTAAGGGATCCTTAACCCCCGTAACTTGCCTGGATTAGCAAAAAACCTCACTTACTGTGCTGTCTGGAGAAAATACACAATTCTCTAACCAATGCTCAGGATTCCCTTCACAGACATTGTTAGCCACTTTAACACTTGAATAGCAGGTTAGATGTAAGGATTCGCATTCTAATCAGCAATCTGTGACTGTCTGTGCTGATGTGTGCGATTGCAGACCAGAACACTGCATTTGCCTGATGAAGACACAAAGTGTCGAAAGCTCGCAAATTTACTATCAAATAAATCGGTTGGATTTAAAATTGGTGTTGCTAAATTCTTACTGAGTTCCTCCTTCTGTACTGTCAGGATTCTAATAAAGAAAGGATCAATAATGAGAGATTGAAAACAATAAGCAAATAAAAAAAGCACGGCATGTTAGCACATTGGTTAGCACTACTGCTCAGGGACCAGGTCCATTCCCGGTTTGGGTCACTGTCTGTGAGAAGTTTGCACGTTCTCCCCGTGTCTGCATGGGTTTCCTCTGGACGCTCCGATTCCCTCCCTCAGTCCAAAGATGTGCAGATTAGGTGGATTGTCCATGCTAAAATTGCCCCTTAGTGTTTCAAGATGTGAAGGCTAGCTGGATTAGCAGGGTGAATATATGGTGTTACAGGGATGGGGTCTGGGTAAGATGCTTTATCAGAGAGTGGGTGCAGATTCAATGGGCCAAATGGGATTCCATCTATAGGGATTCTATGAAACGTAGTGAAGGTGATGTGAAGAAATATTTACTGCAGACTGGAACAAGCTTCCTGAGAGGGTGGTGGAGGCAGATTCGATTGAGGTACTCAGAGGGGCATTGGATCGCTATCTGAAAAGAGAGAATGTGTAAGATTACAGGGGAAAGGCAAGCGAGTAGGACAATGTGATATTTTCTCCAAATAGAGTTAGACATTATGCTGTGTCAGATACAGTGTGAACAGCACACTGCAAGTGAATTAGTGGATACAAACTCAAATAAACTAACACATCAATTCAAGCAGCACAACGCTTCATTATAATTTCAGTGTAAACCCATAACTATTAACCATCATGCAATAACCATTCACATCAACAGTTTAAAGGAGAGACTCCGAGATGATCATTGTTGTTTCGAGGGTTCCCGCTTTTCGACAAAAGTATTTAAATAATGAACTCTCCGGCATGACAGACAGCTGATGAGAGAAACCCTCTCGGTTTTACCACAGTCACTTCATAAATCAAAATCATTTCAAATCCAAGAACACTCTCAGATTTGACTATCATCTAATTGCTTGCCCTGGAGAGAAAGCTGAAAGCTGTCACAGAGGACATCGCTGCTGATTGTCAGAACCATCCAATCAATCTTCATACTTCCCAATCGACAGCAGCTGAATTCCCTGTTTGGTAAAGTGCCACACACAATCCTGTATTCCTGGGACATTCTCTTCAGCCCCCTGTGGCACTATGCCCTCCAAATAGGCTCTGCTCCATGTAACTATTCATCTGTCAGCAATTCAAATGATAACGCTGTCTGCTGCGTTGTCTGCGCTTCACTCCGCAGGGGGTTAGATTTCATATTCAGTGACTTGAGGAAGGGCATGGAGGCCAGACTCCCAACGGGGATCTCTGTAAAGCAGAAATAGACCAGCTGAATCTTAGCTTGCTTAAAGTTTCTTTATCAGTGTCACATGTAAGCTTACATTAACACTGCAATGAACTGACTGTGAAAATCCCTGAGTCGCCACACTCCTGTTCAGGTGCACTGAGGGGGTAATTTAGCACGGCCAATACGCCTAACCAACATGTCTTTTGGACTCAGAGAGGAAACTGGAGGGAACCCACAAGGAGAATGTGTAAAATCCACATAGATAAGGACCAAGTCGAGAATTGAACCCAGATTCTTAGTGCTGCGAGGCAGCAGTGCTAACCACTGCACCATCATGCCACCCAGTATGCATAAAACACGCAATGATCCACAGCCCAACGTTGCTGGTAAATGGGGGCTGAATTTGGAGCTCAGGTATTTCAGGGCTTTGTGAGACTGGAGAACAAAGAACAAAACAGCACAGGAAACAGGCCCTTCGGCCCAATGAGCCCGCGCTGCCACCCCGATGTTCCCACCTCTACCCGCGATCCCTGTCTATGTTTATAGATCTATGGATTAAAAACCAAATTTGAGACAATTTAGGGAGAATTTGTTTTGCCAATTAGCCTAAGAGCATATCTTTGGGATGTGGGAGGAAACCGGAGCTCCCGGAGAAAACCCACGCAAGCACGGGGAGAATGCGCAAACTCCCACAGACACAGGCCCAAATCCATGTATCTGCACAGCACAGCGATAGTCACTGAGCTGTTGTGTTACCCATCAAATGGTCCAGGTCAAGCGTACACTAACGACGTGAAGCACTAGGATACTCTCAAAAAAAATCCAAGAGCAGCCCTCTCACGACCCATCGCGTGTATGCCCCTTGTTAGACAACAAGGTGGACCAAAGCACCTGTAGGATAAAAACAAGTACATCAATATCATCATCTATTTACACACTTCCCAGGGACTCCCAAGGCTCATGATCCCTATTTTAAATCAGTTTTCTATACCCCTCCATTCCCATTCTGTTCATGTGCCCATCTAAGTATTTCTTAAATAACTCCAGAGTACCTGCCTCCACCACTTTACTTGGCAGCGCATTCCATACCCCCACCACCCTCTGTGTGAAAAAACTCCCTCCAGCATCCAAATTATACCTTACCCCCCTCACCCTAAGCCCGTGACCCCTCGTGCTATTTGAGTCCATCCTAGGAAAAAGCTTAACCCTGTTTACTCTATCTATACCCCTCATAATCTTGTACACCTCTATTAGATCTCCTCTAAGTCTACGTCTTTCTAAGGAAAACAGTCCCAATTTGCCTAACCTCTCCTCGTAACTCAGACCTTCCATACCAGGCAGCATCCTGGTAAATCTCCTCTGCACTCTCTCCAGAGTCTCCACGTCCTTCCGGTAGTAAGGCGACCAGAACTGGACGCATTATTCCAAATGAGGTCTAACCAAATGTTTTATATCACTGCAACATTAAAGGCCAGCTCTTGTACTCTATACCCCTTCCTTTAAAGGCTAACATACCATATGCTTTCTTCACAACCTTCTCCACTTGCTCTGCCACCTTCAGAGACTTGTTCACCTGCACCCCCAGGTCCCTCTGCATTTCTATACTCTTAATAGGTCTACCCTTTATCATATACCTTCCCCCTACATTCTTTCTCCCGAAATGCATCACCTCACATTTATGGATGTGAAAGGGAAGGGAGGGACAAAACCTTGGAGGAAATTGAAAATGAGAATCTGAAAATCAGACCTTGAAAAGGAGCAGGAGGCAGTCAGTGAGCACAGGGGGTGATGTGGGGAACAGGGTTTGGTGTGAATTAAGACACAGGCAATAGGGTTTTAGATGATGTTGAGTTTACAAAGGGTAAAACATGAAAGGCCAGCCTGTGATGTGTGGGATTGTTAAGTCCCAAGTTAATAAAAGCATGAATGAGGATTTCAGCAGGAATTGAGACTCGAGGAAAGTTGCTCAAAGTTATCTATTGGTTTTGTTTTATGTCAGAAGCTCATCTCAGCATCTACCATGACACCTAGGTTATGAACAGACTGGATTAGTCAATGGCTGTTGTCAGGGAGAGAGGTGGAGTGTGTAACTAAGGAACAAATTTGAAGCAGGAACCAAAAACAACGGCTTCCTTCTTCGCAAAGCATAATGGAAAAATATTCCTGCTTATTGAGTATGGGAATGTTGGGTCTGATAACTTAGAAAGAGTGGAGAAGTTGAAGGAAGTTATGGTGAGGTATCAGCGTATACTGAAAACTGACACTAGCATACGGTGAAAAGTATAGAACATAGAACATTACAGCACAGAACAGGCCCTTCGGCCTTCGATGTTGCGCCGACCAATATAAAAAGCAATGCCCCTCCAAACTAAACTATTCCCTTCTCTTCCATATACTTATCAACTAACCTCTTAAACGCCACCAAACTTGGCGCATCTACAACTGCTGCAGGCAGGGCATTCCACTCCCGAACCACCCTTTGGGTAAAGAACCTGCCTCTGATATCCGTCCTATAACTATCACCCCCTAATTTAAAGCTGTGTCCCCTCGTGCTAGCTTTTTCCATCCTAGGAAAAAAGCTATCACTGTCCACCCTATCTAAACCTCTAATCATCTTATATGTTTTGATCAGGTCCCCTCTTAGCTTCCTCCTTTCTAACGAAAACAACCTCAAATCCCTCAGCCTCTCCTCATAAGACCTGCCCTCCATACAGGCAACATCCTGGTAAACCTCCTCTGTACCCTCTCCAATGCCTCCACATCTTTCTTATAATGTGGGGACCGGAACTGCACACAATACTCCAAGTGCGGCCGCACTAGAGTTTTGTATAGTTGCAACATGACGTTGCGGCTCCGAAATTCAATCCCCCTACCAATAAAAGCCAAGACTCCATATGCCTTCATAACAACCTTCTCGACCTGACTGCCTACTTTCAGGGATCTATGCACATACACACCAAGATCCCTCTGTTCATCTAGACTACTAAGAATCCTACCATTTGCCCTTTACTCTACACATTTATTATTTCTGCCATAGTGCATTACCTCACACTTTTCCACATTAAACTCCATTTGCCACCTCTCGGCCCAGCTCTGCAACTTGTCTAGGTCCCTCTGCAAACTATAACACCCCTCTTCACTATCTACCACTCCACCGACTTTAGTGTCATCTGCAAATTTACTAATCCAAGTATTGTTTCTTGCGTGCTATACAAAGTATACCGTTCATAGAGAAGGAAACGAGACAGTGCAGAATATATTGTTACAAACATAGATAGGGTGTAGAGAAAGATCAACTTAATGTGAGGTAGGTCCATTCTAAAGTCTGATGGCAGCAGGGAAGAAGCTGTTTTTGAGTCGGTTGGTACGTGAGCTCAGACTTTTGTATCATTTTCCTGATAGAAGAAGGTGCAAGACAGAATGTTCGGACTGTGTGGGTTGCTTAATTACACTGTCTGTTTTGCCGAGGCAGTGGGAAGTGTAGACAGGGTCAACGGATGGGAGGTTGGTTTGCTGATAGATTGGGCTACATTCATCGCCTTGGGCAGAGCAAGAGCCCATACCAAGCTGTGTTACACTGTGTTTTGTTATGACCATGAGACTGGATAAGATGATTAAGATGAGATTTAGGGAGGATCAGAGGGCTCAGAGATCACAGGAGAGACAGAGAGAAAGAGTGTGACGAGTTGAGACGAAAATTGAAATGGTGATGGATAAGAAATTATTCAGTGTCGAGGTTGAGGGAGGAGAACAGTGAGGAATCTGGGTGAGAAAATGTTCACATGAATTCTTCTCCCTGCACAAACCCCTCAGATGAGCCTTTGTAATCTTTTCCTTAACATGGCACAGAATAACCCAGAAATTACCCCCTCAATGTAAGAGGGAAATTGGGGTTGGCGGGGGGGTGGGGAGAGATGGAGAGAAAGGAGGAATGAAAAGTTCTTTTACTGCATAGGTGGCACAGTGGTTACAGTGCCAGGGACTTGGGTTCAATTCCAGCCTCGGGTGACTGTGTGGAATTTGCACATTCTCCCCGTGTCTATATGAGTTTCCTCCGGGTGCTCCAAAGATGTGTGGGTTAGATGGATTGGCCGTGCTAAATTACCCATGGTGTCAGGGAGATTGGAAGGGTAAATAGCTGGGGTTATGGAGAGGGGGTCTGGGTGGGATTGTGGTTGGTGCAGACTCGATGGGCCCTCTTCTGCACTGTCGGGATTCTACAATTCTACCTCAGAAGGCTGTGGAAGGAGGAAGGAGCCAGCACTGCCGAGGAGAGATAGCGCTGTATTACCAGGCAACCCTTATACACCTGACCCAAAACACTCACCAGTAATCTCATTCGCCTCCAGATTGATGACTTCCAGTGTTGTCAGTGCAGTTAGTTGGTGTGGGAAGACAGAGAATTTATTCCTCGCGAGGTTAATATTTGTCAAATGCGTCAAAACCTTGATTTCATCAGGGAGTTGTTTCAGGAAATTACCTGCAAGGTTTAATTCTGGAGAAAGGTTTGTCAAAAGTACAACAATTCATTAAAATTCTCCACAGGAAAACATTGAACATAGCATAATCTTTCACTTTAAAATCTTCACAACAGGAGCTCCCTGCGACTATGATTATCATGGCATTTAACTATACATTTTATCACTTTTCGGGAAAGTTACAGAATAAAGAGATCTAGGGGTACAGTTCAGAGCTCCTTGAAAGTGGAGTCACAGGTGGACAGAGTGGTGAAGAAGGCAATCAGCATGCTTGGTTTCATTGGTCAGAACATTGAATACAGGAGTTGGGACGTCTTGTTGAAGTTGTACAAGACATTGGTAAGGCCACATGTGGAATACTGTGCGCAATTCTGGGCACCCTATTATAGAAAGGATATTATTAAACTAGAAAGAGTGCAGAAAAGATTCACTTGGATGCTCCTGGGACTTGACTTAACTTGGTGTTGTGAGACTTCTTAGTGGGACCTGATAAGTTGAGTTATACGGAGAGACTGGGTTGACTGCAGACCTAGGGGTGATCTTATAGAGGTTTATAAAATAATGAGGGGCGTAGATCAGTTAGATAGTCAACAACTTTTCTCAAAAGGAGAGGAGTCTAAAATTAGAGGCATAGGTTTAAGGTAAAAGGGGAGAAAGCAGCAACGTTTTCACACAGAGGATGGTGAGTGTCTGGAACAAGCTGCCAGAGGTAGCAGTAGAGGAGAGGCGAATATTTTTGTCTTTTAAAAAGCATTTGAACAGTTATATGGGTAAGTTGGGTATAGAGATATGGGCCAAATGCAGGCAATTGGGGATAGCTTCATAGAATCATAGAACCCTACAGAGCAAAAAGAGGCCCTTCAGCCCATCAAATCTGCACTGAACACAATCCCACCCAGGCCCTACCCTCATATCCCTACATATTATACCCACTAATCCCTCTAACCTACACATCCCTGGACACTAAGGGGCAATTTCTTAGTGTGGCCAATCAACCTAACCCGCACATCTTTGGACTGTGGGAGGAAACCAGAGCACCCAGAGGAAACCCTTGCAGACATGAGGAGAATGTGCACATTCCACACAGACAGTGACCCGAGCCAGGAATCGAACCCAGGTCCCTGGAGCTGTGAAGCAGCAGTGCTAACCACTGTGCTACTGTGCCGGCTTAGTGATTAACAAAAAGAGTAGCATGGACAAGTTGGGCCGAAGAGTCGGTTTCCATGCTGTAAACCTCTATGACTCTACGTAGAACAGTCTACATTTTAATCCAGTGATCCCACGATACAGATATCAGAAGTTAGAAATCCCACAATTGTATCAATCTTCAGCAAGCTTCCGTATCTACTCTGCACTGGCCCACAGCCCAGAGATAAGAGGTTACAAATATTTCAGGGGGTTCAACAGTAAATTATAGCACTACTGGGATTCAACCCTCTGAGAGAGAAATCCTGCAGCAAATATAGAATCCCTACATTGTAGAAGGAAGCCATTTGGCCCATCGAGCCTATATTAACAAAAAACACAAGGATGTGCAGGCTAGGTTGATTGGCCATACTACATTGACCCTAGTGTCAGGGGGATTAGCGGGAATAGGGCCTGGATGGGATTGTGGTCAGTATAGACCCGATGGGCTGAATAGCCTCCTTCTGTACTGTAAAGATTCCATGGTTCTCTGATTCTAATACTACTCAGGCCCTATTCCTTACCCTCACCTGCTAATCTCCCTGGCTCTAAGGGGGAATTTTGCACGGCCAATCCATCTAATCTTTGGGAGAAGGGAAGATCTCCTCAAAGTGTTGACCAATATTTATCTCTCAGCCAATCACTGAAAACAGACAATGATCTGATCAGGTACAACGCATTGATATTTGTGGGATCTTTCTGTGCACAATTTTGCAGTGACCACTTCCTTCATGTGGGGCTTGATGAGCACGTGGAAGATGCTACATCAGTAGAAATTCCGGAGTCAACATAAAGTGCAGAAGATTTATTTTATTCAACCATTTTAAGTGGGAGGGTTAAAACGGGCTGAGAGTCACTAAAAGGAGTCAAACTCAAACACATAACTCTTCTCCAACCCAACATTTTCCAAATCACAGAATTGTAGAATCCCTACAGAGCAGGAGGTGACCCTTCGGCCCTTCAAATTTATACCGTTCAAGACATGATTTTGTTTTAAATTGCCAGCATCAGAGCAGGGGCTGTAACATTGCACGGTGATTGATTCCCTAGCACAGACCGTACCCCGCAGCTGGTTAAAGTTGGTCATAAAATCGCCAGAGATGACTTTCAGTTCATTGTTTTCCAGGGAAACGAACTGAATGTTTGCCAAGACATTCCTCATCACCTTGAAGAGCGCAACTGGAAACGTGGTTAGTTTACAGTTCGATAGGTCTAGGAAAAAAATAACAAATAAATATGGTCAGAGGAAAAACAAAGAATCAGAGTATTTTACGGCACAGGAGACCATTCAGCCCATCTAGTAAGTGCTGTTACTCCAGTAGAGCTCTCCACCCTTTCCCAACACCTAGAATCATCAAACCCTACAGTGCAGAAAGAGGCCCTTCGGCCCATCGAGTCTGCACCGAACACAATCCCACCCAGGCCCTATCCCCATATCCCTACATATTATACCCACTAATCCCTCTAACCTCTGCTTCCCTGGACACTAAGGGACAATTTTAGCCTGGCCAATCAACCTAACCCGCACATCTTTGGACTGTGGGAGGAAACCGGAGCACCCGGAGGAAACCCACACAGACACGAGGAGAATGTGCAAACTCCACACAGGCAGTGACCCGAGTTGGGAATCGAACCCAGGACACTGGAGCTGTGAAGCAGCAGTGCTACCATGCCGCCCAGGTGAATGCAGGTGAATAGAAAAAGAACTATCAAAATCTGAGCAATAGTTCTACTTGTACTGAGTTCATTAGCAGTTCTGCTGGTGGAACTCCTGCAGTTGTATGTGGAGTGGTACGAGAGCTGAAGTCCCCCCTGACAGTTTCTTCAGGCTAGGGTTGGAAGTTTGGGTCTCTCAGCTGGCCCGTTTGATTCTGGGTAGGAAGGTGCAGTTCGAATGTGTTTAACACGATTGAGAGAGATGATGTTTTGAAAGTCAGCACTTGTAAACCGTTCCATTCTCCGATACCGGGACTTCAGGAAATCCATGAGTTGAAAAGCATTGGTAAAATTTTTCATGCAATGTAGGTAACTTCACCTCAAATGTGTCCATCCATTTGGAGTGTATATCAGTCACAAGTGAAAACAGTGTGCCCGGGGTGGACCAATATCACTGATATGGGTTCGTACCCATAACCACTCCCGAGGGGGCAGTGGGGCAATCTTTGTTGCAGTTGGCAGTACTTGACGTACCTTTTCAATGTCAGTATCAACACCAGGGCATAACATAACTCCTGGCAAACATCTTCAGCTCAGAAATGCAGAATAAAGGCTGTATAATAAGGCGCATAGCGTCGAAAGCTCGCGGATTTACTATCAAATAAATTGGTTGGATTTAAAATCGGTGTTGTAAAACTTTACTAATTCAGTTGGGAGCAGCCCTCTGCCTGATACAGGAACAAATACTCTTTCTCCCGAGAGAATGAAGCCATCTTGATAATTCCATTCATTCTTGTGGGTAAAGAATGGTTTCACTTTTCAGAGAGAACTGAGGGATTGCTGTGTGCTCTGTTTTACAGAGGCCTGGTTCACTCCTGCTTCACTGGACTGTGCCTCACAAACCAGAGGGCTTCTCGACCCACCAAATGGACCATGCAGCAGCCTCAGGCAAGGCTAGGGGAGGTGGGATCCTAATCCACACTTCATGGTGCCTGGACATAGCAAAACTGGCAACTTTCAGCTCACGATGTGGAGATGCTGGCGTTGGACTGGGGTAAACACTGTAAGAAGTCTTACAACACCAGCTTAAAGTCCAACAGGTTTATTTGATAGTAAACCCACAAGCTTTCGGGGTTTGCCCCTTTGTCAGGACCTGACGAAGGGGCAAACCCCGAAAGCTTGTGGGTTTACTATCACATAAATCGTTTGGACTTTAACCTGGTGTTGTAAGACTTCTTAATGAACTTTCTGCTCCCCACACCGAGAATACCTGATTTAAAATGCCGCCCCCTACTACCTTCCGTAGGAGTTCACCTCCGTTATTCCGACGGCAGTTTACGTCCCACCTCATGCGGATGTGAAAATCCCGTTGGACGGAATAGACACCACTACAAATACTTTGAGACAAAACATCCCGACACCTTGTTCATTATGGCCAAGCTCTTAAATCAAGCCAAGCTCAAGAGCGTCGTACCAAGATTACAACAAGATTACAAACACGTCTCCTGTTCCATCAGAGGCCCAAACATCCCAAGCTACTGCTACACAAACACAGTTACTGCTTGATCGCCCACCCACACTTTGGCAAATCAGCCTGTGCTCCTCCTCTCGGCTGACAAGCAAAAACTGAAGTGTGAGAATCCGTCAATGAGAGTCGTGCAATGTTGGTCTGAGGAATTGGAGGATCTCCTACTTGGTCAATATTTAAAAACCAGCCTGAACGAGAACACCACTACAGTAACTGATTTCATTAGTAAGGCTGTGTGCCAAAGAAGCAAATCCTTGTATTTCCCAACCGGAAACCATGGATGAACAGGGATATCCAATACTTGCTGAACTCCAGGTCTCAGGCATTCAAGTCAGGTGACCCTGACCTATACAAGAAAGCCAGATACAATCTAAGGAGATCCATCAAAGATGCTAAAAGAGAGTACCAGGACCAAGCTGGAGTCCCAGGCCAGCCACACAAACCACCATCAACTGTGGCAATGTCTGCAAGACATAACAAGCTACAAGATGAAGGCACATAAAATCGCCGGCTCCAACGCACCCCACCCTGATGAGCTCAATGCATTCTATGCCTGTTTTGAGCAAGAGGTCAGCTGGAGCGTGCTTTCCATTCTGGAAATCTCAGATGAACCTGCATCCGAGGTCACCATTGCAGGCGTCAGAGCAGCCTTCTCGGAGGTCAACCCACGGAAAGTGACTGGCCCGGATGGGATACCTAGACAAATACTCAGATCCTGTGTGAATCAGCTGGCGGGGGTATTCACAGATATCTTTAACCTCTCTTTGCAACAATCTGAGGTCCCTACCTGCTTCAAGAAAACAACCATCATTCCCAGTACCTAAGAAAAGCCAAGTAATGTGCCTCAATGACTATCAGCCGGTGACTCTGACATCCGTCATTATGAAATGCTTCAAAAGGTTACTCATGGCACGAATCAATTCCAGCCCTCCCGGATTGCTTGGATCCACTACAGTTCGCCTATTGCTGCAACAGGTCCACAGCTGACACCATCTCCCTGGCCCTGCACTCAATCCTGGAACACCAAGATAACATGGACACGTATGTCAGGCTCCTATTTATTGACTCCAGCTCAGCCTTCAACACCATTATTGCAACGAAATTCATCTCCAAACTCGGTGGCTGGGCTTGGCTCCTCCCTCTGCGACTGGATCCTGAACTTCCTAACCCACACACCACAATCAGTAAGGACAGGCAACAACACCTCCTCCACCATCATCCTCTTTCTTGAGACAAACCTCAGCCTCCTGAAATCTCTTTAACACCTCCTCAAATCTCATCCTCAAATTAAACCTCTGAATCTCTGGATTATGATTAACAGTTTGGGATGAAAATGACTCTTCACTAAATCCACAAGCTCCCAGAATGGTTTGGAGCTGAGTGTGCTTGGGGCTGTGAGACTGTGAATAAGATTGTTCATCGAATAGAACATTACAGCGCAGTACAGGCCCTTCGGCCCTCGATGTTGCGCCGACCAGTGGAACCAATCTAATGACCCTCTAACCTAAACTATTCCTTGAGGATCGTGTTAAGGAGCTGGAGCTGGAATTAGAGGAACTCCGGATAATTCGGGAGGTTGAGGCGGATATTGACAGGAGTTACAAAGAGATAGTCACTCCTAAAAGAGATTCTTGGGTAACTATTAGGAAGAGGGGTAAGAAGCAATCGGGTAGACAATCCCCTGGGGCTGTTCCCCTCCAAAACAAGTTTTCTGTCCTGGAGGCTACAGTTCAGGAGGAATCAACTAGAGATGGCCAAAGGGAGCAGGTCTCTGGAGGTGAGCCTGCTGTGAATGCTCAGGTGGGTAGGGGAAATAAGAGATTGGGCCTGGTAATTGGAGACTCCATAGTTAGGGGGACAATTAGGAAAGTCATTAGTAATGAACGGGACTCAGGGCTGGTGTGTTGCTTCCCAGGGGCCGGGGTCCAGGACATCTCAGAGCGGGTTTTTAAGATTCTTAAGGGAGAGGGGAGTCAGCCCCATGTCATAGTTCATGTAGGGACTCAAGATGTAGGTAGGACAAGGGAAGGGGATATTAAACAGAAATTTATGGAGTTTGGGGGTAGAAGCTTAGGGCCAAAACAGACAGAGTGGTTATCTCTGGACTCTTGCCTGTGCCACGGGATAGTTTAGAGAAGAACAGAGAGAGAGAATGTTTGAACTCGTGGCTGCGGGGATGGTGCAGGAGGGAGGGGTTCAGGTTCTTGAACAATTGGGGCTCATTCTGGGGTAGGTGGGACCTCTACAAGAGAGATGGTCTACACCTGAACCAGAGGGGAACCAATATCTTGGGGGGAAAATTTGCAAAGGCTGTGCAGGGGGGTTTAAACTGACTCAGAGGGGGGTGGGATCCTGAGTAGTTTGGATGTTAAGAGGGATGAGAATAGGGGGGTCATAGATGAGAACTGTAAAGCACAGCAGCGTACGGGTGGAGTAGGGCATGGTTTGAAATGCGTATACTTTAATGCAAGAAGTATTCGCAATAAGGTGGAGGAACTTGCAGCTTGGACCAGTACCTGGAACTTTGATGTTGTGGCCATTTCAGAGACATGGATAGAGCAGGGACAGGAATGGTTGTTGCAGGTTCCAGGGTTCAAATGCTTCAGTCGGAGTAGAGAAGGAGGTAGAAGGGGGGGAGGAGTGGCATTATTAGTCAAAGACTGTATCACAGTGACAGAAAGGAAGTTTGATGAGGACTTGTCTGTTGAGGTAGTATGGGCTGAGATTAGAAACAGGAGAGGAGAGGTCACCCTGTTGGGAGTCTTTTATAGACCTCCTAAAAGTTCTAGAGAGGTAGAGGAAAGGATTGCAAAGTCGATCCTGGACAGGAGTGAAAGTAATAGGGTAATTGTTATGGGGGACTTTAACTTTACTAATATTGATTGGAATAGCTATAGCTCTAGCTCGTTAGAGGGGTCAGTTTTTATACAAAGTGCGCAGGAAGGTTTTTTGACTCAGTATGTAGATAGGCCAACTGGAGGTGAGGCTACATTGGATTTGGTGCTGGGCAATGAGCCAGACCAGGTGTTAGACTTGGAAGTTGGTGAACATTTTGGTGATAGTGACCACAATTCGGTTATGTTCACCTTAGTGATGGATAGGGATAGGCATGAAGCTGGGGGCAGTAGTTATAGCTGGGGGAATGGTAATTATGAGGCCATAAGGAGGGAATTAGGGTGCATAGGTTGGACTAGGAAACTACAGGGACTGGGAACATCTGAAATGTGGAGCTTATTCAAGGAGCAGCTACTGCGAGTCCTTGATAAGTATGTCCCTGTCAGGCAAGGAGGAAATGGTCGAGTAAGGGAACCATGGTGTACTAAAAAAGTTAATTCGCTGGTTAAAAGGAAAAAAGAGGCTTATGTCAGGATGAGGCTTGAAGGCTCAGTTAGTGCAATGGATAGCTATAGATTAGCCAGGAGGGAGCTAAAGAGTGAGTTGAGGAGAGCTAAGAGGGGACACGAGAAGACTTTGGTTGATAGGATTAAGGAGAATCCTAAAGCTTTCTTTAGATATGTTAAGAATAGAAGATTGGTTAGGGCAAGATTAGGGCCAGTCATAGACAGCAGTGGGAAGTTGTGCGTGGAGCCTGAAGAGATTGGAGAGGCACTGAATAAATATTTCTCTTCGGTATTCACGCAGGGAGATGTAAATGTAGTTGTGGAGAGCACTGGGATACAGGGTTGCAAACTGGAAAGTATTGAAGTAGATAAGGAGGATGTGCTAGATATTCTTGAGGGTTTGAAGTTAGATAAGACCCCTGGGCCGGAAGGGATTTACCCCAGGATTCTCTGGGAGGCGATTAAGATTGAAGAACAGAGGAATCTTGGTGTATATGTGCATAGATCCCTGAAAGTTGACAATCAAGTTGATAAGGTTGTTAAGAAGGCATACGGAGTCTTAGCTTTTATTGGTAGGGGGATTGAATTTCGGAGCCGCAACGTCATGTTGCAACTGTACAAAACTCTAGCGCGGCCGCACTTGGAGTATTGTGTACAGTTCTGGACCCCACATTATAAGAAAGATGTGGAGGCATTGGAGAGGGTACAGAGGAGGTTTACCAGGATGTTGCCTGGTATGGAGGGCAGGTCTTATGAAGAGAGGCTGAGGGATTTGAAGTTGTTTTCGTTAGAAAGAAGGCAGCTAAGAGGAGACCTTATTGAAACATATAAGATGATTAGAGGTTTAGATAGTGTGGACAGTGATAGCTTTTTTCCTAGGATGGAGAAAGCTAGCACAAGGGGACATAGCTTTAAATTAAGGGATGGTAGTTACAGGACGAATGTTAGAGGTAGGTTCTTTACCCAGAGGGTGATAAGGGTATGGAATGCCCTGCCTGCTGCAGTTGTAGATGCGCCAAGTTTTGTGGCGTTTAAGAGGTTAGTAGATAATTTTATGGACGAAAAGGGAATGGTTTAGGTTAGAGGGTCATTGCTTTTTCCTAATTGGTCGGCGCAACATCGAAGGCCGAAGGGCCTGTTCTGCGCTGTAATGTTCTATGTTCTATTCCGTAGAACATTACAGCGCGGTACTCTGTAGGTCTGTGAATCAGATTGCAGACATATAGAGAATTGCTACGTGCTTTGTCTCTTCCCCTATTTTGTTTGTTTGGAAGTAAAACCCAAGTCCTCAATGTACTGATTGCAGTTCCATGGAGGAGTTGAATGGGTCTATTCACCCAAAGGGAGACGTTCTAGTGAGTATACTGTCTTCTTTAGTCTTTGTTTAAAATGTGATACTCACAGGTGGAGGGCCAGAGGCAGTGTCGGGTAATTAACCTCATCACCAGAGGCAGATATTTAGCTTCTTAAATTGAACAAGCAAGCTTCCTTTACAAAACTGCTTCATTAGCTGTGTGCTTTGAGCTCGTCCATTGTACATTCTTTCTAACTAAGAAAATTCCTCCCCTTGGAGAGATACCCCACGCCTGGCAGTGATTCATTGTGCAGACCACTTATCCCTTATTCAATACGGCTGGTCTCAAACTGACAATCATCACGTAGAATCATAGAACCCCTACAATGCAGAAGGAGGCCATTCAGCCCATCGAGTCTGCCAGTCACTACAATCCCATTTAGGCTCTAATCCTATAACCTCACTCATTTACCCGGCTAATACCCTGACACCAGGGTCAATTTAGCACAGCAAATGCATCTAACGTGCACATCTTTGGACTGTGAGAGAAAACTGGATATCCATAGGAAATCCACACAGACACGAGGAGAACATGCAAATCCCACACAGTCAGTGACCTGAGGCCGGAACTGAACCCGGGTCCCGACAGCAATGCTAACCATTCTGTTGCCCTTAAAATATATAATTATAAGTGCATTTTTAAAATATAATTATTGTGAGCAGCCAGTTTTAGATTGGTACATTGTAAATGTTTTTACACAGCTACTCCTGTGACACAGGACAAGGCTCACACAATCATTTCTAGGTTACGCTGTGGCCACACACACAAACAGCTGATCAGGAATGTTGGTCCCCACAGTGACCCCGGGAATGCTGATATCTGCAAAAAACATCCAGCGACCACTGCTCTCTGCTTATTCATATTTAACCAATTATTGAGACAAAGTGTTTTTGTTTTATCAACTGGCCTTTTGCTGTTTGGATGGTTAGAACATGGTGTGACTACCAAGAGATTGTGTGTTCAATCCCTAACTTGGTCAACTTTGCTCTTTTATTTGAATGAAAGTCAGTATATGGTATTTCTGTTTTGTGCCTCAGCTGAGTAATCTTTACCAGCACAGAAGCGATTGACTGAATGGCCTCCACAAATGTTTCAATTTGGAACTTCATCAAATTTGAAACTCTGTAAAGTCTATTTACCACTCGTAGTAGGCTTACATCAACACTGCAATGAAGTTACTGTGAAATTTCCCCAGTCACCACACTCCAGCGCCTGTTTGGGGTCAACGCACGCTAACCAGTCTTTCTGACTACGGGAGGAAACCGGAGCAGCTGGAGGAAACCCATGGAGAGACGGGGAGAACATGCAAACTCCACACTTACAGCCGAGCCGGGAATCGAACCCAGAACCGTGACGCTGTGAGGCAGCAGTGCTAACCACTATGCTACTGTGCTGCTACAGATGATATCCATCACATTTCCTTTACAAACAGCCTCATCAAATTTGACACACCTTTTATAATGCCTGCCTTCTGCTCCTCATCTGTCTGTGTCTTTCCTGCTCAATATTAATTACATGCTGCATGAAGGCATTTAGACCTCACTTGCTAATGATGTTAGGTTGACTGGTCTATAGTTATCTGGTCTATCACCAGTCCAATTTTGATTTGATTTATTCTTGTCACATGCATTAGCATACAGTGAAAAGCATTGTTTCTTGCATGCTATACAGACAAAGCATACCATTCATAGAGAAGGAAACAAGAGTGCAGAATGTAGTGTTACAGTCAGAGTTAGGGTGTAGAGAAAGATCAACTTAATGCAAGGTAGGTCCATTCAAGAGTCTGACAGCAGCAGGGAAGAAGCTGTTCTTGAGTCAGTCGGTGCATGACCTCAGACTTTTATATATTTTCCCCAATGGAAGAAGTTGGAAGAGAGAATGTCTGGGGTGCATAGGGCCCTTAATGATGCTGGCTGCTTTGCCGAGGCGGCGGGAAGTGTAGACAGAGTCAGTAGATGGGAGGCTGGTTTGCATGATGGATTGGGCTGTATTCATCTTGTATAAATTCATCAAATTTGTGCGTGCTTTCATAAATGCTCTTGAGTACTCTGAATTGACATCCTGTCAAGTGATGTTTGAATCTTTGTAATTTCCCCCTGTGTGCCACCACTGTTCACAGTGGCATTTTTCTGATTTATAGTCGGCCTGTCAAATCACCCTCTGCAACTATAATAATAACTTGCATTTATATAGCACCTTTAATGTAGCATATATTTGACACTGAGGGGATGGTGGCATGGTGGCACATGGAAATCATGGTGGCACAGTGGTCAGCACTGTTGCCTCACAGCGCCAGAGACCCAGGTTTGATTCCCAGCTTGGGTCACAGCGAGGAGTTTGCACATCCTCCCCGTGTCTGCGTGGGTTTCCTCCCGGTTTCCTCCCACAGTCCAAAGATGTGCAGGTTAGGTGGATTGGACTTGGTAACTGCATGGAGTTCAGGAACCTGGCAAAATATTTTTTTTGGAGATTCAGAGCAGACATTGGAAAGTGATCTGGGAGGATGCACTACAAGTTTGTGGCAGACTGAAAAGATTGAGTATGTAGATATTAAGGAAGCGGATGTGTTAGAACTTTTAAATACTATCAAGATAGACAAGTCTCCAGGACCAGATGGGATGTACCCCAGGTTATTGTGGGAGGTGAGGGATGTCATTGCAGAGCCCCTGGCGATGATCTTTGCGTTGTCGATGGAGACGGGAGAGGTTCCGGAGGATTGGAGGATTGCGGATGTGGTCCCTATTTTCAAAAAGGGAACAGGGATAGTCCTGGAAATTACCGACCGGTGAGTCTGACCTCAGTGGTTGGTAAGCTGATGGAGAGGCTTCTGAGGGACAAGATTTATGAACATTTGGAGAAGTTTAGGTTGATTAGAAATAGTCAACATGGTTTTGTAAAAGGCAGGTCGTGCCTTACGAGCTTAATTGAGTTCTTCGAAAATGTGACTGAACACATTGACGAAGGAAGAGCAGTGGACTTGGTGTACATGGACTTCAGCAAGGCATTTGACAAGGTCCCACATGCAAGACTTCTTGAGAAGGTGAGAGGCCATGGGATCAAAGGGGCTTTGGCCTTGTGGATCCAGAACTGGCTTGCCTGCAGAAGGCAGAGGGTGGTTGTGGATGGCTCTTTTTCTGCATGGAGGTCGGTCACAAGTGGAGTGCCCCAGGGATCTGTTCTAGGACCCTTGCTGTTTGTCATTTTCATAAATGACCTGGATGAGGAAGTGGAGGGAGGGGTGAGTAAGTTCGCCGATGACACGAAGGTCGGTGGTGTTGTGGATGGTCTGGAGGGATGTCAGAAGTTGCAGCATGACATCGACAGGATGCAAGACTGGGCGGAGAAGTGGCAGATGGACTTCAAAGCGGATAAATGTGTTGTGGTCCATTTTGGCAGATCCAACGGGATGAATGAGTACACTATCAAAGGTAGGAGTCTTAGCTGTGTGGAAGAGCAGAGGGATCTTGGGGTCCGGGTCCATAAGACTCTCAAATCGGCCTCCCCGGTGGAGGATGTGGTTAAGAAAGCTTACGGTGTACTGGCCTTCATTCATCGAGGGATTGAGTTCAGGAGTCAGGAGGTAATGCTGCAGCTTTATAGGACCCTTGTCAGACCACACTTGGAGTACTGTGCGCAGTTCTGGTCGCCTCACTATAGGAAGGACGTGGAAGCTAGTGAAAGGGTGCAGAGGAGATTTACAAGGATGTTGCCTGGATTGGGAGGCATGCCTTATGAAGACAGGTTGAGGGAGCTGGGACTGTTCTCCCTGGAGAGACGAAGGTTGAGAGGCGACCTGATAGAGGTTTACAAGATGTTGCGAGGAATAGATAGGGTGGACTCTCAGAGACTATTTCCCAGGGCTGAAATGGTTGCGACGAGAGGGCACAGATTTAAGGTGCAGGGAAGCAAGTACAGAGGGAATGCTAAGGGAAAATTTTTCACTCAGAGGGTGGTGAGTGAATGGAATCAGCTGCCGTCGGTGGTGGTTGAGGCGAACTCACTGGGGTCTTTTAAAAGACTTCTGGATGAGTATATGGGATCCAATGGGATTGGGGGTTGTAGATAGGTCTATGGCTGGGTAGGTTTTGATGTGTTCGGCACAACTTGTGGGCCGAAGGGCCTGTTTGTGCTGTAGTGTTCTATGTTCTATGACGGGCCGAATGGCCTCCTTCTGCATTGTAGAGATTCTGTGGACATCAAGGCAGCTGACCAAAGGCTTGGTCAAAGAGGCAGGTTTTAAGGAGCATTTTAGAGGGTAGAGAGGTAGAGAAAGAGAATTCCAGAGCTTCAAGACAAGCCAGCTGAAGGCACATCAATTGTGCAGTGATTAAAATCAAAGAGGCACAAAGTGCCTGATGGAAGCAGAGGGCGGCACGATGGCACAGTGGGTTAGCACTGCTGCTTCACAACTCCAGGGACCTGGGTTCGATTCCCGGCTCGGGTCACTGTCTGTGTGGAGTTTGCACATTCTCCTCGTGTCTGCATGGGTTTCCTCCGATTGCTCCGGTTTCCTCCCACAGTCCAAAGGTCTGTGGGTTAGGTTGATTAGCTGTGCTAAAATTGCCCCTTAGGATTTTGGGATGCTTAGGTTAGAGGGATTAGTGGGTAAATATATGGGATTGTGGTTGGTGCAGACTCGATGGGCCGAAGGGCCTGTTTCTGCACTGTAGGGTTCTATGATTCTATCTAACAGTGAATGAATTACTGAGAGAACGAGGGAAGAGGCCAAGGAAGGATTTGAAAACCTGAATAAAATCTTTAAGTTAAAATGGAAAATGTTGAAAATAGCCAGCAGGTCTGGTACCAGCTGCAGAGGTCAATCCTGAGCATTGGACAACTCCGTGCTGTTCACAAGCGGCCATTTTGTGGCGGCCATGCTGTATTTGGGTCGGGAGGGTTTGCGAGTGTGTGGGGGATGTTTGGGGGCGGGGGGGTGTGTTATTGCTAACAGGGTGTCTGATTTACCACACAGACCCGGGTCTCAGCACTG
The DNA here is from genome assembly GCA_024679065.1 of Sphyrna mokarran. Taxonomy (NCBI): domain Eukaryota; kingdom Metazoa; phylum Chordata; class Chondrichthyes; order Carcharhiniformes; family Carcharhinidae; genus Sphyrna; species Sphyrna mokarran. The sequence continues at coordinate 1,374,939 of JAGIQG010000032.1, forward strand.
ACTTCAGGTCTTAGGGCTGCTTGCTGGGTCCTAGTGCACACAGCATTCTTCCAGTCGGGGGATCTGAAAGTCTCCCAATTTCAAGTCCACCCAGCACTTAAGACAAAAAAAGTGGTAAAACAGCACCTAACATTTCAAGTGTTCTTCTCTCTGGACTGCCTGCTGTAGGGTTGTCCAAAGGTGTGCGCACGTTCCAAGTGCCAAGTGTCACCTTGTGTTTTATTTTGTATGTTCGATGGGATCCCCGCCAACCACGGTAAACTGGCCGAGGTGTAGTGAAGCAGGCAACGTTTAGGGCGTCTTTTATAGCCTCTTCCTCATTCTACAGAGGTGAGCAGTGAAGAGGACGGCTCATTCGCCCAGGTAGCCACTGAGTTCCACTGCTGCTTCGGTCAGCAGAAAATGTCCGTTAGACCCGAGTCGCCTGCTCATCAGACCTGGAGCATTTTACAATTTCTTCCCTAAAGGTTAGTGTAGGACAGCGGGTGGAATTGTGACAGGTAAACGGGCGGCTGAGAGTGGAGTTATCAACAACAAAGGTTTGCATAAGCACAAACTGCTGCAATTCCATTCACACTATCTCACTCCACTGCAGAATCCCAGGCAATGTACTCAAATAGTACATTTCACAACTCAATCCCATCCTCTTTCTCAATCATCTTACTCTGCAGGCTGGTCAAGATCCTACTGTATAGCACAGCAAGCTCGAGGGGCTGAATAGTCCACTCCTGTTTCTATTCTCTGTGTGGCTCATTCTGTGACCATCACAGACTGTGATTTACAGCGTTGCCTGCTGCTGCTCCCAAACCGGTTTCACAAATGACAGCTGACTATTGAAACCAAGCAGGGAGTTATTATCAATCTCCACAAATAACTGCATGAGGTCATTGCCCTGAAATCAAAAGAAATTTGGCACAGGTTAATTAAAGGGGTGGAGAGCAAGCTTTGCTTCTTCCAGTCTCTCTCAGTGCTGCACAGTCACTACAGTAATGATGTAGAGATGCCGGTGTTGGACTGGGGTAAACACAGTAAGAAGTCTCACAACACCAGGTTAAAGTCCAACAGGTAGCAAACGCTACCCAAAGGGGGAAAGTCCCAAAAACTAGTAGCGTTTGCTACAAAATAAACCTGTTGGACGTTAACCTCGTGTTCTGAGATTTCTTACAATCATTACAGAACAGGAGGCCATTCGCCCCATTGAATCTCTATTGGTTTCCTGTCCCATTTCCACTGTAGCCCGACCAAATCATTTCCCTCAAGGGTCCATCCAGTTTCCTTTTGAAATCATTGATTGTCTCCACTTCCATCTGACTCAGGGGGCAGTAAGTTCCACATCTTTACCACTCACTGTGTAAAAATGCACATCCCCCTACTCCCCCTCCTTCCATATCACTTGTAATATTTATTCCTTGTACCACCAGCCAGTGGGAGCAGTGTTTCTTTGACCTTATCTAAATCTGAGGTGAACAAGATGATAACAATCTCTGGGATTCTATGATCAACTCATTTTCTGTGCCGTTTCCCTGTAGCCCTCTATTCTGAGGACTCAGTTCTGCAACCCTATGTTCTATGTTCTAACCCGGATAAATGTGTAGTGGTCCATTTTGGCATGTCAAATGGGATGCAGTATAATATCAAGGGTAAGACTTTTAGCTGTGTAGAAGATCAGAAGGATCTCAGGGTCCGGGCCTATAGGACTCTTAAATCAGCCTCGCAGGTGGAGGATGTGGTCAAGAAGGCGTATGATGTACTGGCCTTCATTAATCGAGGGACTGAGTTTAGGAGTCGGGAGGTAATGCTGCAACTTTATAAGACCCTTGTCAGACCCCAGTTGGAGTACTGTGCACAGTTCTGGTCGCCTCACTATAGGAAGGATGTGGAAGCTATTGAGAGGGTGCAGAGGAGATTTACAAGGATGTTGCCTGGATTGGGGGGCATGCCTTATGAAGATAGGTTGAGGGAGCTCGATCTTTTCTCCCTGGAGAGACGAAGGATAAGAGGTACCTGATAGAGGTTTATAAAATGTGGAGAGGAATAGATAGGGTGGATTCTCGGAGGCTATTTCTGGGAATAGCTGAAATGGTCGCTATGGGAGGACACAGGTTTAAGGTGCTGGGGAGCAGGTACAGAGGAGATATTAGAGGTAAGTTTTTCACTCAGAGGGTGGTGAGTGAGTGGAAACGGCTGTCGTCAGTGGTGGTGGAGGTGAACTCGCTGGGGTCTTTTAAGAGACTTCTGGATGAGTACATGGGATTTAATGGGATTGGGAGTTATAGATAGGCCTAGTAGGTAGGGATATGATTGGCGCAACTTGTGGGCCGGAAGACCTGTTTGTGCTGTAGTGTTCTATGTTCTGACACTAATTAATGTTCCTGAAAACTGTCTCCAATTGTGAAAGGAAAGTGAAGGGCCAGGGTTCACAGTGCAGGACAGGGTCGTGTGTCAAAGTGCACATGAGGGAAAATAATTACAGACATTGTGACCAGGCAAGTCCAAACATATGTAAATTATGGGATGGAGTCAGGATAGGAAATGTTGCCATGGGACAGAGTAACCACAACTCAGGAACAAAGTGCAATGGAATAATTTCACCAGAATTTCAGCAAAATGAGGCTAAGAGTTTCGGCCCATTGACTCTGCACCAACTCTGGCAGAGTACCTTACCCAAACACTATCACCGTAACCCCAAACATTTACCATCACCAATTCACCTATCCTCTTTACAAAAGCATTTAGATAGTTACATGGATAGAACATAGAACATTACAGCGCAGTACAGGCCCTTCAGCCCTCAATGTTGCACCGACCAGTGAAACTAATCTAATGACCCTCTAACCTAAACTATTCCAATATTATCCATATGCCTATCCACTGACCATTTGAACACCCTTAAACTTGGCAAGTCCACAATTGCTGCAGGCAGGGGATTCCACACCCTTACTACCCTCTGAGTAAAGAACCTACTTCTGACATCTGTCTTATAACTACCACCCCTTAATTTAAAGCTATGTCCCCTCATGTTATCCATCTCCATCCAAGGAAAAAGGCTCTCACTCTCCACCCTATCTAACCCTCTGATCATCTTGTATGCCTCAATTAGGTCACCCCTTAACGTTCTTCTTTCTAACGAAAAAAAGACCCTCAGCCTTTCCTCATAAGACCTTCCCACCAGACCAGGTAAGACGGGTATAGAGGGATATGGGTCAAATGCGGGCAATTGGGATTAGTTTAGGGGTTAAAAATATGGCAGCATGGACAAGTTGGGCCAAAGGGCCTGTTTCCGTGCTGTAAATCTCTATGACTCTATAACTGGAAAGCATGGATCAATTGACACTTCTGTTTCTGGTGAGCGAGCTCTCCGAGGAGAAGAGGCTGGAAAAGAGGAAGAGTGACAACAACTGGAGCGAGAGGAAAAATCTCAATGGGAAAGTCAAAAACAACTGAAATAAAACAAATTGTGACACAAGAAACACATAGAAAACAATGTAAAATACTGGGGAAAGGGGACAACTGGAAAATAGAGACCACCGCGGAGAATGTAGGTGCTGAGTTCACATTTATCACAATGATACTGTCACTATTGCACCAATATCGGGAAGGCAGTAGGGTACTGATATCGTCACTGGACAAGTAATCCAGAGACTCATGGTAACACTCTGGAGACCCCAGAATCCCATCACTGCAGATGCTGAAATTTGAATTCAATAACAAAAAAAAAATCCAAATTCTAATAATGACCATGAAACCATTATTGATTGTTCTAAAAATCCATCCCCTTAAGGGAGAAAAATCCAGACAAACTTTGTGGTTAGACTCTTAAACTCCCACTCAAGGGCAATTAGGGATGGGCAATAAATGCTGACCAATTAAATGTTGGCCACATGCCATGTGAGAATAAAAAAAAATGTCTCTTTTATATCATAGAACATAGAACATTACAGCACAGAACAGGCCCTTCGGCCTTCGATGTTGCGCCGATCATAGAGAGGAATTCCATGTCTTTAAGGGGGGAGAGAAAACAAATCAGTTTCCATTGGGCATTGAGCCACTCCCAGCATCTCCTAGCAACCTGGGTGTTGTTACGAGATAGGATTAGTCGACTAACACATGATTGAAATTAAATACACCCGAGGTCAGCACATTTCCACCATCGATAGTATATAGAATAATCACAGAATCCTCACAGTGCAGAAGCCTCAACTCCAACAATGACACCATGCTCACAAATACTGAACCCCTTGTTTGTCCTTTGAATTGAAGATGCCCAAGTTCATCATTAGTTTGCTGGGGTACCGGGGGGTATGTGGGTGACCGCTTAGACCGATCGGTGCCCTGAGGGATTCTGCAGCAATTCGGACAGGATTGCAGGCAGCTGAGTTTGGAGGAATCACTGGCTGAGGATTTCCACTCATTGTGTCTTCTCTCTGCCTCAGATATCCACTGGCTTGTTGAACAAAGCTGCTCACAGTTTTAATTTGGCTGCTAACTTTTAACTGTGCAGTGAAACTGAACAAATTTCTCCTACGATTCAAAGTCGGTGTCAAAACTCTTAAGTGAAGCCTTTGGAATGTTCTTGTAACAATTCCTTTGAGCATCACGTAGCCCAAACATAAGAACTAGGAGCAGGAGTCGGCCATCCAGCCCCTCGAGCCTGCTCCGCCATTCAATAAGATCATGGCTGATCTTTTCATGGACTCAGCTCCACTTACCCGCCCACTCACCATAACCCTTAATTCCTTTACTGTTCATAAATTTATCTGTCCTTGCCTTAAAAACATTCAGTGAGGGAGCCTCAACTGGGCAGGGAATTCCAGATTCACAACCCTTTGTGTGAAGAAGTTCCTCCTCAAATCACTCCTAATTCTGTTCCCACTTATTTTGAGATATGCTCCCCCTAGTTCTAGTGTAACCGCCAGTGGAAACAACTTCCCTGCTTCAATCTTATTGATTCCCTTCGTAATTTTATATGTTTCTATAAGATCTCCCCTCATTCTTCCAAATTCCAATGAGTGTAGCCCCAGTCTGCTCAGTCTCTCCTCATAAGCCAACTCAAGCTCTCCCTTTGCGAAGTGAATGACAGACAGACTAGCTCAGCTGTGACTGTCTCAATATAGTGTAGATGTTTGGCATGCCAACTCGAGACAGCCAGCTCAGTGTCTGACACTTTCGTCTGATCTCCAGAAGCTTTCTGAGATAGCCCAGTAAAAGTGACTGCTTCTTGCCATGATACTGGTACACAGTTCAAGTCTCACGCGTATAGGGCTGGGTATTGTGTGACACATTTACAGTTTGGTAGAAAGAATTAGTCCTCTCCATTCCTTGGCTGATCTTTGAACTTTTCCAAAGGTTATACTCGCTTTGCTGCATGAGTCTCATCATCAATATAAACAGCTCGAGAGAGAATGTACTGCCAAGATATGCCCTGCTAACTCATCCTGGATCTAATCTCAATGTTATATTGATTAAAATAAGTGTAATGTGGAGAAATTAAATGATAAATTTCAACTTCAACTAGTTGCTACACTACATGATATATGAATAGGCAGGAAATAAAGGGGTATGGGCCATACAGAGAGAAAAGATCTTTAGAAAATTGTCATGTGTTGGAACAGGGCCTGTTCCTGTTCCTCAATATTCAATTCACATCCTGAAAGGTCACCTTTTCTTACCAGAATAATTTGCTCTTAAATATCAGAACTTTTTTTTCATGGGCTGTGGGTGTTGTTAGCAAGGCTGGTATTTGTTGCCCCTCCCCCAGTGGCAGTGACCAGATCACTGTAGGTCTGATGTAGGCCAGACAGATAAGAACAGCATATTTCCCCCCCTAACAAACATCAATGAACTAGAAGGATTTTTATGACAATTATTACTGATGCCAGCTTTTTATTCTGGAGTTAATGAACTGAGGCCCCCATTACAGGGTAAGATATCCAGGGTACCTTACTGTGGGTAACATCAGACAACACAATAACCTTGGGGTATTCTCTGTGTAGATCTAGCCCACGCTTCGTGATACCTCTGACTGAAGCTGGTTGCTGGGTCTGTGATCACTGCTACAAGGAGTATCAACACTGCTCCAACACCTGGAGCTCGGTACCTTTCAAATCTCCATCATTTACAATTCGCCCACAATGCCAGAAACCTATCTCATCCATTCTGAGAATTAACAAGTTATAAAAGGAAACAGATCAAGTGAGGTTCACAAGAATGATCCCTGGAATGCAAAGCTTGTCCTTTGAGGAACAGTTGAGGACTCTGGGTCCGTACTCATTGGAGTTTAGAAGGATGAGAAGGGATCTTATTGAAACTTCCAGGAGACTGCGAGGACCTGGATAGAGCGGACGTGGAGAGGATGTTTCCACTAGGAGGAAAAACTAGAACCAGAGGCACAACCTCAGGGTAAAGAGACAATCCTTTAAAACAGAGATGAGGAGGAATTTCTTCAGCCACTTCCACAGTGGTATATCTGTGGAACTCTTTGTCATAGAAGGTTGTGGAGGCACTCATTGAGTGTCTTTAAGAGAGAGATAGATAGGTTCTTGATAGAACATAGAACATTACAACACAGTACAGCTTCTCCAGCCCTCAATGTTGTGCCGAGTTATATCCAAACCCAAACTATCCCACTCCCTATCATTCTGGAGTGCTATCCAATAACTGCTTAAAAGTTACTAAAGTGTCTGACTCCACTATCACAGCATGCAGTCCATTCCACACCCCAACCAATTGAGCATGGGGGTGTAAATGCACCACCTCAATGTTCTTGATTAATAAGAGGATCAGGGATTATGGGGAAAAGGCAGGAGAATGGGGATGAGAAAAATATCAGCCACGATTGAATGGCAGAGCAGACTCGATGGGCCGAGTGGCCTAATTCTGCTCCTGTGTCTTATGGTCTTCAATTCTAGAGCGTGGACAGCGCTCAGTCACAGCTCCAGCTCACTGAGAGCCCATCCTCACCAACCCCCCGCCCCCACCCACCCACCCCACCCCCACACCACATGACCATTACATTCCGTGCATGGAGCTTACCCAGAGAATTCCTGCCTTCCTCCACAGTCTCATTGACTATGCGAGCCACTCTCGCTGCATCTTTCGCCATTGTCCCCACCACACGCGGCTATCAACCAAGCAGCACCAACACTGAAAGATAAAAACATTACCTTAAACCAGCCAGAATCTATCAATCGGTGAATTGTGCATGGAACAGATTTCAGGTAGCAAAGTTAGGACTGAAACAATTCTCTCTGTGACACCCACTGTCCGAGCAAAGTTTATTTATTAGTCACAAGTAAGGCTTAGATTAACACTGCAATGAAGTCACTGTGAAATTCCTCTGGTCGCCACAGTCCGGTGCCTGTTCGGGTCAATGCACCATAACCAGCACGTCCTTCAGAATGAGAGAGGAAACCGGAGCACCTGGAGGAAACCCACACAGACATGAGGACAATGTGCAAACTCCGTACAGACAGTGACCAGAGGCCAGTATTGAACCCGGGTCCCCGAGGCAGCAGCACTGTGTTACTGTGCTGCCTCCTACCCCCACTGCCTCTCCGCAAACAGTACTGAATAACGCTCCCACTTGCACGTTAATTCCCTGTTGATATAAAGCAGCTGAAGAGTAAAATATTTTGTTAAATTCTGTACTTACCAGCCTGAATTTTAAAGCAGATTAGGCGCAGGGTTCTGAAATCAGTGAAAGATGTTGTCAAGTTAGCCTGTTACATTAAAACGCCGAGACACCGAGGCAGACAGCTGACCCTTTCCACCGCAAGCACATACTTTATAGGGCAAACTTGCTGAACCAGTCAAATCAGCACCAGTCACGTGGGATCAACTCACTAAACAGAACAATCCCACAGCGAAGAAAATCTGCTTCCAATAGCTGACTGCTTTCAATAACACGTGTTTCTGCTCAGCTCTGCACACAGGCTGTGGGCAGGACTACAGGGGGAAGGTGGAGGGGGGGACTGGGTATAGCACAGGGAGGCGGGGGACTGGGTACAACACGGGGAGGGGGGGCTGGGTGCAGCGCGGGGAGGGGGGCGGGTGCAGCGCGGGGAGGGGAGCTGGGTGCAAGCGCGGGGAGGGGGGCTGGTGCAGCGTGGGAGAGGGGGGCTGGGGTACAACACGGGAGGGGAGCTGGGTGCAGCGCAGGGAGGGGGGCTGGGTGCAGCGCAGGGAGGGGGGCTGGGTGCAGCGCGGAGGGGGGGCTGGGTGCAGCCGCGGGAGGGGGGCTGGTGCAGCGCGGGGAGGGGGGGCCTGGTGCAGCGCGGGGAGGGGGGGCTTGGGTGCAGCACGGGGATGGGGGGCTGGTGCAGCACCGGGGAGGGGGGACTGGGTGCAGTGTGGGGAGGGAGGCTGGGTGCAGCGCGGGAGAGGGGGGCTGGGTGCAGCACGGGGAGGGGGGCTGGGTGCAGTGTGGGAGGGGGGGCTGGGTGCAGCGCGGGGAGGGGGTGCTGGGTACACATAGTGTTCTCTCCACCTATACACACCAGGGGTGCTCTGTGAATACAACAGGAGCCTTAGCAAAGTGTGTACAATATGGAACACACTGTGGAAAAGTGTGAGGTAATGCACTATGGCAGAAATAATAAATGTGTAGAGTATAGGGCTAATGGTAGGATTCTTAGTAGTCCTGATGAACAGAGGGACCTTGGTTTGTATGTGCATACATCCCTGAAAGTAGGCAGTCAAGTTGAGAAGGTTGTTAAGAAGGCATATGGAGTCTTAGCTTTTATTGGTAGGGGGATTGAATTTTGGAGCCGCAACGTCATGTTGCAACTGTACAAAACTCTAGTGCGGCCGCACTGGAGTATTGTGTGCAGTTCTGGTCCCCGCATTATAAGAAAGATGTGGAGGCATTGGAGAGGGTACAGAGGAGGTTTACCAGGATGTTGCCTGGTATGGAGGGCAGGTCTTATGAAGAGAGGCTGAGGATTTGAGGTTGTTTTCGTTAGAAAGGAGGCGGCTAAGAGGGGACCTAATCGAAACATATAAGATGATTAGAGGTTTAGATAGGGTGGACAGTGATAGCCTTTTTCCTAGGATGGAGAAAGCTAGCACGAGGGGACACAGCTTTAAATTAAGGGGTGATAGTTATAGGACGGATATCAGAGGTAGGTTCTTTACCCAAAGGGTGGTTCGGGAGTGGAATGCCCTGCCTGCAGCAGTTGTAGATGTGCCAAGTTTGGTGGCGTTTAAGAGGTTAGTTGATAAGTACATGGATGAGAAGGGAATGGTTTAGTTTGGAGGGGCATTGCTTTTTATATTGGTCAGCGCAACATCGAAGGCCGAAGGGCCTGTTCTGTGCTGTAATGTTCTATGTTCTATGTTCTAATATGACTAGTGAGGTATACATTGGGTAAAGGTGTACACTGGGTGAGGTTGCGTACACTGGGTGAGGGTGCGTACACTGGGTGAGGGTGTGTTACAGAGACATAGAAACATAGAAGATAGGAGCGGGAGGAGGCCATTCAGCCCTTCGAACCTGCTCCCCCATTCATCACAATCATGGCTGATCGTCCAACTCAATAACCTAATCCTGGTTTCTCCCCATACCCTTTGATCCCATTTGCCCCAATTACTATATCTAGCTGCCTCTTGAATACATTCAATGTTTTGGCATCAACTACTTCCTGTGGGAATGAATTCCACTGGGTGAAGAAATGTCTCCTCACCTCTGTCCTAAATGGTCTACCCCGAATCCTCAGACTGTGACCCCTGGTTCTGGGCTCCCCCCACCATCGGGAACATCCTCCCTGCATCTACCCTGTCTAGTCCTGTTAGAATTTTATAATTCTCCGTGAGATCTTCCCTCATTCGTCTGAACTCCAGCGAAAACAATCTCTCCTCATACATCAGTCCCACCATCCCCGGAATCAGCCTGGTAAACCTTCACTGCACTCCCTCAAGAGCAAGAACATCCTTCCTCAGAAAAGGAGACCAAAACTGCACACAATATTCTAGGTGTGGCCTCACCAAGGCCCTGTATAATTGCAACAACACATCCCTGTTCCTGTACTCGAAACCTCTCGCAATGAAGGCCAACATACCATTTGCCTTCTTTACCGCCTGCTGCACCTGCATGCTTACCTTCAGCGACTGGTGCACAAGGACACCCAGATCCCTCTGCACACTCCCCTCTCCCAATTTACAGCCATTCAGGTAGTAATCTACTGCCTTGTTTTTGCTTCCAAAATGAATAACCTCACATTTATCCAAATTATACTGCATCTGCCATTGATTTGCCCACTCACCCAAACCTGTCCAGATCATCAAACTCTGCATCCTCGTCACAGTTCACCCTCCCACCCAACTTGGTACTCCTGAAAACTTTGAGATGCTACATTTTGTTCCCTCATCCAAATCATTAATATATATTGTGAATACCTGGATCCCAGCACCGATCCCTGTAGCACCCCCACTAGTTACTGCCTGCCAATTTGAAAAACACACACTCACTGTTTCCTCTCTGCCAACCAGTTTTCAATCCATCTCAATACAATTCCCCCAATCCCATGTGCTTTAATATTGCAAGATAATCTCTAGTGCGGAACTCTGTCAAACACTTTCTGAAAGTCCAAATATACCACACGATTTGCTCCCCCTTCTCAACTCTACTAGTTACATCTTCAAATAATTCCAACAAATTTGTCAAGCATGATTTCCCCTTCATCAATCCATACTGACTCTGTCTGATCCTGCCACTGCTTCCTGAATGGTCTGCTATAAAGTCCGTGATAATGGATTTGCATGCGCTAGGGCAGGGGGGTATGTACACTGGGGGAGGGTGTACACTAGGGAAGAGAGGGTATACACTGGCGGAGGATGTAACTGAAGAGGGCGTGTACACTGGGGCAGGGAGTGTGTACACTGCTAAGGGTGTACAATTGGGAAGAGGGGGTGTACAATGGGCACAGAGGATGTATACTGGGGCAGGGGATTTGCATACTGGGGTGGGGGGATTACACTGGGACAGAGGGGGTGTACACTGGGGCAGGGGTGTACACTGGGGCAGGATAGTGTACAATGAGACAGTGGGATGTATATTAGGGGAGGTGTGTATACATTGGAGCGGGGGGGGTGTACACGGAGGCGGGGTGTACACTGGGGAGGTGTATAAAAGTGGATGGAGGTGGGGGGTGTACAGGGTGGGTGTGTGTATTACTGGGAGGTGGGGTGGGGTGGGGGTGGGGTTGGGCTGTACAGGGGAGGGGGCGGGTACACACTGGGTGGGGGTGGGGGGAAGGGTTGTACAGGGAGTGGGGGAATACGGTGGTACGGAAGTGTACACTGGGGGAGGGTGTGTACGGGAGACGGAGTGGGAGGTGTACACCGGGTACACCCCGGGGGTCCGGGGCTGGGGGGTGAGTGCTGGCGGGGCCGGATCCCGGAGTCTGTCCCGGGCCCCGGGCTGCGCTCTTACCTAAAAAAAAAAAACCAAAAAAAAAAAAAAAACCAAAAAAACACCAAACCAAAAAAAAAAACAACCCAACCCCTTCAACTACTGAGAACAGAGAGAAACACCCGAAATAGAGAGAGAGAGAGACTGGGTAGAGAGAGAGAGAGACCTAGAGAGAGAGAGAGAGAGACGGAGAGAGAGAGAGAGAGAGCTGGGATAGAGAGAGAGAGAGAGGACTGGGATAGAGAGAGAGAGAGAGACTGGGATAGAGAGAGAGAGAGAGACTGGGATAGAGAGAGAGAGAGAGACTGGGAGAGAGAGAGAGAGAGACTGGGTAGAGAGAGAGAGAGAGACTGGGATAGAGAGAGAGAGAGAGACTGGGATAGAGAGAGAGAGAGAGACTGGGATAGAGAGAGAGAGAGAGACTGGGATAGAGAGAGAGAGAGAGACTGGGATAGAGAGAGAGAGAGAGACTGGGATAGAGAGAGAGAGAGAGACTGGGATAGAGAGAGGAGAGAGACTGGGATAGAGAGAGAGAGAAGAGACGGAGAGAGAGAGAGAGAGAACGGGATGAGGAGGAGAGAGACTGGATAGAGAGAGAGAGAGACTGGGATAGAGAGAGAGAGAGACTGGGATAGAGAGAGAGGGAGACTGGGATAGAGAGAGAGAGAGAGACTGGGATAGAGAGAGAGAGAGACTGGGATAGAGAGAGAGAGAGACTGGGATAGAGAGAGAGAGAGCTGGGAATGAGAGAGAGAGAGAACTGGGATGAGCAGAGATAGAGACTGGGATAGAGAGAGAGAGAGACTGGGATAGAGAGAGAGAGAGGCTGGGATAGAGAGAGAGAGACTGGGATAGAGAGGAGAGAGAGACTGGATAGAGAGAGAGGAGAGACTGGGATAGAGAGATAGAGAGAGAGACTGGATAGAGAGAGAGAGAGACTGGGATAGAGAGAGAGAGAACTGGGATAGGAGAGAGAGAGAGACTGGGATAGAGAGAGAGAGAGAGACTGGATAGAGAGAAGAGAAGAGACTGGGATAGAGAAGAGAGAGAGACTGGGATAGAGAAGAAGAGAGACGGATAGAGAGAGAAGACTGGGATAGAAGAGAGAGAAGACTGGGATAGAGAGAGAGAGAGAGGACTGGGATAGAGAGAGAGAGAGACTGGGATAGGAGAGAGAGAGAGACTGGGATAGAGAGAGAGAGAGAGACTGGGATAGAGAGAGAGAGAGAGACTGGGGTAGAGAGAGAGAGAGAGACTGGGATAGAGAGAGAGAGAGAGACTGGGATAGAGAGAGAGAGAGAGACTGGGATAGAGAGAGAGAGAGAGACTGGGATATAGAGAGAGAGAGAGACTGGGATAGAGAGAGAGAGAGAGACTGGGATATAGAGAGAGAGAGAGACTGGGATATAGAGAGAGAGAGAGACTGGGATATAGAGAGAGAGAGAGACTGGGATATAGAGAGAGACGGATAGAGAGAGATGGAGAGACTGGGATAGAGAGAGAGAGACTGGGACAGAGAGAGAGGGAGACACTGGGATAGAGAGAGAGAGAGACTGGAATAGCGAGAGTGAGACAGACTGTGATAGAGAGAGAGAGACTGTGATAGAGAGAGAGAGACTGGGATAGAGAGAGAGACTGGGATAGAGAGAAAGAGAGAGAGACTAGGATAGAGAGAGAGAAAGAGAATCGGATAGAGAGAGAGAGACAGACTCGGATAAAGACAGAGAGAGAGAGACAGGGATAGAGAGAGGGAGACTGGGATATTGAGAGAGAGAGAGAGACTGGGATGGAGAGAGAGAGAGACTGGGATAGAGAGAGAGAGACAGACTGTGATAAACAGAGAGAGAGTGGGATAGAGAGAGAGAGAGAGAGACTGCGATAGAGAGAGAGGGAGAGAGTGGGAGAGAGAGAGAGAGATAGAGCGAGAGGAGACTGGGATAGAGACAGAGAGACTGGGATAGAGAGAGAGTGGGGAGTGAGAAACTGGGATAGCAGACGGAGAGACTTGGGATAGAGCGTGAGAGAAAACTGGGATAGAGAGAGAGAGAGAGACTGGATAGAGAGAGAGAGAGGACTGGGATAGAGAGGAGAGACTGGGATAGAGGAGATACTGGGATAGGAGAAGAGAGAGAGAGACTGGGATAGAGAGAGAGTGACACTGGGATCGAGAGAGAGAGAGACTGGGATAGAGAGTGTAGACTAGGATAGACAGTGAGAGAGAGAGAGACTGGGAGGAGAGAGACTGGGATAGAGAGAGAGAGAGACTGAGATAGAGAGAGAGGGAGAGAGAGAGACTGGGATAGAGAGAGAGAGGGAGAGAGACTGGGATAGAAAGAGAGAGAATGGGATAGTGAGAGAGAGAGACACAGTGTGATAACGAGAGATTGAGAGAGACTGGGATAGAGAGAGAGAGAGACTGAGACAGAGAGAGAGAGAGAGACTGGGATAGAGAGAGAGAGAGACTGGGATAGAGAGACAGAGAGAGACTGGGATAGAGAGAGAGAGAGACTGGGATAGAGAGAGAGGGAGACTGGGATAGAGAGAGAGAGAGACTGGGATAGAGAGAGAGGGAGAGAGAGTGAGACTGGGATGGAGAGAGAGAGAGACTGGGATAGAGAGAGAGAGACTGGGATTGAGAGAGAGAGACTGGATTGAGAGAGAGAGACTGGGATAGAGAGAGAGAGGTGGGATGAGAGAGAGAGAGAGAGGGATGAGAGAGAGAGAGGAGACTGGGATAGAGAGAGAGAGAGAGACTGGATAGGAGAAGAGAGAGAGAGACTGGGATAGAGAGGAGAGAGAGAGAGAGGAGAGAGAGAGACAGGAGAGAGAGAGACTGGAGAGAGAGAGACGGAGAGAGAGAGACAGGAGAGAGAGAGACAGCAGAGAGAGAGACAGAGAGAGAGAGACAGAGAGAGAGAGACAGCAGAGAGAGAGACAGAGAGAGAGAGACAGAGAGAGAGAGAGAGAGAGAGAGAGAGAGAGAGAGAGAGACTGGAGAGAGAGAGACTGAGAGAGAGAGACTGGAGAGAGAGAGACAGAGAGAGAGAGAGAGAGACTGGGGATAGAGAGAGAGAGAGACGGATAGAGAGAGAGAGAGAGAGACTGGGAGAGAGAGAGGAGAGACTGGGAGAGAGAGACAGAGAGAGAGACTGGGATAGAGAGAGAAGAGAGACTGGGATAGAGAGAGAGAGAGAGAGAGATGGATAGAGAGAGAGGGAGACTGGGATAGAGAGCGAAGAGAGACTGGGATAGAGAAAGAGAGACTGGGATAGAGAGAGGTGGGAGAGAGAGACTGGGATAGAGAGAGAGAGAGACTGGGATAGAGAGAGAGGGAGAGAGAGAGAGACTGGGATGAGAGAGAGAGGACTGGGATAGAGAGGAGAGAGATGGATAGAGAGAGAGAGAGATGGGATAGAGAGAGAGAGACTGGGATAGAGAGAGAGAGACTGGGATAGAGAGAGAGAGAGAGTGGGATAGAGAGAGAGAGACTGGGATAGAGAGAGAGAGAGAGACTGGGATAGAGAGAGAGAGGGAGAGAGAGACTGGGATAGAGAGAGAGAGAGACTGGGATAGAGAGAGAGAGAGACTGGGATAGAGAGAGAGAGAGACAGGGATAGAGAGAGAGAGAGAGAGAGAGAGAGAGAGAGAGAGAGAGAGAGAGAGAGAGAGAGAGAGGGAGAGAGAGAGAGAGACTGGGATAGAGAGAGAGAGAGAGACTGGGATAGAGAGAGAGAGAGAGACTGGGATAGAGAGAGAGAGAGAGACTGGGATAGAGAGAGAGAGAGAGACTGGGATAGAGAGAGAGAGAGAGACTGGGATAGAGAGAGAGAGAGAGACTGGGATAGAGAGAGAGAGAGAGACTGGGATAGAGAGAGAGAGAGAGACTGGGATAGAGAGAGAGACTGGGATAGGGAGAGAGAGAGAGACTGGGATAGAGAGAGAGAGAGAGACTGGGATAGAGAGAGAAACTGGGATAGAGAGAGAGAGAAACTGGGATAGAGAGAGAGAGAGAGAGAGACTGGGATAGAGAGAGAGAGAGAGACTGGGATAGAGAGGAGAGAGAGAGACTGGGATAAGAGAGAGAGAGAGAGACTGGGATAGAGAGAGAGAGAGAGACTGGATAGAGAGAGAGAGAGAGACTGGGATAGAGAGAGAGAGAGAGACTGGGATAGAGAGAGAGAGAGAGAGACTGGGATAGAGAGAGAGAGAGAGAGAGACTGGGATAGAGAGAGAGAGACTGGGATAGAGAGAGAGAGAAGACTGGGATAGAGAGAGAGGAGAGACTGGGATAGAGAGGAGAGAGGACTGGGATAGAGAGAGAGAGAGAGCTGGGATAGAGAGAGAGAGACTGGGATAGAGAGAGAGAGGACTGGGAGAGGGAGAGAGAGAGGGACTGGGATGAGAGAGAGAGAGAGACTGGGATAGAGAGAGAGAGAGACTGGGATAGAAGAGAGAGAGAGAGACTGGGATAGAGAGAGAGAGAGAGACTGGGATAGAGAGAGAGACTGGGATAGAGAGAGAGAGAGACTGGGATAGAGAGAGAGAGAAACTGGGATAGAGAGAGAGAGAGACTGGGATAGAGAGAGAGGGTGAGAGAGAGAGACTGGGATAGAGAGAGAGAGACTGGGATAGAGAGAGAGAGAGACTGAGATAGAGAGAGAGACATGGAGTGAGAGAGAGAGAGAGACAGACTGGGATAGAGAGAGAGAGACAGACTGGGATAGAGAGAGAGAGACAGACTGGGATAGAGAGAGAGAGACAGACTGGGAAAGAGAGAGAGAGAGAGACAGGGGAGTGAGAGAGAGAGACAGACTGGGATAGAGAGAGAGAGACAGTTGGGATAGAGAGAGAGAGAGACTGGGATAGAGAGAGAGACTGGGATAGAGAGAGAGAGACTGGGATAGAGAGAGAGAAAGAGACTGGGATAGAGAGAGAGAGAGACTGGGATAGAGAGAGAGAGAGACTGGGATAGAGAGAGAGACTGGGATAGAGAGAGAGAAACTGGGATAGAGAGAGAGAGAGAGACTGGGATAGAGAGAGAGAGAGAGAGAGAGAGAGAGAGAGAGAGGGATAGAGAGAGAGAGAGAGAGAGAGAGAGAGAGAGAGAGAGAGACTGGGATAGAGAGAGAGAGAGAGACTGGGATAGAGAGAGACAGAGACTGGGATTGAGATAGAGACTGGGATAGAGAGAGTGAGAGAGACTGGGATGGAGAGAGAGGGAGAGAGAGGGAGAGAGACTGGGATAGAGAGAGACAGAGAGACTGGGATAGAGAGAGAGAGAAAGTGACTGGGATAGAGAGAGAGTGAGAGACTGGGATAGAGAGAGAGTGAGAGACTGGGATAGAGAGAGAGAGAGAGACTGGGATAGGGAGAGAGAGAGACTGGGATAGAAAGAGAGAGAGAGACTGGGATAGGGAGAGAGAGAGAGAGAGACTGGATAGAGAGAGAGAGAGACTGGGATAGAGAGAGAGAGACTGGGATAGAGAGAGAGATGCTGGGATAGAGAGAGAGAGTGAGACTGGGATAGAGGGAGAGAGAGAGGGAGAGAGAGCAGTTGGGATAGAGGGTTGAGACTGGGACAGAGAGATTGAAAGGGAGTGAGAGCGACTGGAATATATAGGAAGTGAGAGAGAGAGAGTCTGGTGGTGAGAGAGGAAAACAGGCAGAGACTGGAATAGGGCGACAGAGGGAAACCTGGATAGAGAGAGGGAGAGTGTTAGGCTGTGATTGAAGAAGAGGAGGGAAGAGAAGAAGAGAGTCGGGAGGGAGAAATACAGTTGAAATTTCTCACCTTTCTGGCTATCTGTCCAGGGACCTGGATTTCATTTCACCTTAGATCACTGCCTGTGTGGAGTTTGCACATTCTCCCCATGTCTGCGTGGGCTTCCTTCGGGTGCTCCAGTTACCTCTCACACTCCAAAGATGTGCAGGTTAGATGGATTGGCCATATTAAATTGCCCCGAATGATGTATAGGTTAGAGGGATTAGCAGGGTATATGTGTACGGATGGGGCCTGGGGTGGGATTGGTGTCACTCTGCACTCGATGGGCCGAATGTCCTCTTTTATGCTGTAGGGTTTCTGTGGTGAGATTCTGACTGTGCGATCTGTTTTTAAAACTTTACAATTGGTGTGTGGCCCATTCGCTGGTGGTTGCTGATTCCAGTGCCCCCACGTTCGCCAGTTCTGGCTCCACTTTTGCTCATTGGAGTATGGTACCGGACTCACAGTCAGACTCCTTGGACAAGTCTCCAGCTTCAACTTTAATTTTGACCCTTTCATCTCATCCAGGGTTCCCGTGAACACTTCCTTGACCTTGTCCAGCCCATCATGTAGTCTTGTTTTTGAGTCTGTTCACAATACCCTGTTTTAACTTCAATTTTCACAAACAAAGCAGAGTGTTTGACTGTGTACAATGATAACTCTGTGCGCCAATCCCTTAGCCGTACCTGCACCAGTACATAGCTCTTCAGTAACACAGTTTGCTCTGTGTATGTGTGTTGATTACAGGCTCCAAAAGCATTCTTCCAATTTACCTTGAAACACTGACTCAGGAATCAGCGACACTGAAGTTGATTTTGACTCTTCTGCAGATTCAGCTGACTTCCTGACCTTCCTGGCTGGTGGCCTCTACCTTGTGCCTTGTCATTTGATTTGTCTCTTTTTGGCTCTCCTCTTCAAGCTGCAATTCTGGGCAATATTGTTGTGAAGTTAGTGCTTGTAAAAATGATAAAAAAAAATTGCTAAGAATGGTAAAATTGTCTGGTTAAAAGATGGTTTCGTTTTTTTTGTGCTGAAGAGCTGTACCCAGAGTGAAACAATATATCAGACAAAAACAACAGGATTGCTTTGGCATTTAGGCTTTAGGCATTTGAATCAGAACATGTTATTGAAGTTTAACCAATCAATTTAAAATAGGTATTTGAATAGCAGCGACCTATCAAAATTTGAATTTGGTCTTTTGATATACTTGGAGTATTGTGCTCAGTTCCGGTCGCCTCATTATAGGAAGGATGTAGAGGCTTTTGAGAGGGTTCAGAGGAGATTTACAAGGATGCTGCCTGGATTGGGAGGCAGGCCTTATGAAGATAGGTTGAGGGAGCTGGGACTCTTCTCACTGGAGAGACGTAGGTTGAGAGGCGACCTGATAGAGGTTTATAAAATGTTGAGAGGAATAGATAGGGTGGACTCTCAGAGACTATTTCCCCGAGTGGAAATGGTCACTACGAGAGGACACAGATTTAAGGTGCAGGGAAGCAAATACAAAGGAGATGTCAGGGGTAGGTTTTTCACTCAGAGGGTGGTGAGTGAATGGAATCGACTGCCGTCGGAGGTTGTTGAGGCAAACTCACTGGGGTCCTTTAAGAGACTTCTGGATGAGTATATGGAAAAGAATAGGATAGGGAGTTATAGATAGGCCTGTGGATTGGTAGATGTGATCGGCGTAACTCGTGGGCCGAAGGGCCTGTTTAGAACATAGAACATAGAACACTACAGCACAAACAGGCCCTTCGGCCCACAAGTTGTGCCGAACACATCAAAACCTACCCAGCCATAGACCTATCTATAACCCCCAATCCCATTGGATCCCATATACTCATCCAGAAGTCTTTTAAAAGACCCCAGCGAGTTCGCCTCGACCACCACCGACGGCAGCCGATTCCATTCACTCACCACCCTCTGAGTGAAAAACTTTCCCCTAGCATCCCCTCTGTACTTGCTTCCCTGCACCTTAAATCTGTGCCCTCTCGTCGCGACCATTTCAGCCCTGGGAAATAGTCTCTGAGAGTCCACCCTATCTATTCCTCTCAACATCTTGTAAACCTCTATCAGGTCGCCTCTCAACCTTCGTCTCTCCAGGGAGAACAGTCCCAGCTCCCTCAACCTGTCTTCATAAGGCATGCCTCCCAATCCAGGCAACATCCTTGTAAATCTCCTCTGCACCCTTTCAATAGCTTCTACGTCCTTCCTATAGTGAGGCGACCAGAACTGCGCACAGTACTCCAAGTGTGGTCTGACAAGGGTCCTATAAAGCTGCAGCATTACCTCCTGACTCCTGAACTCAATCCCTCGATGAATGAAGGCCAGTACACCGTAAGCTTTCTTAACCACATCCTCCACCTGGGAGGCCGATTTGAGAGTCTTATGGACCCGGACCCCAAGATCCCTCTGCTCTTCCACACAGCTAAGACTCCTACCTTTGATAGTGTACTCATTCATCCCGTTGGATCTGCCAAAATGGACCACAACACATTTATCCGCGTTGAAGTCCATCTGCCACTTCTCCGCCCAGTCTTGCATCCTGTCGATGTCATGCTGCAACTTCTGACATCCCTCCAGACCATCCACAACACCACCGACCTTCGTGTCATCGGCGAACTTACTCACCCATCCCTCCACTTCCTCATCCAGGTCATTTATGAAAATGACAAACAGCAAGGGTCCTAGAACAGATCCCTGGGGCACTCCACTGGTGACCGACCTCCATGCAGAAAAAGAGCCATCCACAACCACCCTCTGCCTTCTGCAGGCAAGCCAGTTCTGGATCCACAAGGCCAAAGCCCCTTGGATCCCATGGCCTCTCACCTTCTCAAGAAGTCTTGCATGTGGGACCTTGTCAAATGCCTTGCTGAAGTCCATGTACACCACGTCCACTGCTCTTCCTTCATCAATGTGTTCAGTCACATTTTCGAAGAACTCAATTAAGCTCATAAGGCAACGACCTGCCTTTTACAAAACCATGCTGACTATTTCTAATCAACCTAAACTTCTCCAAATGTTTAGGTTTGTGCTGTATTGTTCTATGTTCTATGTTCTATATCCTATTGTGGGGTTTTTGGTACTTCATAAGGGGTATAAATCCAGCTTCCAGCTCCAGAGAACTGCCAGAAAGACTGCCTCTACCAGCAGCCTGGCACAGCTCACAGCTAGAGAGAGAGAGACATAGACAGGCAACTCTCTGCCATTGTAACAGCCATGTTTTATATCTTAAAAGAAAGCCTCATCTCATCTCTGAAGAACAGACCAACGGAACGCAGAAGAAATCAACAAAGAAAGAACATTCGGGAAGACGACAAACCTGACTGCATTTTAAGAGTGACAAGAAATTCTATTGTTAATAAGTGGGCATTGTATTTATCTGAATAGTGTTAGAATAGTCTTTAATTCGGTTTGCTAATAGTTTATTCAGCCTGTTCACTGTTCGTTGGATAAAATAAATTGTTACTTGTTTGTTTTAAAGAGAGAATCTCAGATAGTTAATTTGATTTAACCATTAAAAGTTGCTGTTGGCAGATCATTCTTTTTCTCACATCCTGTCTCACAGATTATAAAGGGAGGTACTTCTATTTGAGTGGTTGAGTGTTAGTCCTCTGAGAGGAGATCACCCTCCCCTTCATAACAATATGTCCCACTCTCTAACATCTGAGACATTGGGCTTCATGAATCTACATTGTTGACTCTTCATGGGCAGACTTGCTACATCAATGCCATTCTACGGTTGGGCACCACACTCTGCTGAGCTTGCACTATTTTGTATACCTGGGCACCGATACCCACTGGATTGCTTCATTGGCAGCCAACTCCATCACTGCAGCCATTTCAAAGGTTACTCTGAAATCCAGGATTCTCTTCATTAGAAGTTTCTATTGGATAGTTTCATTAAGAGCTTACAAACTACACAATCTCACAAAGCATCCTGAAGACATCTTTAAAAAGATTGGCAATCTTTTCAAAACTTTTACAAATGGAGTGATGGGCTCTCCTTCCAGCAGTGGTTAACGTTGCTGCTTCACAGCTCCAGTGTCCCCAAGTTCAATTCCTGGCTTGGGTCACTGTCTGTATGGAGTTTGCACATTCTCCTCGTGTCTGTATGGGTTTCCTCTGGATGCTCCGGTTTCCTCCCACAGTCCAAAGATGTGCGGGTTAGGTTGATTGGCCGTGCTAAAATTTCCCCTTAGTGTCCTGGGATGCTTAGATTAGAAGGATTAGCGGGCAAATATATAGGGATATGGGGATAGGATTGTGTCGGTGCAGACTCGATGAGCCAAAGGGCCTGTTTCTGCACTGTAGGGTTTCTATGATTCTATGTTCTATACCCATCTAGAAAACTGAAAATGTTCCACTATCATGAATGGTCTGGGTGCAAAATGGTTTCCTAACTCCTCAGCCACATGGGTTTTGTGGCTGCATCAGTCTCCTTAGGATTGCGAATGTCTTACTTCCTGCTCAGAAAGATTGCTACCACTCTGTCTTCATCCACTTGTTTGCTTTCAGATAGGATTGAAAACGTTCAGTGTACAAGGTCCAGTTCTCTGCTTCCTCATGGAATGGTTCCATCGCTGCAAACTGTTCCACCATTTTCAGTTCCCGCTGGTGGGAATTTTTCCCACCATCTACGTTTCAGTAGCCGCTTACAGCCCGACACCTCTCGTTCTGTGCTTTCACTCCAGCCGCTCTCTCACTGATTGTATTCGCAATGCTCCCAGTACAATTCACAGTAAGAAGTCTCACAACATCAGGTTAAAGTCCAACAGGTTTTTTTTGGCAGCACGAGCTTTCAGAGTGCTACTCCTTCATCAGGTGAGTGAAGTGTTCACACACAGGGTATATATAAACAGACTCAATTTACAAGATAATAGTTGGAATGTGAGTTTTTTACCTGTAAAGAATTGCTTTCCAACAACTATCTTATAAATTGAGTTGGTGTCTATATATGCTCTCTTTGTGAAAATGACTCTTCACTCACCTGATGAAGAAGCAGTGCTCCTAAAGCTAGTGCTGCCAAATAAACCTGCTGGATTGTAACCCTGGTGTTGTGAGACATCTTACTGTGCCCACCCTGGCATCTTCACATCATAACTACAATTCATGCCAGCCGTTCCCTCACAGACTGTGTTCACAACACTGCCACAACTCTTCGATCGACTGATACCAGTTGATCTAGTGTATATGGATTTTAGCAAAGCGTTTGATAAGGTTCCCCATGGTAGGCTACTGCAGAAAGTGCAGATGCATGGGATTGAAGGTGATTTAGCAGTTGGGATTAGGAATTGGTTAGCTGATAGAAGACAGAGGGTGGTGGTTGATGGGAAATATTCAACCTGGAGTGCAGTTACAAGTGGTGTACCTCAAGGATCTGTTTTAGGGCCACTGCTGTTTGTCATTTTTTATAAATGACCTAGATGAGGGTGTAGAGAGTTGGATTAGTAAATTTGCTGACGATACCAAAGTGGGGGGAGTTGTAGACAGCGAGGATGGATGTTACAGTTTGCAGATGGACATAGATAGGTTGCAGAGCTGGGCCGTGAGGTGGCAAATGGAATTCAATACGGATAAGTGTGAGGTGATTAACTTTGGTAGGAATAACAGGCATATGAAATATAGGGCTAATGGAAGGACCCTTAATAGTGTTGTCGAGCAGAGGGATCTTGGGGTACAAGTACATAGCTCTTTGAAAGTTGGCACCCAGGTTGATAAAGTTGTTAAGAAAGCGTATGGTGTGTTAGCTTTTATTGGTAGAGGGATTGAATTTAGGAGCCGTGAGATTATGTTACAACTGTACAAAACTCTGGTGCGGCCGCACTTGGAGTATTGCGTACAGTTCTGGTTGCCGCATTGTAAGAAAGATGTGGAAGCATTGGAAAGGGTGCAGAGGAGGTTTACCAGGATGTTGCCTGGTATGGTAGGAAGGCCTTATGAGGAAAGGCTGAGGGACCTGAGGTTATTTTCATTAGAGAGAAGAAGGTTACGCGGTGACCTAATTGAGGTGTATAAGATAATCAAAGGACTGGATAGGGTGGATAGTGAGAGCCTTTTTCCTCGGATGGTGATGACCAACACGAGGAGACATAACTTTAAATTAAGAGGTGGTAGTTATAGGACGGATGTCAGAGGCAGGTTCTTTACACAGAGGGTGGTGAGGGCGTGGAATGCCCTGCCTGCAGCAGTTGTGGACTCGCTACTTTGGGGGCATTCAAATGTTCGGTGGATAGGCATATGGATGATATTGGAATAGTTTAGGTTAGAGGGTCCACTGGCCGGCGCAACATCGAGGGCCAAAGGGCCTGTACTGCGCTGTAATGTTCTATGTTCTATGTTCTATATCCAGTTCCTTCTCAACAGTTTCCCATGGTGATTTCAATGCTCTCAGTACTCCCCCTTCTTTCCTTGTTCTCTTAAAAAAGTGACAAAAAATGCATTTCTTAAAGGAACAATATCCTCAGAGGTGTCCTAAATCCTTTCTTGGTATTGCATGGAGTGAACTGAATTGGATGAAGACTGACATCTTGGATGAAGGATGATATGTCCAATGATGTGCAGGTGGATTGGCCGTGCTAAATTGCCCCTCAGGGGACTAGCTAGGGTAAATGCATGGGATTGTGGGATAGGCCCTGTGGTTGGTGCAGACTCAGTGGACCAAATGACCTCCTTCTGCACTGTGGGATTCTGTGATTCTAGGAGGCAGGGGATGGATTATCCACTTGCAACTTCTGGCTGAAGATTGCTGTGGATGCTTCAGCCTTCTCCTCAGCACTGATGTACTGGGCTCCTCCATCATCAAAGATGGGGATATTTGTTGAGCCTCCTCCTCCAATTAATTGTTTAATTGTCTACCACCATTCACGGTGTAACGTCTGGCCTTTTAGAACATAGAACATTACAGCGCAGAACAGGCCCTTCAGCCCTCTATGTTGCGCCGACCAATTAGGAAAAAGCAATGACCCTCTAACCTAAACCATTCTCTTTTCGTCCATAAACTTATCTACTAACCTCTTAAACGCCACCAAACCTGGCGCATCTACAACTGCAGCAGGCAGGGCATTCCATACCCTTAACACCCTCTGGGTAAAGAACCTACCTCTGACATCCGTCCTATAACTACCACTCCTTAATTTAAAGCTATGTCCCCTCGTGCTAGCTTTCTCCATCCTAGGAAAAAGGCTATCACTGTCCACCCTATCTAAACTTCTAATCATCTTATATGCTTCAATAAGATCCCCTCTTAGCTGCCTCCTTTCTAACGAAAACAACCTCAAATCCTTCAACCTCTCTTCATAGGACCTGCCCTCCATACCAGGCAACATCCTGGTAAACCTCCTCTGTACCCTCTCCAATGCCTCCACATTTTTCTTATAATGCGGGGACCAGAACTGTACACAATACTCCAAGTGCGGCCGCACTAGAGTTTTGTACAGTTGTAACATGACGTTGCGGCTCCGAAATTCAATTCCCCACCAATAAAAGCTAAGATTCCAATGACCATTTAAATGTTGTTCTTGTTTTTCTCTCTGAAGAGATTTCTAATGTAGCCAAGAAAACTTGTAAGTCTGATGGTTCAAAAATTTTAGAAGTTAACAAAGGAGAGCCAGTAAATTGGTACAGATTGAATCTTACCCCACTATTTACAAAGTGATGTAGAGAGAAAACATGGAATTATGGACCAATCAGCTGGATGACAGTAGTGCGGAAATTTCTAGAATCCATTATCTAGATTTTGCAACAAAATCCTTGGAAAACAGTGGCAGGATTGGACAGAGTCAGCATGGATTGTGAGAGGGAAATCACGCTTGACAAATCTACAGGAATGCTTCAAGTATGTAGCTACTTTGTCCTTGGGCAGTGCCAGGGTTAACATAGAACATAGAACAATACAGCACAAACAGGCCCTTCGGCCCACGAGTTGCGCCAATCACATCTACCAATCCATAGACCTATCTATAACTCCCTATCCTATTCTTTTCCATATACTCATCCAGAAGTCTCTTAAAAGACCCCAGCAAGTTTGCCTCAACAACCTCCGACGGCAGTCGGTTCCATTTACTCGCCACCCTCTGAGTGAAAAACCTAACCCTAACATCTCCTTTGTATTTGCTTCCCTGCACCTTAAATCTGTGTCCTCTCGTAGTGACCATTTCAGCTCGGGGAAATAGTCTCTGAGAGTCCACCCTATCTATTCCTCTCAACATTTTATAAACCTCTATCAGGTCGCCTCTCAACCTACATCTCTCCAGTGAGAAGAGTCCCAGCTCCCTCAACCTATCTTCATAAGGCCTGCCTCCCAATCCAGGCAGCATCCTTGTAAATCTCCTCTGAACTCTCTCAATAGCCTCTACATCCTTCCTATAATGAGGCGACCAGAACTGTGTTCAAGGTTTTGAGTACAGGATTTCTTGCTGCAGTTACACAGGGCCTTGGTGAGGCCACAACTGGAATATTGTGTGCAGTTTTGGTCTCCTTATCTGAAGAAGGATGTACTTACGGGTTTTAAGAGGCGTCTGAACAAGTACATGAATAGGATGGAAATGGAGGGTTACAGTCCCTGGAAGAGTAGGGGTTTTAATTCATTCGGGCAGCATGGTCAGTGCAGGCTTGGAGGGCTGAAGGGCCTGTTCCTGTGCTGGAATTTGCTTTGTTTTATACTAGGGGAGTGCAGAGAAGGTTTTCCAAGCTGATTCCTGATGGCAGGACTGACATATGAGGAGAGATTGACTCGGATTGGATTGTGTTCACTGGAGCTCAGAAGAATGAGGGAGGAATCTGAGTGAAACCCTGAATGACTGGGATAAAGGGCAAAGTTTTCTTCAGTTCATTGCCAGAGGCTCACCCACAGTAACTTCCTCTGTTCAAGTTGGTTTGTAAACACCAAGGGGACGATTCTCCCGTCCTGACGTGCACGTTTTTTTGGATGAGAGAATTGGGTGTTGGCCATTTTATGGGATGTGTGAGAGAACAGGCATAGTTGGGACCACACTGGAAACTGCCGGGAAGAGAGGTTAGTAATCTGAAACTTTTTTAAAATATATTTTAAATGTGACTATCGGATCTGGCATGGAATTGTCTGGGTCTGATGGCATCTCCCAAAACCCCCAGGAGTATTTCACTCTGGTGGGGTTTAAAGCAGCTCCAACTTGTGGGGAACTAGTGGGAGACCTTGCTGGAGTGACGGAGGGGCAATTGGGGTCAGGCAACTGCGATGGGGGGTGCTCCTTGAGCATGCGCATCCTGGCAGTGCCTACCTCTGCCCACTGGCACTGATCAAGGGACAAAGTGCTCATGCCCAGAGGCCATCTTGGCAAAGAGTGGTGCCAAGGGGGCTTGGCACAGGGGGCAGATACTTGTGGGCAGAGGGCTGGGCCAAGGGGGTGGGGAGCGCTAGGACATGGGGTGGAGTCTATTGTGGGCAGGGCCTAGAGGGCAGTGAGACGCCCCCACACCTCTCACTTGTGAGGGAGGCAATTCTCCTGAAAGTGATGGATTGGTGAGAAAACTGGTCTAACTCATGACCACTTCAGCTTCAGACCTGCGTCTCCCACACTCTGGGCAACGCAGGAGTCGCAATCATGAATATCATTAAAAGCTCGGGGTGGGCGGGGCCTATTCACGCGGAGGCCGACTGTTCCCTCACTCTGCGCACGCAGGGGGGGAAATCCCTGTTCAAGGGCGGATGTCTACCTCCCAGTAGGATGGGGGGATCTGCTGGGGGGGCGGAATTGCCACTGCTGGGGTGGGGTAGAGGGGGGGATTGTCACTGGTTTAGGGAGGGTGGAGGGGACCGGGGTGCTCCGGGAGGTGTCAGAACCGGCCTGGGAATGCTTGCGGGCACAACGATCAGACCATGGGGAAGGCAACACTGCGAGAATCCCCGGATGGCCAGCAACTAAGAGTCCGATCGATTGGAGCCATTGTGCGTGCGCAGAGTTCGGGAACTGTTGGCCTCAGCGTGAATAGGCCCTGCCCACCCCGAGATTTTAACGATTGCAACTTCTGCATTGTTTGGAGTGTGGAAAATAGAGGAAGTCGAACTGAAATAAAAACAGTCTTGAGTTAGACTGGTCTTCTTGCCAATTCAGGAGAATTGCCTCCCCCGCAAGTAAGAGGTGAAACTAATCAAGGAGAGGGGGGTTTTTGAATAGAAACAGGAGCTCTTCATGTTAGACGGAAAAGCCACGAGAAAGCGTGCCCGGACAGAGCCTTTCAGCCAGGAGACCATGCTGGTGCTCCGATCATACTGGGTGAACTTCCAGAAAGCAGTTTCTGTGGCCCGTACACAGCAACCTGCAGAGTGAAACTATCTAATTGTGTGGATTAGTCATGTTAAATTTCCCCCTAGTGTCGAGTGATGTGCAGGGTTAGGACGGTAAATGCAGAGGGTTGCAGGAACATAAGAAATAGGAGCAGGAGTCGGCCATCCAGCCCCTTGAGCCTGCCCCGCCATTCAATAAGATCGTGGCCGATCTGAAGTGGATCAGTTCCACTTACTGCTCCCCCTAACCCTTAATTCCCTCGTCTATCAGAAATCTATCTACCCGTGACTTAAATATATTCAGCGAGGAAGCCTCCACCACTTCAATGGGCAGAGAATTCCAGAGACTCACCACTCTTTGAGTGAAGAAGTTCCTCCTCAACTCCATTCTAAACTCCCACCCCCCTCTTATTTTGAGGCTGTGCTCTTTAGTTCTAGGAATAGAGCAAAAGAGAAAGCCTGTGTGGATGTTTTTTCAGGGAGGGAAGGGGTCAGCACAGACCCATGGGCCGAATGGCCTATTTCTGCAGCTTGCAGAGGGGGGGCTAGTCAACACTCCAACCTGCAGGAAAAAGCAAAGACTGCGTCACATCAACGTAATGAAAATAAATTCAGATCTGAGATGGGCAGCTAATATAAAACAGGGATATGGTGAATTAAACAGAGAATTTACATCTGTCCTCACTACAGAAGACACCGGTAACATCCCAGAAATTGCTTTAAATCAGGAAACGGAAGGTTGGAAGAAACTCAGGAGAATTCCATTCACTGGGAAGATGGTATTGAGTAAACTGTGGGGTTTGCAGCTGATAAATTACCAGATGGACTTCACCTCAAAGTTTAAAAGAAGTGGCTAGTGAGATAATCAAACAACAAAGAACAAAGAACAAAACAGCACAGGAAACAAACCCTTCGGCCTGAAGAGCCCGCGCCGCCACCCCAATGTTCCCACCTCTACCCGTGATCCCTGTCTATGTTTATAAATCTATGGATTCAAAACCAAATTTGAGACAACTTAGGGAGAATTTGCTTTGCCAATTAGCCTAAGAGCACATCTTTGGGATGTGGGAGGAAACCGGAGCACCCGGAGAAAACCCACGCAAGCACGGGGAGAATGCGCAAACTCCCACAGACACAGGCCCAAATCCATGTATCTGCACAGCACAGCGATAGTCACTGAGCTGTCGTGTTGCCCATCAAATGGTCCAGGTCAAGCGTACACTAACGACGTGAAGCACTAGGATACTCTCGAAAAAAATCCAAGAGCAGCCCTCTCACGACCCATCGCGTGTATGCCCCTCGTTAGACAACAAGGTGGACCAAAGCACCTGTAGGATAAAAACAAGTACATCAATATCATCATCTATTTACACACTTCCCAGGGACTCCCAAGGCTCATGATCCCTATTTTAAATCAGTTTTCTATACCCTTCCATTCCCATTCTGTTCATGTGCCCATCTAAGTATTTCATAAATAACTCCAGAGTACCTGCCTCCACCACTTTACTTGTCAGTGCGTTCCATACCCCCACCACCCTCTGTGTGAAAAAACTCCCTCTCGCATCCAAATTATACCTTACCCCCCTCACCCTAAGCCCATGACCCCTCGTGCTATTCAAGTCCATCCTAGGAAAGAGCTTAACCCTGTTTACTCTATCCATACCCCTCATAATCTTGTACACCTCTATCAGATCAGGGCACCCATATTTTAGCTGGGAGGTTAGCTGGAGTGTTTCAGCAGGGTTTAAACTAATATGGAGGGGGGGGTGGGGAGATAGAGGGAACTTGGAGTGGGAGAGAGATTGGTGACAGGGTAAGTTCGGAGAGTAGGAGGGAAGATCAGAGAGTGCCTGAGGGCCTTCAGTGCATATGTTTTAATGCGAGGAGTGTGACTGGCAAAACAGATGAACTGAAGGCATTAATGTTCGAGAAGAAGTTAGAAGTGGTGGCGGTGACTGAGACGTGGCTAAAGGAAGGGCAGGACTGGCAATTGAATATTCCGGGGTACAAGTGTTTTAGGCGTGATAGAGGTGGTTTGAGGAGAGGAGGGGGAGTGGCGTTATTAGTTAAGGATCACATCATAGCAGTGCAGAAGGAGGGTGGTATGGCTGAGTTAGGAATTGAGTTGCTATGGGTGGAGTTGAGGAATAGGAAGGGAGAGGTTACTATGTTGGGTGTGTACTACAGACCGCCCAACAGTCCGCGGGCCGTGGAAGAAGGGATATGTAAGGAAATTTTAGATAAGTGTAGGAAGAATAGGGTAGTTGTAATGGGAGATTTCAATTTCCCTGGGGTAGATTGGAAGGTGCCGAGAGCGGAAGGTGCGGACGGAGAGGAATTTGTACAGTGTGTTTTAGAAGGGTCCTTGGAGCAGTATGTGGATAGCCCGACTAGAGAGGGGGCTATACTGGATTTAGTTCTGGGGAATGAGCCAGGGCAGATGGTTGACGTTGTAATAGGAGAGCATGTGTCTAATAGTGACCACAACTCTGTCTGCTTTAGGGTATTAATGGAAAAAGATGAAGCCTGCCCTAAGGGGAGGGTGTTAAACTGGGGGAGGGCTAGATATAGCCAGATTAGGCAGGATCTTAGGGATACCGACTGGGATAAGCTGTTCGAGGGTAGGTCGACACTGCACATGTGGGAGTCTTTCAAGAGAAAACTAAAATTTTTGCAGGATAGACACGTGCCGGTAAGGAGAAAGGATGGGAAGGGTAGGATTAGAGAACCGTGGGTTACTAGGGATGTTGAGGACTTGGTCAGGAAGAAGCAGGAGGCGTACGTTAGATCCAGGCAATTGGGGACAGAGGCAGCGCTGGAAAAATATAGAGAGTGTAGACGGGATCTTAAAAGGGGTGTCAGAAAGGCAAAAAGGGGCCACGAAATGGCTTTGGCAGGTAGGATTAAGGAAAATCCTAAGGCATTTTACTCCTATGTAAGGAGCAAAAGGATGGTTAGAGGGAAGATTGGACCTCTCAGGGACAGAGGAGGGGATCTATACTTAGAGCCTGAGGGGATGGGGGAGATCCTGAATGAATACTTTGCGTCGGTATTCACGCGGGAGAGGGGCCTGATGTCTGATGCCGGCTTTGAGGAATTTGAGGACCCGTTAAAGGAAATAATCATTATGAGGGACGAAGTGTTGGGGCCTTTAGGTAGCACAAAGACTTATAAAGCTCCGGGGCCTGATGGTATTTATCCCAGGCTGCTAAGGGAGGTGAGAGATGACATTGCTGGGCCTCTGACGCAAATCTTTGTCTCTTCTTTGGACACAGGCGAGGTCCCAGAGGACTGGAGGATTGCAAATGTAAGTACCATTGTTTAAAAAGGGTCAGAGGGATAACCCAAGGAACTATAGGCCGGTGAGCTTGACTTCAGTTATCGGTAAGCTAATGGAGAGGGTCCTCAGGGACAGGATGTACGAGCATCTGGAGCGCTGCGATCTGATCAGGGATACGCAGCATGGCTTCGTTAAGGGGAGGTCGTGCCTTACGAACCTAGTGGAATTTTTTGCAGAGGTGACAAAAACGGTTGATGAAGGACAAGCCGTTGATGTCGTCTACATGGATTTCAGTAAGGCGTTTGACAAGGTTCCCCATGGTAGGCTGATAAAAAAGGTGAAGGCGCATGGGTTACAGGGCCAGGTATGTAGATGGGTTGAGAACTGGCTTGGGAGGAGGAGACGGCGGGTATTAGTGGAAGGCTCTTTTTCCAACTGGAGGTCAGTCACTAGTGGTGTGCCACAGGGCTCAGTACTAGGACCTCTTCTATTTGTGATTTATATAAATGACTTGGAAGAGGGGGTAGGTGGTGTGATCAGCAAATTTGCTGATGACACTAAGATACTTGGATTGGCGGGGACTGAGGAGCAGTGCCAGGCAATACAACAGGACATAGATAGGCTGGTAGATTGGGCAGATAGATGGCAAATGGAATTTAATCCGGATAAATGCGAGGTGATGCATTTTGGCCAGAATAATGTAGAGGGGAGTTATAGGATAAAAGGTAAAACTATCCGGAGTATAGAGACGCAGAGAGACCTGGGGGTGCAGGTTCACAAGTCTCTGAAGGTGTCAGTACAGGTGGAGAAAGTGATAAAGAAAGCGTATGGTATGTTAGCCTTCATAGGAAGGGGTATAGAATACAAGAGTAGGAGTTTGATGTTGCAAGTGTATAGAACGTTGGTTAGGCCTCACTTGGAGTACTGCGTCCAGTTCTGGTCGCCGTACTACCGGAAGGATGTGGAGGCCCTGGAGAGAGTGCAGAGGAGATTTACCAGGATGCTGCCTGGTATGGAAGGGCTGTCTTACGAGGAAAGATTGAACGCACTGGGGTTGTTTTCCCTTGAAAGACGTCGGCTGAGAGGGGATCTATTAGAGGTATATAAGATTATGAGGGGTATAGATAGAGTAAATGGTGGTAAGCTTTTTCCACCATTAGATTCGGATAGAACGAGGGGTCACGGCCTTAGGGTGAGGGGGCTATGTATAAGACTAATATTAGAGGGCATTTTTTCACACAAAGGGTAGTGGGGGTGTGGAATGCACTACCGAGTAAGGTGGTGAGAGCAGGCACGCTAGGGTTGTTTAAGGGTCTCTTGGACAGCCACATGAGCGGTCTGCAGATAGAGGGATATAGGAGGATTGTTTAAATACTTTAATTGTTTCCACAGGCTGTTCGGTCCACCTTGTTGACCAACAAGGTGCATGCATTTGGCAGGTCGTGTGAGAGCTGCTCCTGGATGTTACTTCAGGAGTTGCCTAGTGCTTCACGTCGTTAGTGTATGCTTAAACTGGACCATCAGATGGGCAACATGACAGCTCAGAGACTATCGCTGTTGCTGTGCAGACACATGGATTTGGGCCTGTGTCTGCGGGAGTTTGCGCGTTCTCCCCATGGTTGCGTGGGTTTTCTCCGGGCGCTTTTTATATTGGTCGGCGCAACATCGAAGGCCGAAGGGCCTGTTCTGTGCTGTAATGTTCTATGTTCTATGATCTATGACTCCAGATGGGTTTTCCCAATGACAGTGTCAGATATGCCCAATCACTTTTCAAAGGCTGATGGACCAGTTAGAGTCAAGTTTGTCAAATTGCGTCTGTATCCAGATAACTTCTGAGTGTCCAGTGACAGCTAGGAAACTCAACAGAAATTACAGTCATTGTCACTCTAGCAAAGAACAAGTTTCTTAAAGGTTAAAGTGACCTACCTGGACAGACAGTGACTCTAAATAAGCAGTTCCCACAGGTACAGGCAGTAATACAGTTTCCCATTCCCATAAAAAAATTGAGAAATCATGACATTTTTGAGGTTCTATCGTATGTTCATCCCAAACTTAAATCAATGGCTGCCCTGTGGATGGACTTGTACAGAAAAAAAACAGAAGTAATATCTACCAAGAAACAGACAGCTACATTAATAAACAACCAATTTTCAGACTTTAGCCAAATATTTAAAGTAGACCATCAATGTTACTGACCTCAGGGTTGGGAATCTCATCTTCCAGGAGATAGAGAAACCAATCAGGTTATGTCTGCAAAAAACTGAAAGAACATTCATCCCCGGTAGAGAAAAAAATAATTTCCGGGTCACAACTAGAGGTGTTATAAGAGAGAGAGACTGGGATAGAGAGAGAGAGAGAGAGACTGGAATAGAGAGAGAGAGAGAGACTGGGATAGAGAGAGAGAGAGAGAGACTGGAATAGAGAGAGAGAGAGAGACTGGGATAGAGAGAGAGAGAGAGAGACTGGGATAGAGAGAGAAGAGAGAGAGAACTGGAATAGAGAGAGAGAGAGAGACTGGGATAGAGAGAGAGAGAGAGAGACTGGGATAGAGAGAGAGAGAGAGACTGGGATAGAGAGAGAGAGAGAGAGAGAGAGAGAGAGAGAGAGAGAGGGAGAGAGAGAGAGAGAGAGACTGGGATAGAGAGAGAGAGAGAGACTGGGATAGAGAGAGAGAGAGAGACTGGGATAGAGAGAGAAAGAGACTGGGATAGAGAGAGAGAGAGACTGGGATAGAGAGAGAGAGAGACTGGGATAGAGAGAGAGAGACTGGGATAGAGAGAGAGAGAGACTGGGATAGGGAGGAGAGAGAGAGACTGGGATAGAGAGGAGAGAGAGAGACTGGGATAGAGA
Source organism: Sphyrna mokarran (assembly GCA_024679065.1). Lineage (NCBI taxonomy): Eukaryota > Metazoa > Chordata > Chondrichthyes > Carcharhiniformes > Carcharhinidae > Sphyrna > Sphyrna mokarran. The sequence goes on from JAGIQG010000032.1 coordinate 1,408,498, forward strand.
GAGAGAGAGAGACTGGGATAGAGAGAGAGAGACAGACTGGGATAAGACAGAGAGAGAGAGACTGGGATAGAGAGAGGGAGACTGGGATAGAGAGAGAGAGAGAGAGACTGGGATGGAGAGAGAGAGAGAGACTGGGATAGAGAGAGAGAGTCTGGGAGAGAGAGAGAGAGACTGAGAGAGAGAGAGAGAGAGAGAGAGACTAGGATAGAGAGAGAGAGAGAGAGACTGGGATAGAGAGAGAGAGAGACTGGGATAGAGACAGAGAGAGAGGTTGATCCCCTCTTTGGGAACTAACACCTAACCACTCAAAGCTGAGTACCTCACCTCTGTTAATCTGTTAAAATTGTGTGAGAAGTGGTACAATCTGCTCTTCAGCAAGTTTTAATGGTTAAATGAAGATAACCACCTGAGACTATGTAAAATCAACAAGTAACAACTTATTTATATAACTAACAGTGAACATGTTAACTAAACTATTAAAAAATAACGAATAAAATATGACTCAAATGGAATTTTGTTAAATAAAATTCCCATTTATTAACAAAAAAAAAGAACTTTTCGTCACTCTCTAAAATACAACCTGGAATATTCTGCCTTCTTTCTTTGCCATCTTCACAATTGAGATGAGGCTTTCTTTTAAGACATAAATGCAGCTGTGGAAACCAGCAATTCTCTCTCTGAGAGCTGTGAGGGGTGATAGGTGCCCTCTCAGTTTGTGCCACTACCTCTGTCTTTTATATCCCTAATGACATATCGATATGATTGGTTCTCAGGTTACCAAAACATCAATTTCAAATTCAGTAGGTGTTTGGTATTTAAGTTATTGTTATTATTTATTGGTTAGGGCAAGATTAGGGCCAGTCATAGACAGCAGTGGGAAGTTGTGCGTGGAGCCTGAAGAGATTGGAGAGGCACTGAACAAATATTTCTCTTCGGTATTCACGCGGGGAGATGTAAATGTAGTTGTGGAGAACACTGGGATACAGGGTTGCAAACTGGAAAGTATTGAAGTAGATAAGGAGGATGTGCTAGATATTCTTGAGGGTTTGAAGTTAGATAAGTCCCCTGGGCTGGACAGGATTTACCCTAGGATTCTCTGGGAGGCAAGAGAGGAGATTGCAGAGCCTCTGGCTCTGATCTTCAGGTCGTCATTGGTTACGGGTGTGGTTCCGGAGGACTGGAGGATAGCGAATGTGGTCCCGTTGTTCAAGAAGGGAAGAGAGACCTTCCAGGGAATTATAGGCCAGTGAGTCTTACTTCTGTTGTGGGCAAAGTATTGGAGAGAATTATTAGGGATAGGATTTATAGTTAGTTAGAGAGAAATGAATTGATTGGGGATAGTCAGCATGGTTTTGTGAAGGGTAGGTCGTGCCTTACTAACCTTATTGAGTTTTTTGAAAAAGTGACCAAAGAGGTGGATGGGGGTAAGGCAGTTGATGTGGTATATTATGGACTTTAGTAAGGCGTTCGATAAGGTGGCCCATGGAAGGCTTCTGCAGAAAATGCAGATGTATGGGATAGAGGATGATTTAGCTAATTGGATTAGGAATTGGCTAGCAGATAGAAGACAGAGGATGGTGGTTGATGGGAGATATTCATCGTGGAGTTTGGTTACAAGTGGTGTACCTCAGGGGTCTGTTTTGGGGCCCCTGCTGTTTGTAATTTTATAAATGATCTGGATGAGGGTATTGAAGGATGGATTAGTAAATTTGCAGATGACACTAAAGTCGGTGGAGTGGTAGATAGTGAAGAGGGGTGTTATAGTTTGCAGAGAGACTTGGACAAGTTGCAGAGCTGGGCCAAGAGGTGGCAAATGGAATTTAATGTGGAAAAGTGTGAGGTAATGCACTTTGGCAGGAATAATAAATGTGTAGAGTATAGGGCTTATGGTAGGATTCTTAATAGTGTTGATGAACAGAGGGATCTTGGTGTATTTGTGCATAGATCCCTGAAAGTAAGCAGTCAAGTCGATAAGGTTGTTAAGGAAGGCATACGGAGTCTTAGCTTATAGTAGGGGGAGTAAATCGGAGCGCAACGCATGTTGCAACTGTACAAAACCTGGTGTCGGCCGCACTTGAGTATGTGTGCAGTTCTGGTCCCCCATATAAGAAAAGATGGGAGCATTGGACGAGGGTACGAGGAGGTTTTACCAGGATTTTGCCTGGTATGGAGGGCAGAGTTATGAAGAGAGGATGAGGGATTGAGGTGGTTTTCGTTTAGAGAGGAGACGGCTAAGGAGGAGACCTTATCGAAGCATATACGATGATTAGAGGTTTGATAGGGTGGACAGTGATAGCCTTTTTCCTAGGATGGAGAAAGTACGCACGAGGGACACAGCTGTAAATTAAGGGTGATATTATAGGACGGATATCGAGAGTAGGTTCTTTACCAGGGTGGTTAGGGAGTGGAATGCCCTGCCTGCGCAGAGGTAAGAGCGCCAAGTCTGGTGGCGTTTAAGAGGTTAGTTGATAGTTTATGGAGAGAAGGGAAGGTTTAGTTTGGAGGGTCATGCTTTTAAATGGTCGACCACAACATCGAAGGCCCAAAGGGCCTGTTCTGTGCTGTACTGTTCTATGTTCTATGTTCTAAGTGTCTAATTTAAACTGACTGGCTAAAATTCAAAAACAGCCTGTTGTCTTGACAACATTACCCATCGAAACAATATTTCAGTCTGTGTACTGCATGTGCACCTACATTTTTAGGGCAGTTTGATCATCCTCTGTCCACACCTGGCACTCAGCTCTCACCTGTGGCTCCCTGTAGCTGTTTACCTGCGACAGCAGCCACACCCCGGGCAATGGCCTCGACAAGCCGGCCAAACCAGGTGAGGGTAGCTAATGGGTCTCAACCCTCGGTGAGATGGGGAGATGTCTATCCCAGCATGTGAAGACAGGGTCCGGGGGATTGAGCAGACGAGACCAATGGAAGGTCCCAACGGTCAAGCAGGCGGTCTCTGCAAGCATCGTGGAATGTGAAGAGCAGGACAAGACACAGAAGACATCCTGGTCATCCACTGCGCCTAGTCCCACCTCCCGCTGTCTTGACTCTTGTCTTGCCACTGGATCCAGATGGGAATTGCGAAGAGAGAGTGAGGCTGATGCTGCACGACTCCCCCTCACTTTAACCCAAATCAAACGCTAATTTCGACATCATCGTCATCATCAGGTCCTGTTCAACATTTTCAGAAAAAACACTACTTTTTAAAAGGACCAGCAATTTTTTTTACAAACAATAACTACTAACATTCTACTCAATTTCACAACACTTCCCTCTTAAAATAAAATCCATCATCATGGCTTCATTTTTTTTCTCGTTTAAACTCGTGATAAAGCAGCCGCCAAAACATTTTCATGACCCATGATGTGTACAGTCTGTAAATTCAATGCTTGCAACATGAGACTCCAACAAGATAATCTGGTGTTCTTATCTTTAAATCTTTCCAGAAATCTCAAAGGATTGTGATCAGTATACACATTCATCTCTGATATGCTGTTTTGTCAGACCATTACTAAACTCGGTAACTCCTTTTCAAGAGTGGAACATTTTGTCTGGTAGATATTGAGCTTTTTTATGAACAATAACAGACTGACCTTTCAATCCCACAATCATTCTCCTGTAACAACACAGTTCCAAAAGTGACATTAAAGTGTTTCAAAAATTCCTACAGTGCAGAAAGAGGCCCTTTGAGTCTGCAACAAACACAATCTCGCCCAAGCTCTACCCCAATATTTTACCCATTAATCCCTCAAACCTACACATCCCTGGACACTAAGGGACAACTTCTTAGCATGGCCAATCAACCTAACCTGCACATTTTTGGACTGTGGGAGGAAACCAGAGCACCTGGAGGAAACCCATGCAGGCATGAGGAGAATGTGCAAACTCCACACAGACAGTGACCCAAGCCAGGAATCGAACCCAGGACCTTGGAGCTGTGAAGCAGCAGTGCTAACCACTCTGTTACCATGCCACCTGTTTGGTGTGGCTAAAATAGGTGCGGTGGTTAACAATGCTTTCAAATTCTCAAATTCCTCCTGGCATTGTTCTTTTTGAACAAATCCATCAATGGTGCCATATGGTTCTAAAGTTTGGTATGAATTTCCTGTACAATCCACTCAATCCCAAAGACCGTAGCACTTCCCTCTTTGATGATGGTCTTAGAAATTCCTCAATGGCCTTTATCTTCGTGTTCCTCACTATCGTCCATCCGTTCCCAATGTTGTGCCCTAAGAACGTCACTTCCGCCTTCTCAAATTCTGTTTTTGCCAAGTTTATGACCATCTTTGCTTTTCATAGTCTCTGGAAAATCTCTGCCAAATACTCCATATGATCTTTCCACGAATGACTAAAGATCACTCAGTCATCAATGACGTGGTACAGTTAGTCAATCCTGCAACAACTCTGTTTATGAATCTTTGGAAAGTAGCTGGTGTGTTTTTCATCCCAAAGGATAGTTAAACTGATACGGCCCATTGGGAGTTACAAAGGCAGAACCTTCTTTTACTCTCTCTCTCTGACAGAGGAACTTGTCAGTGACCGTGAAGTCCAGCTTTGTGATGTAAGTTGCTTGTCCACACAATCCTCCAGCCTTGGAATCAGGTATGAATCAGATTTAGTCACAGCGTTGACTGTGGTTGTGCCTGCTGCACAGTCTGGTTTAACACTTATAGAACATAGAAAACTACAGCACAAACAGGCCCTTTGGCCCACAAGTTGCACTGATTATATCTCTACCTACCAGGTAACCATCAATCCCATTAAATCCCGTTGGACAAAGAACTGCGAGTAGACGTCCTGTTAATACAACCAATATTTATTTAAAACACACAATCAATCATCACCCACCCGACCAACGATAAGTTATCTTACAGAAAATACTAAAGTTCGAGTCCAATACGCAACCTTGATTTAACTTTGTGTGACTGGTGAGTACCCAAGCAGGTATTGGTCTTGGTCGTCCTCTGCGTAGTCTTGTCCTTTGGTCTGGTCTGGCTTCGGTCTTCCTTCCTTCTCGGCTGTGGTGGCTCTCCTCGTGCTGGTCACTGCGATGGTCACTGTTGTTGTAGCTCGTTTGTGGGGCCAGAGAGAGAGAGATTTTTGTTTGCACAGCACCCTTTATACCCCATTGGGTTTTACGGCCCTTTTGGCCATTGCCAATCATCAATCAGGACTTGATCACTCTGATCGATAAAGTCCAATCAGGTGCTGCCGCACCGATCTCTGGGGGTGTGTCCCCAGCAGCCATGTCTGTAGGTGCTGGGGGCACGCAGAATTCACACCCCCCTCCCAAATAAGAAGTGCCTCTATGTCTGGTAAACAACCCAGTTTGACCGGAAAGGCCCTCTTGTCCTGGAGATGACCCATATCCTGTACATTCACTCGCCTGGCTTGCAGCCTGTTTATCTTTTAGGCTGAAGCTTGGAGCTTTGCCAATTGTCCCAGAGTGCTTTACAAATCGCCATTTAAGGTGGCCCAATTGGCCACAGACCCACCCCCGCTTTGATTCGGAACGCAAAGCATGATGGATTACAAACTCAGGACCAGTATCTGTCAGGAATTCCCCTGTCACTCAACAGTGAAGCAAGTCTCAGGTATTGACCCTGCACAGTAATAATACACCCTTACAACACAGGGACATTCCAGCAGCGACAGACAGCAACACTCTACAAATACAAACAACCACATATTCTAAACACCAGTATTACAATAAGCTAATTATAAATCAACTTTCAGACAAACATTACAATCGAGTATTCGTAGATTGGAGGCACAATTTGGTTGTGGAATTTCCAACAGCTCATTTGTACAAATCACAAAACAACAGGCTTCCTGTAAACACTGCTCTACTGAATTAGAGGGGATCGCGGTTCACGGGCAAGAACCTACATTCTGCCTCTGGGTTCTCCTCTTTGTCCATCGGCTGAATTGGAAGGTGATTAGGTATATCAGGGTGAACAAAATCAGTAATACCGACAGGTGTGACATTATGCAAACAAATGGGTGGAGTTGGATGTTTGAGCCCCAGTTCCAAAGGTCAACCCACCAAGAGGCAACTTTCATTTCTTTAATTGTCCTTTTCTCCTCTTGGGTCTGCTGTATTACTTTGTGAAGGTTCTGTGGGCTGTAGCCAATTTTACCTGAATCTCAACTCCTCTGGCAGGGGTTTTAGGTTTGTATCATATTTCTCACGATATTTCCCTAAAGTCTGTTGGAGCTTGTCTACTCTCTCCCTCTTCTGGATGTCTATTAGTTGAATGAGACCCAATCTGGCTGGTTTAATGCAGAATGCAGTGTTACTAACATTACAAAATGTCACGCCATACTGATATTGTTTCGGAGAGATGGTGAGACAGTGTCTCCCTGCTCCCTTGTACGCTACCCGGGTTATGTCTGTTTCCAGAATACGAGCTTCAGTAGAATTTAGACTACTGTTTGTTCTGAAGCTCATTTCAATAACCTGGGTACGGGGCATGAGATTATTTTGTCAGTTTGCTGACATCTGCCCAGAGCAGTGTCTATGAGCCTCCCTTCTTTCTCCACTGTGTACAGTAAAGTGCCGTCGTGCCCTATCCGGATATCCTCATGGATAGTCCCTATGCTCTCCATTTCTAACACCCTCAGTCTGACCCAATGATTATGGGGAGCCCTAATATCATTCCTAGGGCTTCCCCTGGAGCTCCTTTGCAGTTATCATTGAACCAGACTTTGGTCAATTGTCGCATCCAGTAACCAGAGAAGTCGGGGTGTTTCTTACCTGTAAGTAAGTGTTCCATCTGTTCATCACTAATCCAAAATGGAACCTGCCCACTGCGTACCTGCTCTAGTTTATCCCTTACCTGTTCTATCGTCCACTGCCCATATGAATTTCATGAAGTCCATTTCTGTTATTAGTCATCATCCTGTAATGTTTCCCTGGTAATTTGATTGGTTGTCTTGCTGTGTCTGTCTATCACAGATACCATGAGGTTGCATTCCCAATCAGTTTCCCTTCTTGCTAATTGTCTTCATTGACAGAACTTTATGTCTGTTTAACCTTTTGGGTCAGAATCTGAAGTTTATTGTTTAGGTCGGTTTAACTCGAGGGTGTTGATAGTTGCTAGCCCTGTCCTGTACTCTGTGGCCCTATCATTGACTAACTCCTTCTTGGAGCTTTCCTATCTTCCATCCCGTGGGTCTGTGAGTCAAGTGGAGGTATAATCTCTTAAGTCGGGGAGAGTACGGCTCTGGCAGTTGGGTCCCAGCGATATCCACCACCACAGGTACCAATTCGTGGTAGATGTTGTTTCCCCGTGTGTTTCAGTATCATTCATGCCGTGGTCCGGGGGTGGCTTTGGGACAAATTGTGTGGGATGGGTCTGGGATTCCGCCCAGTTCTTATTTCACACTATGCGAAGTTCCCCCCTCTCCGAGTGTCTCCGGGGCGCCGCTGCCCCAGCTCCAATCCTGTTTCTAGCCAGATATCCAATTTCAGGGCACCCATTATTTGAAAATCCTCTGCTGTGGTGACCCTCAGATAACACTCAGTTAAACTGCCATTTGGTTTTTTTTGTATACCAGCCGCTGGTTGTTACACCCAAACATTATACTCTTATTGGGCTGCACATCCTCTTCCCATTCAGGTGCGTCAAACCATTAATAACCCAGATACCACAAGTTCATCTTTCTTGGAATGTACTGCGTGCTTATCCCGATGATAATCCGATCAGGTAGATTGTAGATTGCATCTCTGTCATTGTCCGTAGCTGTTCTGGGGAAATCAATGTAATTTCTGCTGTTATCACATCCAGTATTTGATGTATGTACATATATTTAAACTGTCTATGCCCCCCCAGCCTTTTTTTTGAACACTTATAGACAGTAGTGTGGGTAGGAGGACCCGGGTATATCAATTGTCACTTGCATTGTCATAGCTTTTTTAAAATTCTAATTTTGGAGCACTATGGAGCAAAATATTTTTGTTCAGATCGATGAGAAGATGAGATGTCAGAAAAGAGCTCACTTTAACTGGCCACCAACATCAAGAACATCGAACCCTACAGCACAAACAGGCCCTTCGGCCCACAAGTTGCACCAATCATACCCATACCTACCAGGCCATAGAACTATCTGTAACTCCCAATCCCATTAAATCCCATATACTCATCCAGAAGTCTCCTAAAAGCCTCTAGCAAGTTCACCTCTACCACCACCAACAGCAGCCGATTCCATTCACTCACCACCCTCTGAGTGAAAAACTTACTCCTAACATCTCCTCTGTACTTGCCCCCCAGCACCTTAAACCTGTGTCCTCTTGTAGCGACCATTTCAGCCCTGGGAAACAGCCTCTGAGAATCCACTCTCTCTATTCCTTTTTAGTCTAGCAGCAGTCACCGTTAACTATAAGGATTCGAACAGCTCTGCAAACAGTCTGTGAGGACCTGAAGGGATGTCCATTCTATAAGTGTGTTGCAGTTTGAAGGTGGACAGCGTGTAAAATTTATAACAAGTGCCGCTAAGAGTTTAAAATGTGACCCTTTAACATTAGGGAGAAAGAAATGGCCCTTCTATCATCAGAAAACTGAAAATAAAATTCTCAGTTGGAACGCTAAGACGGCAGGTTAAGAGCAGCTGCACATCATACCAGGCTTTTGCACCGTAAGAGCTTTGTTTGTTTTTCATTTCCTGTTGAAAATGTACAGACCTGCATATCTCGGGGACAAGAAAGAATTGGGGTTGTAGAGGCAAATTATTACCTGCTGGCCAATTCTCCTGGGTGTACCCTTTTATTGAAATATGCCTTGCTCTATTTCTTTTTAATCAGACAGGCACGGCTAACTGGGCTGCTTTAATGTTTTTTTGGTTATCTGCTTTCTCGTGGGTGAGCGCTGTGATAGCAGGCTCGGTTAAATCAATCCCCAGTAAATATTCAGCTCCCCTCATAGGTCGGCCAGTTATTTTGGCGAGTGGGGTGAATCCAGTGGAAAGAGAAACATTGTACCCCATCTTGTGTTGTTTTGCCGCACCATCTTTCTAATGATCCCTTTCAGCATTCGACGATTCCCACTGGATTGTGGATGGTCGGAGATGTGGAATTTCTGCTTGATGTCAAACATGAGGTTCTGCATCATCTTCCCCAGTGAGATGTGTCCCTTGGTCAGACTCTATGCTGCGGAGAAGTGTAAACACCTGCTGGGCTAACACCTTTGCAGTGGCCTTAGCTGTGTTGGACCTAGTGGGGAAAGCCTCGTCCCATTTGGTGAAAGTGTCTGTTATTATCAGGATTTAAATCCATTCCTATCTGGTGGTAGTGGGCCAATCAATTTGGAGATTTGTCCAGGGGCCTTCTACTGGGAGTCTGTCCTTAAGCTCCGCTTTCCTGGCATATCTATCAGGGTTGTTCTGGGCACAGATTAAACAATTGTCAATATAATGGGCAATGTCATTGTGCAGTTCAGGCCACCAGCATAATTCTTTTAATCGCTTGATTGTTGTCTCAATGCCCTGACGACCATGTCTGTCATGGTACTGATAGAGCTGATTCCTGTCCTGGGTAAGGACTATGTCTTTAATATCAAACCATCCTGAATCTGTATTTTGTCTTTCCACTGCAATGTCGAATGCAATGTTGGCCTTTATAGCGAGGGGGATAGAATATAGAAGTAGGGAGGTTCTGTTGCAGCTGTACAGGGTACTGGTGAGGCTGCAGCTGGGGTACTGTGTGCAGTTTTGGTCTCTGCATTTGAGGAAGGATATATTGGCCTTGGAGGGGGTGCAGAGAAGGTTCACTAGGCTGATACCGGAGATGAGGGCATTGGATTATGAGGAGAGACTGAATTGGCTAGGTTTGTACTCTTTGGAGTTTAGAAGGCTGAGAGGGGATCTTATAGAGACGTATAAGATAATGAAGGGGATGGATAGGGTAGAGGTTGAGAGACTCTTCCCACTTAGCAAAGATAGCAGGACTAGAGGGCACAGCCTCAAGATTGGTGGGGGGGGGGAGGTTGCGGTTCAGATCGGAGTTGAGAAATAGTCTCTGAGAGTTCACCCTATCTATTCCTCTCAACATTTTATAAACCTCTATCAGGTCGCCTCTCAACCTACGTCTCTCCAGTGAGAAGAATCCCAGCTCCCTCAACCTATCTTCATAAGGCCTGTTGAGAAGGAATTTCTTCACACAGAGGGTGGTGAATCTTTGGAATTCTCTGCCTGTTGAAGTGGTGGAGGCTTCCTCACTGAATATATTTAAGTGAAGGGTGGATAGGTTTTTGATTGACAAGGGAATTAAAGGTTACAGGGAGAAAGCGGGAAGGTGGAACTGAACCACATAGGGATCTCCCTCATAATTTAAATTATCAGGCAGGAAGGTGGCACTTTAATTCATTTTACAGTGATGTCCCTACCCCGCATTAGTAGTGTCCAATGATCAGCGCAGACCTGCCTTACTGAACCTTGTTTAAGGTGGCTATCCAGTTAGAACATAGAACATAGAACATTACAGCGCAGAACAGGCCCTTCAGCCTTTGATGTTGCGCCGACCAATATAAAAAGCAATGCCCCTCCAAACTAAACCATTCCTTTCTCTTCCATAAACTTATCAACTAACCTCTTAAATGCCACCAAACTTGGCGCATCTACAACTGCCGCAGGCAGGGCATTCCACTCCCGAACCACCCTTTGGGTAAAGTTGGGGTGTGTTCAGTGAGGATGGTTACGGGGTTCAGTCCGGTGAAATTCTGCATGACTCAAAATACCGCGAGCAGGTGTCGCTCATACCCGGAGAAGCCCCATTCATCTGGGTCCAATACTCATGAGGTGTTGGTTCCTGGGCCTGGTCTACTATGTCTTTCCTGTAATTAAACTGCTGACAGTGTGTGGTCGGTAGCTGCAACTTCTAAGGTGTCTGGTAGATCTGGGTCAGGCTGGCGCTGTGGCTAGGGCACACTTTAAATTGATTACTGAAGCTGTGTGCTGCTCAGTCCACTTCCAGGTGGCGATTTTCTTGAGCAATTCGGAAAGTGGGGCTCCCTTGGTGGCGAAGTCCATCTGTATAGTTCCAACAGTACCATAGGAAAGATCGGAGTGCGCTCGCATTCTGGGGCAATGGGAGGTGCACTATGGCGTCTATCCTTTTCTGTTCGATCTCCCTCTTCCAGTTGGTAATCGCTGTATCGAGGTGTACATAACCTCAGGTTGCAAAATTTGGGTTTTTTTGGGGTTGACCTTGCAGCCTAATGAGTGAAGCAGTGCGAGTAATTCATCCAGCAATGTTACAGGCTCCTCCTTGGTGTTAGTCTGTAACAATAAACCATCGACAGATTGGACCAAGCACCCGGATTGGGAAAATTTTTCTAGCCTGGTAGTTAGTCGTTTGTTAAAGACAGATTGGGAATTATGGAAGTCCAAATGTATTGTTGTCCTTGGAAGATAAAGGCAAACTTGTATTGGCAAGGCTGATTTAAAGGGATGGATTAGAAGCCATTACAAGTATCTAGTACCATGAAAAACTTTGCCTAAACACTCTGTCTCATTATGTCTCAGTATGTGCCCGCAATTAAAACATGTCCCTCTCTCTCCCTGGGGCTGCTGTGTAAGGTGGAGCTGTACCTCTCTGGTGTTGGTGATCCCCTTTACCTTCGTTTCTCCATACTGGACCCCGGCTAGCCCTCATCAGGAAAATTCTCACCTCCCTTTCTGACCATGATGTTGGGGCTCCCTGAACTTCCTGTTCCCAGACTCGAGCTGAGCATTGGAGAACCCATTCTTCATAGTGTGTGGTCTCTGCAGAGTCAAAATTAGCACAGGCTTTCTTCTTACCTTCCTCTGTGCTGTGTGAGATTAATGTTCCAGCCCATTTGGATAAATCAGCTTCATTTAATCTAGCCCGATCCAATTCCTCACATACTCCCATGAAGTGGATCCAGAAAATGACTGGTAAAAGCAGTTGAATGTTTCCCTTTCCTCCGTCTACATTTATTTCACCCATCTGCAGGACCCCCTTTATTAAATCCTACTGCGGTCAATATCACTTTCCTTAATTTTGTTTGAAGTTCCTTCCCCGACATTTTGAAGGATTGACAGGGCAGACTGTACAGACTTGCTTAAACACACGACTATCAGCTTCACCCCCTTTCCTCATTATCTGCTGTTGTCTGACACCCTCAAAGAAACTGTGTGGGTCGGCCGCTGGCTCAAAGGTTGCGATTTTATTTGTGATTCCGGCCAATTGTGCCACCGTAAATGGGGTTGTACATGTAACAGCTGGGCCCTGAGACTCTCCTACTCGACATTCAATCGTCACTGGGTGCGTTGGTAGTGGAGATGAATCTGCGGGCACGGTGGGCATGACTTCCCCTGGGAAAGATGGTGATGGACCCCAATCCTTGGTTTGCATAACGTAAAGTCTAGCATTCTCCTTTAACCCTCCCCAATCTGCATTCTCTATCTGCTCTTCCTCTACTGTCCCGAAGGTACACCTAAATCCGTTCTGAACCAATGATAGGGATTCCAGCCATGAAGTTTCTCGCTGCTGTTTGGAATGGTCAGCGGTTGCCTGTTTCTGTCCTTTACTGGTTTGATGTATCACTTTTATTGTCACCTGCAGATCAATGCGCTGAGGTTCCAATTGTGCTACTGCCCGCTCGCCTTCACTTTCACCAAGCCTTGGTAGGGTCTCTCATACTGGGTTTGAAAATTGTCCAAATGTAACAAATTTGCCTGGTTGTTTCTCTTTAATTTATCCATCTCTCTGTCCTTTCCGGCTCTTATCTGCTCTATCCTCTCCTGCTGTTCCTTTAGTTTCTTAATCTCATTCTCCTTTTCCTCCTGTGCCCACTTCGATTCCTCCAGTAATTTGGTTTTTAATCCATAGATCTATAAACATAGACAGGGATTGCGGGTAGAGGTGGGAACATCGGGATGGCGGCGTGGGCTTGTTGTGGGCCGAAGGGCCTGTTTCCCGTGCTGTTTTGTTCTTTGTTCTTTGTTGTTGTTCCTCACGAACTGTGTTTAACTCCTTTCCTGTTCCTAGCAGCTGCCTTAAGCAGCTCACAATTGCAGTTTCTTTCTCATATCTGTCTGCCCGTTTTCCCTGAAGTTTCCTTAGATCATCCCAATACTTTTGCCCTAGGGATCCCAGTCCTGTCTCGGTATTGGCACAAGATTCTGCCCACAGGAATCACCTTTTCTTCTTAGTATATTCCCTGATTTTAAATTCCCATGTGGGACACTGTCTCTGTGCTGTTTCCTGTCATTTTGTATTCAACAACAAGGGGTAGGGAGTAGATCGGATTGCGGGTCCAGCTTAGTACTATGTTCCAGTCCAGTCCAGTCAGTATTCACGCAGGGAGATGTAAATGTAGTTGTGGAGAACACTGGGATACAGGGTTGTGAACTGGAAAGTATTGAAGTAGATAAGGAGGATGTGCTAGATATTCTTGAGGGTTTGAAGTTAGATAAATCCCCTGGGCCGGATGGGATTTACCCTAAGATTCTCTGGGAGGCGAGAGAGGAGATTGCAGAGCCTTTGGCTCTGATCTTCAGGTCATCGTTGGTTACGGGTATCATGCCGGAAGACTGGAGGATAGCGAATGTGGTCCCATTGTTCAAGAAGGGGAATAGAGACTTTGCTGGGAATTATAGACCGATGAGTCTTACTTCTGTTGTGGGCAAAGTATTGGAAAGAATTATTAGGGATAGGATTTATAGTTATTTAGAGAGAAATGAATTGATTGGGGATAGTCAGCATGGTTTGTGAAGGGTAGGTCGTGCCTTACTAACCTTATTGAGTTTTTTGAAAAAGTGACCAAAGCGGTGGATGGGGGTAAGGCAGTTGATGTGGTATATATGGACTTTAGTAAGGCGTTCGATAAGGTGCCCCATGGAAGGCTTCTGCAGAAAATGCAGATGTATGGGATTGAGGGTGATTTAGCTAATTGGATTAGGATTTGGCTAGCTGATAGAAGACAGAGGGTGGTGGTTGATGGGATCTATTCAACCTGGAGTTTAGTTACAAGTGGTGTACCTCAGGGATCTGCTTTGGAGCCACTGTTGTTTGTCATTTTTATAAATGACCTGGATGAGGGTGTAGAGGGATGGGTTAGTAAATTTGCTGATGACACCAAAGTCGGAGGAGTTGTAGACAGTGAGGATGGACGTTACAGTTTGCAGATGGACATAGATAAGTTGCAGAGCTGGGCCGAGAAGTGGCAAATGGAGTTTAATGTGGAAAAGCGTGAGGTGATTCACTATGGTAAGAGTAATATGTGTGCAGAATATAGGGCTAATAGTAGGACTCTTAGTAGTGTAGATGAGCAGAGAGATCTCGGTGTACAGATGGATAGATCTCTGAAAGTTGGTACTCAAGTTGGTAAGGTTGTTAAGAAAGCGTATAGTGTGTTAGCATTTATTGGTAGAAGGATTGAATTTCGGAGCCGAGATGTCATGTTGCAACTGTACAAAACTCTGGTGCGGCCGCACTTGAAGTATTGTGTACAGTTTTGGTCACCACATTATATGAAAGATGTGGAGGCATTGGAGAGGGTACAGAGGAGGTTTACCAGGATGTTGCCTGGTATGATGGGTAGGTCTTATGAGGAAAGGCTAAGGGACTTGAAGTTAATTTTATTAGAGAGAAGAAGGCTAAGAGGTGACTTAATTGAGACATATAAGATGATCAGAGGGTTAGATGGGGTGGATAGTGAGAATCTTTTTCCTTGGATGGAGATGGATAGCACGAGGGGACATAGCTTTAAATTAAGGGGTGATAATTATAGGACAAATGCTGGAGGTGGGTTCTTTACTCAGAGGGTAGTAAGGGCATGGAATGCCCTGCCTGCAGCAGTTGTGGACTCGTCAACTTTAAGGGCGTTCAAATGGTCAGTGGATAGGCCTATGGATAACATTGGAATTGTTTAGGTTAGAGGGTCATTAGATTGGTTCCACTGGTCAGCGCAACATCGAGGGCCGAAGGGCCTGTACTGCGCTGTAATACGGAATCTTAGCTTTTATTGGTAGGGGGATTGAATGTCGGAGCCACAACGTCATGTTGCAACTGTACAAAACTCTAGTGCGGCCACACTTGGAGTATTGTGTACAGTTTTGGTCCCCACATTATAAGAAAGATGTGGAGGCATTGGAGAGGGTACAGGGGAGGTTTACCAGGATGTTGCCTTGTATGGAGGGCAGGTTTTATGAAGAGAGGCTGAGGGATTTGAGGTTGTTTTCGTTAGAAAGAAGGCGGCTAAGAGGAGACCTTATTGAAACATATAAGATGATTAGAGGTTTAGATAGGGTGGACAGTGATAGCCTTTTCCTAGGATGGAGAAAGCTAGCACGAGGGGACATAGCTTTAAATTAAGGGGTGGTAGTTATAGGACGGATGTCAGAGATAGGTTCTTTACCCAGAGGGTGATAAGGGTATGGAATGCCCTGCCTGCTGCAGTTGTAGATGCGCCAAGTTTGGTGGCGTTTAAGAGGTTAGTAGATAAGTTTATGGATGAAAAGGGAATGGTTTATGTTAGAGGGTCATTGCTTTTTGTTAATTGATCGGCGCAACATTGAAGGCCGAAGGGCCTGTTCTGCGCTGTAATGTTCTATGTTCTATGTTCTATATCTAAGTTTTTTCTGATTTGCTCCCTTTTGCTAGTTAGCTGCTGCACTCACTTAATGTACTACAGAAGCTAGCAGTGTTGAGAATGTCTCTCTCCCTCTTAAAGCATGAGAGATACCAGTTCCTAACTGTTGCTTTTCCCCTTTGCACTCTGTTTTATACCAGTGATGACCTATCAATTTTCATACAATAGGATTGGCCTGATGTTGTTAACACCATTAAATTCAAATCTTATAGGTTCTTGGTATCTCAGAGTCGGCTTTAAATTGATAGGTGGAATTCAAAAACATTCAAATACCTGAAGCCTGTTACCAAGGCAATCCTGCTGCCTGGCCTTTGACACAAATGTTTCAGTCCGGGACCCCTTTAAGGTCAGTTCTTAAAGGGACTACACAATGTTTCTTTTCTCTCCAGTTTCTTTAAAATCTTTACATCTTTTTCAACATTAAATTCTAACTTCCTAAAATCAACTTTAGGACAGCGTATATTCCAGACCCTAACCACTCAGTGTCTCCGCACTTTCCAGACGCTAACCACTTGCTGTGTTAAACAGTTTCTCCTGATATCTGCATTGCTTTTTTTGCCAATTATCTTCAATCTGTGCCCCCTCGTTCTTGATTCACCAATGGGATTAGTCACTCTCCTATCTACTCTGTCCAGGCCCCTTGTGATTTTGACTACCTCTATCAAAAGTTCTCTCAGTCTTCTCTTCTCCAGGGAAGTCAGTATTAACCTCTCCAGTCTATCTACATTACTGAACCTCCTCATCCCTAGAACAATTCTTGTGAATCTTTCCTTCACTCTCTCCAGCGCCTTCACATCGAAAATACAGCACCCCTAGCCTGGAAACTACTCCAGTTGAAGCTGAACCTCTGCCTTGAGGTTCAAACAATCCTTGCCGATCCACTTTGCATTGGAGTTCACGAGAACATTGCTAAAAGATGGACGTGTGGCCAGGAGTCCACATCCGTGGTGTGTTGAGAGGTGGTGAGTTGATGTGATGAATGACAGGAAGGTCTGGGTCCTGCTTGCAGGCAGCTTGAAGGTGTTGAACAAAGTGGTCACCCAATCTACGTTTGTTCTCTCCAACGTAGGGTCGACCGCATTGGGAGCAGCGAACGCAATAGACCAGATTGAAGGAGGTGCACGTGAAGCTGAAAGGAGTGTTTAGGATCTGGGATGGTGGACAGGAAGGAGGCAAAGGGGCAGGTGTTGTACCTTCTCCAGTTGCGTGGGAAGGTGCTGTGGTCAGGGGGGATGAGGTGTTGGGTGCGATGGAAGAGTGTCCCAGAGAGAATGGTCCCTGCGGAATGCTGACAGGGGAGGTGAGGGGAAGATGTGTGCAGTAATGGCATCATGACTAGATTTACCAGGTTGGTATCGGAGATGAGGGGGTTAGCTTATGAGGAGAGATTGAGTAGATTGGGACTGTACTCATTGGAGTTTAGAAGGCTGAGGGGAGATCTCACAGAGACTTACTTGATAATGAAGGGGCTAGATAGTGTAGAGGCAGAGAAATTCTTTCCGCTTTGAAAGGAAACCAGAACTCGAGGTCACAGCTTCAAAATAAGGAGGGGGGAGTTGCGGTTTAGAACAGAGTTGAGGAGGAACTTCTTCTCTCAGAGGGAAGTGAGTCTCTGGAATTCTCTGCCCATTGGAGTGGTGAAGGTTACCTCGTTGAATATGTTTTAGTCACAGGTAGAAAAGTTTCTGACCAGTAAGGGAATTAAGGGTTATGGGGAGAAAGCGGGAAAGTGGAACTGATCCACTTCAGATCAGCCGTGATCTTATTGAATGGCGGGGCAGGCTCGAGGGGCTGGATGGCCAACTCCTGCTCCTATTTCTTATGTTTTTATGTTGGGTTTGGTGGAAATGGGGGAGAATGATCCTTTTAACATGATCATTAAAAGGATCACGTTAATGAAAAGTGAGGACAAGGGGGCCCTTATCCTGAGGCAGAGGAAGGGGTGAGAGCAGTGATCCAAGGAAAGGATTAGATGTGGTTGAGGGTGCTTAACACTGCTGTCTCACAGCACCAGGGACCCAGGTTCAATTCCTGGTATGGAGTCTACACATTCCCCTTGTGTCTACGTGGATTTCCTCCAAACACCGGTTGCCTCGCACAGTCCAAAGTCGTGCTGGTTAGGTTGCTATCCAGAGTCCAGGTTAAGCAACGTTTCACTCGCATCTCTTTCAATTTGATCTACTACTGCTCCCAGTGTGGTCTCCTCTACATTGAAGAGACCAAGCGTAGACTGAGTGATCACCTTGATGAGCATCTTTAGTCTGTGCGCAGTCAGGACCTGACCTTCCAGTTGCTTGCCATTTTACACACGATCCTGCTCCCATGCCCACATGTCTGTCCTTGGCCTGCTGCACTGTTCCAGTGAAGCTCAACGCAGACTGGAGGAACAGCACCTCATCTTCCAGCTCGGCATTTTACAATCTTCTGGTCTCAACGTTGAATTTGACAACTTCAGATGATTTGCTGTACCCCACCTCAGCCCCTTTGTTTTCATTCTATTTTCATAGAATCCTACAGTGCAGAAAGAGGCCCTTTGGCCCATCGAGTCTGCACTGAACACAATTCCAATCCCATTAAATTTTATTTAATTTAATTACTGTTTTTGACCTTTTATTTCGTCATTTTTCTTCCCCCCCCCCAACTCTTTCCCCCTACTTTATTCCCCTTTCCCTTCCATAAGAAATAGGAGCAGGAGTTGGCCATCCAGCCCCTCGAGCCTGCCCCGCCATTCAATAAGATCACGGCTGATCTGAAATGGATCAGTTCCACTTTCCCGCTTTCTCCCCATAACCCTTAACTCCCTTGTCTATCAGAAATCTATCTACCCGTGACTTAAATATATTCAGCGAGGTAGCCTCCACCACTTCAATGGGCAGAGAATTCCACCTTTTGAGTGAAGAAGTTCCTCCTCAACTCCGATCTAAACTGTCCCTCCCCCCCCTTACTTTGAGACTGTGCCTCTAGTTCTGGTTTCCTTTCTAAGTGGGAAGAATCTCTCTACCTCTACCCTATCCATCCCCTTCATTATCTTGTAAGTCTCTATAAGATCCCCCCTCCGCCTTCTAAACTCCAATGAGTACAAACCCAGTCTATTCAACCTCTCCTCATAATCTAACCCCCTCATCTCCGGTATCAGCCTAGTGAACCTTCTCTGTACTCCCCAAGGCCAATATATCCTTTCTCAAATACAGGGACCAAAACTGCACACAGTACTCCAGTTGCTGCCTCACTAGTGCCCTGTACAGTTGCAGCGAGACCTCCCTGCTTTTATATTCTATCCCCCTCGCTATAAAGACCAACATTGCATTTGTCTTCTTAATCACCTGCTGCACCTGCAGACTGGGCTTTTGTGATTCGTGCACAAGGATCCCCAGGTCCCTCTGCACTGTAACATGCTGCAGCTTTTCACCCTTTAAATAATAATCCCTCCTACTATTATTTCTACCAAAGTGGATAACCTCACACTTGCTAACATTATGCTCCATCTGCCAGGTCCTTGCCCACTCACTCAACCTATCCAGATCCCTCTGCAGGCTTTCCACACCCTCCACGCAATTTGCTTTTCCACTCATCTTCGTGTCATCAGCAAATTTCGTCACCCTGCACTCAGCCCCTTCCTCCAGATCATCTGTGTAAATGGTAAATAGTTGAGGCCCCAGCACCGATCCCTGGGGCACTCCACTAGTCACCAGCTGCCAACCAGAATAGCACCCATTAATACCTACCCTCTGCTTCCTATTTGACAACCAATCCTCTATCCAGTCTAACACCCTAACCCTGACTCCTTGCCCCCTAACCTTTTGCAGCAACCTTTTGTGAGGCACCTTATCAAACACCTTCTGGAAATCTAACAACACCACATCCACCAGTTCCCCTCTATCTACTGCACTAGTCACATCCTCATAGGAATCCAATAAATTTGTTAAACACGCCTTCCCCTTCACGAATCCGTGCTGTGTCCATTTGATCAAACCGTTCTTTTCTAGGTGCCTCACTATTTCTTCTTTGATGACAGATTCCAGCATTTTCCCAACTACAGACATTAAGCTAATTGGCCTATAATTCCCTGCCTTCTGTCTGCTACCTTTTTTAAACAGAGGCGTAACATTAGCCGCTTTCCAATCTTCTGGCACTTCCCCGGAGTCCAGCAAATTTTGATAAATAATTACTAAGGTATCCGCTTTCACCTCTGCCATTTCTTTCAGAACCCTGGGACACATTCCATCCGGTCCCGGAGACTTGTCTACCCTCAGTCCCGTTAGTCTATCGAGCACTCCCTCTCTAGTGACTGTAATTGCATTAATAGAACATAGAACATTACAGTGCAGAACAGGCCCTTCGGCCTTCGATGTTGCGCCGACCAATTAGGAAAAAGCAATGACCCTCTAACCTAAACCATTCCCCTTTCGTCCATAAACTTATCTACTAACCTCTTAAACGCCACCAAACTTGGCGCATCTACAACTGCAGCAGGCAGGGCATTCCATACCCTTACCACCCTCTGGGTAAAGAACCTGCCTCTGACATCCGTCCTATAACTACCACCTCATCTCCTTCTATCTTTAATATTCGGGAATATTCCCTTTCTCCCCCCTCCACTTCCTCTTTTTTACATTTTATCTTTGTCCCATCTTTCCCCCCACCCTCAACCCTAACATCTTAGTCTGTCACAGTTTACAGCTTCTCTGCCATTTGACCATTCACACACTTTGTGGACAGCTGTTAACTAGTTTCCCTGTTTCTGTGGCTCTTACTCATCTGTCATTCCTTACTCTGCAGTATAAATATCGTCCACTTCCTGTGCCTTTTAGTTTTGACAAAGAGTCTCGAAACGTCGGCTCTTTTCTCTCCTTACAGATGCTGCCAGAACTGCTGAGATTTTCTAGCAGTTTCTCTTTCGGTTTCTAGTTAGGTTGATTGGCCATGCTAAGTTGACCTTAATGTCAAGGGGAATAGAGGGATAAATGAGAGTTATTAGGAATAGAGTGGGGTATTGGTTGGTACATACTTGATGGGCCAAATGGCCTCCGTCTGTAATGTAGGGATTCCATATGTGTGTGTGTGCAGTTTTGGTCGCCGTATTTGCGGAAGGATATATTGGCCTTGGAGGGAGTGCAGAGAAGGTTCACCAGGCTGATACCGGAGAGGAGGGGGTTGGATTATGAGGAGAGATTGAGTAGACTGGGTCTGTACTCATTGGAGTTTAGAAGGCTGAGGGGGAATCTTATAGAGACTTACAAGATAATGAAGGGGATGGATAGGGTAGAGGTAGAGAGATTCTTCTCGCTTAGAAAGGAAAACAGGACTAGAGGGCACTGCCTCAAAACAAGGGGGGGGAGGCAGTTTAGGTCAGAGTTGAGGAGGAACTTCTTCACTCAAAGAGTGATGAGTCTCTGGAATTCTCTGCCCATTGAAGTGGTGGAGGTTCCCTCGCTGAATATATTTAAGTTGTGGGTAGATAGACAAGGGAATTAAGGGTTATGGGGAGAAAGCAGGAAAGTGGAACTGATCCACTTCAGATCAGCCATGATCTTATTGAATGGCGGGGCAGGCTCGAGGGGCTGAATGGCCAACTCCTGCTCCTATTTCTTATGTCCTTATGGGTTAGGTGGATTGGCCATGCTAAATTGCCCCTTGGTGTCAGAGCGATTGCAACGGTGGCTGCAAGGGGTTGTGGAGATAGGGGCCTGGGTGGGATTGTGGTTGGTGCAGACACGAATGGATTCTATGAGAACCCTGTCACCCACAGTGGATGGAAAAACCACGATTGAGGAAGAAGGAAAACAAGCACTATTTTGGAAAGTGGCATCATCAGAACGGATGTGGTGGAGGCGAAGAAATTGAGAGAAGGGGATAGAACATAGAACATAGAACACTACAGCACAGAACAGGCCCTTCGGCCTTCGATGTTGTGCCGACCAATATAAAAAGCAATGCCCCTCCGAACTAAACCATTCCCTTCTCTTCCATATACTTATCAACTAACCTCTTAAACGCCACCAAACTTGGCGCATCCACAACTGCTGCAGGCAGGGCATTCCACTCCCGAACCACCCTTTGGGTAAAGAACTTACCTCTGACATCCGTCCTATAACTATCACCCCTTAATTTAAAGCTGTGTCCCCTTGTGCTAGCTTTCTCCATCCTAGGAAAAAGGATGGCTCCTTTCAGAATGCAAAGAGCTGTGGTCAAGGTTGCTCTGGGAGTCGGTGGGGGTTCTAATGGTTATCAGTGGCCAGTCTATCACCAGAAATGGAGGCAGAAGTGGAGGAAAGGAACATTCCCCTACTTTCTGCACCTGGATATAAACAATTAGGCGGCACGGTAGCACAGTGGGTTAGCACAGCTGCTTCACAGCTCCACAGACCTGGGTTCGATTCCCAGCTCGGGTCACTGTCTGTGTGGAGTTTACACATTCTCCTCGTGTCTGCGTGGGTTTCCTCCGGGTACTCCAGTTTCCTCCCACAGTCCAAAGATGTGTGGGTTAGGTTGATTGGCCAAAATTGCTCCTTAGTGTGCAGGGATGTGTAGGTTAGAGGGATTAGTGGGTATAATATAGATATGGGGGTAGGGCCTGGGTGAGATTGTGTTCGGTGCAGACTCGATGGGCTGAAGGGTCTCTTTCTGCAGTGCAGGGTTCTATGGTTCTAATTTCTTATCAAATCCAGTACTTGTGGTTTTATTTTATTCATTAGTAGGGTCACAAGTAGGCTTACATTAACACAGCAATGAAATAACTGTGAAAATACTCTAGTTGTCACACTCTGGTGCCTGTTTGGGTACACTGAGGGATATATATATATATATATATGGCCAATGCACCTAACCCGCACATCTTTTGGACTGTGGGAGGAAAGCGGAGCACCCGGAGGAAACCCACGCAGACACGGGGAGAATGTGCAGTTTCCACACAGTCAGTGACCCAAGCCAGGAATCGAACCTGGCGCTGTGAGCCCAGCAGTGCTAACCCACTGTGGTGCTACCATCAAAGCAAGATGTTGCATTTCTGTAGCACCCCTTTTGAGCTGCAGAGTCCCTAGTTCCTGTGTGAAAGCCAGTGCCTGCAGAGTGAGGCTGAGTGATTCAGGCAGACACTGGATCCCACTTAAAGGTAACCCACATTTAGACACTCTTCCCTGCAGACTTTCTGCTGTGGGGTGCCTGTCCCTTTAAGGCAGGGGAGCCACAGGGATTGGAGGAGAAAATTGTACACGTCTGTAAGAAGGACCAATCACAGAGAGGCTCCAGCCGGCCAGCCAATGGGAATCCGCGGTGTCTGGGATGAGCCGTCATGGGAAATCCCCGAAGTCCCGACAGAGACTGGAAATAGACAGGAGGGAGTTTCCACTGTGGGGATACAGAGTAACACAGAGAGGGGATAGAGAGAGAGTACACACAGAGAGAGGGGGGAGAGAGACAGAGGCAGAGGCAGGGGCAGAGGGGGATAAAGAGAGAGTGCAGAGAGAGGGACTTTCCACTGCTGAGACAGAGAGGGGGATACAGAAAGTACGCACACAGAGAGGGAGGGAGATAGAAATAGAGAGAGAGGGAGGATACAGAGTACACAGGGAGAAGGATACAGAGAGAGAGAGACTTTTCACTATTGAGTAAGGGAGAGCTACATACACACAGAGGAAGACAGACAGAGAGAAAGTGGGTACACACAGGGGTGAGGAGATACAGAGAGAGGGAGGTAGATAGAGGTACACAGAGAGAGAGATATTTCACTGGGAGGAGAGAGAGAGAGAGGGAGAGAGAATCATACAGAGACATCCAGAAACACACAGAGAGAAACAGGACCAGAGAAAGAAACAGGGACAGACAGTGAAACCTTTCACTGGGAACGAGCGGAGGGACAGAGAAACTTTTCACTGGCTTGGAACAGCGAAAGCCAGTGAGGGAGACAGGGAGAGAGCAGGAAGCCGGAGGTGGCATCCAATCTATCCTGCTGGAGAGTCCAGTGAGAAACAAGCAGCGGTTTTGAAAGCGGATGAGTGAGCGCTGAAGGAGCCAGGAATTGGAGCCCAGACACGGTGAAGGTAATTGGGATGAATGTTTTCCCTAACTGCATGTTGGGGATTGCTCCCCCTGTCCCATCCCACCTGGGTCTGTGTCTCTGTCTTGTGTGTGAGTGGGCCTCTGTGTGTGTGTGTGTGCTTGTGGACTGTTTGTGTCTATTCTGTCCAGACTGAACCTCCACAGGGATATTTTGAATGTTCTCCCCTCACAGTTAGATTGTTGTAATAAGTTGCTGCTCAGGAATCAGAGGCTTTGAGCAAGCATCCAGAGTTACTCAGCTATTCGACTGAGACTAGTTGTGAAACTTGGCTTCCGCCCATGTGCTGAGGTGGATCAAACCTAGGGGACAGACAGCCTGGTGTTACCCTCCTGATGTTGGTCATTTGGAAATATTAATAGGGTGGAGTAATTTGGGGATGTTGATAGGCACAGTGAGAAGTCTCACAACACTAGGATAAAGTCCGACAGATTTATTTGGTTGCACGTGCTTTCGGAGGTGACCTGAAGAAGGAGCGACACTCTACGAGAGCTTCACGCACTTTGGGATGAGGCCTGGGTCAGTACAGGACCCTTGTACTTTTATTTAAAGAGCATTTCAGACGATGCTGAATGTATTTTCTACACTGATGACCAGAACATGCAGCCATGTGTCAGCAAGTTGAGAGCTGGGCTTCCCCCAGCTTCACTGCGCAAGCAACATGGAACTGAGTCATAAAGAGCAGGAAGGTCCCAGCTTCGATTCCCAGGCTCTGATGGAATGGCTGATCTCGGCCTGGGTGGTGCTGAGGTGTTTGGTCAGCGAGGGTCAGTTCCTCGCCACTCTGGCTCCCTGTGAAGAATCCTCCATTGTCACACACAAAAAAAACCTAGCAACACCAAGCTTGCCTGGATCAGCTATCAGGAAAGAATTCGATTCTGGTGAAAAGAAGTTACAGCAAAAAGTTTCCCCAATGGAAAATGACATTTGGCTGTTTGTCCTGTCTCCAGCTTCCTGCATTACAACAACATGCACTTAGCAAGTCTGTCATTGGCTGTAAAACACATTGAGACAGGCTGCGATTGTGAAATATAGCTGATATTTATAGAGCTCTGCATTTATAAAGCATTATTTCCCCCTTCTAAAACATATGCCATTTTATCTGTTCATAACTGTGTTACTGGCATTATATAAATAACATGGTAAAGGCACAATATCAGTTTGTTTTGTGTGCGGTTAAGTTACTTTCTGTACAAGTTGTTGATGAAGCAAATTGAGCATCAGGTTTGTGAGAGAGAGTTTGTGTAAAACTCCGGTCACTGAGGAGGCAAATAGGAAAGGAGAATGAATGGGAGACCCCGTATGTCACCTTCCAGAAGGTAGTTGGTAATGAGCAGCATGGTGGCACAGAGGGGTTAGCACTGTTGCCTCACTGCGCCACAGAGCCGGGTTCGATTTCCAGCGCGCGTGCGCGCCACTGTCTGTGTGGAGTCTGCACATTCTCCCCATGTCTGCTGGGTTTCCTCCGGCTGCTTCAGTTTCCTCCCGCAGTCCGAGAGACATGCACGGTAGGTGTATTGGCCGTGTTAATTGCCTCTAAATGTACCTGAATAGGTGCTGGAGTGTGGCGACTAGGGGATTTTCACGGTAACTTCATTGCAGTGTTAATGTCAGCCTACTTGTGAATAATAGATAAACTTAGATTCCATGCCCACATAGCGTGGGAAGGTAAACCTGGATAGGAATCTGTTTGGGAGATAGATGTAAATCCCCTCTAGATATATGAAATACTAGGGGACATGCACTTACGATGAGGGGGGGGGGGCGGTGGAATGTTCAAAGGAGATGAGAGTCAAGTTTTCTTTTTACAGAGTCTGGCACGTGCTGCTGGGAGTGGTGATGGAGGCAGATACGATTGGGGTGTTTAAGGTGGATATGAAAGAAATAGAGGCAGGCAAAAGGGACTAATTTAATTTGATGTCATGTTGAGCACAGTGTGGTGGGCCAAAGGGCCTGTCCCTGTTCTACATTCTCTGGGATAAAGGTGACATTTTTGGATTGACAATTAATAACGCGTGGTGCCTGCAGAGTAATGAATCAGTATATCGGGGTGAGCAGATTTGTCCAAGTTTGAGGTTGTGAGCGAGGAGATGGATGGTGAACAAAGGGATTTCAGGAGGATAAGTTATTGAAAGCTCACGGGTGCGAATAGTGATCTGAAAGGCAAATTGAACTGGAACTTTTGGAATAGAGAATGAAATTATTATCACTGCCGTCATTCCAAGCTTCCCAGCTAGGAAGGATTCATTGGTCTTTGACTCGATGGTAAAACTCCACACTTCCAAATTACTGAATTAGATGTGAAGTGATTTGGGACTTCCTCAGGCCATGAAAGAAATGTTATTATGTAAATGCAAGGTTTGTTTTCCCCTTGTCAGAGAAACTGGGTAAGAGCAGGATTTGAGGAGTTCTGATAGAGGCACAGAGGAGGTGAATTGGGGGGAAAAAAAACTCTGTCCTCACTCAGATCAACCCAAATACACAGACTAGGTAGATGTTTCTGTAAAGGGTTATTGGAATATGGATTGCCTGAGCTGCAAGGAGAGCAGTCACCCCTCACATCATTTATCTGTTAAAAGATCTCAGGAAGACACACAATCACAGCACAGGAACAGGTCCTTTGGTCCTCTAAGCCTGCACGGACCACTGCAAAAACCCCCTACCCTTCCAGGCACCATATCCCTCTATTCCCATCCTATTCATGGATTTGTCCAGATATTCCTTAAAAGCCACTACTGTATCCACTTCCACTACCTCCCCTAGCAACAAGTTCCAGGCACCCAGCACCTTCTGTTTTTAAAAAAAAAGAAACTTGCCTCATCTTCTTTAAACATTGTCCCTCACGTTTTAAACCTATGGCCCCTACTAATTGACTCTTCCACCATGGGAAAAAGCTTCAAACTATCCACTCAATCCATACCCTTCATAAGCCTGTAGACTTCTATCAGGTCGCCCCTCATTCCATGAGAAGCAAACCAAGTTTCTCCAACCTCTCCTCGTAGCTAATGTCCTCCATACCAGGCAACATCCTGGTAAATTTTTTCTGTACCCCCTCCATATCCTTCTGGTAGTGTGGCGACCAGAATTGAACATAATATTCCAAGTGCGGCCTAACCAAGGTTCTATAAAGCTGCACCAGCTTCTAGAATAAATCCTTTGGTGGCAGGAGAAATAATTGTTGATAAAAATCTCCATCCAGCTGTCTCTATTATTCCACATGCAACCATTGGAGGTGGCTAGTCAGAATCATTGAGAATACAGGGTCACTCATGGGCAATACAGATTCAGCTCCATCAGATTAGCTTGATGTAGTGAGATACTGGGCCAATGAAGTAGATGTTGGTCTTTATCCTGCAGATGTATCATTCCAACTTTCTTCACACCAATTGAAAGAAATCTCTCAGAATCATAGAATCCTACAGTGCAGAAAGAGATCCTTCGGCCCATCGAGTCTGCACCAAACACAATCCCACCCAGGCCCTACCCCCATATCCCTACATATTATACTCACTAATCCCTCTAAACTATGTATCCCAAGACACTAAGGTGCAATTTCTTAGCACGGCTAATCAACCTAACTCGCACATCTTTGGTCTGTGGGAGGAAACTGGAGTATCCAGAGGAAACCTATGCAGGCACGAGGAGAATGTGCAAACTCACACAGACAGTGACCAGAGCCAGGAATCGAGCCTGGGACCCTGGAGCTGTGAAGCAGCAGTGCTAACCCACTGTGCTACCGTGCTGCCCATTGGGATATTCTTTTGAGATTTGACCTGAAGTA
The DNA here is from genome assembly GCA_024679065.1 of Sphyrna mokarran. Taxonomy (NCBI): domain Eukaryota; kingdom Metazoa; phylum Chordata; class Chondrichthyes; order Carcharhiniformes; family Carcharhinidae; genus Sphyrna; species Sphyrna mokarran. The sequence goes on from JAGIQG010000032.1 coordinate 1,435,946, forward strand.
GTTATGTGTTCAGACGAGAAGGAACTTTATAACTGCCCCCCTGCTTTAACTCTGCAGGAGCTTTACTCTGTATCTAATCCCATGCTGTACCTGTCCTGGGCGTGTTTGATGGGGGGACAGTGTAGAAGGAGCTTTATTCTGTATCTAACCCCGTGCTGTACCTGTCCTGGGAGTGTTTGATGGGGGGACAGTGTAGAGGGAGCTTTACTCTGTATCTAACCCCGTGCTGTACCTGTCCTGGGAGTGTTTGATGGGGGGACAGTGTAGAGGGAACTTTACTCTGTACCTAACCCCGTGCTGTATCTGTCCTGGGAGTGTTTGATGGGGTACAGTGTAGAGGGAGCTTTACTCTGTATCTAACCCTGTGCTGTACCTGTCCTGGGAGTGTTTGATGGGTGACAGTGTAGAGGGAGCTTTACTCTGTATCTAACCCCGTGCTGTACCTGTCCTGGGAGTGTTTGATGGGGGACAGTGTAGAGGGAGCTTTACTCTGTATCTAACCCCGTGCTGTACCTGTCCTGGGAGTGTTTGATGAGGGGGACAGTGTAGAGGGAGCTTTACTCTGTATCTAACCCCGTGCTGTACCTGTCCTGGGAGTGTTTGATGGGGGGACAGTGTAGAGGGAGCTTTACTCTGTATCTAACCCCGTGCTGTACCTGTCCGGGGAGTGTTTGATGGGGACAGGGTAGAGGGAGCTTTACTCTGTATCTAACCCCGTGCTGTACCTGTCCTGGGAGTGTTTGATGGGGGACAGTGTAGAGGGAGCTTTACTCTGTATCTTACCCCATGCTGTACCTGTCCTGGGAGTGTTTGCTACTTACTGGATACTTGAAATGATGAAAATATTTTGACATGACATCTCTATATTGATTTGAGCACTATGCTAAAGGAGTTAGCTGTCCCTTTTGATTTATATTGTCTAGCTGAGCTTCCTATTTTATGTTTTCATGATCTGAACTGGTCTGTTTTGAGTAAGATTCTGAATGAGTGCTGTGTCATTCTGTATGATTTTAATGGCAAACGTCAGTCTCAGAAGAAGGAAGTTAAAATATTCTCCTTCAACACAACATGAGGGAAATTCCAGGCTCGTCCCCTTCGCACGGAACTCTGGCACAATAGGAGCAATAAATCTCATAATTGGACTTTCCAAAAGAACACCCTCTCCCTCCCACTCCTTCCAATGTATACGTCACCTCTCTCTCCTCTCTCCCAGTGTACACACGCCCTCCCCTTCCCTGCAACATACACATCCTCCACCCTACCTCCCTCCAATGCACACATTCCTCCCTCCTTTCAATATAGGCAGACCCCCCTCTCTCCCTCCTTTCAATGTAGGCAGGTTCCCCCCACCCTCCTCACCAACACAATCTCTTCCTCCAAAGTAGATGCACCTATCTCACCGATGCCACCCTCCCATCCGATTATATTCACTCACTATCCTCTCCAGTAGACAGAGGTAGGTTGTGTTTGGGATATTTCAGCTTGCTGTTGGTTCTATTTCTCTGCCTCTGGGCGTGACATGAGGATACAAAGAACAACACAGCACGGGAAACAGGCCCTTTGGCCCAACAAGCCCGCGCTACCATTTTAACACTCTGAGTGCCCTCCTCTACCTCCCTTCGTTTATGCCTATTGGATTCCACAATAAATTTCTCCACAATAGATTCCTCCTGTGCCTTTACAAAGTGTTAAAATAAAATACTATCCTATACACAAGGAGTGTGTAATAGTGAATCTACTGGAGTTGTTTGAAGTGAATGATAGAGATGATTCCTTCAGCTTGAGAGAGAGTCCAGAAGAAGGGGGTAAATTTGAGCCAATTAGTTCAGGGTGATGATGGAAAGCACTTAGTTACCCAAAGGGAATCTGGAACACTCCCATAGAAAGTTGGTGGTACTGTGAGTTAATTGAAAATCATAAAGCAGATTGATAAATTTCTGTAAGGCAAGGATTACGAGATTAGGATAGCTGTGTACTGTGTACAATTCTGGTCATCCTGATGGAGGTTATTACACCGGAAAGGGTGCAAAAAAGATTTACAAGGATAGAACCGGGATTGGAAAATTTGGATTATAAGGAGAGGCGAGGCTGGATAGGCTGGGACTGGGAGTGTAGGAGGATATAAGGGGTGACCTGATACAGGTTTATAAAATCAGGAGGGGCAGAGATAAAGTGAATAGCCAAGGTCTTTTCCTCAAGATAGGGGAGGCTAAAACTAAAGGCAGAGGGAAAAGATTTAAAAGGAACCTGAGGGGCAACTTTTTCACACACAGGTTGGTGGGTGTATGGAATGAGCTGCCAGAGAGAGGCTGAGGGACTTGAGGTTGTTTTTGTTAGAGAGAATTTTGGTTGAGGGGTGACCTGATTGAGGCATACAAGATGATCAGAGGATTAGATAAGCTCTCACTGTCCACCTTTTTTTCCTCGGATGGTGATGGCTAACGCGAGGGGACATAGCTTTAAATTGAAGGGTGGTAATTATAGGATGGATGTTAGAGTTGGGTTCTTTACTCAGAGGGCAGTAAGGGCGTGGAATGCCCTGCCTGCAGCAGTTGTGGACTCGCCAACTTTAAGGGCGTTCAAATGGTCAGTGGATAGGCATATGGATAACATTGGAATAGTTTAGGTTAGAGGGTCATTAGATTGGTTTCACTGGTCGGCGAAGGGGCTGTACTGCGCTGTAATGTGGTAGAGGTGGATACAGTTGCAACATTTAACACACGTTTGGACAGGTACATTGATGGGGATATGGGCCAAAGACAGGCAAATGGGACTGGTTCAGTTTATGAAACCTGGTCAGCATGAACAGGTTGGGCCGAAAGGCCTGTTTCCCTTCTGCTTGTCTCTACGTATCTTCATTCCGTGATCTAACGGAAAGTTGGAATAGGCTTTTGATGAGTTGAACCATCATCTCCTGTCACTTGGGACCTGACAGCCATGTTAAAGAATGACCCTTCCCTCCACCAAATTGTCGCTTTCCTAACTCTTATCCGGTGAACTCAGTACAGAAGAGCGATTGAATTTGTGATCATTTCATGGAAATACCCATTGCATCCTTGTCCCTGGTAGCTGCATGACTTCAAACCAGTGGGAAAGGCTCCGATTGACGTTTTCAGTTGAATGTGCACTTGGGAAAGTCCCCTGATTCCTCAGAATCGAACCCATCAGATAATAAAACAGTAAACTTAGTCAATAGTCATCTGGTAGTAAAGATTTTGAGTATTGCCAAAGAACAACCTGCTGTTGAAACTTTTCATCTTGCCCTCATCAGAACAGCTTACCATCAGAACAAAATTACCACCAGTAAAATGACCAACAATTTATATTCGATGAGAAGAGAGTGCTGATTGAATCATAGAATCCCGATCGTCAGAAGAGGCCATTCGGCCCATTGAATCTGCACCGACTTTCTGACAGAATATTTTACTCAGACCCTCTTCCCTCATCCTACCCCTACAATCCCATACGTATGCCACGACTAATCCATTTAATTTACACATCCTGGACACAGAGGCAATTCAGCATGACCGATCAATGTAACCCTAACATCTTTCCATTGTGGGAGGAAACCAAAACACCCAAAGAAAACCCAGGCAGACATGGGGAGAATGTGTGTAGTTAGAGGGACAGATAGGAGGGTAAATAGTAATAAACGGGACTCAGGGCTGGTGTGTTGCCTCCCAGGGGTTGGGGTCCAGGATGTCGCAGATCGGGTTTTTAAGATTCTTAAGGGTGAGGGGAGTCAGCCCCAAGTCATAGTTCATGTGGGGACACATGATGTAGGTAGGACAAGGGAAGGGGATGTTAAACAGAAATTTATGGAGTTAGGGTGGAAGCTTAGGGCCAAAACAGGCAGAGTGGTTATCTCTGGACTCTTGCCTGTGCCAAGGGATAGTTTAGAGAAGAACAGAGAAAGGGAAAGTTTGAACTCATGGCTGCGTGGATGGTGCAGGAGGGAGGGGTTCAGGTTCCTTAACAATTGGGACTCATTCAGGGATAGGTGGGACCTCTTCAAGAGAGATGGTCTACACCTGAACCAGAGGGGGACTAATATCTTGGGGGGAAAATTTGCTAAGGCTATGATGGGGGCTTTAAACTGATTCGGGGGGGGGGGGTGGGATCCTAAGTAGTTGGGGTGCTGAGAGGGATGAGAGTAAGGGGGTTATAGAAGAGAGTTGTAAAACACAGCGGCGTACGGGTTGGGTGGGGCATGGTTTGAAATGCGTATACTTTAATGCAAGGAGTATTCGCAATAAGGGGGAGGAACTTGCAGCTTGGACCAGTACCTGGAACTTCGATGTTGTGGCCATTTCAGAGACTTTGGTAGAGCAGGGACAGGAATGGATGTTGCAGGTTCCGGGGTACAAATGCTTTAGTCGGAGTAGAGAAGGAGGTAGAAGGGGGGGAGGAGTGGCATTATTGGTCAAAGACTCTATCACGGTGATAGAAAAGAAGTTTGATGAGGACTTGTCTGTTGAGGTAGTATGGGCTGAGATTAGAAACAGGAGAGGAGAGGTCACCCTGTTGGGAGTCTTTACAGACCTCCTAATAGTTCTAGAGAGGTTGAGGAAAGGATTGCGAAGTCAATTCTGATTAGGAGTGAAAGTAGTAGGGTAATTGTGATGGGGGACTTTAACTTTGCTAATATTGATTGGAATAGCTATAGATCTAGCTCGTTAGAGGGGTCAGTTTTCGTACAGAGTGTGCAGGAAGGTTTTTTGACTCAGTATGTAGATAGGCCAACTAGAGGTGAGGCTACATAGGATTCTCTGGGAGGCAAGAGAGGAGATTGCAGAGCCTCTGGCTCTGATCTTCAGGTCGTCGTTGGTTACGGGTGTGGTTCCGGAGGACTGGAGGATAACGAATGTGGTCCCGTTGTTCAAGAAGGGGAAGAGAGACCTTCCAGGGAATTATAGGCCAGTGAGTCTTACTTCTGTAGTGGGCAAGGTATTGGAGAGAATTATTAGGGATAGGATTTATAGTTATTTAGAGAGAAATGAATTGATTGGGGATAGTCAGCATGGTTTCGTGAAGGGTAGGTCATGCCTTACTAACCTCATTGAGTTTTTTGAGAAAGTGACCAGAGAGGTGGATGGGGGTAAGGCGGTTGATGTGTATATATGGACTTTAGTAAGGCTTTTGATAAGGTGGCCCATGGAAGACTTCTACAGAAAATGCAGATGTGTGGAATAGAGGGTGATTTAGCTAATTGGATTAGGAATTGGCTGGCAGATAGAAGACAGAGGGTGGTGGTTGATGAGAGATATTCATCGTGGAGTTCGGTGACGAGTGGTGTGCCTCAGGGGTCTGTTTTGGGGCCCCTGCTGTTTGTAATTTTTATAAATGATCTGGATGAGGGTAATGAGGGATGGATCAGTAAATTTGCAGATGATACTAAAGTTGGTGGTGTGGTAGATAGTGAAGAGGGGTGTTTTAGTTTACAGAGTGACTTGGACAAGTTGCAGAGCTGGGCCGAGAGGTGGCAAATGGAGTTTAATGTGGAAAAGTGTGAGGTAATGCACTTTGGCAGGAACAATAAATGTGTAGAGTATAGGGCTAATGGTAGGGCTCTTAATAGTGTTGAGGAACAGAAGGATCTTGGTGTATGTGTCAATAGATCCCTGAAAGTAGGCAGTCAAGTGGATAAAGTTGTTAAGAAGGCATATGGAGTCTTAGCTTTTATTGGTAGGGGGATTGAATTTAGGAGCCACAGCATCATGTTGCAACTGTACAAAACTCTAGTGCGGCCGCACTTGGAGTATTGTGTGCAGTTCTGGTCCCCACAGTATAAGAAAGATGTGGAGGCATTGGAGAGGGTACAGAGGAGGTTTACCAGGATGTTGCCTGGTATGGAGGGCAGGTCCTATGAAGAGAGGTTGAAGGATTTGAGGTTGTTTTCGTTAGAAAGGAGGCGGCTAAGAGGGGATCTTATTGAAGCATATAAGATGATTAGAGGTTTAGATAGGGTGGACAGTGATAGCCTTTTTCCTAGGATGGAGAAAGCTAGCACGAGGGGACACAGCTTTAAATTAAGGGGTATGAGTTATAGGACGGATATCAGAGGTAGGTTCTTTACTCAAAGAGTGATTAGGGAGTGGAATGCCCTGCCTGCAGCTGTTGTAGATGCGCCAAGTTGGTGGCGTTTAAGAGGTTAATTGATAAGTATATGGAAGAGAAGGGAATGGTTTAGTTTGGAGGGGCATTGCTTTTTATTTTGGTCGGCACAACATCGAAGGCCGAAGGGCCTGTTCTGTGCTGTAATGTTCTATGTTTTGCACAGACAGTGATGCACGTATAGAATCACACTGGCGCTGTGAGGCAGCAGTGCCAATCACTGTGCCACCGTGATTGGTTGGCAAATACACTCTACGATTGTAGGATTTGAAATTAGAATCCAGTTATTGGTAGTAAATTTGTGAATCTGTTTGGACGAAGACAAGATGAAAAGCTTGGAAGTTAACTGTTCCCTGCTGCATTCTCCATGTCAATGCATCTACCAATCAGAGTCCACTTGCCAACAATTCAGCACACTCTTATCTAGTATAAATCATTGTTCACTTTACTGTTGAGATTCTTGAGAACTGTCCTGATGAATACACACTGAAAAGCTTTGGTTGTATATCCCTTTCCCATCGATACTCAACTTCAATTTGACCATTGATTTGATTTATTATTGTCACATCTGTAAACATACAGTGAAAAGTATTGTTTCTTGTGCGCTATACAGACAGAACATACTGCTAATAGAGAAGGAAAGGAGAGGTTGCAGAATGTAGTACATAGAACACTACAGCACAAACAGGCCCTTCGGTCTGCAAGTTGCACCGATCATATCCATATCTACCAGGCTTATCTATAACACTCAATCCCATGTACTCATCCAGAAGTCTTTTAAAAGACCCAGCGAGTTCGCCTCCACCACCACCGGTGGCAGCCAATTCCACTCACTCACCACCCTCTGAGTGAAAAACTTATCTCTAACATCTCAAACATTGGATGCTAGAGGGAGTTTTTTCACACAGAGGGTGGTGGGGGTATGGAATGCACTGCCAAGTAAAGTGGGGGCAGGTGCTCTGGAGTTATTTAAGAAATACTTAGATGGGCACATGAACAGAATGAGAATGGAGGGGTATAGAAAACTGATTTAAAATAGGGATCATGAGCCTTGGGAGTTCCTGGGAAGTGTGTAAATAGATGATGATAGTGATGTACTTGTTTTTATCCTACAGGTGCTTTGGTCCACCTTGTTGTCTAACGAGGGGCATACACGCGATGGGTCGTGAGAGGGCTGCTCTTGGATTTTTTTGAGAGTATCCTAGTGCTTCACGTCGTTAGTGTACGCTTGACCTGGACCATTTGATGGGAAACACGACAGCTCAGTGACTATCGCTGTGCTGTGCAGATACATGGATTTGGTCCTGTGTCTGTGGGAGTTTGCACATTCTCCCCATGCTTGCGTGGGTTTTCTCCGGGTGCTCCAGTTTCCTCCCACATCCCAAAGATGTGCTCTTAGGCTAATTGGCAAAACAAATTCTTCCTAAATTGTCTCAAATTTGGTTTTTAATCCATAGATCTATAAACATGGACAGGGATCGCAGGTAGAGGTGGGAACGTTGGGGTGACGGCGTGGGCTTGTTGGGCCGAAGGGCCTGTTTCCCGTGCTGTTTTGTTCTTTGTTATCTCCTCTGTACCTGTTCCCCAGCACCTTAAACCTGTGTCCTCTTGTAGTGAACATTTCAGCCCTGGGAAATAGCCTGTGTGAATCCACTCTGTCTATACCTCTCAACATCTTATAAACCTCTATCAGGTTGCCTCTTAGTCATAGTTAGGGTGTAGAGAAAGATCAGCTTAAGGTGGGTCCATTCAAAGGTCTGACAGCAGCAGGGAAGAAGCTGTTCTTGAGTTGGTTGTTACGTGACCTCAGACTTTTGTATCTCTTTCCCGGTGGAAGAGAGAATGTCCGGGGTGCGAGGGGTTGTTAATTATGCTGGCTGTTTTGCTGAGGCAGCAGGAAGTGTAGACAGAGCCAATGGATGGGAGGCTGGTTTGTGTGATGGATTGGGCTACATTCACACCTTTTATAGTTCCTTGTGGTCTTGGGCATAGCAGGACCCCAGACCAAGCTGTGATACAACCAGAAAGAATGCTTTCTATGGGGCATCTGTAAAAGTTGGTGAGAGTCATAGCTGAGATGCAAATTTCCTTAGTCTTCTGAGAAGGTAGAGGCGTTGGTGGGGTTTTCTTAACTATAGTGTCAGCTTGGGAGGGGGTGGTAACCAGGACAAGTTGTTGGTGATCTGGACACCTAAAAACTTAAAACTCTCAACCCTTTTTAATTCATCCCCAGGAGCATGTTCTCCTTTAAGCTTCCTGAAGTCGATGACAATCTCCTTTTGTATTGTAGACACTAAGGGAGAGATTATTGTTGCCGCCAGTTCACCAGATTCTCGATCTTATTCCTGTACTCTGTCTTGTTGTTGTTTGAGATCCAATTCACTACAATGGTATCGTCAGCAAACTTGAAAATCGAGTTGAAGGGGAATTTGGTTGACTAGTCATAGGTGTACAAGGAGTGCACAGGGGACCGAGAACACAGCCTTGTGGGGCATCGATGTTGAGGATTTGTGAAGGCTGATCCTTACTGATTATGGTCTGTGGGTTAGGAAGTTCAGGATCTGGTCACAGAGGAAGGAGCCGAGGCCCAGGACACGGAGACCTTGTCGAGGATTAAACAGCATTGTTTTCATGATGAAATGTCTTGATGTGATTTAGAACAGGGATTCTTTTGTATTGATTCCTTCAGATAGCTTGCAGCCAAATGGGCAGATTCCAGATGGGATCGGGCACTGACTCTGTGTAGAGTGGGCGAAGAATGTAGTGTTACTGTAACTGGTTTAAAATAACATTGATCAAAAGGTATCAGTTTACCGTTACGTACGTTTCGCAGTCGGAGGAAGTTATTTTTCATTTTCCTTCTGTGAATTTGTTGATTGTCAGATTTTCCATCAAAGACTTTCTTTCTAGGCTAATGGAGTCCTTATTTAAAAAAAAATGTATACTGAGCATAGATCACAGAGTTAGATACAGAATAAAGCTCCCTCTACACTGGCCCCCCATCAAACGCTCCCAGGACAGGTACAGCACGGGGTCAGATACAGAGTAAAGTTCTCTCTTCTATAAGCAGCTTCCCTCAATATAAATACTATCTCTGTTTTCTGGCTCACCCTGAGAAATAAAACACAGGGAGAGTGTACAAAACATGACAGGACTGATTGTCTGAGGTGTGTTTGCTTTAATGCAAGGAGTATGATTGGTAAGGCAGGTGAACCTAAAGCTTGGTTTACTACATGGAATGATAATGTTGTGGCAATTGCAGAGACTTGGTTGAAAGAAGGGCAGGTCTGGCAACTCAGCATTCCAGGACTTAAATGCTTCAGGTGAGATAGAGAGGGTGACAAAGTGGTGGGGATGTTGCTTTTATGATTAGGGAGAATGTCACAGCTATATAGAAGGAGGACACCTTGGTGGGATCATGCACGTGGATAGAACTTAAGATCAGGGGCAGTGCAATCACACTGTTGGGGTTGTACTACAGACTTCCCAACAGCCAGCTTGGAAGAATTGATATGAACAAAAAAAATTACAGCACAAGAGCAGGCCCTTCAGCCCTCCAAGCCTGCACCAATCGTGCTGCCGATTTAACTAAAACTCCCTTCCCTCCTGTGGACAATATCCCTCTATTCCCATCTCATTCATGTACTTGTCAAAATGACCCTTAAAAGTCACTACCATATATCCACTTCCACTATCTCCCCTGGCAACGAATTCCAGGCACCCACCACTCTGTAAAAAAAAAAACTGCCTGGTACATCTCTTAAAACTTGCCCCTCGCAACTTAAACCTGTGCCCCCCAAGTAATTGACTCTTCCACTCTGTCCACACCCCTCTTGTAGGCTTGTAGAATCTTGTAGGCTTCTATCAGGTTCCCCCTCAACCCCCGTCATTCCAATGAGAACAAACCAAGTTTCTCCAACCTCTCCTCATAAGCTAATGCCCTCCATACCAGGGCAACATCCTGGTAAATCTTTTCTGTACCCTCTCTAAAGCCTCCATATCCTTCTGGTAGTGTGGTGACCAGAATTGAACACTATATTCTAAGTGCGGCCTCATTAAGTTTCTATAAAGCTACACCATGACTTGCCAATTTTTACACTCAGTGCCCCAGTCAATGAAGGCAAGTATGCCATATGCCTTCTTGACTACCTTCTCCACCTGCATTGCCACTTTCAGTCACCTATGTACCTGTACACCCAGATCCCTCTGCCTATCAATACTCCTAAGGGTTCTGCCATTTACTGTATATTTCCTATCTGTATTAGACCTTCCAAAATGCATTACCTCACATTTGTCCAGATTAAACTCCATCTGCCATCTCTCCGCCCAAATCTCCAACTGATCTATATCCTGCTGTATCCTCTGATGGTCCTCATTGCTATTTGCAAATCCACCAAACTTTGTGTCATCCGCATATTTACTAATCAGTCCAATTACGTTTTCCTCAAATTATTATATATTGCAAACAGCAAAGGTCCCAGCACTGATATGTCGTATAAAACGCTGGTTAGACTTCATTTGGAATACTGTGTCCAGTTCTGGTCGCCTTACTACTGGAAGGACGTGGAGACTCTGGAGAGAGTGCAGAGGAGGTTTACCAGGATGCTGCCTGGTATGGAAGGTCGGAGTTATGAGGAGAGATTAGGCAAATTGGGGCTGTTTTCCTTAGAAAGACGTAGACTTAGAGGAGATCTGATAGAGGTGTACAAGATTTTGAAGGGGATTTATAGAGTAAACAGGTTTAAGCTTTTTCCTAGGATGGACTCAAATAGCACGAGGGGTCACGGGCTTAGGGTGAGGGGGGTAAGATATAATTTGGATGCTGGAGGGAGTTTTTTCACACAGAGGGTGGTGGGGGTATGGAATGTGCTGCCAAGTAAAGTGGTGGAGGCAGGTACTCTGGAGTTATTTAAGAAATACTTAGATGGGCACATGAACAGAATGGGTATGGAGGGGTATAGAAAACTGATTTAAAATAGGGATCATGAGCCTTGGGAGTCCCTGGGAAGTGTGTAAATAGATGATGATATTGATGTACTTGTTTTCATCTTACAGGTGCTTTGGTCCACCTTGTCTAACAAGGGGCATACACACGATGGGTCGTGAGAAGACTGCTCTTGGACCTTTTTCAAGAGTATCCTAGTGCTTCACATCATTAGTGTACGCTTGACCTGGACCATCTAATGGGCAACACGACAGCTCAGTGACTATAACTGTGCTGTGCAGATACATGGATTTGGGCCTGTGTCTGTGGGAGTTTGCGCATTCTCCCTGTGCTTGCGTGGGTTTTCTCCGGGAGCTCCAGTTTCCTCCCACATCCCAAAGATGTGCTCTTAGGCTAATTGGCAAAACAAATTCGCCCTAAATTGTCTCAAATTTGGTTTTTAATCCATAGATCTATAAACATGGACAGGGATCGCGGGTAGAGTTGGGAACATCAGGGTGGCGGCGCGGGCTCGTTGGGCCGAAGGGCCTGTTTCCCGTGCTGTTTTGTTCTTTGTTCTTTGATCCCTGAGGAACACCACTTGTCACAGCCCTCCATTCAGAAACGCACCCTTTCACTGCTACCCTCTGTTTTCTTTGACCAAGCTATCAGCAAATTATGGAAAGATGCAAAAACAACAGTTTTGTGATGGGTGATTTTACTTCCCCAAAATAGATTGGGATTCTTTTAGCGCCAGGGGCTTCAATGGGGTAGAGCTTGTTCTGTACGTCCAAGTGTGCTGCTTGAGCAATATGTAGATAGTTGTAGAAACCCTGCAGTGCAGAAAGAAGCCATTTGGCCCATCGAGTCTGCACTGACCACAATCTCACCCCGTATCCCTATGTATTTACCCACTAATCCCTCTAACCTATGCATCTCAGACTCTTAAGAGACAATTTTAGCATGGCCAATCAATCTAACCTGCACATCTTTGGACTGTGGGAGGAAACCCACACACACATGAGGAGAATGTGTAAGCTCCACACAGACGGTGACTCAAGCCTGGAATTGAACCCGGGTCCCTGGAGCTGTGAAGCAGCAATGCTAACCACTGTGCTACCGTGCTACGCAACTCAGGAAGGGGCTATCTTTGATCTGGTTCTGGGAAACGAGCCAGGTGATTGATGTCTCAGTGGGGGATTTTTTCTGGCGACGGTGGTCACAATTTTATAATTTTCAAGATGCATAGAAACTAGAAACAGGAGTAGGCCCTTTGAGCCTGCCCCACCATTCACTTTGACCATGGTCATCAAATTCAGTATGCTGATCCTTTCCCCCGCCCCCCAATATCCCTTGATCCCTCTAGCTCCATGTGCTTTATCCCGTTTCCTGAAATCAGGTCACATTTTGGCCTGAACTACATTCGGTGATAGTGAATTCCACACATTCACCACCCTCTGGGAGAAGAAATTTCTCCTTGCCTCAGTTCTAAAGGTTATTCTCAAACCAAGGACCCCTAGTTCTGGACTCCCCCCACCATCGGGAACATTCTTTCTCAATCTGCCCTGATAGAAACTTATGAAATTCTATGAGATCCCCTCTCACTCTTTTAAACTCCAGTGAATGTAATCCTAACCGACTGAATTTCTCCTCATACAACTGACCTGCCATCCCAGGAATCAGCCTGGTAAATCTTTGCTGTTCTCCTGTACAAGTATCTCCCAGTAGGTACTTGTAGAAAAGGACAGCAGTAGTCCCAGAATGAAAGTACTATACTGGGAAAAGCTAACCAAGATAGTAATATGCAGGAGCCAGGAATGTTGAATGGGTAGGGGTGTGGCTGGTTGAGGGTAAATTTAATATATGGCAGTCTTTTAAAAGTCTGTTGCTGACAATTGAGGACAAGTATGTCCCTGTAAAAATGAAAGATCAAGATGGCGATATTCAGGAACCCAGGATGACGAGAGATGGTGAGCTTAGTGGAAAAAAAAGGAGACAGACATAAATATCCAATTGAAAATGGATAAAGCTCTTGAGGCATACAAAGATGGGGTCACCTCGCTACAAGGAGGATGTAGAAGCTATTGAAAGGGTGCAGAGGAGATTTAGAAGGATGTTGCCTGGATTGGGGAGCATGCCTTATGAAGATACCTTGAGGGAGCTCTGTCTCCTCTCCCTGGAGAGATGAAGGTTGAGAGGTGACCTGATAGAGGTTTATAAAATGTTGAGAGGAATAGATAGGGTGGATTCTCAGAGGCTATTTCCCAGGGCTGAAATGGTTGCTACAAGAGGACACAGATTTGAGGTGCTGGGGAGCAGGTACAGAGGAGATGTCAGGGTAAGTTTTTCACTTAGAGGGTGGTGGGTGAGTGGAATCGGCTGCTGTCGGTGGTGGTGGAGGCAAATTCGTTAGGGTCTTTTTTAAAAGACTTCTGGATGAGTACGTGGGACTTAGTAAGGTAAAGAATTCTAGGTAAGCCTGGTAGGTAGGGATATGTTCAGCACAACTTGTGGGCCAAAGGGCCTGTTTGTGCTGTAGTGTTCTTTAAAGAGCTTAAACTGGGATTTAGCAGAGTTAAAAGGGGCCATGAAATGTCCTTGGAGACAAGATTAAGTAGAATCCCAAAGCTTTATATGCCTATACAAAGATAAAGAAGGTAGCTAAGAAATCCACTCAAGGACATTGTGTGTCAGAGCCCAATGAGGTGGGTGAGGTCTTTAATGAGTACCTTGTTATCAGTGTTCACAACGGAGAAGGATGGGGTGGATAAAAGCAAATTACTGCAGATATTGGAATCTGAAACCCAAAGAGAAAATGTGGAAGATGTCAGACGTGGCGGAATCTGCAAGGGGAGAAAAGAGCTGATATTTTGAGTCTAGATGACCCTTTGTCAAAGCATCACTCTCACTTTCGGATAGTGATGAACATTGTCAGACAATACAGCAGGAAAATTGGGCGGAGAAATGGCAGATGGAATTTAATCCAGATAAATGCAAAGTGATGCATTTTGGTAGATCTAATGTAGAGAGAGGCTATACAATAAATGGCAGAACCATCAGGAATATAGACACACAGAGGGACTTGGGTGTGCAGGTTCACAGGTCCTTGAAGGTGGCAGCACAGGTGGAGAAGGTGGTGAAGAAAGCATATGGCATGCTTGCCTTTATAGGATGGGGTATAGAGTATAAAAGTTGGCATATAATGTTGCAGCTGTATAGAACGTTGGTTGGGCCACATTTGGAATACTGCGTCCAGTTCTGGTCGTCTCACTACCAGAAGGACGTGGAGGCTTTGGAGAGAGTGCAGAGAAGGTTTACCAGGATGTTGCCTGGTATGGACAGTCTTAACTATGAGGAGAGATTGGGTAAACTGGGGTTGTTCTCCCTGGAAAGACGGAGGATGAGGGGGCACCTCTTCATTGAGGTGTATAAAATTATCAAGGGCATAGATAGGGTAAACAGTGGGAAACTTTTTCCCAGGTCAGAGTTGAAAAGCACAAGGGGTCACAAGTTCAAGGTGAGGGGGCAAGGTTCAACACAGATGTCAGGGGGATGTATTTTATAAGAGGGTGGTGGGGGCCTGGAATGCACTGCCAAGCAAGGTGGTGGAGGCGGACACACTGGGATCGTTTAAGACTTATCGAGAGAGTCACATGAACAGACTGGGAATAGAGGGATACAAACGAATAGTCTAGTTGGGCGCATGAATGGCGCAGGCTTGGAGGGCCGAAGGGCCTGTTTCCTGTGCTGTACTGTTCTCTGTTCTTTGCTCTTTGTGCTTTGTTTTTGTGTAGAAGGATATAGAACGTAGAACATTACAGCGCAGAACAGGCCCTTCGGCCTTCGATGTTGCGTCGACCAATTAGGAACAAGCAGTGACCCTCTAACCTAAACCATTCCCTTTTCATCCACAAACTTATCTACTAACCTCTTAAACGCCACCAAACTTGGCGCATCTACAACTGCAGCAGGCAGGGCCTTCCATACCCTTACCACCCTCTGGGTAAAGAACCTACCTCTGACATCCGTCCTATAACTACCACCCCTTAATTTAAAGCTATGTCCCCTCGTGCTAGCTTTCTCCATCCTAGGAAAAAGGCTATCACTGTCCACCTATCTAAACCTCTAATCATCTTATATGTTTCAATAAGGTCTCCTCTTAGCCGCCTTCTTTCTAACGAAAACAACCTCAAATCCCTCAGCCTCTCTTCATAAAACCTGCAATGTAGTGGATAGTGAGTGCAGAAAGAATGTCAATATCCTCCTGGGACACGCTGAGATTAAAAAATGGATTTGGTATTGGAAGTTTTGAAAAACATTAAGGTGGACAAGTTCCCAGGGCCAAATAGGGTCTATTCCAGTATGCTGAGATAGGAGAGAGAAGAAATTGCTGAGGCCTTGGTCAAAATCTGTATATCCTCTTTAGCCATGATAACAGAGGATTGGAGAGTAGCTAATATTATTCCTCTGTTTAAGAAGGACAGAAGAGACAATCTGGGAAATTACAGGCCTGTGAGTGTTACATCAGTGGTGAGAAAACTATTGGAGAAGATTTGTAGAGGCAGAATGTATTCACATCTGGGAGAGAATGGGCAACATTGTGGCACAGTAATTAGCACTGCTGCCTCCCAGCGCCAGGGACCAGGGTTTGATTCCTGGCTTGAGTCACTGTCTGTGTGGAGTTTGTACATTCTCCCTGTGTCTGTGTGAGTTTCCTCCGGGTGCTGTGGTTTCCTCCCAAGTCCAAAGATGTATGTGTCAAATGGATTGACCATGCTAAATTACCCCTTAGTGTCTGGGGAACTAACTGGGGTAAATGAATGGTATTGTGGAGATAGGACCTGCGTGGGATTGTGGTCAGTGCAGACTCAATGGGCGTCCTCCCGCACTGTAGGATTCTATGGTACAAAGAAGAATAAGCTTATTAGCAACAGGCAGCATGGTTTTGTGAACATAGAACGTAGAACATTACAGCGCAGTACAGGCCCTTCGGCCCTCGATGTTGCGCCGGCCAGTGGACCCTCTAACCTAAACTATTCCAATATCATCCATATGCCTATCCACCGAACATTTGAATGCCCCCAAAGTAGGCGATTCCACAACTGCTGCAGGCAGGGCATTCCACGCTCTCACCACCCTCTGTGTAAAGAACCTGCCTCTGACATCCGTCCTATAACTACCACCTCTTAATTTAAAGTTATGTCCCCTCGTGTTGGTCATCACCATCCGAGGAAAAAGGCTCTCATATCCACCCTATCCAGTCCTTTGATCATCTTATACGCCTCAATTAGGTCACCGCGTAACCTTCTTCTCTCTAATGAAAATAACCTCAGGTCCCTCAGCCTTTCCTCATAAGGCCTTCCCACCATACCAGGCAACATCCTGGTAAACCTCCTCTGCACCTCCTTTCCAATGCTTATAATGCGGCGACCAGAATTGTAAACAATACTCCAAGTGCGGCCGCACCAGAGTTTTGTACAGTTGTAACATAACCTCACGGCTCCTAAATTCAATCCCTCTACCAATAAAAGCTAACACACCGTACGCCTTCTTAACGACTTTATCAACCTGGGTGCCAACTTTCAAAGAGCTATGTACTTGTACCCCAAGATCCCTCTGCTCGACAACACTATTAAGGGTCCTTCCCTTAGCCCTATATTTCATATGCCTGTTATTCCTACCAAAGTGAATCACCTCACACTTATCCGTATTGAATTCTATTTGCCACCTCATGGCCCAGCTCTGCAACCTATCTATGTCCCTCTGCAAACTGTAACATCCATCCTCGCTGTCTACAACTCCTCCCACTTTGGTATCGTCAGCAAATTTACTAATCCAACCCTCTACACCCTCATCTAGGTCATTTATAAAAATGACAAACAGCAGTGGCCCTAAAACAGATCCTTGAGGTACACCACTTGTAACTGCACTCCAGGTTGAATATTTCCCATCAACCACCACCCTCTGTCTTCTATCAGCTAGCCAATTCCTAATCCAAACTGCTAAATCACCTTCAATCCCATGCATCTGCACTTTCTGCAGTAGCCTACCATGGGGAACCTTATCAAACGCTTTGCTAAAATCCATATACACTACATCAACTGCCTTACCCTTATCTACCTTTGGTCACCTCCTCAAAAAACTCAATAAGGTTTGTGAGGCACGACCTACCCTTCACAAAACCGTGCTGACTATCCCTAATCAATTTATTCCTCTCTAGATGCTTATAAATCCTATCCCTTATAATTCTTTCCAAGACCTTGCCCACAACAGAAGTCAGGCTCACCGGTCTATAATTTCCAGGATGGTCCCTACTCCCATTTTTGAACAAAGGGACAACATTTGCCATCCTCCAGTCTTCCGGCACTATACCTGTAGCTAACGACGACATGAAGATCAAAGCCAAAGGCTCTGCAATCTCCTCTCTAGCCTCCCAGAGAATCCTGGGGTAAATCCCATCTGGCCCAGGGGACTTATCAATTTTCATACCCTCAAGATTCACTAACACCTCCTCAATCTTACCCAGTCTACAACCTGGTATCGCACAATTCTCCCCGACAACACTGTCTTTCTCCTGCGTGAATACTGACAAAAAATACTCATTCAGTGTCTCTCCTATCTCCTCAGGCTCCACGCACAACTTCCCACTGCTATCTCTGACTGGCCCTAATCTTGCCCTAACCAATCTTTTATTATTTATATACCTGTAAAAAGCTTTAGGATTCTCCTTAATCCTATCCGCCAAAGTCTTCTCGTGTCCTCTTCTAGCTCTTCTCAACTCCCTCTTTAGCTCCTTCCTGGCTGATTTATAGCTCTCTATTGCCCTAACTGAGCCTTCACGTCTCATCATTATATAAGCCTCCTTCTTCCTCTTCACCAGAGATTCAACTACCCTAGTACACCATGGTTCCCTCACTCGACCACTTCCTCCCTGCCTGGCAGGTACATATTTATTAAGGACATGCAGAAGCTGTTCCTTAAATATGCTCCACATTTCAGATGTCCCCAGCCCCTGCAATTTTCTGCTCCATGCTATGCATCCTAAATCTTTCCTAGTAGCCTCATAATTACCTTTCCCCAACTATAACTACTGTTATTCGGTATGTGCCCATCCCTTTTCATCACTAAGGTAAACGTAACCGAATTGTGGTCACTATCACCAAAGTGCTCACCCACCTCCAAGTCTAACACCTGGTCTGGTTCATTACCCAGTACCAAATCCAATATAGCCTCGCCTCTTGTTGGCCTATCTACATACTGAGTCATGAAACCTTCCTGCACACATTGAACAAAAACTGACCCCTCTAACGTACTTGAACTATAGCTTTTCCAATCGATATTAGAAAAGTTAAAGTCCCCCATTACAACTACCCTGTTACTTTCACACCTATCCAGGATCAACTTTGCAATCCCTTCCTCTACTTCTCTGGAACTTTTTGGAGGCCTATAAAAAACTCCCAACAGTGTGACCTCTCCTTTCTTGTTTCTAATCTCAACCCACACTACCTCAGCAGACAAGTCCACATCAAACGTCTTTTCTGCCACCGTAATGCTGTCCTTAACTAACAATGCCACTCCTCCCCCTCTTCTACCACCACCTCTGCTCTGACTGAAACATCTGAACCCCGGAACCTGCAACAACCATTCCTGCCCCTGCTCTATCCACGTCTCTGAAATGGCCACAACATCGAAGTCCCAAGCACCAATCCAGGCTGCAAGTTCATCCACCTTATTGCGTATGCTCCTCGCATTAAAGTATACACATTTCAAACCACCCTCCCGTTTGCCACTATACTGCTGCGACCTAGAAACCTTATCCGTGACCTCCCTATTCACATCCTCCTGTATACTGGCACAACAATTCAGGTTCCCATCCCCCCCTGAATCAGTTTAGTGAAGTGGAGGGGAGGATCAGTGAAGGGGAGGTCGTGTCTCTCAAACTTGATTTGATTGAGGAAGTGACCAAAAAACTTGACCAGGGTAAGGCAGGTAAAGTGGATGTTATATACATGGACTTTAGTAAAGCTTACGATAAGATTTCTCATGGCTAAGGTGAAGGATCCAAGGTGAGCTGAAAAGACGGATACAAAACGGACTTGGGCGTAGAAAGCAGAGTAGCAGTGGAAGGGTACTTTTCTAACTGGAGGTCTGTGACAAGTGTCACAAGGATCAGGGCCTCTCTTTTCTTCATTCATTCATGGGACAAGGACATCATTGTCTGGCCAGCGTGTATTGCCCATCCCTAATTCCCCAAGGGCAGTTGAGAATCAATCACATTACTGTGGCTCTGGAGTTACATGTAGGCCAGACTGGATAAGGACGTCAGTGAACCAGGTGGGTTTTTCCGACAATCGGCAATGGTTTCATGGTCGTCAGTAGATTCTTGATTCCAGATTTATTTTTTATTATTGAATTCAAATTCCAACATCTGCCCCTGTCAGGATTTGAAACCCTAGTTCCCAGAACACAAGCTGAGTTTCTGGATTAATAATCTAGCGATAATACCACTAGGCCATCATCCCTGCTGTTTGTGATTATATATAAATGATTTGAAGAAAAATGTAGGTGGTCTGATTAGTAAATTTGCAGGCATTACAAAAATTGGGGGAGTAGCGGATAATGAGAGGAATGTCAGAGGATACAACAGGATATAAATCAGCTAGAGACCTGGACTGAAAAATGGCCGATGGAATTTAATCCAGACGAATGTGAGGTGGTGCAATTTGGAAGGTCGTCTACAGAAGGAAATATACAGTAAATGGTGGACCCCTTAGAAATATTAGCACACAGAGGGATCTCGGTGTGTAGGCCCACAGTTACCTGAAGGTGGCAAGTAAAGTGGACAAGGTGGTCAAGAAGGTGCAAGGCATGAAGGGAATTAAAGATTATAGGGAGCAGGTGGGTAAGTGGAACTGATCCACTTCAGATCAGCCGTGATCTTATTGAATGGCGGGGCAGGCTCGAGGGGCTGGATGGCCGACTCCTGCTCCTATTTCTTATGTCCTTATGCTGGTCTTCATCAGTCGGGGTGTTGAGTTTCGGAATTGGAAAATTGTGTTGCAGCTGTAATGAGATTTTGGTTAAGCTGCATTTGGAATATTGTGTACAGTTCTGGTCACCTCACTACCAGAAGGATGGTGATGCATTGGAAAGGGTGCAGAAGAGATTTCCCAGGATGTTACCTGGTTTGGAGGAAATGGATTATGAAGGAAGGTTGAACAAACTTGGATAGTTTTCACTGGAGTGTTGGAGGATGAGGGGGGACTTGATAGAGATTTACAAGATTATGACAGGCTTGGATAGAATGGATTGTCAGAGTCTTTTTCCCAGGGTCAAAGGGTCAATTACTCGGGGGCACAGGCTGAAAGTGAGAGGGAGAAAGTTTGAAATGGGGCAAGTTTTTCACACAGAGGGTAGTGAATGTCTGCAACACACTGCAAGAGGGGGTGGTGGAAGCAGATTCTGAAACAATGTTCACAACACGTTTAGATACGTGAATAGGCAGGGAATGAGAGGGATACGGACCACATAGAGGCAAGAAAATATTAGAGAGGTGTCTGTATCAGCACAGACTTAGTGGGCTGAAGGGTCTGATCTTGTCCTGTACTGCTCTTTGATTGCGATATAAAGTTTGTGCTGGATGAGATGATTTGCATTTTGCATCTCCTCCATAAAGTTTTATTTATTAGTCACAAGTAAAGCTGGTATTAACACTGCAATGAAGCTACTGTGAAATTCCAATGCTGTCCAAATTCTAATGTGCGTGCATGTGCTGGAACAATGAAAGTTTGTCAAATATGAAAACAGATTGCTGGAGATTCAAATCCTTTGTGAGGTTTGAGATGCTCAGATGCGAATTCATCCCCTTCTATTGCTGATGCATGGGTTACTGCGAGAGTGTGTCTGAGTTCCCCATCCCTGTCTGTGTGGGGAGAGAGCAGTGCCCTCCCCGATATGGGATTAATTTTCACAGATTTAGACAGTTACACTCTGCTCTTACTCAGAGTAAAGCAGTTTGCTCTTTATCAGTTAATCTTATCTTTGTGATCCCACTTTCACACACGTAGGTGAGGGGGTGTAGGCAAATATCAGAAAACTGATTTAACAGTGCTGTTATACGGGGTTCAATTACTGTCAATACTTTTCCGGGAACGGCCAGGAGTTTCTTAACAGAGCGAAAAAAATAACTCTCCGTATCAGTAACACTTTCACATGCGTAGGCGCATTAAACAATCTCATGAGTTATAACAAATGGCCGCCCTTCAGTTGTACAAGTTGCCTGACACAGGCAAGTTTGCTCAGTGAAGCAAGGCTGGGTGTCTGTCGATGCTTACGGAAATCTTCCTGTGTGGGTGGGAGGGGTGGGGAGGTGTGAGTGGTCGGTTTCTCTGCCAGAGAGGGTGAGGAGAGGTTTGGATGGTGTTTGGATGTTTTGGTTGAGTCAATCTCCTGACAAGAATGCACATCACGGGTTGGAAACGAGATAAAGGTTGCTGACAGAAGAATCTTTTTTAAAGGTAAACGTGTTCTGCACTGAAACCATTTCCTGTAAAGTTGTAGGTTAAGCAGGTGTGGCAATGGATAGGAAACTCCTGCTTGCTCAGAGTACACATCCTGTGGCAGCTCCGGTAGTCTGGGGGCTTTCCTCTATTAAACCTTCAACGTTAACTATCAACAGCGAGTGCAGTCTCGGGGTGTGCGTCTCTGTAAATTCAAGCGTGTCAGATTTTTTTAATAAAAAATAAGTTCAAGGGATGTGGGTGTTGCCGACTTGGCCAGCATTTATTGCCCCTCAAGAGCTGTCCTTTGGTAAGGTGGTGAGCTTCCTTTTTGAATCGCTGTGGTCCATGTGATGTAGGGAATTCCGGAGTTTTTGGCCCAGCGACTGTGAAGGAATGGTGACATTTTTTTCATGATGTGGAGATGCCGGAGTTGGACTGGGGTAAACACAGTAAGAAGTCTCACAACACCAGGTTAAAGTCCAACAGGTTTATTTTGTAGCAAAAGCCACTGAACAAAACCTCTTTACCGCACGGGACCTTCAACTGATCCTATACATTAGATACATCGATGACATTTTCTGCTTTTGGACTCCTGGTGAACAATCACTGAAACAACTATACGATGATATCAACAAGTTCCATCCCACCATCAGACTCGCCATGGATTATTCTCCAGAATCAGTTGCATTCTTGGACACACGCATCTCCATCAAGGACGGTCACCTCAGCACCTCACTGTACCACAAACCGACAGACAACCTCACAATGCTCCACTTCTCCAGTTTCCACCCTAATTGCGATAAAGAAGCCATCCCCTACGGACAAGCCCTCCATATACACAGGATCTGCTCAGTTGAGAAGGATTGCAACAGACACCTTCAGATGCTGAAAGATGCCCTCATAAGAACAGGATACGGTGTTCGACTCATCGATCGACAGTTCCAACATGCCACAGCGAAAAACCGCACTGATCTCCTCAGAAAACAAACACGGGACACAGTGGACAGAGTACCCTTCGTCGTCCAGTACTTCCCCGGAGACAGAAGCTACGACATCTTCTCCAGAGTCTTCAACATATTGAAGACGAACATCTCGCCAAGGCTATTCCCACACCCCCACTTCTTGCCTTTAAATAATGCACAAGTTCAAATGGACCATTGTCCACAGCAAACTACCCAGCCTTTAGGAGAACAGTGACCACAACCCTGCCACAGCAACCTCTGCAAAACGTGCTGGATCATCACAGATGCCATTATCTCACGTGAGAATGCCATCCACCTGGTACACAGTACATATTCTTGCAATTCGGCCAACGTTGTCTACCTGATATGCTGTGGGAAAGGATGTCCCAGGGAACGGTACAATGGGGAGACCACGCAGAAGCTACACAACAGATGAATGAACATCGCTCGACAATCACCAGGCAAGAGTGTTCTCTTCCTGTTGGAGAACACTTAGAACATTACAGCACAGTACAGGTCCTTCGGCCCTCAATGTTGTGCCGAGCTATGTCCAAACCCAAGATCAAGCTATCCCACTCCCTATAATTCTGGTGTGCTCCACGTGCCTATCCAATAACCGCTTGAAAGTTACTAAATTGTCCGACTTCACTATCACAGCAAACGGTGCATTCCACACCCCAACCACTCTCTGAGTGAAGAATCTACCTTCGACATCCCTCCTATATCTCCCACCATGAACCTTATAGTTATGCTCCCTAGTAACAGTTACATCCACCCAAGAAAATAGTCTCTGCACGTCCACTCTGTCAATCCCCCTCATCCTCCTCTGCTCCAAGAAAAAAGCCCCAGCTCCCTCAACCTTTTCTCATAAGTCCTACTCTCCATACCAGGCAGCATCCTGGTAAATCTCCTCTGCACTCTCTCCAATGCTTCCACGTCTTTCTTAAAGCAAGGTGACCAGAACTGAACACAATATTCCAAATCTGGTCGCACCAACGTCCTGTATAGTTGCAGCATAACCCCACGGCTCTTAAACTCAAACCCCTTGTTAATAAACGCTAACACACTATAAGCCTTCTTCACTTATCCATTTGAGTGACAACTTTCAGAGATGTGTAGATATGAACACCATGGAACATAGAACATTACAGCACAGAACAGGCCCTTCGGCCTTCGATGTTGTGCCGACCAATATAAAAAAGCAATGCCCCTCCAAACGAAACCATTCCCTTCTCTTCCATAAACTTATCAACTAACCTCTTAAATGCCACCAAACTTGGCACATCTACAACTGCGCCAAGATCTCTCTGTTCCTCCACGTCCCTCAGAACCCTGCCATTGACCCGGTAATCTGCATTCAAGTTTGTTCTACCAAAACGAATCACCTCACACTTATCAGAGTTAAACTCCATCTGTCATGATCACGGGCATTCGATCTCTGATCTTTGGGTAAACTTTCTCCAAGGCGGCCTTCACAACACACAACAGCGCAGAGTCACTGAGCAGAGACTGATAGCCAAGTTCCGCACACATGAGGACGGTCTCAACCGGGATCTTGGCTTCATGTCACACTGTAACCCCTACGACTTGCCTGGGTTTGTAAAACCTTACTAACTGTCCTGTCTGGAGACAATACACATCTCTTTAACCTGTGTTTAACCCTCTCTCCACTCACATTGTTTGTACCTTTTAAGATTTGATTACCTGTAAAGACTTGGGTTCCAACCGTTATTTTGTAAATTGAGTTTGTGTCTTTATGTGGCCTGTTTGTGAACAGAACTCCCATTCACCTGACGAAGGGGCAGTGCTCTGAAAGCTAAGGGCTTTTGATGCCAAATAAATCTGTTGGAGTTTACCCTGGTGTTGTGAAACTTAATACATTTCCAAGTCAGGATAGCGAGTGTCTTAAGAGTGGAAACTCCAGATGGCAGTTACATCTTTTCTCAGAGGGTAGTAAGGGCGTGGAATGCCCTGCCTGCAGCAGTTGTGAACTCACCAACTTTAAGGGCGTTCAAATGGTCAGTGGATAGGCATATGGATAACATTGGAATAGTTTAGGTTAGAGGGTCATTAGATTGGTTCCACTGGTTGATGCAACATCGAGGGCCGAAGTTTTATTTCTATCTCAGCCTCCTCTGGAGGTTCCCAGGCATCACAATGTCAGTTTTCAGCCAATTCAATTCACTCCGAGAGATTGCAAAACAGCTGAAGGCACTGGCTACTGCAAAGGCTGGAAGCCCTGACAATATCCCAGCAATACTGCTGAAGGTCTATGCTGCAGAACTTGCTGCTTGTTCCAGTACAGCTACAACACCGGCATCTACCTGACAGCGTGGAAAATTGCCTATGCAATTTGCCTTTGTCCTTCTCGATGGTAGCGGTTGTGGGTTTGGGATTGCTGAATGAGGAACCTCGCTGAGTTCCTACTGTTTGTCCAGATTGGAAGGGATGAATGTTTAAGGCAGTGGATGGGTTAGCGAGCTGCATTGTTCTTGGCAGTGTTGAGGTTCTTCACTGTTGTTGGAACCGAACATAAGAAAACACTCTCAGCAATGAGATCAAGTCTCAGTACAGATTTGAATGGCTTTCCCCTGGTGTTAAGGGATACTTGGAAACAGCATCCTGCTATTTCTATCCATCTATCAATTAAAGATAAATTTAATAGGCAGCAGATACCTGCAGTGTGATAAATCAGATCAAATTAATGAACGAGATTTGACCCACTTCCTTCTCTGAAACAACAAATAAATCCATTCCTGCCTCAGTTCAGCTACTGCTGAAACTTTCACCAATTATTCCCATGGACCCCCAGCAAGCCTTCCCCACCTTGTCCCCTCTGTAAATTTTAGCTCATTTACCGTGCTGCTACCTGTGTACACAGACACACACCTCTGCTTCCTGCCCTACAATGCAGAAGAGTCCATTTGGCCCATGACCCCAACTCTGACAGTCTATTTTATCCATAGGCTCTTCCCTGCCCTATCCCTGTAACCCCACACATTTACCATGTCTAATCCACCTGATCTACTCATCTTGGGTCATTAAAGGCAATTTAGCATGGCCAACGCGCATCTTTGGAAGGAACCCATGCAGACATGGGGAGAACGTGCAGACTTCACACAGACAGTGACCTGGGGCTGAAGTTGAAGCCGGGTCCCTGGCGCTGTGAGGTAACACCACTAACCGTTGTGTCGCCAGTTAGTCATTTTCATCACTACACCATTGCTCAAAGCTCCAGAATTCCCTCCCTAATCCTTGCTATTTTCTTCAAAGATGTCCCTTCAAACCTTGCACTTCCCTGTACTCCAGTAATAGCCTGGTGTCAATCTTTATTTAATAATCCTTCTGCGAAGGAACTCCTGTTCTTTTATTGTGCAGTTAATGCAAACAGTTGCTCTGTTACAGCACGCTGGTTTGTTCCAGATCAATGAGTAGAGCTGTTCATAGCTCAAAGATCACACTCAAACTGCTTTAGTATTGCTGGATGTGTGGCACCGAGTCTCTGTATCATACTGCAGCAAGGTGGCACAGTGGTTAGCACTGCTGCTTCACAGCTCCAGGGACCTAGGTTCGACTCCCAGCTCGGGTCACTGTCTGTGTGGAGTTTGCACATTCTCCTTGTGTCTGCATAGGTTTTGTCCGAGTGCTCCGGAAAGATGTTAGGTTGTTTGGCCATGCTAAAATTGACCCTTAGTGTCCAGGGATGTGTAGGTTAGAGGGATTAGTGGGTAAACGTGTCGGGGATAGGGCCTGGGTGGGGGATTGTGATCAGGCAGACTCGAAGGGCCTGTTTCTCTGCTGTAGGGTTCTATGTTGTCTATCTATGTCTCTGCGTGGACAGGAACTTCAACATCCTCAATGATCATTACAGCTGAGGGACAGTCTCTCTGCACCGATAGAGATTAAATGAATGGGGGGAAATTGTGGGAAATGGATTTCAGTGTTGGTATGTGGAGACAAGAGGATAAATAGTGAAAAGCTGCCAACAGAGACACTGATCCTGCAGATAAACAAGTGCAGAAATATTCAACAGGGTTTTGGCATGCTGGTCTTTGTATCTCATGGACCACACTCCATGTTTCAGCTGTACAAAACTCTGGATAGACCACATCGGGAATTCGGTGTTCAATTCTGGGCACACCTAAGGAAGGAAGTTGGTCTCTGAGTGCAGTGTAAGTTTACCAGCAGGATACCCACGTTCACGAGGGTTAAATTGCAGACGGTTCCACATGATGCACATGTTAGATGCTCCTACCCCTCTTCCACCAGGGAGATTGGGATTTATCGTCACAATGGGATACAGTGAAAAGTATTGTTTCTTGCGCAGTATACAGACAAAGCAGACCGTTCATAGACTAAAGGAAAGGAGAGAGAGCAGAAAGCAGTACAATCAATAGCTTAGGGAGTAAGAAAGATACCCGAAGATAGGTCTTTCAAAAGTCTGAAGGAAAGAAGGTGTTATTGAGTTGGTTGGTACATAACCTCAGACTTTTGGATCTACCCCTCTACCCCTCGTTGTTTTGTGTAGATCTCTACCCCTCGTTGTTTTGTGTAGATCTCTACCCCTCGTTGTTTTGTGTAGATCTCTACCCCTCGTTGTTTTGTGTAGATCTCTACCCCTCGTTGTTTTGTGTAGATCTCTACCCCTCGTTGTTTTGTGTAGATCTCTACCCCTCGTTGTTTTGTGTAGATCTCTACCCCTCGTTGTTTTGTGTAGATCTCTACCCCTCGTTGTTTTGTGTAGATCTCCTCTTGTTTTGTGTAGATCTATGTGTTTGTTGTTTTTTTTGGATTACCCTCGTTGTTTTTGAGATCTCTACCCTCGTTGTTTTGTGTAGTCTCTACCCCTCGTTGTTTTGTGTAGATCTCTACCCCTCGTTGTTTTGTGTAGATCTCTACCCCTCGTTGTTTTGTGTAGATCTCTACCCCTCGTTGTTTTGTGTAGATCTCTACCCCTCGTTGTTTTGTGTAGATCTCTACCCCTCGTTGTTTTGTGTAGATCTCTACCCCTCGTTGTTTTGTGTAGATCTCTACCCCTCGTTGTTTTGTGTAGATCTCTACCCCTCGTTGTTTTGTGTAGATCTCTACCCCTCGTTGTTTTGTGTAGATCTCTACCCCTCGTTGTTTTGTGTAGATCTCTACCCCTCGTTGTTTTGTGTAGATCTCTACCCCTCGTTGTTTTGTGTAGATCTCTACCCCTCGTTGTTTTGTGTAGATCTCTATCAGATCCGCCCTAAGTCTCCCACACTTCAGGGAGAAAAGTCCCAGTCTATCCGGCCTCTGTTTATAACTCAAAACCACCAAATCGCAGTAGCAACCTCGTAGATCTTTTCTGCACTCTTTCTAATTTAATAATATCCTTTCTATAATAGGATGACCAGAACTGCACACAGTTCTATGCCGAGGGAGCGCCGCGCGGTCAGATGGTCGGTGCCAAGGGAGCGCATAGGGATTTCTAGGTTTTTAGTTGCTGTCTGAAATTTCCAGTGTTGGAATGTTAGGATCTGGAAGTGTGAGGTGATTAATGTGGCAGTAATTTCTCCTTCTTTTTCAGAATGGATGATGCGTACAGTCTGGGGACTCAAGATGTAAGTTTGATGCAGTGTTTGAATTAGTTTCTTGGTGCTGTCTGCCACTTATCACAATGCTGACTGTTTACCCTTATCACTCTCTCAGGGTGGCACTGATTTTGGGCAATTGGACTTGAGCATGTTGAACAACACTCAGACCAGCCTTGCGTCGAGTAAGTGAATTGATGGGGAGCTGTGTGCCTGGGTTAGATACTGCGATCAAACCAGATTGACTATCATTGCAGCACAGACACCAACATCCGAGGGTGCAAGCACACAGGGACTGGGAAGGGGGGGAGCTGGAGCCGGGAGGTGTGTTTTGATGGGTGTTGAGCGAGCGGGGGATGTGCAGTTGGGCTGGGGTTGAGGGGGGGGGTGGGATTTGTTTGGGGGAATTATCAGGATGAGGAGTAACTATAACTAATTCTCTTCTTGTTCCAGCAGTTGGCCCATTTCTGCACATCACTGAGCAACCAAAACAGGTAAATCCACCCCCACCCATATCTCTGAACCCCCCACACCTAATTCCCTCCTGTCGCCTTTTTGCATTCCCAACCCCCATTGTTCCTCTGCACCCCCCCTCCTCCCCATCCTCCGCTCCCCTCCCCCCTCCCCACCCATCCTCCTCCGCTCCCCCCCCCCCTCCCCCCACCCATCCTCCGCTCCCCTCCCCCCACATTGTTCTCTGCACCCCCCCTCCTCCCCATCCTCCGCTCCCCTCCCCCTCCCCCCCACCCATCCTCCGCTCCCCTCCCCCCACATTGTTCCTCCCCACACCAGAACTTTCAGATGTCAAACTGTCCTTTGTTGTTTTTTTCATATCCACAGATACCCTGCTGCCCCCCACCCCCTCCCTGGGCTCTGTCACCATCACAACCAGAATTGCCCGAATGTTCTGACGGGGGCTGTAGCAGTGATTGATAACAGTTTAATTCTGCCTGTATTTATATAAGGTCTGGGCCTGTTCACAGGTTTACCACGCTGACCTGCTCACTTGTCTATGCAATGGGCCAGTTTATCAGTGACCTTACCATACCTGCTGCTGCTGTGAGGGTGCTTTGATTGCAGACAGCAAGCTGGCTTTATCGAGGGACCATTCACTGGACAAAAGGTTGGGCTGGAGCGACTAAAAGCTGTAACAAGTTCCACCACACCAGCTCTAACTGTGTTTACCCCAGTCCAACACCAGCATCATTCCGATAAGAGCCAAAAGAGTGGTCACTGACATCATAAACTAAACGTGTGACAAGATCTTAAAGTAGATAGGGAGGATGTGTTAGATATTCTCGAGGGTTTGAAGTTGGATAAGTCCCCTGGGCCGGACGGGATTTACCCTAGGATTCTCTGGGAGGCAAGAGAGGAGATTGCAGAGCCTCTGGCTCTGATCTTCAGGTCGTCGTTGGTTACGGGTGTGGTTCCGGAGGACTGGAGGATAGCGAATGTGGTCCCATTGTTCAAGAAGGGGAAGAGAGACCTTCCAGGGAATTATAGGCCAGTGAGTCTTACTTCTGTTGTGGGCAAAGTATTGGAGAGAATTATTAGGGATAGGATTTATAGTTATTTAGAGAGAAATGAATTGATTGGGGATAGTCAGCATGGTTTTGTGAAGGGTAGGTCGTGCCTTACTAACCTCATTGAGTTTTTTGAAAAAGTGACCAAAGAGGTGGATGGGGGTAAGGCGGTTGATGTGGTATATATGGACTTTAGTAAGGCGTTTGATAAGGTGGCCCATGGAAGACTTCTGCAGAAAATGCAGATGTATGGGATAGAGGGTGATTTAGCTAATTGGATTAGGAATTGGCTAGCAGATAGAAGACAGAGGGTGGTGGTTGATGGGAGATATTCATCGTGGAGTTCGGTGACAAGTGGTGTACCTCAGGGGTCTGTTTTGGGGCCCCTGCTGTTTGTAATTTTTATAAATGATCTGGATGAGGGTATTGAAGGATGGATTAGTAAATTTGCAGATGACACTAAAGTCGGTGGAGTGGTAGATAGTGAAGAGGGTGTTATAGTTTGCAGAGAGACTTGGACAAGTTGCAGAGCTGGGCCGAGAGGTGGCAAATGGAGTTTAATGTGGAAAAGTGTGAGGTAATGCACTTTGGCAGGAATAATAAATGTGTAGAGTATAGGCTAATGGTAGGATTCTTAATAGTGTTGATGAACAGAGGGATCTTGGTGTATTTGTGCATAGATCCCTGAAAGTAGGCAGTCAAGTCGATAAGGTTGTTAAGAAGGCATATGGAGTCTTAGCTTTTATTGGTAGGGGGATTGAATTTCGGAGCCGCAACGTCATGTTGCAACTATACAAAATTCTAGTGCGGCCGCACTTGGAGTATTGTGTGCAGTTCTGGTCCCCACATTATAAGAAAGATGTGGAGGCATTGGAGAGGGTACAGAGGAGGTTTACCAGGATGTTGCCTGGTATGGAGGGCAGGTCTTATGAAGAGAGGCTGAGGGATTTGAGGTTGTTTTCGTTAGAAAGGAGGCGGCTAAGAGGGGACCTTATCGAAACATATAAGATGATTAGAGGTTTAGATAGGGTGGACAGTGATAGCCTTTTTCCTAGGATGGAGAAAGCTAGCACGAGGGGACACAGCTTTAAATTAAGGGGTGATAGTTATAGGACGGATATCAGAGGTAGGTTCTTTACCCAAAGGGTGGTTCGGGAGTGGAATGCCCTGCCTGCAGCAGTTGTAGATGCGCCAAGTTTGGTGGCGTTTAAGAGGTTAGTTGATAAGTATATGGAAGAGAAGGGAATGGTTTAGTTTGGAGGGTCGTTGCTTTTTATATTGGTCGGCGCAACATCGAAGGCCGAAGGGTCTGTTCTGTGCTGTAATGTTCTATGTTCTATTAAAGTGGAAGCGCAACGTCTACCCGAACACACAACATCTTCTGCTGTATCCTGTTACTGTATTTTCCACAAGCTTTGACGCTCACTGCCCTGTGTGATAGTCTGATGTGTTTGTTGCAGAGAGGATTCCGATTCCGCTATGGCTGTGAAGGGCCCTCACACGGAGGCCTACCAGGAGCGTCCAGTGAAAAGAACCGCAAGACCTACCCAACTGTAAAGGTCAGGGAGTGTCGGAGGGGGCGGGTTGGGGAGAGGGCAGAGGTCGGAGGGGGCGGGTTGGGGAGAGGGCAGAGTCGGAGGGGGCGGGTTGGGGAGAGGGCAGAGGTCGGAGGGGGCGGGTTTGGGAGAGGGCAGAGGTCGGAGGGGGCGGGGTTGGGGAGAGGGCAGAGGTCGGGGGGCGGGTTGGGAGAGGGCAGAGGTCGGAGGGGGCGGGTTGGGGAGAGGGCAGAGGTCGGAGGGGGCGGGTTGGGGAGAGGGCAGAGGTCGGAGGGGGCGGGTTGGGGAGAGGGCAGAGGTCGGAGGGGGGGCGGGTTGGGGAGAGGGGCAGAGGTCGAGGGGCGGGTTTGGGGAGAGGGCAGAGTCGGAGGGGGCGGGTTGGGGAGAGGGCAGAGGTCGAAGGGGGCAGGTGGGGAGAGGGCAGAGGTGGGGGGGGAGAGAGCAAAGGTCCATAAATGGTGTTTTAACTGAATTGAATATTGTATTTTTCCTCAGATTTTTAATTACACTGGTAATGCGAAGATTGTTGTCCAGTTGGTGACAGCCAAAGATCCTCCCAAACTGCACGCCCACAGCCTGGTAGGGAAACAGTGCACTGATGATGGTGTCTGTATCGTACAAGTCGGACCAAAGGACATGACTGCACAGTAAGTTCACCCTCGCTCAATCTCAACCTGGATTTCACTGGATTGGGACTGAGATCCACCCTAATACCCGTTAGCTGTCTAAAAAGTAGCACAAAAGATGAAGAACATAGAACATTACAGCGCAGAACAGGCCCTTCGGCCTTCGATGTTGCGCTGACCAATTAGGAAAAAGCAATGACCCTCTAACCTAAACCATTCCCTTTTCGTCCATAAACTTATCTACTAACCTTTTAAATGCCACCAAACTTGGCGCATCTACAACTGCCGCAGGCAGGGCATTCCATACCCTAACCACCCTCTGGGTAAAGAACCTACCTCTGACATCCGTCTATAACTACCACCCCTTAATTTAAAGCTATGTCCCCTCGTGCTAGCTTTCTCCATCCTAGGAAAAAGGCTATCACTGTCCACCCTATCTAAAACTCTAATCATCTTATATGTTTCAATAAGGTCTCCTCTTAGCCGCCTTCTTTCTAACGAAAACAACCTCAAATCCCTCAGCCTCTCCAAATAAGACCTGCCCTCCATACCTGGCAGCATTCTGGTAAACCTCCTCTGTACCCTCTCCAATGCCCCCACATCTGTCTTATAATGCGGAGACCAGAACTGCACACAATACTCCAAGTGCGGCCGCACTAGAGTTTTGTACAGTTGCAACATGACGTTGCGGCTCCGAAATTCAATCCCTCTACCAATAAAAGCCAAGACTCAATATGCCTTCCTAACAACCTTCTCGACCTGACTGCCTACTTTCAGGGATCTATGCACATACACACCAAGATCCCTCTGTTCATCTAGACTACTAAGAATCCTACCATTTGCCCTATACTCTACACATTTATTATTTCTGCCATAGTGCATTACCTCACACTTTTCCAAATTAAACTCCATTTGCCACCTCTCGGCCCAGCTCTGCAACTTGTCCAAGTCCCTCTGCAAACTATAACACCCCTCTTCACTATCTACCACTCCACCGACTTTAGTGTCATCTGCAAATTTACTAATCCCTCCTTCAATACCCTCATCCAGATCATTTATAAAAATTACAAACAGCAGGGGCCCAAAACAGATCCCTGAGGTACACCACTTGTAACCGAACTCCACGATGAATAATTTCCATCAACCACCACCCTCTGTCTTCTATCAGCTAGCCAATTCCTAATCCAATTAGCTAAATCATCCTCAATCCCATACATTTGCATTTTCTGCAGAAGCCTTCCATGGGGCACCTTATCGAACACCTTACTAAAGTCCATATATACCACATCAACTGCCTTATCCCCATCCACCTCTTTGGTCACTTTTTCAAAAAACTCAATAAGGTTAGTAAGGCACGACCTACCCTTCACAAAAACCATGCTGACTATCCCCAATCAATTCATTTCTCTCTAAATAACTATAAATCCTATCCCTAATAATTCTCTCCAATACTTTGCCCCCAACAGAAGTAAGACTCACTGGCCTATAATTCCCTGGAAGGTCTCTCTCCCCCTTCTTGAACAATGGGACCACATTCGCTATCCTCCAGTCCTCCGGAACCACACCCGTAACCAACGACGACCTGAAGATCCGAGCCAGAGGCTCTGCAATCTCCTCTCTTGCCTCCCAGAGAATCCTAGGGTAAATCCCGTCCGGCCCAGGGGACTTATCTAACTTCAAACCCTCAAGAATATCTAGCACATCCTCCTTATCTACTTCAATACTTTGCAGTTTGCAACCCTGTATCCCAGTGTTCTCCACAACTACATTTACATCTCCGTGCATGAATACCGAAGAGAAATATTTATTCAGTGCCTCTCCAATCTCTTCAGGCTCCACGCACAACTTCCCACTGCTGTCTCTGACTGGCCCTAATCTTGCCCTAACCAATCTTCTATTCTTAACATATCTAAAGAAAGCTTTAGGATCCTCCTTGATCCTATCAGCCAAAGTCTTCTCGTGTCCCCTTTTAGCTCCTCAACTCACTCTTTAGCTCCCTCCTGGCTAATCTATAGCTATCCATTGCACTAACTGAGCCTTCAAGCCTCATCCTGACATAAGCCTCCTTTTCCTTCTTAACCAGCAAATCAACTTTTTTCGTACACCAAGGCTCTCTTACTCGACCATTTCCTCCCTGCCTGACAGGGACATACTTATCAAGGACTCGCAGAGCTGCTCCTTGAATAAGCACCACATTCCAGATGTTCCCAGTCCCTGTAGTTTCCTAGTCCAATCTATGCACCCTAATTCTCTCCTGATGGCCTCATAATTACCCTTCCCCCAGCTATAACTACTGACCCCAGCTTCATGCCTATCCCTATCCATCACTAAGGTGAACGTAACCGAATTGTTGTCACTATCACCAAAATGTTCACCAACTTCCAAGTCTAACACCTGGTCTGGCTCATTGCCCAGCACCAAATCCAATGTGGCCTCACCTCTAGTTGGCCTATCTACATACTGAGTCAAAAAACCTTCCTGCACACTTTGTACGAAAACTGACCCCTCTAAAGAGCTAGAGCTATAGCTATTCCAATCAATATTAGTAAAGTTAAAGTCCCCCATAACAATTACCCTATTACTTTCACTCCTGACCAGAATTGACTTTGCAATCCTTTCCTCAACCTCTCTAGAACTTTTAGGAGGTCTATAAAGACTCCCAACAGGGTGACCTCTCCTCTCCTGTTTCTAATCTCAGCCCATACTACCTCAACAGACAAGTCCTCATCAAACTTCCTTTCTGTCACTGTGATACAGTCTTTAACTAATAATGCTACTCCTCCTCCCCTTCTACCTCCTTCTCTACTCCGACTGAAGCATTTGAACCCTGGAACCTGCAACAACCATTCCTGTCCCTGCTCTACCCAAGTCTCTGAAATGGCCACAACATCGAAGTTCCAGGTACTGGTCCAAGCTGCAAGTTCCTCCACCTTATTGTGAATACTTCTTGCATTAAAGTATACGCATTTCAAACCATGCCCTACTCCACCCGTACACTGCTGTGTTTTACAGTTCTCATCTATGACCCCCCTATTCTCATCCCTCTTAACATCCAAACTACTCAGGATCCCACCCCGCCTCTGAATTAGTTTAAACCCCCCTGCATAGCCTTTGCAAATTTTCCCCCCAAGATATTGGTTCCCCTCTGGTTCAGGTGTAGACCATCTCTCTTGTAGAGGTCCCACCTATCCCAGAATGAATCCCAATTGTTCAGGAACCTGAACCCCTCCCTCCTGCACCATCCCCGCAGCCACGAGTTCAAACATTCCCTCTCTCTGTTCTGCTCTAAACTATCCCTTTGGGATAGTTTAGAGAAGATTTCTTTACCCAAAGGGTGGTTTGGGAATGGAATGCCCTGCCTGCGGCAGTTGTAGATGCGCCAAGTTTGGTGGCATTTAAGAGGTTAGTTGATAAGTACATGGAAGAGAAGGGAATGGTTTAGTTTGGAGGGTCATTGCTTTTTATATTGGTCGGCGCAACATCGAAGGCCGAAGGGCCTGTTCTGTGCTGTAATGTTCTATGTTCTATCCCGTGGCACAGGCAAGAGTCCAGAGATAACCACTCTGTCTGTTTTGGCCCTAAGCTTCCACCCCAACTCCATAAATTTCTGTTTAATATCCCCTTCCCTTGTCCTACCTACATCATGTGTCCCTACATGAACTATGACTTGGGGCTGACCCCCCTCACCCTTAAGAATCTTAAAAACCCGATCTGAGACATCCTGGACCCCAGCCCCTGGGAGGCAACACACCAGCCCTGAGTCCCGTTTATTACTATTTACCCTCCTATCTGTCCCTCTAACTATGGAGTCTCCAATTACCAGGCCCAATCTCTTATTCCCCCTACCCACCTGAGCATTCCCAGCAGGCTCACCCCCAGAGACCTGCTCCCTTTGGCTATCTCCAGTTGATTCTTCCTCAACTGTAGCCTCCAGGACAGAAAACCTGTTTTGGAGGGGAACAGCCCCGGGGGATTGTCATCCGGGGGATGTAGGGTAATAAGAAATCAAAAAATAACTTGCGTTTATATAGCACCTCTCATCAATACAACCCAAAGTTCTTTAGAGGATTCGTCACTATGGTAACATGGGAAATTGGCAACTAAACTCCCAAAAAGCACAATCTGGTAACGACCACTAGCAGTGGCAAACTCACTGGACCAGTAACCCAGACATCCAGGTTAATGCTCTTGTTAACCCAGGTTCAAATCCCTCAGGGGCAGATGGTGGCATCAGAATTCACTAAAAACCTGGAATTAAGAATCTGCTGATGACCATGAAACTGTTGTTGATTGTCACTGATGTCCTTTTGGGAATGAAATCTGCCATCCTTACCCGGAATGGCCTACAAGTGACTCCAGACCCACAGCAATGCAGTTGACTCTTAAAATGCCTTCAGAGATGGACAATCGATGCTGGCCCAGCCAGTAATGCTCATAAACGACTTTTTAAAAACCCGTATTAGAAACAGGAGGAGGTATTCAGCTCCTTGAGTGTGTTTCACCAGGAAGAGTGTGCTTGACTCAAATTTCCTACCTTCCCCCAAAACGTTTGACTCCCTTGTCAATCAAATATCTAACTTCACTTTGAATATATTCAATGACCCAGCCTTTACTGCTCTCTGTGGAAGAAAATTCCAAATATTCATGGCCTTCCCCCTCCTCCATCAAAATAATCCCTTCAGGAATCATCCAAGTGGCAAACAAGTAGGGAGATCATGGAACCTGTACAGATTAAAGAGGAGGAGGTGCTGGCTCTCTTGAGGCAAATCAGAGTAGATAAACCCTCACAACCAGACAAGATATCCCCTCGGACCTTGAAGGAGACTAGTGTTGAAATTGCAGGGCCCCTGGCAGATATATTTAAAATGTTGGTATTCACGGGTGAGGTGCCAGATGATTGAAGGATAGCTCGTGTTGTTCTGTTGCTTAAAAAAGGTTCTAAAAGTAATCAGGGAAATTATAAACCGTAAATTATTGGAAGAGTTAGGATCTACAAATACTTTGGATGGACAGGGACTTATTAGGGAGAGTCATCAAGCGGGGTAGGTCATGTTTAACCAATCTATTGGAGTTTTTCAAGGAGGTTACCAGGAAAGTGGATGAAGGGAAAGCAATGGATGTTATCTACATGGATTCAGTAAGGCCTTTGACAAGGTTCCGCGTGGAAGATTAGTTAGGAAGGTTCAGTCGCTGGGTATACATGGAGAGGTAGTAAGTTGGATGAGACATTGGCTCAATGGAAGAAGCCAGAGTGTGGTAGTTGCAGGATTGCTTCTCTGAGTGGAGGCCTGTGACTTGTGGTGTGCCACAGGGATCAGTGCTGGGTCTTGTTGTTTGTCATCTATATCAATGATCTGGATGGTAAATTGAATCAGTAAATTTGCTGATGATACAAAGATTGGAGGTGTACGGGACAGTGAGGAAGGTTTTCAAAGCTTGCACAGGGATTTGGACCAGCTAGAAAAATGGGCTGAAAAATGGTAGATGGTGTATATTGCAGACAAGTGCAATATGGTGTATTGCACTTTGGAAGGACAAACCAAGGTAGAACATACAGTATAAATGGTAGGACTCTGAAGAGTGCAGTAGAACAGAGGGATCTGGGAATATAGATACGTAATTCCCTAAAAGTGGCGTTACAGGTAGATAGGGTCATAAAGAGAGCTTTTGGCACATTGGCCTTTATAAATCAAAGTATTGAGTGTAAGAGTTGGAATGTTATGGTGAGGTTTTATAAGACATTTGTAAGGCCAAATTTAGAGTATTCTGAACAATTTTGGTCACGTAATTACTGGAAGGATATTAATTCGGTTGAAAGAGTGCATAGAAGGTTCACAAGGATGTTGCCGGGACTTGAGAAACAGATACAGAGAGAGGTTGAATAGGTTAGGACTTTATTCCCCAGAGCGTAGAAGAATTAGGGGAAATTGTATAAAATTGATGGGTATGGATAGAGTGAATGCAAGCAAGCTTTTTCCACTGAGGATTAGGAATGTTAGGGGGAGCTTCTTCACACAGAGAGTGGTGGGAATGTAGAATGAGCTGCCGGATAAAGTGATAAAAGCGGGATCACTTTTAACATTTAAGGAAAACTTGGACAGGTTCATGGATGAGAGGGGTGTGGAGGGATATGGTCCAGGTACAGGTCAGTGGGACTAGGCAGAAAAATGGTTCAACACAGACAAGAAGGGCCAAAAGGCCTGTTTCTGTGCTGTAGTGTTCTATGGTTCTATGGAATGAACTGTTGCTAAACTGCCTTCAATATTAATCAGTTCTCCTTAAGTAACAAAACCAAAACTACTCCAGGTGTAGGCTCACCAATGCCGAGGCCTAACTTTTATACTCTATTCCTTTTGCAATAAAGGCAATGTTCCATTTGCCTTTTTTGGTCATTTGCTGTACCAGTGTTTTGTGATCCATATACAAAGGTACCCAGGTCTCTCTGTACAAGCAGCGTTGTGCAGCTTCTCTCTATTTCAATCATGTTCTGCTATTCTATTTTCCATCAAGTTGACCAATTCACACTTTCCGCATTACATTACATCTGCCAAACGTTTTCCCCCTCACTATGAGCCAATCCGTATCCCCTTCACAACTTGCTTTCCTATCTTATAAATCTATTTATTTCGGATGGCACTGTGGTTAGCACTCACAGCACCAGGGGCCCAGGTTCAACACCAGCCTTGTGTGACTATCTGTGAGGCATCTGCATGTTCTCCCCATGTCTGCGTGGGATTTCTTCCAGGTGCTCCAGTTTCCTCCCACAGTCTGAAAGATGTGCTGGTTGGGTGCGTTGGCCATGCTAAAATATCCCTCCTGCACCCAAACAGGTGTCGGAGTGTGGTGGCTGGGGAATTTTCACAGTAACTTCATTGCAGTGTTAATGCAAGCCTTACTTGTGATACTAACAAATAAACTTATTCAATGCAATGAGCAGGATGGATAAGGGGGAACCAGGAGATGTGGTACATCAACTAATCCTCTATAATCTTATTTACCAGGTTTACCAATCTGGGTATTCTACATGTCACAAAAAAGAATGTTCCAGATGTCTTGTTCGACAGGTTGTTTAATAAGAAGTACCAGAGGAATCCTTTGGATAGAAAAACTTTTCTAAACAAGGCCATGCTGTCAGGTGAGTTGATGAGGGTGTCCGCTGCAGGGTCAGTGGAGAGTCTGGTTTGTGAGAAAGTGCCGCTTTCAGAGTGTGTACTGCTTTCTATAGCTGCCGTTTATTTTATAGATTTGTTTTTGCAGCTGAGGTCTAAGCAGGAATATAATAGAGCGGGAAGAGAATGTGATCAGGATGGCAGGATCGGAACATCGGTTCCCACAGAGCTGAGTTTATGGAGATGCTACTCGGGAAATAAATCCTAGCAGTGGTGGCCACCCCATCGAGGAACGTCCAATCTAATCTTGCTCTCATTCTCCTGCCTCCCGTGTCACTCACTAAGCTCCAGAAGTGTGAGTGGCCACATCTGAGCAGCCATGAAGTGTGATTGACCTTTGGTCTGTACAACACACGGGCCAAAAGCAATAGATCCCCCCCCCCCCACCACCCCCTGCGGTCAGGAGAGACATGGGTCAGGGAGATGAACTTGAACAGGACTGTCAGAGGAAGGGACCTGGGCACAAGGCAAGCTCGAGATGAGGTCAATCGACAAACGAGCAGCTTAGAAACCTGGAAGGAGCTGGAATGAATGGCCTCCCCGCTGGATATATTGAGACATACAAGATGATCAGAGGGTTAGATAGGGTGGACAGTGAGAGCCTTTTTCCTCAGATGGAGATGGATAGCACGAGGGGACATAGCTTTAAATTAAGAGGTGATAATTATAGGACGGATGCTAGAGGTGGGCTCTTTACTCAGAGGCTAGTAAGGGCGTGGAATGCCCTGCCTGCAGCAGTTGTGGACTCGTCAACTTTAAGGGCCTTCATATGGTCAGTGGATAGGCATATGGATAGCATTGGAATAGTTTAGGATGGAGGGGTCATAAAATTGGTTACATTGGTCGGCGCAACATCGAGGACCGAAGGGCCTGTACTGCGTTGTAATGTTCTATGTTCTATTTAGTATCTTGATCCTGAAATCTCCTCTCATCCATTTATTAAACCTTCAGTTATGGTCTCACAAAACAAACATTTGGACAATACGATTACTACTTACTCAGAAATTAAACTCTAGATTCTGCCAGTTAGGCACAGGGCCAGGTCCTGCCTTATTTTAATAAAATCTGCCTTCCTCAATCCATTCGTCACCAGTATCCCAATTATTTTGAAATGTTTAGGATGGGGGTTGATGGAAATGTTTTGTTTCTGGGTTGGGAGGATGAAGAATGATTTGATGAAGCCTTTTGCACTGAGGTCAGTGTACGGGTTGTGACCTGGACTTTTTATTTGAGGTACACTGTGTCAGAGTTGCTGCAAAGCCCCACAGCACGTAATATAGAAAGCATTATATCGACTTATTTTAATCAATAAGAATCTTTATTTTTAAACCAGCCCAGGAAATTCAGCAGTTTCGACAGGAGTCGGAGCAGTCAGCAAAGGAGATGGATCTGAGTGTGGTGAGGCTGCAGTTCACAGCGTATCTCCCTGACAGTGAAGGCATGTACACACTCCCGCTTGAACCCGTCATCTCAGACCCCATCTTTGACAGCAGTAAGTAACCGCGTGTGAGAGAGTGAGACTAAATATGACAACACGAGGTCAGCACAGCCCCAATCAAGGGCAGAACAAACCTCAGAATAACAGTAAAATCACCTGACTTGAATGGACCAAAATGGACCCATGCTGTCGTGGGCGGCACGGTGGCACAGTGCTTAGCACTGTTGCTTCACAGCTCCAGGGTCCTGGGTTCGATTCCCAGCTCAGGTCACTGTCCGTGTGGAGCTTGCACATTCTCCTCATGTCTGTGTGGGTTTCCTCCGGTTTCCTCCCACAGTCCAAAGATATGCGGGTTACGTTGATTGGCCATGCTAAAATTGACTCTGTGTCCTGAGATGCTTAGATTAGAGGGATTAGCGGTAAACATGTTTGGGATATGGGGGTAGGGCTGGATGGGATTGTGATTGGTGCAGATGGGCTGAATGGCCTCCTTCTGAATTGTAGGATTTCTATGATTCCTCTGAAAACTATTTGAATTTGCTTTACGTCTTCAATGTTCACTTCATCTCAGGGCCTTGGGGCTGACAGTGTACCAACAGAGAAAAATCTAGAAAGCTCTTGGGATGCTAACGTAGTGTTTACTGTGACTCAAAGTCATTTATGTTTAAATCGCCAACAGAATCAATCCAGGGACATCGTGCCTGGCTAGGGAGCAGGAGGCACAGTGGGTTGTGGGATACAGGGGGTTAAGAGGCACAGCATGTTGTGGAGCAGAGAGGATAGAGGGCATTTCAGAGGAAAGTTGAGAGTCAATCACTTTGCTGTGGCTCTGGAATCACAAGTAGGTCAG
Source organism: Sphyrna mokarran (assembly GCA_024679065.1). Lineage (NCBI taxonomy): Eukaryota > Metazoa > Chordata > Chondrichthyes > Carcharhiniformes > Carcharhinidae > Sphyrna > Sphyrna mokarran. The sequence continues at coordinate 1,477,168 of JAGIQG010000032.1, forward strand.
ACCAAGTAAGGACAGCAGATTTCCTTCCCTGAAGAACATGAGTGGACATTAATGGAATGTTGCTGTTTATTGCAAGAAGAATAGAATAAAAATGCAGGAATATTTTGCATGTGATTTGGTGAGAGAACACTAACAGTTCTGGGTTATTTTTCTATAAAAGATTACAATTGCATTTGAGGCATTTCAGAGGAGATTCACTCAACTGATTGCTGGGATGAGGAGCTTATCTAACAAAGAATCATAAAACCTCACACTGCAGAAAGAGGCCCTTCGGCCCATCAAGTCTGCACTGACCACAATCCCACTCAGGCCTTATCCCCATATCCCTACATATTTTACCCGCTACTCCCTCTAACCTAAGCATCCCAGATGCGAAGGGGCAATTTTAGCATGGTTAATCAACCTAACCTGCACATCTTTGAACTGTCGGAGAAGACCAGAATACCCAGAGGAAACTCGCGCAGACACGAGGAGAATGTGCAAAGTCCACATAGACAGTGACCTGAGCCAGGAATCGAACCCAGGTCCCTTGAGCTGTGAAGCAGCAGTGCTAACCCACTGCGCTACTGTGCCACTTGTAGCAAGAACGTTGGTCAGGCTGAGCCTGTATCCATTTGGAATTTAGAAGATTTAGAGATGATTTTATTGAAATGTATAAAATCCCACGGGGAGGAGTTGACAGGGTGGATGCTGAGAGGATCTTTTCTCTTGTGGAGAGACTGGAGTCCGAGATTACTGTTTAAAATAAGCAATCTCCCCATTTCTGTTAGAGATGAGAAGATTTATTCTCCCCGTGAGGATTGTGAATCTTTGAAACTCTCTTCCCAGAGAGTTTTGGGGGCAAGGTCACTGAATATTTTTAAGACAGAGACAGACAGATTTTTGGTTAAGAAGGGAGTTGAAGATTATCAGGGGGTGTGGGGGGATAGGCAGAACGTGGGGTTGAGGCAACCATCAGATAAGCCATGATCGAATTAAGTAGCAGGATAGGTTTGAGCCGAGTGGTTTATTCCTAATTTAGAACAGTACAGCACAGTACAGGCCCTTCGGCCCTCAATGTTGTGCCGAGCTATGTCCAATCCCAAGATCAAGCTATCCCACTCCCTATCATTCTGGAGCGCTCCATATGCCTATCCAATAACCGCTTCAAAGCTCCTAAAATGTCCAACTCCACTATCACAACAGGCAGTACATTCCACATCCCAACCATTCTCTGAGTGAAGAATCTACCTCGGACATCCCTCCTGTATTTCTCACCGTGAACTGTATAGTTATGCCCCCTAGTAACAGCTACATCCACCCGAGGAAATAGTCACTGCACGTCCACTCTATTTATCCCCTCATCATCTTATAAACGTCTATTAACTCGCCTCTCATCCTCCTCCTCTCTAAAGAGAAAAGCCCCAGCTCCCTCAACCTTTCCTCATAAGGCCTACCCTCCAAACCAGGCAGCATCCTGGTAAATCTCCTCTGCACTCTCTCCAATGCTTCCACATCTTTCTTATAGTGAGGTGACCAGAACTGAACACAATATTCCAAATGTGGTCTCACCAACGACTGGTATAGTTGCAACATAACCCCCTGTTAATAAACGCTAATGCACTAAAGTCTTTTTCACGGCTTTATCCACTTGAGTGGCAGCCTTCAGAGATCTTTATGCTTTAATGCAAGGAGTCCTTCGGCTCCTTAGTGATGGACCTTAGTTCACCTTAGTGATGGACAGGGATAGGCGTGAGGCTGGGGGCAGTAGTTATAGCTGGGGGAAGGGTAATTATGAGGCCATCAGGAGAGAATTAGGGTGCATAGTTTGGACTAGGAAACTACAGGGACTGGGAACATCTGGAATGTGGTGCTTATTCAAGGAGCAGCTGCTACGAGTCCTTGATAAGTATGTCCCTGTCAGGCAGGGAGGAAATGGTCGAGTAAGAGAGCCTTGGTGTACGAAAAAAGTTGATTTGCTGGTTAAGAAGAAAAAGGAGGCTTACCTCAGGATGAGGCTTGAAGGCTCAGTTAGTGCAATAGATAGCTATAGATTAGCCAGGAAGGAGGTAAAAAGTGAATTGAGGAGAGCTAAGAGGGGACACGAGAAGATGTTGGCTGATAGGATTAAGGAGAATCCTAAAGCTTTCTTTCGATATGTTAAGAATAGAAGATTGGTTAGGGCAAGATTAGGGCCAGTCATAGACAGCAGTGGGAAGTTGTGCGTGGAGCCTGAAGAGATTGGTGAGGCACTGAATAAATATTTCTCTTCGGTATTCACGCAGAGTGCTGGAAATGTAGCTATGGAGAACACTGAGGTACAGGGTTGCAAATTGGGAAGTATTGTAGTAGATAGGGAGGATGTGCTAGAAATTCTCGAGGGTTTGAAGTTGGATAAGTCCCCTGGGCCGGACGGGATTTACCCTAGGATTCTCTGGGAGGCAAGAGAGGAGATTGCAGAGCCTCTGGCTCTGATCTTCAGGTCCTCGTTGGTTACGGGTGTGGTTCCGGAGGACTGGAGGATAGCGAATGTGGTCCCATTGTTTAAGAAGGGGAAGAGAGACCTTCCAGGGAATTATAGGCCAGTGAGTCTTACTTCTGTTGTGGGCAAGGTATTGGAGAGAATTATTAGGGATAGGATTTATAGTTATTTAGAGAGAAATGAATTGATTGGGGATAGTCAGCATGGTTTCGTGAAGGGTAGGTCATGCCTTACTAACCTCATTGAGTTTTTTGAGAAAGTGACCAGAGAGGTGGATGGGGGTAAGGCGGTTGATGTAGTATATAGGGACTTTAGTAAGGCGTTTGATAAGGTGGCCCATGGAAGACTTCTACAGAAAATGCAGATGTGTGGAATAGAGGGTGATTTAGCTAATTGGATTAGGAATTGGCTGGCAGATAGAAGACAGAGGGTGGTGGTTGATGGAGATATTCATCGTGGAGTTCGGTGACAAGTGGTGTACCTCAGGGGTCTGTTTTGGGGCCCCTGCTGTTTGTAATTTTTATAAATGATCTGGATGAGGTATTGAAGGATGGATTAGTAAATTTGCAGATGACACTAAAGTCGGTGGAGTGGTAGATAGTGAAGAGGGGTGTTATAGTTTGCAGAGAGACTTGGACAAGTTGCAGAGCTTGGCCGAGAGGTGGCAAATGGAGTTTAATGTGGAAAAGTGTGAGGTAATGCACTTTGGCAGGAACAATAAATGTGTAGAGTATAGGGCTAATGGTAGGGCTCTTAAGAGTGTTGAGGAACAGAAGGATCTTGGTGTATGTGTCAATAGATCCCTGAAGGTAGGCAGTCAAGTGGATAAAGTTGTTAAGAAGGCATATGGAGTCTTAGCTTTTATTGGTAGGGGGATTGAATTTAGGAGCCGCAGCATCATGTTGCAACTGTACAAAACTCTAGTGCGGCCGCACTTGGAGTATTGTGTGCAGTTCTGGTCCCCACATTATAAGAAAGATGTGGAGGCATTGGAGAGGGTACAGAGGAGGTTTACCAGGATTTGCCTGGTATGGAGGGCAGGTCCTATGAAGAGAGGTTGAAGGATTTGAGGTTGTTTTCGTTAGAAAGGAGGCGGCTAAGGGGGGATCTTATTGAAGCATATAAGATGATTAGAGGTTTGGATAGGGTGGACAGTGATAGCCTTTTTCCTAGGATGGAGAAAGATAGCACGAGGGGACACAGCTTTAAATTAAGGGGTATGAGTTATAGGACGGATATCAGAGGTAGGTTCTTTACTCAAAGAGTGATTAGGGAGTGGAATGCCCTGCCTGCAGCTGTTGTAGATGCGCCAAGTTTGGTGGCGTTTAAGAGGTTAATTGATAAGTATATGGAAGAGAAGGGAATGGTTTAGTTTGGAGGGGCATTGCTTTTTATTTTGGTCGGCACAACATCGAAGGCCGAAGGGCCTGTTCTGTGCTGTAATGTTCTATGTTCTATCTGTGGCTATGACCCTGAAGATCTCTCTGTTCCTCCACATTCTTCAGAACCCTGCTATTGACTCTAGAATCCGCACTCAAGTTTGTCCTACCAAAATGAATCACCTCGCACTTATCAGGGTTAAATGCCATCTGGCACTTTTCAGCCCAGCTCTGCATCCTATCAATGTCTCTGTGCAGCTTACAAGACATTATCCACTCATCCACTACTCCACCAATCTTGGTGTCATCAGCAAATTTACTAACCCACCTTTCAGCCCCCTCTTCCAAGTCATTGATGAAAATCACAAATAGCAGAGGACCCAGCACTGATCCCTGTGGGACACCCGCTGATAACTGGCCTCCAATCTGAAAATTTTCCTTCTTCCACCACCCTCTGTCTCCAATGAGACAGCCAGTTACTTATCTAATCGGCCAAATTTCCTTCTATCCCACGCATCCTTATCTTCTTCATGAACCAAATCATAATTTGTATGATTGTATTTTGGACAAGTCCTAACTTTTTCGACTGGGAGCGGTGGGAATGTCACAAGTAGAGTTCTTGAGAATCAGCATGTGGGAGCTGGGATTTAGCTGGAAAGATGAGAGAAAAATAAATGATGACTCAGTGGTGTTAAAAGAAAACAGCTGTGTTAAACAGTCAAGTGTGATGGAAAACTGAATTTAAGCTGGGCGGTTTAGACCTTGGGCTGAGGTGGCAGCCAAGACGCTTGTGGAAAGAATGGGGCAAAAACTCTAAAAACTTCAATTAGTAATAACTACTTGTGCAAGAGTACGGTACTGAGTCACTGAGAAATCCCAATAACATTCAATGGTCTGCAAATGAAGTCAGCACCCAGAAAATATTAGACTGTATTACGCAGCAGAAAAAACCCAGACTTTATAAAATTCAACCCAAGCTCCATTTAAATGTGCCGATTGTGTGATTGGTAAGTACACGTCTTGTTTACAAAGCTGGAAGTGGAAAGATTAATGGATTATAAATATAGGGTTTTGGGTTGACTGATGTTTCCCTGTGTACAGTGGTGCTGTGTGTGTGAGAGAGAGAACGGGACTTCGATTAACGAGGGGCAAATGTAAGTCGATAGAAGGATCTAATTAAAATCATTAGTGTGATTCAGCTGCTCGGGGGATCTGTCTCTTTGCTCCATTGTCATATCACCACATGGGAATGTGTGTGGTGGCACTGAGGATGTTACATTGAGAAATGAACTGACAGAGAGTTGAGCTCCATGAACTAGTGTTTGATGTAAATACTGGGTTCAACGTGGGGTTGGTGAGGAGGAGGATGGTGACAAAGGTTGAGACGGTGCTGGGAATTTTATTCGGTGGGATCAGTGGGCGAGAAGCTTTGGCAGTGCAGCTGGTGAGTGGATGTGATGTCGAGGCTGAATATTTTGAGTTTCACAGGCTGCCTTTGGAGGCTGGGGAGAGTTTGAGGGGATAAATTCCATTGGCCTTGCATGGAAGCAGAACCTTTAGAAGGCAGAAATAGATGGATTGTTGGGTGAGCAAGGGTTATCAGGAGTAGGCGGGATACAGATTTGAGGCCGTAATTGGATTAGCCATGATCTTATTAAATGGCAAAGCAGGCTCGAGGGGGCAATTGGTCTCCTCCTGTTCTTTCTTTGTAAGGAGTCAATGTTGACTCTCTCTTTCTGTCTCTCCATCCATGTTGCCAGGCTTGCTGAGTTTTTTTCCCTCAGAATTTGTGCTTATATCTGAAGTGTATTGTCGTGCCGGTTGACTGGCTGTGGGCTGCTTCCTTGGATGGCCTCTGAAGGGTCCATGAGCCGTTACGTTTCTGGACATTTTGTGACTAATAGCAAGCAGAGTAAGGGGATGGTTCCCAGTGGACTTCCCCTGGTGTTAACCACTCATTCAATTAAAAACAGCAAAACCTCTCGATTGGGAAATTCCCTGCAATTCTTTCAACATCGTTTGATTTTTGAGTTTTGATAGAGTAATAAAAGAAATTTAGCCTCTCGTTCTGAGTATGACTGACAGGAATTCTAAAGAAGGTGACCAAACCAATGATAGATTGGGGTGTTTTTTTTGGATTCCTTTCCAGGAAACTGAATGATCCCATATACGGGGCAGATTTTCATTGACTTTTGTTTCTCGGGTTTAATTCTCAATCTTCCCGAAGCAGGTGTTAGAAATCATCAAATCCCTACAGTGCAGAAAGAGGCCACTCAGCCCACCGAATCTGCACTGACTCTCTGGAAGAAGATGTTATCCAGGCCCTATCCCCGTAACGCCAAGCATTTAGCATGGCCAATCCACCTCACTTACACATCTTTGGAAAGAAACTGGAGCACCTGGAGGAAACCCATGCAGACGTGGGGAGAACATGCAGACTTCACCGGGGGCAGGAATCAAACCTGGATCCCTAGCGCTGTGAGGCAGCAGCGCTAACCACTATGCCACCCAAATCTAAAATGCTGGAAATACTCAGGCCAGTGGGGAGAGAAGTAGTTACCATTTTAGACCAGTGATCTTTCATCAGGATTTTATTTTAGAATGTCTTCCAGGTCAGTGTAAAGCTTGAGTTTCAGTTTTAAGTGCTGGCACCGGCAGGGTTAATATTTCTGCCTTACAGCTCCACGGACCTGGTTTTGATTCTGGCCTTTGTGCAGACTGCACATTCTCCCTGTGTCTTCATGGGTTTCCTCTGGGTGCCTCCAGTTTCCTCCCACAGTCCAAAGATGTGCGAGTTAAGTGGATTGGCCATGCTAAATTGTCCATTACTATCAGAGGGGTTAGTAAAATAAATAGGGTTTTTGGGGTTAGGGCCTGGGTCGGATTGTAGCTGGTGCAGACTCGATGGGCCGAATGGCCTCCTTCTGCATTGTAGGGATTCTATGGGATTTTAAGTGTGCTGTTAATTTAAGGTTTTTTGATCTTATCTGCTTGGCAGAGGCTCCAAACGCTTCTAATCTGAAGATTGTCAGAATGGATAAGACATCTGGTTGTGTGACGGGCGGAGATGAGATTTACCTCCTGTGTGACAAGGTTCAGAAAGGTAAGTTGGTGCAACAGCACAACATGGGGGCCAAGGTGTTCAGTATTTTGGTCAAAAATGCTCCTTGTTTGATTTGATTTATTATTATCACATGTATTAGTACGGTAAAAAGTTTCTTGTGCGCTATACAGACAAACCACATCATTCATCGAGAAGGAAGGGAGAGGGTGCAGAATGTAGTGTCATAGCGAGGATGTAGAGAAAGATCAATTTAATGCAAAGTAGGTCCATTCAAAAATCTGATGGCATCAGGGAAGAAACCGTTCTTGAGTCAGTTGGTATGTGACCTCAGACTTTTGTATCTTTTTCCTGACGGAAGAAGGTGGAAGAGAGAATGTCCGGGGGTGTGTGGGGTCCTTAATTATGCCGGCCACTTTTCCGAGGTGGCGGAAGTGTAGACAGAGTCAGTGGGTGGGAGGCTGGTTTATGTGATGGATTAACTACATTCACAACCCTTGTGGTCTTGGGCAGAGCAGGAGCCCAGACCAAGCTGTGATACAACCAGAAAGAATGCTTTCTATGCTGCATCACTAAAAGTTGGTGAGGGTTGTAGCTGACATGCCAAATTTCCTTAATCTCCTGAGAAAGTAGAGGCATTGGTGGGTTTTCTTAACTATAGTGGAAGGCATCTGATAAGGTGCCGCACAAGAGGTTAGTTCACATGGGATTAGGGGTAATTTATTAGTTTGGATAGGTGACAGGCTGATGGACAGAAGAGAGTGGGGATAAATGGATTTTTTTCTGGATGACAAGAAGTAACTAATGGGGTGCCATCGGGTTTGGTCCTTGGGGCCTCAGCTACTTGCTGTTTTTATTAACATTGGTTACAGGGATAGAAGGCTCTATAGCCAAATTTACAGATGACACAAAACTAGATGGGACGGTAAGTTGCGATGAGAAAATAAGAACCTTACAAATGGATATAAATAGATTCGGAGAATGGGCCAAAATGTGGCAGATGGATTTTAATGTGGATAAAGGTGAGGTCTTGCATTTTGCTTTCAAAAATGGGAATGTGACTTATTATTTCAATGGGGAGAGAGTTTGGGGAGCTCCGGTGCAGAGGGATCTGGGTGTCCTTGTTCATGAATCACAGAAAAATAGCATATAATAGGAATACAACATAAAGGTAAGGAAATACTGTTGCAACTATACAAGGCATTGGTGAGGCCACACCTGGAGTATTGTGCACGGTTTTGATCCCCTTATTTATGAAAGATGTAGTAGCATTGGAGGCAGTTCAGAGATGTTCACTAGATTGATTCCAGAGATGAGGGATTTGTCATATAAAGAGAGATTGAACAGTTTAGGCCTATCACTGTCTGGAATTTAGAACAATGAGAGGAGGTCAAATTGACAAGATGACAAAAAGTATGGATAAAGTAGATGTGGAGGTCATTGTTTTAAATTTGCTAGCCTTATCTTAAGACTGAGTTGAGGAGAAACTACTTCTCCCAAAGGGTTGTGACTCTTCGCTATCCCAAAGTGCAGTGGATGCTGGAACAGTGAGTAAATTTAAGGAGTTAGATTTTTAATTGGTAATGGATTGAAGGGTTATGGGGATGAGGAGCACATCAGCCATGATCGAATGATGGAGCAGACTTGATGGGCCAAATGGCCTAATTCTGCTCCTATATCTTATAAAATTATGAACTACGGTTCCCATCTTGACTCAGCCACAGGAGTCATTGCTGAGGGATCAGGGTCTGGGTGAAGGGACTCCTATCTGGTTTCTAAGCCATTGGTGTCCGTGGTAGTTGGAAATGTAAAATTCTGTCACTTTGTCCTGGAAAATTACCAGGTTTCTTACACAGAGGAGCTGTCCCAAACAGTGTCCCTCCCTCTGTGTCCCCTCCTTTCCAATACTGCTCCTGACTCAAGCTGCATCTTATCATAGAAACTGCTGCCAAAAAGAACTTTCAAATGCATTTGAACACAGCTGAATGTGTTCCCTTTACTTTGCAATTATCAACTGCCTCTGCGAGCTTAATGATTATTGTCTGGTGGTTCTGACATCCATCATTATGAAGTGTTTTGAGAAGTTAGTCACAGCACGAATCAGTTCCAGCTTCCCGGATTGCCTGGGTTCACTACAGTTTGCCTAGCACTGCAACAGGTCCACAGCAGACGCCATCCCCCTGGCTTTGCTCTCAACCCTAGAACACCAAGATAACAAAGATGCCTATGTCGGACTCCTATTTATTGACTACAGTTCAGCCTTCAACACCAGTATTCCTACAAAACTCAAGACTAAGCTCTGTGACCTGGGCCTTGGCTCTTTCCTCTGCGACTGGATCTGAACACTCATGCCACTTATAGTATTGTAGACTTCTATCAGTTTCCCCTCAGCCTGTGCCATTCCAGAGAAAACAATACAAGTTTGTGCAGCCTCTTCTTATAGCTCATACCCTCTAATCCAGACAGCATCCTGGTAAACCTCTTGTGCACCCTCTCCAAAGCTTCCACATACTATCTGTAACGTGGTGATCAGAATTGAATGCAATATTCGTGCATATAACCTAAACAAAGTTTTATAAAGCTGCAACATGAAATCCTTGGAGGGGCTTTGTAGGTGGTGGGTGTTCCAATGCTTGTTCCCCAAGATGATACTACAAAAGAAGCCTGGTGATTCATATGGTGCATCTTATAGGTGGTACACATAGCTACCACTATATGTGGATGGTGAAGGGAGTGAATGTTTGTGAATAGGATAGCAGTCAAATGGGCTGCTCTGTCCTGGAGGGTTTTGATATTCTTGTGTTGTTGGAGCTGCACTCATCCAGGCAACTCGAGACGATTCCATTAGCCTCCTGTCTTGGGCCTTGTGGAGAGGTTTTGGTGAGACGAGGTGAGTTGCTGAATGCAAGATATCTAGTCTTTGACTTGTTCTTCATCGAATCCCTACAGTGAGGACAGAGGCCATTCAGCCCATCATGTCTGCACCAACTCTCTGATAGTGTCTTACCCAGGCCCTCTTTCCCCTGTCCATCCCCATAACTCCATAAGTTTACCATGGCTAATCCGCCTAACCTGTAGGTCTTTGGACTGAGGCAGGGTGGGGGGGGAGGAACCAGAGCACCTGGAAGAAACCCATGCAGACATGAGGAAAATGTGCAAGCTCCACGCAGATAGGCATTCAAACCCGATATTGAGCCCAGGTCCCTGACGCTGATAGGCAACAGTGCTAACCACTGTGCCACCCAAGTAGCCACAATATTTATATAGTTGGTCTAGTTCAGTTTCTGAGCAGAGGTAACCCCCAGGATGTTGATAGTGGGGGAATTCAGAGATGGTAATGCCATTGAATGTCAAGGGCAGTGTTGCAGATGAGAATTGCCTGGCACTTGTGTGACATGAATGATACTTGCCACTTTGTCAGTCCAAGCCTGGATATTGACTGCTTCTGTTGAACAGACTCTGCCTATCCTCACTGGAGTTTAGCAGAATGAGAGTGATCTTTTTGAAATGTTATTCTGAGGGAGCTTGATGGGATAGATATTGGGAGGTTGTTTCTCATCATGGGCTAACGAGGGAGCACAGTTTCAAAACAATGAGTCTCTCATTTGAAGGCCGATTGCGGGGGAACATTTCTTCTCTGGTTGTTAGTGTTTGGGATTCTGTACTACAGAGAGCAGTGCTGCCCCCTGCCCCCACCCCCCGTCCCTGAACACCATCCAGCCTAACTCCTGATCCCCCCTCCTCCTCCTTAAAAAGTTCACAGTACTAAAATGGATCTTTGTTTTTCAGATGACATTCAGGTACGATTTTATGAAGATGATGAGCATGGTTGGGAGGCGTATGGAGATTTTGGACCAACAGATGTTCACAGACAGGTAAATAACTATCCACAGTTTACTGAAACCTACTGCTGGTGAAATCTACAGGGTGTGAAGTCAGTTACAGCACGAAATGAGGCTATTTGCCCCATTGAGTCCATGCTAGCCAGCTGTCTCTAGACAAATTCAGTCACTCTGATTTCCCCTACTGTCTCCTCGTAGCTCTGCAATTATTCATCATTTCTGCTTCCCCATCCTCACAGGCTGTCAGTTACAAATCATCATCAATTGCTGTGTCAATAATCTTCCTCCTCATATTCCCTCTGCATCCCATACTCGGATCCTTAAATCTGTGACCCTGCTCTCCTTCCCACCTAGTTGTTAACTAATGGGAATTTCTTTGTCTACCTTATCCAAACCTGTTCTAATCTTGCACAACTCTATCACATCTCCCATCTTCTTGGTCTCCCCTGCTCCGAGGAGAACAGCCCCGAATTCTCCAGTCTAACCTTCTCCCTTCGTTCTGGTTCTCTGCCTGGTGCAGATTTCTGCTTTGCCGTCCGATCTGTTGTAATGATGTTGTTTAAGGTTAAGCAGCATTTCCCGGGGCTTAGACAGAGGAGTCGAGCAGTCAGTTTCTCATTCCTGGTCTATTCTTTAATTTGACAAGGAAGTATACTATGGAAGGTCTGACCCTGGGAAAGAGAACAAAGGGACCTTGGCGTGTTTGTCCATAGATCTCTGAAGGCAGAAAGGCAGGTTAATGGGGTAGTGGAAAAGGACATATGGCACTCACTTTTATCAATCTGAGTACAGATCACAAAAGCAAGTTATGAAGGAGTTGTGTTGAACTTTGGTATGTTTGGTAACATACAGGACACTAGAGGCCCTTTGGCCCTCAGTGTTGTGCTGAGCTATGTCCAATCCCAAGATGAAGCTATCCCACTCCCTATCATTCTGGTGTGCTCCATGTGCCTATCCAATAACTGCTTGAAAGTTCCTAAAGTGTCCGACTCCACTATCACAGCAGGCAGTCAATTCCACACCCCAACCATTCCTTGAGCCCAGGAACTTCATAGTTCTTAACCTTATAGTTACGCCCCCTAGTAACAGCTGCATCCACCCGAGGAAATAGTCTCTGCAAGTCCACTCTATCTATCCCCCTCATCATCTTATAAACTTCTATTAAGTTGACTCTCATTCTCCTCCGCTCTGTGGAGTTTGCACATTCTCCCCATGTCTGTGTGGGTTTCCTCCGGGTGCTCCCAAGATGTGTACATTTGGAGGATTAGACATGGTAAATGTGGGGTGACAGTGATAGGGCAGGGTATGGACCTGATTAAGATGTTCTTCCAGAGAATCGGTATCAACCCAATGGGCTGAATGGCCTCCTTACACACTGTAGAGATTCTATGGATTCTATAGTTTCTATTGACTGCATCTGTCCCTCTTTAATATCTTATAAAAATTTCAATCAAATCAACCTCTAATCCATCAAGTTCTAGGAAATATTACACTAGCCCCTACGGTCGATCCTGGTAATTTGTATCCAGGTCTGTTACCGTTTGTATAATCTATGCTGCTCCCCCTCTAAATGCACAGCGCTGCTCAGAACTCTCCAGGTGATTTCCCCCTCTTAGTATTCTAGTCTTCTCGATAGAAAGGCTGGCATTTCATTAATGTTTATAATTCCTCTGCTTGTTCATGATATTTTAATAATCTGCTTTCTGGGGCCCCCAGGTCTTGAACTTTCATTGTTTCTAATTTCTAATTGTTTCTTTCGTTATATGCAAAGCAGATGATCTCACATCTGCCGACATTAAACTCTGTTTGCTACGAGTCTGGTAATATCTTTTGAGAGTTTCATTTACATTGCTCCCAACTTCATGTTTCGGTGTGTGATCAGCAGATTTGTAATTGCGGTTTTCTAGCTGGTCGTCTAGGTTAGTAATAAATATTGTGAGAACCCAACACACAGAACATTGAACACTACAGCACAAACAGGCCCTTTGGCCCACGAGTTGCCGATCACATCTATACCTACCAAGCCACAGACCTATCTATAACCCCCTATCCCATTAAATCCCATATACTCATCCAGAAGTCTTTTAAAAGACCCCAGCGAGTTTGCCTCGACCACCTCCGACGGCAGCCGATTCTATTCACAATTCTTTACGGTATTCACTTCCTGCTAATTAGTATGGTTATCCGTTATGCCCACCTCCTACCTCTCAGACAATTTCCTAACCAGGCGATGGTCCGGTGGAATTATTGCTGGACTATTAATCCAGATGCTCAACTAATGTTCTAGGGACCTGGGTTCAAATTCCACCCATGGCAGATGGTGGTATTTGAATTCAATTTTAAAAAATCTGGAATTAAGTATCTACTGATGACCATGAAGCCATTGTCAGAAAACTAATATCCTTTAGGGAAGGAAATCTGCCGTCCTTATCGGGTCTGGCCTACGTGTGATTCCAGAGCCACAGCAACGCGGTTGACTCTCAACTGCCCTTGGGTGACTAGGATTGGGCAGTAAATGCTGGCCGGCCAGCCAGCAATGCCCATTATTGGGGCTGGAATGGTTGTTGCAGGTTCCAGGGTTCAGATGTTTCAGTCGGAGCAGAGGTGGTGGTAGAAGAGGGGGAGGAGTGGTATTGTTAGTTAAGGACAGCATTACGGTGGCAGAAAAGACTTGTCTGCTGAGGTAGTGTGGACTGAGATTAGAAACAAGAAAGGAGAGGTCACGCTGTTGGGAGCTTTTTATAGGCCTCCAAAAAGTTCCAGAGAAGTAGAGGAAGGGATTGCAAAGTTGATCCTGGATAGGTGTGAAAGTAACAGGGTAGTTGTAATGGGGGACTTTAACTTTTCTAATATTGATTGGAAAAGCTATAGTTCAAGTACATTCGAGGGGTCAGTTTTTGTTCAATGTGTGCAGGAAGGTTTCATGACTCAGTATGTAGATAGGCCAACAAGAGGCGAGGCTAGATTGGATTTGGTACTGGGTAATGAACCAGACCAGGTGTTAGACTTGGAGGTGGGTGAGCACTTTGGTGATAGTGACCACAATTCGGTTACGTTTACCTTAGTGACAGAAAGGGATGGGCACGTACCAAATAACAGTAGTTATAGCTGGGGGAAAGGTAATTATGAGGCTATTAGGAGAGATTTAGGATGCGTAGGGTGGAGCAGGAAATTGCAGGGGCTGGGGACATCTGAAATGTGGAGCATATTTAAGGAACAGCTTCTGCATGTCCTTAATGAATATGTACCTGCCAGGCAGGGAGGAAGCGGTCGAGTGAGGGAACCATGGTGTACTAGGGAAGTTGAATCTCTGGTGAAGAGGAAGAAGGAGGCTTACATAATGATGAGACATGAAGGCTCAGTTAGGGCAATAGAGAGCTATAAATCAGCCAGGAAGGAGCTAAAGAGGGAGTTGAGAAGAGCTAGAAGAGGACATGAGAAGACTTTGGCAGATAGGATTAAGGAGAATCCTAAAGCTTTTTACAGGTATATAAATAATAAAAGATTGGTTAGGGCAAGATTAGGCCAGTCAGAGATAGCAGTGGGAAGTTGTGCGTGGAGCCTGAGGAGATAGGAGAGACACTGAATGAGTATTTTTTGTCAGTATTCACGCAGGAGAAAGACAATGTTGTCGGGGAGAATACTGCGATACCAGGTTGTAGACTGGGCAGGATTGAGGTGCATAAGGAGGAGGTTTTAGCGAATCTTGAAGGTATGGAAATTGATAAGTCCCCTGGGCCAGATGGGATTTACCCTAGGATTCTCTGGGAGGCTAGAGAGGAGATTGCAGAGCCTTTGGCTTTGATCTTCCTGTCGTCGTTAACTACAGGTATAGTGCCGGAAGACTGGAGGATGGCAAATGTTGTCCCTTTGTTCAAAAAGGGGAGTAGGGACCATCCTGGAAATTATAGACCGGTGAGCCTGACTTCTGTTGTGGGCAAGGTCTTGGAAAGAATTATAAGGGATAGGATTTATAAGCATTTAGAGAGGAATAAATTGATTAGGGATAGTCAGCACGGTTTTGTGAAGGGTAGGTCGTGCCTCACAAACCTTATTGAGTTTTTTTGAGGAGGTGACCAAAGAGGTAGATAAGGGTAAGGCAGTTGATGTAGTGTATATGGATTTTAGCAAAGCGTTTGATAAGGTTCCCCATGGTAGGCTACTGCAGAAAGTGCAGATGCATGGGATTGAAGGTGATTTAGCAGTTTGGATTAGGAATTGGCTAGCTGATAGAAGACAGAGGGGGGTGGTTGATGGGAAATATTCAACCTGGAGTGCAGTTACAAGTGGTGTACCTCAAGGATCTGTTTTAGGGCCACTGCTGTTTGTCATTTTTATAAATGACCTAGATGAGGGTGTAGAGGGTTGGATTAGTAAATTTGCTGACGATACCAATGTGGGGGAAGTTGTAGATAGCGAGGATGGATGTTACAATTTGCAGAAGGACATAGATAGGTTGCAGAGCTGGGCCATGAGGTGGCAAATGGAATTCAATACGGATAAGTGTGAGGTGATTCAATTTGGTAGGAATAACAGGCATATGAAATATAGGGCTAATGGAAGGACCCTTAATAGTGTTGTCGAGCAGAGGGATCTTGGGGTACAAGTACATCGCTCTTTGAAAGTTGGCACCCAGGTTGATAAAGTTGTTAAGAAGGCGTACGGTGTGTTAGCTTTTATTGGTAGAGGGATTGAATTTAGGAGCGGTGAGGTTATGTTACAACTGTACAAAACTCTGGTGCGGCCGCACTTGGAGTATTGCGTACAGTTCTGGTCGCCGCATTATAAGAAAGATGTGGAAGCATTGGAAAAGGTGCAGAGGAGGTTTACCAGGAGGTTGCCTGGTATGGTGGGAAGGCCTTATGAGGAAAGGCTGAGGGACCTGAGGTTATTTTCATTAGAGAGAAGAAGGTTACGCGGTGACCTAATTGAGGCGTATAAGATGATCAAGGGATTGGATAGGGTGGATAGTGAGAGCCTTTTTCCTCGGATGGTGATGACCAACACGAGGGGACATCTCTTTAAATTAAGAGGTGGTAGTTATAGGATGGATGTCAGAGGCAGGTTCTTTACACAGAGGGTGGTGAGAGCATGGAATGTCCTGCCTGCAGTAGTTGTGGACTCGCCTACTTTGGGGGCATTCAAATGTTCGGTGGATAGGCATATGAATGATATTGGAATAGTTTAGGTGTTAGAGGGTCCACTGGCCGGCGCAACATCGAGGGCCGAAGGGCCTGTACTGCGCTGTAATGTTCTATGTTCTATGCCCAGGTCCCACGAAAGAATATTTTAAAAAAACTCAGCTCCACCATGTGCACCTTTAGGGACTATTAGGGACTTTATCGCTTATAAACAACACCTAGAGGTTTCCCACTATCCACCACTTGTCTCTTCAAGAAATTCAATCTGACTCACCAGGCTTGATCTACCCTTTACAAATCCATCTTTAATGTAGATTCCAGCTTTCCCAACTTATTTCAAAAGAATATCATTTTTTTAAGATGCCCTTTGGTTTCATATAGGTGCTATAGAAATGCAGGTCTTTTTCTTTCTTTATGGGATCTTTCTGTTTTCTGCCTCAATTTAACATCTCTGGGGCAGGGCGGGATCAGTTTGGGTTTCAAGGAGGCCTTGAACCTTCTGATGGGGATGAGAATATCCCACACAGTAATTTAGTGAGCACAAAGCTGGTCCTCCTACAGCGCACGCTTCACCAGTTAGTGCTGGGTGGCTGTTCGTACGTCTAGAAATGTAATCTCTTTGCTCATTTCTCAGTTTGCGATTGTTTTCCGGACGCCACCGTATTGGAACATCGATATTGAAAAACCGATCACAGTCTTTGTCCAACTGAAGAGGAGAAAAGATGGGGAAACTAGTGAGGCCAAAGCATTCACATACTGCCCTAGAGTGGAAGGTAAGGGGGAAAGATCTATCTGTACATGAATGAGGAGAGCACACTGTGGCTGAGATCACACTGAGACCAGGAAGTTTGATACATCGCCTCGTGTTCCATTTATACTTCTTGTGGAGATCATAAATTCACTCCATATTGATAGGGTCTGTCAGTTGCCCATT
Organism: Sphyrna mokarran; assembly: GCA_024679065.1. Taxonomy (NCBI): domain Eukaryota; kingdom Metazoa; phylum Chordata; class Chondrichthyes; order Carcharhiniformes; family Carcharhinidae; genus Sphyrna; species Sphyrna mokarran. The sequence goes on from JAGIQG010000032.1 coordinate 1,493,986, forward strand.
CCCTGCTAATACCCCGAGTTAGAGATGATGGGATGCTGATGTTAAGTTTAAAAAATTGTTCCCTAATTGATCTTGAACTGAGTGGCTCCCTTAACCACTTCAGAAGGCAGTTAAGAATCGACCACATTGCTGTGGATTTTTCAAAAATTCATTTATGGGATGTGGGTGTCACTGGCTGGGCCAGCATTTATTGTCCACCTAGGCCTGGCCAGGTAAGGATGGCAGATTTCCTTCCCTGAAGGACTCTAGGGAACTGGACGGGTTTTTTAAAACCAACAGATCTCTCGGAGGTTGGTTGTTTTGGGTTGTTAACCAGGTTACTTTATCCACACGCGCTGGTTTTATTTACAATCAGCACAAGTCATTTTCTGCATCAACCTTGTTCTCCTTCCGACAGATAAAGAGGAAGTCCATCGGAAAAGGTTAAAGAGACTCCCTCACTTCTCTGATCATTTTGGGGGAGGAAGTTCGTCAGGGGGAGGCACTGGATTTGGAGGAAGAGGAGGTGGTGGCGGAGGTGAGACCTCAGTTTTCATCTTATTTAATTCCTGGATCTGGTGATGTTCTTTTGAATTTGTGACTCTGTTCATCTGAGAAACTGAAGGGGGAGGTGGACAGGCACTGGGGACTGGGAGAGGAGGGGGCACTGGTGAGGGGTACCGGGGGAGGGGGCACTGGGGACCTTGGGGAGGGGAGGAAGCGCTGTAAGGGGAGGGGGCACTGGGATATAGGTGGGGATCAGGGGATACGTGTGGAGAGTGTGGTTGGGGGGTGGGCCGATGGGCTGGGGATGAGTAATGACGAGCTCTACGAGGACCCTGAGGATAACTGTTGCTGTTTTTTTTTCAGGTTATAACTTCAACTCGCTTGGATTTATGAACAGTTTTGGAAACCCACACTGTACGTACCAACAGGGAATGCAGCACACTGGGGGCGGATCACAGGGCGGTATGGAACTCAGCGCCCAACAAAGTGCTACATCTCCACCCAGAGCCCAATCTCCAGACAGCTCCTCCGGAGAGAGCCCAGAGATCGGCAACCAGCGAGGTACCCATTCGCTAGCCTATCTGTGTTCATCTGAACTATTCCCACTCTTCGTCACTGTTCCATGCTTGGTTTCATCGATAAATATTGAAATCTCAGTGTAACAATATCCACATCGTTTATCTAGAGCAAAAAAAAATCTGAGGTCCTGGTATTGACCCTTGAGGACTTCCAACCCCAGAGCAAGGAATAACCAATTCGCTGCTTTCTGTTATCAAGCCAGCTCTTTATCCAAGTTGACACTGACCATCCCCATTGCATTAATTCAACACCTCCTCATCAGCCACTCATTTGGCAGGGGTGGTATGTTGCGCTCCTAGCACCAGGGTCAACAATGTCACAGAGCAGCTGCAGGGTATTCTTTTTGGGAAAGGGTAAATAGCCCAGAGGTTGAGCCCATGTTGGAATGTGACATCAGCAGCAAAAGGGACGAGGTCCTAAAGCAGATTTTCGGGTGTTGGGAGATGAATTAAAAAGCAGCTCTTCAATCTTGGGATTACTCCCGGTGCCACTTGCTTGAGAATAGGAAGATTGAGCAGTTTATTGTCTGGTTGGAGAAATGGAGGAGGAGGAAGGGCTTTAATTTCTGAGGCATTGGAACTAGTTTCGGAGCAATTGAAACTTGTAAAGAAGGACAGGTTACGAAGAGAAAACAAAAATTACAGCACAGAAACAGGCCCTTTGGCCTTCCACATTGCCTGCCTAAACTAAAACCATGTGCACTTAGAGTCCGTTCCCTCCCGTCCGTCCCCTGTTTTTGACTAGTTGCCCCTTAAATGATATCTTACTCCTAATGGGCAGGTTTGCTCGTGCTATTGAGAGAATGTAAACTGGATTGACGGGGATGGGAATCTGAGGGGAAATTCAGAGAGGAGAGGATGAAAGCTGGCGGTGGGAAGTAGAGAAGTACCAACTGATCTGGAGGATAAATCCAAGAGTAGTATCAAAGTGAAATAAATATGTGGGGTTACGAGGATAGACACGGTGGCACAGTGGGTTAGCACTGCTGCTTCACAGCTCCAGGAACCTGGGTTCGATTCCCGGCTCGAGTCACTGTCTGTGTGGAGTTTGCACATTTTTCTTGAGTCTGTGTGGGTTTCCTCCGGGTGCTCTGGTTTCTTTCCACAAAGATGTGTGGGTTAGGTTGATTGGCCATGATAAAATTGCCCCTTAGTGTTCTGCGATGCTTACGTTAGAGAGATTAGCAGGTAAAATATGTAGGGATGTGGGAGTAGGGCTTGGATGGGATTGTGGTCAATGTGGATTCAATGGGCCGAAGGGCCTCTTTCTACACTGTAGGGTTCTATGATAAGGCCTGGGTGCAGGCTCAAAGACTGAATAGCCTCTTGCACTGCAGAGATTCTATAATGTAACTAGTACACTTGGAGAATTTGGAATATGAGTCACTAAATGGGTCAGAGCAAGGGAAAAGTAATATGAACTTAATCAGGATTAAATGTACATGAATGTGAATGTCCTGTGTGTGGTTAATAAGATTGGGGACGTACAGACACACGTTGACAAATTGTTAAAACAGAAACCTAGTCCAAAGGGCAGGACTGTGCATTAAATATTCCTCGGTGCAGGGTGTTTGGAAGACTCAGGAAAGGCAAAGAGGGTGGAGGGGACTGGTTGTATTGATTGAAGATGGTACTCCAGTTCTGGAGAGAGAGATTGTTCCAGAGGGATAAAGGACAGAATCTCTCTGGCTAGAGATAAGGAATGAAAAAGATGCAGGAACATCAGTGTCGAACATATTCCACAAAATAGTGAAAGCGATGTAGAGAAATGCAGAAGGCCTTTAACAAGGCCACATCAATAGTTACTACACAAAATAAGAGCTCATGGTGCAGAAGGTAATAAGGGGGGGGGTTACATATTTGCAAGGATAGATAATTGGTTAGCTAACAGGAAACAGTGAGTAGGCATAAATAGGCCACTTCCAGGTTGGAGAGATGTGACAAGTAGAATGCCACAGGGATCAGTGTTGAGGCCCTAACTATCTACAATTTATATCAATTTGACTTGAATAAAGGGACTGAATGTATGGGAGATAACTTTACTGATGATACAAAACTGCAAGAAACTACGAAGAGTTGTGAATGAAGCCCAAAGTAAAGTAAAATTTATTTATTAGTCACAAATAGGCTTATATTCACACTGCAATGAAGTTATTGTGAAAATTCCCTAGTCATCACACCAGGCACCTGTTTGGGTATAGAGGGAAAATTTAGCATGGCCAACCTAACCCGCACATCTTTGAAATGTGGGAGGAAACCCACACAGATATGGGGAGAATGTGCAGTCTCCACACAAAGTGAGCCAAGCCAGGAATAGAACCCAGGTCCCTGGCACTGAGAGGCAGCAGTGCTAACCACTGTGCAACTGTCCCACCCCACTCCATCATGCAAACCAGCCTCCCATTCATTGACTCTGTCTATACTTGCTGCTGTCTGGGAAAAGCAGCCGGCATAATTAAGGGCTCCGTTACCCTGCACATTCTCTCTTCTACTTTCTTTCGTTGGAAAAGAGATACAAAAGTCTGAGGTCACATACCAACCAACTCAAGAACAGCTTCTTCCCTGCTGCTATCAGACTTTTGAATGGACTTACCTTAGATCAAGTTGATCTTTCTCTACACCCTAGCTATGAATGTAACACTACATTCTGCACTCTCTCCTTTCATTCTCTACGAACAGTGTGCTTTATCTGTATAGTGCACAAGAAACATTAATTTTCACTATGTTAATACATGTGTCTTTAATAAATCAAATCAAAGGTAGGAAAATCAGTTGTAAAAATGAACATTAGGAATTGGAAAAGGGATATATGGGCTAAAATTGGCACATAGAAAATGATGTGGGAAAATGTAAAGTTTTTGACTTTGGCTGAAAAGCAGGAAATTTATTTAAATGAAGAGAGACTGCAGAACTGAGGTTCAGAGGGATCTGGGTGTCTCAGTGCATGAATCTGGAAATGATGTTATGCAGCTACAGAAAGTGTTTAGGAAGACAAGAGGAATATTGCTGGTTATTGCAAGGGGAAAGGAATACAAAAGTTGGGATGTTTTGCTAGTTATACAGGGCAATGATGAGACCACATCTGGGATTACTGTACAGTTTTGGTCTCCTTTTTAAAGTAAAAAGGTTTATTTATTAGTCACAAGTAAGGCTAACGTTAACACTGCAGTGAAATTACTGTGAAATTCCCCTAGTCGCCATATTCCAGTGCCTGTTTGAGTCAATGCACCGAACCAGTGTGTCTTTGACTGTGGGAGGAAAGTGGAGAACCTAGAGGAAACCCACGCTGACACGGGGAGATTGGCAAGCTCCACACAGTGATCCAAGCCAGGAATCGAACCTGGCTCCTTGGTGCTGTGAGGCAGCGATGTTATTTAAAAGAAAATAAAATTGCATTTGAGGTATATCAGTGAAGATTCACCTGAATGTTTCCTGGGATGAAGAGCTTATCTTATGAGGAAAGGTTAAACAGGCTTGGCTTGTGTCCATTTGAAGTTTAGAAGATTGAGAGATAATATTATTGAAACATATAAGATCTAAAAGTTGATGGTGAAAGGACAGATTAGAGTTAGGGAACACGGTTTAAAAATGGACATTCCTGATTAGTAATTTATTCTCTGAGAATTGAGTCTGTAGAATTTGCTTGTGGTTGAGGCAGGGTTATTGAATATTTTTCCAGCAGAAGCAGATAGATTTTTGACTAACAAGCAGGTGAAAGGTTATCGAGGCTAGGCTAGAATGTCACATTCAGATCAGCCTGATCTTACAGAATAGCAGAACAAGTTCAAGAGGCCGAATAGTGGTCTCTGCTTCTAATTTGTATGTTCGTTTATAAAACTGAGATTTTAACTTTTTGTTTAACAAAAAAAGTAGAAAAATTTCAGTTGCAAGTCAACAGTGATCCAATTCAATGACCAAACAGGATCAAGGAGGGGGTCAAGTGGTCTTGTCCTGTTTGAATGTGGATCACTAATGATCTTGTTCAGTGTGAGATGTTGAAAGGCGTTAGCTGTGAGGAGAGGTTGGAGGAACTTGGTTTGTTCTTGCTGGAACGACGGAGGTTGAGGAGCGACCTGATCTAAGATGATGAGGAGCATGGACAGAGTGGATAGTCAGAAGCTTTTCCCAGTGTAAAAATGTCAAATACTAGGGGGTATTGGTTTAAGATGCGAGGTTTAAAGGAAATGTACGAGGCAAGTGCTCTACAAAGAGGGTAGTGGATGTCTGAAACTTGCTGCCGGGCAAGTTGTGGAAACAGATACGATAGTGACTTTTAAGGCACATGTGGACAAATACGTTAATAGGATGGGAATAGAGAAATATGGTCCCTGGAAGGATAGGGGGTTTTAGTTCAGTCAGGCAGCGTGGTCAGTGCAGGCATCGAGAACTGAACAGCAATGTTCTGTACTGTCTTCTATGTTGACCTGTGGATCATTTATCTATTTCTTCTACAGAACAATTTCTTCACATGAGAGCGCTGCAGATTACAGAGCGTACAGCCCGAGCTTTACTGGACTACGCCATCACTGGAGATGTCCGCATGCTATTAGCTGTCCAGAGACACCTAACGGCTATTCAGGATGAGCATGGAGACACGTATGTATTCTTTCATGAAATAGCAGTAGCATGTCTATGATGACATATCTGTGGTGACATGTTTTGGGCAATGTCAAAGTTGCCGTATTCCCAGATGGGACTAAATTGCTGTCCCCTTTAAGGCGGGAGAGCCAGCTGGTGGTGATTTAACCTGAGGGTCACCACATGCTTCAGGCCAGGTTGAGAAGGCAGGGCCTTCATGAATAACCTCAGCTAGTATGGGAATGGAACCTGCTCTGCATCGCTGACCAACCGTCCAGCTAACTGACCGCAAAGCACCCATTTGTTGGGTGATCCACGCCATTACGATCCCTGTAGATTCAAATTTCTCGGTGACCAACATACAGTCACTGAACAAGATTTCAAACTTGGGCTGACAGTGACAAGAAACGTGCATGCCACGTAAATGACGGGCAATAATCATCTCCAGCAGGACAGAATCCAACGAGGGTAGCTGATATTCTAACTTTTTTTTCCCCTCAGATCGTTACATTTGGCCATCATCCATCAGCAGCCCCTTGTGGTTCAGCAGTTGCTGCAGGTTATTGTCAGTATTCCACGGCAGAACATCATCAACATCCCCAATGATCTACGTCAGGTCAGTCTCTAATTGATCAGGCTTTTCCCATCTCATCTTCTCACATCTCATCAAACCTACACCATTCAATCTGTGTTCATGGCCCATATGGGTCTCCTCTCTGCTTCCTATTCTTTCTGTTCTTCTGCTCTTTCGTCCCCCCCCCCCCCCCCCGTTCACCAACCTGTGGTGGACCCCTGTCCAGCAACAGTTACATTTTAAGATGTTCACTCTTGTTTTCAAAGCTCTCGTCATCCCTAACCCGGCCACTCCCTCTGGGAGGCTACATTTTCTAGCCTCTTCTGGATCCCCAAATTTTAACACTCCTCCGTCACCCCTTGATATAGAATGGTGTTACCATCACTGAATCCAACCCTGTCAACACACTGGGGGTAACCATTGACCAGAAACTCAGCTGGACCAGTCATGTAAATCCTCTGGCTGCAAGAGCAGACAGATGCCACAGGGATCACTGCTGGTGCCACAATTATTTACAATATATATTAATGACGTGGATGAGAGAAGTGAATGTACTATTGCCAAGCTTTTGGTTGACACAGAAATATATGGGAAGGCAAGTTATGAAGGTAATGTGAAAGAGTCTACAGAGGGATATAGACAAGTTAGGTGAATGGGCATAAACTTGGCAGATGGATTATAATGCCAGAAAATCTGAACTTATGCACTTTCATCAGAAGAATAAAGAAGCTGAATATTATTTAATTGGAGAAAGACTGCAGAAAGTGGCAACACAGAGAGATTTGGGAATTGTCACGTCTAAATCACAAGAAGCTAGTATGCAAATTCAACAAATAATAGGGAGGATAGATAAAATGTTGGCCTTTATTTCAAAAGGAATTAGAATATAAAAATAGGGATGTCTTGCTAAAACTATACGAGGCACTAGTTAGACTAAAATACTGTGAACAGATTTAGTCCCCTTATCTAAGTGAAGATAGAACAAAGAACAACACAGCACGGGAAACAGGCCCTTCGGCCCAACGAGCCCGCGCTGCCGTCCTAACGTCTTAATGACATATAGGGACCAATTTGTTACCCAGTCAGCCTAAGAGCACATTTTTGGGATGTGGGAGGAAACTGGAGCACCCGGAGGAAACCCATGCAACCACGGGGAGAACGCGCAAACTCCCGCAGACACAGGCCCAAATCCATGTGTCAGCACAGCACAGTGATAGTCACTGAGCTGTCATGGTGCCCATCAGATGGTCCAGTTTAAGCATACACTAACGGCGTGAAGCACTAGATATACTGGCATTGGGGGGCTGTCCAGAGAAGGTTCACTGAATTGATCTGGGGTATGAAGGGATTTTCTTATGAGGAGAGGTTGAATAGATTGGGCCTATACTCATTCGAGTTTAGAACAATGGGAGGCGACCTCATTGAGACACAGAAGATGCTCCGGAGTAGAAGTTGAGAGGCTGTTTCCCCTTGTGGGAGAGTCTAGGAATAGAGGGTAGAATCTGAGTAAAGGTGTCACTCATTTAAAACAGAGATGAGAAGGAATTTCTTCTCTGAAGTTAGTGAATCTGTGGAATTCTTTGTACACAGTTCAAAGATATGCAACTTAGGTGGATTAGCCATGCTGAATTGCCATTTGGAGTCCAAAGATGATGAGGTCAAATGGATTGGCCACAGTAAATGTGTGGGGCTACAGGAAAGGGCAAAAGAGTCTGGGTGGGATGTTCTTTCAGACAGTGGGTGCAGACTCAAGGGACAAATGGTCTCATTCTGCATTGTAGGAATTCTTTGGCTATGATCTAATTCAATAGTGGAGCAGATTTGATGAGCCCAATGATCTACATCTGCTCCTATGTTTTGTGGTCAGAAGCGAGTAACTCACTGCCTGACTCCTGAGAGCCTGTCCAGCATCTACAAGGCACAAGTCAGGAGTGTGGTGGAATACTCTTCAATTCCCTGGGTGACTACAGCTCCAACAATCCTCCAGAAGCACAATACCATCCAGTATAAAGCAGCTCTGCTTGATTGGCACTCTATCCACAAACATCGGCTCCTTTCACTACTGATGAACAGTGGCAGCCATGTGTAATCACATACAAGTTGTGGTGCAAGAACTCTCTAAGGTTCCTTAGGCAGCGTTTTCCAAACCCACAACCGCTACCATTTAGAAGGACAAGAGCAGCACATATGTGAGTATACCAGCACCTGGAGGTTCCCCTTCAGTCACTTACCATCCTGACTTGGGATTAGGTCAAAATCCTGGAACTCCTTCCTAGCTGTGGGTATCTACACCACATGAACTGCTCAGGATAGAGAAGGCAGTTCACCCACCACTTCTCGAGGGGCAATTAGGGATGGGCAATAAATGCTGATCCAGCCAGACACCCATATCCTATAAATGAAATCTTTTTAAAAAGTTCTGGAATTCTTTCTCTAAATCTCTCTGCTTCTCGGGCTCAATCTCATTCTTTAAGACTCTCTGATCAAATTTTTGGTTACCTGAACTAACATCTCTAGAATCTCTCTATTTGGTTCATTGTTATGATTTTCCTGTGAAGTATCTTGGGATGTGTCATTATGTAAAAAGTTTTTACATATCAGCTATCTAACTCACCTCCCCTCAATCAATCCTTACCGAATTCCAGATTTGCCTCACCCTCTGGCTAAAAGAGTTTTTCCTGAATTCCCGATTGGATTTATTTGTGAATGTCTCATACTAAGGAAAATAGATTATTTCCAAATAGAAATGTTCTCTCTACGTCTACTCTATCATTCATTACCTTAAAGACGCCGACCAGTTCATCTTCAGCCTTTTTCATAAAATATAGTGATGCTTATTTCCATTTTTCCTGACCTTTGGTCTCACTCTGTGAAGCCTCCAGTACATCGATGTACGTTTTGATATTGTACTTCTAAATCCTGAGTCCAAATTGTTGATAATGTCACTTTCAAATTGTAGCAAGTAAAAAGCAAAACACTTTTTTATGCACGGAGTTAGATACAGAGTAAAGCTCCCTCTACACTTTCCGCCATCAAACACTCCCAGGACAGGTACAGCACGGGGTTAGATACAGAGTAAAGCTCCCTCTACACTGTCCCCATCAAACACTCCCAGGACAGATATAGCACGGAATTAATGGTTTGGTAACTGTGATTTAAGCCTAAAAGTATTTTTTTCTTTTCCTGGCTCCTAGACTCCTCTCCACCTTGGAGTAATCACCCAGCAACACAGCATTGTTGAGCTATTGCTTACTGCTGGGGCTAATGCTGCCATTTTGGATCGTCACGGAAACTCCGTTCTTCATCTTGCCCTCCATAGAAATGATAGGAAGATGGTGGAGCTGTTGCTGGAACACCTCAAACCTCCAGTCGTCAACAAGCTGTTGAAGTTGCCAGACTGTAATGGTAGGTGAATGCTGTGGGAGGTGCAAGAATGTGTTGGTTAAGTGCACCACCTGGAGTGGTGTCAAAGAGCAAAGGTCACAGGTTTGACCCCTTGGTGTGGCTGAGTTGCCCCTTGGCTAAATGGTGGGACCACTGCAATTTGTCTGCTTGTCTTGTGTTCCAAAAGGGCTCAGACTGCTGTTCCTCATTGTCAGGTAGGATCCCGTGAGTGGCCATTGACTGCCTGAGGTGCAGTAACTGTTGGCATGAAAAGTTAAGGTGCTAACGAGCCTGAGGGTCAGGGGCCATCTGACCTCTCAATTGCCTTACCCAGCATCTCATAGAAACCCTACAGTACAGCAAGAGGCCATTCGGCCCATCGAGTCTGCACCAACCACAATCCCACCCAGGTCCTTTCTCCATATCCCTACATATTTTATTAATCCCTCTAACCTACACATCTCAGTACACTAGGGCAATTTTAGCATGGCCAATCAACCTAAACTGCACATCTTTGGACTGTGGGAGGAAACCGGAGCACCCGGAGGAAACCCACGCAGACACAAGGAGAATGTGCAAACTCCACACAGTAACCCAAGCGGGGAATTGAACCCAAGGTCCCTGGAGTTGTGAAGCAGCAGTGCTAACGATTGTGCTACTGAACCACCCATGGTAGCACAGTGATCTCGGGTCACAAAGGGAATAAACTTTAACAAAATCCAAAACTTCAACCTTCTTTGTGAAAAGGAATCTCAGTTGCTCTGTGAAATATTTTACCCAGTTCCTACCTGTTAACTAACTATCTGAATCTTTCTCTCTCATTCTCCAGGTTTGTACCCAGTGCATCTTGCAGTGAAAGTAAAGAATAAAGATTTGCTGGAACTTCTGCTGAGCAAAGGAGCAGATAAAAACATCGCAGAGCAGAAAAGTGGCCGCACACCTCTTCACCTGGCTGTGGAACTCCAAAGCCTAAATCTGACTGGCCACCTCCTGCTGGAGGTAAGTCCACTTTGTCCAGGCGCCATGGTAACAGCATGTCTGCTGCTGGACACAGGGCATCTGGGCCTTTCTGCCCCAGCAGCTGCCCCACAGCTGGGTAAAGCTGCCTGCTCCCTCGTGTTCAACACCAACGAGGACCAAGCTTGCTTTCTCCATCTTTCCAGTTGAATGGATTGTTCCAGTTTTGTACTCTTGGCTCCACATCCCATCCTCCTCTGAAGACCCATTGCAGCGGTATTGCTCACTGCCTAGCAGAGTTTGATGGTTAGAGGATACGTACACAATCAAATCTCTGCATTGCAATGTTTAAGTACAGCAATGTTGCCAAAAAAGTGAATTTTTTTAAATCCATATTTTGCACATCAGAAACTAAGTCTTTAATTTCCCTGTTGCTAAAGCCTCCAATGTGTTGCTCTCCTTCCCTCCCTCCCTGTGTTTGTTGATGTTGTACAGAGCTGGGTTAGTATGAGAGACCCTGGGAAAGGAATGGATTAAAGGAATACATCATTGTTAATGAGTTGTGGTGTGAGCCAAAGACAGACATAGGGGCAGGATCGTGTGTTAAAATGGCAAGCAACAGGAGGTCAGGGCACAGACTGAAGATGCTCAGCAAAGCAACCACCCAGTCTACGCTTGGTCTCTCTAATATAAAGGAGACCACACTGAAGAGACTCACTCTCTCTCTGTTCCTTACCTATTTCTCACTCACTGCCACACGTGCATTGTCCTACTGTTCTCACCTCTACACTCGCACTCTCTCTGTCACACGTTCACTCTGTCTTGCTCAGTCAATTGTTTGCACTTTCACTCTGTCTGTTCACTCGCTTCTGTGCTTTGTCCTTCTCCCCATCCCACCCTGCCCTGGTGCTGACGATGATGGACGTTATTTTCGAAGTTCCTCGATTTGGCCGCGTAATTGGGTTCAGTTTTAAGGAGCAGCAGGGCAGGGAGAACTGGTTCCCTGGGGAACAATTGGCCCAGAGCGTCCAATCTTTAGACTATCGGAAACTGACCGTACTCCTTAAGATCGCCTGAGAAGTCCCAGTGCAAGGAGTCTGTGGGAATTGCATGGGAAATTTGAACTGCTGTTGGGCACTTTCTCAGCTCCCTGGGATACTCCACAAAAGCTTACAGTGTTGAATCGGGTCCCAAGACTTCAGACAATTCCAACTAGCGTATAGCACAATGATGCATTTTTGTAAATCAAACCAAGGCAGGATTAGCTCAGCTAATGGTAGGGTGTTGAGGAGAGTTATAGAACAGAGAGATCTCAGGACACAGGTTCATAACTCCTTGAAAGTGGAGACACAGAGGGACAGAGTGGTGAAGAAGGCATTCGGCATGCCTGGTTTCATTGGTCAGAACATTAAATACAGGAGTTGGGATGTTTTCTTCCAGTTGTACAAGACATTAATAAGGCCACACTCAGAATATTGTGTGCAGTTCTGGTCACCATTCTATAGAAAGAGTGCAGAAAAGATTTACTAGGATGCTACTGGAACTTGATAGTTTGAATTTATAAGGGGAAGCTGGATAGACTGGGATGTTTTAACCCTGGAACATAAGAGGCTTAGGGGTGAGATCTATAAAATAATGAGGGGCACAGATCAACTTCTTTTCCCAAAGGTAGGAGAGTCTAAAACTAGAGGGCATAGGTTTAAGGTGAGAGGGGAGAGATACGAAGTGTCCATAGGGGCAGTTTTTTCACACAGAGGGTGGTGTGTGTCTGGAACAAGCTGCCAGAAATAATAGTAGAGGCAGGTATAATTTTATCTTTTAAAAAGCATTTAGACAGTTACATGGGCAAATACCTACCAGTCACTTCTTCGCCTCGAAGGGAGAACAGCCTATGGTCACCTGGGGCTTGGCAATTTTTCAGACTGACCAATCTGCAACCCCAGTCCCAAGGTAGATGCTTTTTCTAAAGTTTTGGTTGTTGTTGATCCTAGGCTGGTGTGGAAGTTGACCGTCCTACGTTTGAGGGGAACACTGCACTGCACTTGGCTGCAGGCTATGGATTTCCAGCACTTACAGCAATGCTGCTTACTGCAGGTTTGTTCCAGTCACGTTCTTTCTCTCCTGCTCTTGATATTGTTTCTTTTGATAGTTGATGTGGCCAACTCTCTTCAGAGTGGAACTATCACCATTTGAAATTCTCTCTCAGTCTCAAAATTCCATTCCCTTTAGCACTCAGGAACTGAGGATTTAATCTACATTCCTAACATCCTGAAAGGCGGCTATTTGTGTCTCAGACATAGACAGATCCACTGCAGTTTACACCACAGGAGTAGGCCTTTTGGCCCCAGTCATCTCTGCTGGCTCTTTGCTAGAACCATCCACTAGTCCTTTTGCCTTTTATCCTCTGAATGTTTACTTTTCCCTTTAAAATGCCCAACTGACCCTGCCTGTGGGAAAGCCAATTCTGCTCCAGTAACCAACTATATAAAGTTCCTCCTCTAAGGATTTTAAATTGGTGCAGCCATGTCACTGACTCTCCATGTTAAAGGAACAGAGTTGACAATCAAAACACTTCATAATTTTAAAAACTACTAAATCTCCTCTTTTAGTGGAAGTAAACCTCACTGTTTCTCTCTCATTCTGATAAATGGCTCCAAAATCCTTTGTAATGGAGTCTGTGACATCTCACTCACGGTGACGCAATGTGTATCTTCATCCCCTCCAACTCCCCCATTCCCCAAACATCCGTCTCTTCCTCCCCAGCCCACCCCTGGTTAAATAGCTGGCTTTACGTAGTAGTTGCCCTTTGGCCCATCTCCCTCCTTGGGCAGAGGTTTCCAATTGTGACTGAGCAGAGGATGTTACTGACTGTGATCTTCATCTCTCCCACCAGGAGCTGATCGAACTGCAGAAAACTATGAGCCCTTAGTGGATTCTGAAGAAGAGGATGAATCAAATCAGATCTGCCACGGACACACACCATTTGACATCAGTACCAGTGAGAAGGTATGTGGACAACCTGAGAAGGAAGCAACCTTTCTTATCCGCACCCTCCATTGGTTTAATCTACTCTGCTCCACTTTTTTCTGTCAGGAAAAATATACAAAAGTCTGAGGACGTGTACCAACCAACTCGAGAACAGCTCAGAACATAGAACACTACAGCACAAACAGGCCCTTCGGCCCACAAGTTGTGCCGAACACATCAAAACCTACCCAGCCATAGACCTATCTATAACCCCCAATCCCATTGGATCCTTACTTACTGCCGCCAGACTTTTGAATGGAGCTACCTGTCATTGTTAATTTTTCTCTATGTCCTAGTTATGACTATAATACTACATTCTGCACTCTCTCCTTTCCTTCTTTATGAACAAGATGCTTCACCTGTATAGCGCGCAAGAAACAACACTTTTCACTCCATACTCATGATAATAATAAATCAAATCTAACTGGAGCTCTGTGAAACTGCAATATACCCTGCACCTCTTTGCATTCCAGCCTTCTTCATGTAAAGGCCAAGATCCCATTAGCATTTTCAATGTTTTTTTTGTACCTAGCCACTAACTTTTATCAAGGTCCACAAATGGACCCTGAAGACTCTGCCCCCCCCATCCCTCCCTCCCTCCTCCCACCCACCCATCCATCCATTCCCAGTACTGGCCTCTCACCATCCCTGTTCCTGGCCCCTTGCCATCTTTTTTCCTTCCTTCAATCCAGAATGAATGGCCTCTCACTTTCCTCCAATTCACTCCATTTGGCAGTTTTCTCCACTTATCAATGTTCCTTTGTCACTTTCTCTCCCAGTTGTGTATTTAACTGTCAGATAATTTGGTTGGTTGATTTGAAGGGCTGTGTATGATCCCTGTCCTGAAACTGATCAATTGAGTCTCTCTCATTCTTTTCAGGTTCGTCATATTCTACTGGGAGAATCTTGGAAATGCAAGGAAGCGAATCAGCTGGGGACTGAAGGTCAACAAGGTAACTGTCCACCATCCTCCTCAATCCCATGTTGGGGTGAGGTGGGGAGAAGGCTCAGTGGGTGCGTGCACCAACAAGTATTCTGCTAAGGCAGGCTACACACATTCATTGTACACACTTCCCCATAGTTTGTTTTGTGAAGTGCCTCCTCTTCTCTTCTGATTTTGGATAAAAGTTTTCAGTTTGAGGTTACTCTGGGATGCTGAGCTGCTTCATATTACCCTTGCTATTGGTCCTGCTTTCTGTCAGTCTGCTCATTCTAGTTTAAGCTTCATTCCAAGGCACACAATTGACTGATTATCTGCTTAAATGCTTAATAAAGTCTGTGTTGTCATGTGGGTACCCAACTTGCTTTAACTTTTGGACAGCTTTGCATCTGAGTGATTGGTTTTTGATTGGGTAATTGCCAGTCAAACATTCTCCCTCAGTATTACTCCCTGTCAGCCTCTCTGATAATGTTTGGGTAACTTGCATGTATTCAGACCCTGGTTATAGAACATAGAACACTACAGCACAAACAGGCCCTTCGGTTCACAAGTTGTGCCGATCGTATCTATACTTACCAGGCCATAGAACTATCTTATAGACTAAGTTAAACAGTGGCTCTGTTTTGCTTGCAGGCAGTATTGTATCTCTCGGTCCTGAAGTCCTGGGAGAGCTGAACGAAGTGTTAAACCAGGATGTGGTGGGATCGAACTGGGTGAAGCTGGCCGAGAAGTTGAATCTTGGTTCTCTGTCGGAGCTACTCAAAACCGCCAAGTCTCCGAGCAAGTCCCTGTTGGATAACTTTGATGTAAGTTTGCCTGATATTTGTTCACTTGTCCACTGCCTCGCAACATCAGGGACCCGGCTTCAGTTCCAGCCTTGGGTCCACTATCTATGTGTACGTTCTCCCTGTGTCAACATGGGTTTCCTCCAGATGCTCCAGTTTCTTCCCATATCTGAAAGATAGAAATCACAGAAATTCTCCAGTGCAGAAAGAGACCATTTGGCCCGTCGAGTCTGCACTAACTAACAAACCACCCCCCCCCCCCCCCCCCCCCACCGTATCCCTATATATTTATCTGCTAATTCTAATTTACACATCTCAGAACAATAAGGGGCAATTTTTTTTTAGCGTGGCCAATCAGTCTAACCCTATGTTTTTGGACTGGTTAGGTGGATTGGCCCTGCTAAATTGCCTCCTTGTGTCAGGGGGATTAACAAGGTAAACACGTGAGGTTAAGGTTATACGATCAGAGTGGGATTGTTGTCTGTGCAGGCTCGATGGGCCAAATGGCCTCCGTCTGCAATGTGGGGATTCAGTGATGATTAGATTGGCACTGATTGACTCCATTGAGTAATACCTTGGGAAGGCTGAATTTGTTGGGGGGTGCGGGGAGGTGCCTGACTTTATCATTTTTATCAAATGATCCAAAGTCAGCTGATAAAATATTCCACGAGATTAAGAGCCAAAAAACTGAGAGCAGATTAGGAAGTTATTGTGTGGTGTGGATTTGGAGGAAAGCAAGTACAGAAAAGGGGAAAGAACTCTCTGATTGGGATTCAATGCTGAATTATATAAAAAAAAGGAATCAAATAGCTGAGTAGAAGGTTGGCCTTTATTGAATTGGAAATCAGATATAAAGAATGGGGGTAAAATTTCATTTTAATGACTGTATTCAGTCTCAGCATGAACCCTGGGAAAGATATACTGGCGTTAGAGAGAGAGGAGAGAGTGCAGTAGAGAGAGATCAGAATTATACCAAAGTGAGAAACCAGAAAGCCCACCCTCTCTGGGAAAGAGAATTGCAGGTTGTTTATAGCTGGTACACTGGCCTTGCCTCAATCTGTGGGCTGATAGAAGGATTATTCAATGGCCTTATTATGTTTTCTCACTGACGGAGTCTGTATTGTCTTTAACTGTGATAACGTGATGTCCGAATAGAGTTGAAGAGTGAAATCATAAAATTATCGCTCTTCAGATTTCAGGTGGTACGATTGAGCAGTTAGTCGACGCACTACAGTGCCTTGGTTTGGAGAAGGCAGTGAACATTATCCAGAAGACCGAAACCTACAAAACACTTCAATCCTCAGGTACTTGTCGAGTGTGTATGTTCTTTTGGGAGTATGCAAAGACCGAACTCTAAAATGGTTCTGTTCTTTTTAAATGGCCTTTTATGTGCAGTTAGCAAGTGTTTACTGAGGTATAATTTAATGCATATTCTACTGTTTCATTCCCCAGGCTTGAATTACAGATCTAACCTTGAACGTTGGGATTTTTTTTATTGTTCAGTGCGAGTTTCGTGTGTTAAAATAACTTGTGGACAGCTTCCAAACTAATTCATTCTGGCACAAATACATAATGCAAAACGGTTGATTTATTATTAATTGCAAATCCTACTTGGAGAATTTGCAGTGTGGTTAGTAAGAAAAATGGAAAATGTCACCCAAATGGGGGTGGTTCTATTGGATTTGGGTGAAATAGAAAAGGGGTTGGTTGCTACGTCAGCAATAATATCTTTAGTTCATATACTCATTTATCGCCATTTATTTTTCACTTATCATTGCGTAAAGATTCTTGTAAGGTTGATTGTTCCAGTAATGCCTTTTAACGTCAACCTTTCTAGAGTAAATACCTTTGGTGCAAGGGTGGGTCCTGATGCCTTGCAATTAGTATGGTGTTTTCCCAATGGCTTCTCTACTAATGGATTAACAGAAAGTCTGTGAAGGAGCAACACGACAGCTCAATGACTATCGCTGTGCTGTGCAGATACATGGATTTGGGCCTGTGTCTGTGGGAGTTTGCGCATTCTCCCCGTGCTTGCGTGGGTTTTCTCCGGGTGCTCCGGTTTCCTCCCACATCCCAAAGATGTGCTCTTAGGCTAATTGGCAAAACAAATTCTCCCTAAATTGTCTCAAATTTGGTTTTTAATCCATAGATCTATAAACATGGACAGGGATCGCGGGTAGAGGTGGGAACATCGGGGTGGCGGCGCGGGCTCGTTGGGCCGAAGGGCCTGTTTCCCGTGCTTTTTGTTCTTTGCTGTTATTGAGGATAATGTGACTCTTCAGTCAGACCATCCAGAACTGGGATTTCGCAAACGTGTCTCAAAAACAGAGCTTAAAGTGGGCAAGAGGGTTTGGGGGGGTGTATTAAAAAGGGTGAGGGGTTTGGGGGTGTATTTGTGGGGGAGGGGGGTTTGAGGGTTAATTAATAGGGGGAGGGGGGCTTGGGGGTGTTAAAGGGATTTGAAACTCAGGGCTTTGTGGGTGAACCTTATGTATTTCTCCGGTTGATGGAGAGACTGAATAGAGTTGGTTTCTTGCAGATGGGAAGCAGTCAGTGGACAGCGCCTACGAGAGCGGATCACAAAAAGAAATCAACCCAAAGGATCACTTGACCCCCACGACCGAGGCCAGTGAGCAGCAGATTTAACCTGGATAAAAATCTCGTGTTTCTACACACGGGAGAGAATAGAAACGAGATCACCATTCCTACAAACAGAACTGATTTTTAAAAGAAAATGTTTGCGGTTTGCCCATTTGGATTCTATCCTCTTTGTACTGAAGACTGCGATTTAGTTGGCAGCCCTTGTCTTTGAGGCAAAGTGGTGTTGGGTGTCAGGATTTACTGATTCAATTCAGCTTCACGCACCAAGTGCCTGATCTAGAGTTGACAAAAGCAGTGATCTGATGGATGATCAGTTGCCTCTTGCTGCGTTGGGCCTGTGCTGTGCACGTTGGGTTGAATTGGCAGAGGTTGGAGCTGAGATGGCAGTCACAGGGTGTGATGAAGAGCTGGGGAGAGGATAATGGAATTCAGGCCACCATCCTGAATGGATCCAACACTCTCCTTCCCTTCCCCCCCCCCCCCCCCCCCCCCCCCCCCCCCCCCCCTCCATTCCCATTAGTGGTCAGGTTACAAGTCCTACATTAAGTAAACCATCATATTCCTGATTGTCAACTCCACACCAGCATTGTTAATCGGATAAGGTTGGTACTCCCACAGAAACAGGCCAGGATGATGCTCTGTCCTTACCCTCTCTCAGCTGCAATAAATGTAAAAACAAGAGGATATATACTTTGTAAACAATGCGTAGGGGTACGGGAAAATGGCACTAAGTCATGATGCTTGTTTGGATAGCCAGTTCAGACACGATGGGCTGAATGGCCGCCTCCTATGACATGCTGTCACTCCGGGAAAGAAACCTCTGCATAATGTGGTGAGGCATCCCTTCTCGGAGTCAGTAGCCACATAATTTCAAACAAACATTTCTCTCTCCCACTGGTTGAGCAACAAGAGATGGAATCAGCAGTGCTTAGTTCCCCTCCCACTCTCCAGTACTGATCTGTTATTTATGGCTTTATTGTTAATTTATGATTATATAGTGTAAGATGTGATAATTATTAGTGAGAGCTGAACCTGATCAGCTACAGTGTAGTCGTCAGTGAAGCTCATTCTGCTGAGCTACGTTCAGTGGGCTGGTTGCTGAGCTTGGGCTGGTTGCAGCCTGAAAAACATACACTTAACGTTCAGCAGCGGCTTTACAAAGCAGTGATGGGCAATCTGCGGCCCTGGGAGGGGGGCACATGTGGCCCGCTTTAGCCCTGAGTGTGGCACCACAAGACATTCTGACAATTGCCCACATGCAGGCTTGCCACATTTCACTGATTTCTGTCTGTGTAGTATTTTCCTTGACTGGTGCATCTAAAGTGAAATGCACGTCTAATCAAAGCGTAAATATTTCTAGTGTTTTTTTTGTATCATTCAAAGTTGGTAGTTTTATGAAGATATGAATAATAAAGTATTTTCTATCTCTCGTTAAAGAAATGTTCGGTTAGTACTAAGTGTGCGCCGTCTTATTTGTGGGGTCATGGGTCAGGAGTATGTCTGACCTCAACCCTGTGGCCCACTTGACTAGCCTGGGGTTGCCCTTCTCTGAAGGTAATTTACTGGAAGATGTTTTCTGCTATCACCACAACAGTCCCTCTCCGTGAAAGTTTCACAGTAGATGGGTAATTGCCAGCAATGGGAGATTGCTGGTGATGATCTGTGTGAGTTCTGTAATCTTTCTGTGGTTTAAATCCCTTCGGAATTAGCAATTAAAAATAAAAGCATAAAAAAAACCCCAGTGTATTTTCTTTCGAGCTTTCACTAATTTTGCACTGTTGTATTTATGCAGAACCACACCATCAGAATAAAAATTCATTGCAATAACAAACTGTGGCATGCAAATGAAGATAATTCATTACAACAGTAAGTTTAAGATTCATTAAGTGTCATACTGCACTGAAGGATTTTGGACCAAAACACACAGACGGGCTAAAATAAGAGGAACAAGAGAGATGCTGGTCCATCAAACCTGTCCCTGTACTCCATGAGACATGGAATATCATAACCAGACACACTTCCTACAGTACATGGCCACAAACCTTCCAAACCCAGCACTACTTCCATCTAGAAGGACAAGGGTAGCAGATAACTGGGAACACTACCACCTGGAAGCTCCCCCCATACTGATTTGAAAATATATTGTCATTCCTGTGCAGTCACTGGGTCAAAATCCTGGAATTCCCTCCCTAACGGCATTGTGGGTCAACCCAATTGCAGCTTTTCAAGAAGGGATGGCACAGTGCTGCCTCACAATGCCAGAGACCTGGGTTCAATTCTGGTGCCGAGTCACTGGCTGTATGGAGTCTGCACGTTCTCCCTGTATCTGTGTGGGTTTCCTCCACGTGCTCCAGTTTCCTCCCACAGTCCAAAAATATGCTGATTAGTTGACTGGCTACGCTAAATTGCCCCTAGTCAAGGAGATTAGCAGGATAAATATCTGGGAATAGACCCTAGGTGGGATTGTGCTCAGTGCAGACTTCATGGGCCAAATGGCCTCTTCCTGTAATGTAGGAATTCTATTCTACTGTCGCTCTCCATCACCTTCAAGGCCAACTAGGGATGAGCAATAAATGCTGGCCAGCCAACAACACCCCATGTTACACAAATTAATGTGTACCCCTCTCGTGTGTACCCCTCTCGTGTGTACCCCTCTCGTGTGTACCCCTCTCGTGTGTACCTCTCCCTAGTCATCTGATCTCCTGGGGGACAGGCATTAAATACAGATGCAAAGAGACAATTGGAGGGGGATAATTTGACTGTTTAAGTAAAATCCCTTGAAAGGATGTCATGAATCATCTAATCATACAAAATGTTGATCCATTTATCTTGAGTGTTTTGATCACTGTCTCAGTCAAGGATGTGTCTTGTTTTCTCTTGTAATAGATAGCATCACACCAACTGATGTCCACCACTCTCTGGGAAAAGAACTTCCAAACATCTGGTGTATTCCTGGTCTTTTGACCTTTAAGCTCAATCCTAAATCTGACCAATTGGAATGATAATGATTTCATTATTTCATTCAACTCTATCAGATGACTTTGAATGCTATTCAACAATAAATTGAAGCAACATTTCCATAATTTAATTTAATAACTAGGCCAGCATTTATTGCCAAACAAAATATGTCAATTCATAGAACCCTACACAGTACAGAGAAAGGCTCTTCGGCCCATCAAGTCTGCACAGAACACGATCTCACCCAGGTCCTAACCCCATATCCCTACATATCATACCCCTAACCTACGCATCCCTGGACACTAAGGGATGGATTCCTTAACTTAACCAATTAACCTAACCCGCACATTTTTGGACTGTAGGAGGAAACCCATGCAGACATGAGGAGAATGTGCAAACTCCACACACTGACCTGAGCCAGGAATCGAACCCAGGACCCTGAAGCTGTGAAGCAGCAGTGCTAACCACTCTGTTACTGGACCCTAAAGAAGGTGGTGGTGAGCTGCCTGTTAAACGTACTGCAGTCCATGAGGTGTAGGTACACCCTCAGTGCTGTTAGGGAGGGATTTGTCTGCTGACAGTGAAGAAATGGTGAGATATTTCCCAGTCAGGATAGTGAGTGACTTGAAAGGCAACCTCTAGGTGGTGGCGGTGTCCCCAAGACCTTCTAGAATCTAGCTGGGAGTGCTCATGGGTTTAGAAGCTGCTGCCTCAGGAACTTAGTGAGTTCCTGTAGTGCATCTTGTAGATGGTACACACTGCTGTGACTGTGTCAGTGGTAGAGGGAGTGAATGTTTGTAGATGTGGTGCCAATCAAGTGGGCTGCTTTGTCCTGATGGTGTCAAGCTTCTGGACTGTTGTTGGCATTACACCCATCAAGGCAAGTGGAGAGTAGTCCTTCACACTCCTGACTTGTCCTTGTAGATGGTGGATAGGCTTGGGGAGTCAGATGGTGAGTTAGTCACCACATGATTCCTAGCCTCTTGTAGCCACAATATTTTAATGGCTGGTCCAATTCAGTTTCTGGTAACCCCCCAAGATGTTGATTGTGGAGGAATTCAGTGATGGTAATGCCATAATGTCAAGAGGGAACGATTAGGTTCTATCTTGTTGGAGATGGTCATTACTTGGTATTTAATATGGTGCAAATATTACTTGTCACTTGTTGGCCTAGGCCTGGATATTGTCTAGGTCCTGCTGCATTTGAACATTACCTATGGAGTCACGAGTGGTGCTGAATACTTCTTATGATGAATGGGAAGTCATTGATGAAGCAGCTAAGATTGTTGGGTCTAGGGCACTTCCCTGAGGGACTCCTGCAGAGATAAAAGAAACACATATATCCATAGTCATCTGATCTCCTGGAGGACAGGCCATAAATACAGATGCAAAGAGACAATAGGAGAGGGATAATTTGACTGTTTAAAGTAAATGAAATTTAAAGTAAATGATTGATCTCCAACCATCTAATCATCTTCCTTTTGCCAGGTATGACTCAACCCGTTGAGATTTTCCCCAATTCCTATTCACTCCAGCTTTGTTTGGGTTCCTTGATGCCACACTCTGTCAAATGCAGCATTTCCAAATATGGAGTCTGCACCAACTATCTGACAGCATTCCATCCAAGCCCTATCTCCAGAACCCCACATGTTTACCCCTTTAATCCCCCTAACTTACACATCTTAGGACACAAAGATACAATTTAGCATGGCCAATCCACCTAACCTACACGTATTTGGGAGGAAATGCACACAGACACGGGGAGAACAGGCAAACTCCAGTCATCCAGAATCAAACATGTCTCTGGTGCTGTGAAGCAGCAGTGCTAACCACTGTGACCCTTTGCCACTCCTCCATCACTGAAGATGGGGAGCCTCCTTCTCGAGCGAGTTGATTGTCCACCACTATTCAAGGCTGAGGGTTGAGGGGTTGGAACACTGCGCTTTTGCTGGTAGAATGGCCTTGATGCTTAGGGTCCCTCCTTTGGGTTATGGACGGTGCTTTAGGCAGTTTGCTCATATTTCTAAGTCTCAGCTACACAAGCTGTGGGGACCTCATGCTAATAAAAGCAAAATCCTGCAGACGCTGGAAATTTGAAATTAAAAACAGAGAATGCTGGAAAAACTCAGCAGGTCTGGCAACATGAAGAGAGAGAACATGAAGAGGGAGTTGGACTCTCAGAGACTATTTCCCAGGGCTGAAATGGTCGCGACGAGAGGGCACAGATTTAAGGTGCAGGGAAGCAAGTACAGAGGGGATGCTAGGGGAAAGTTTTTCACTCAGAGGGTGGTGAGTGAATGGAATCGGCTGCCGTCGGTGGTGGTCGAGGCGAACTCGCTGGGGTCTTTTAAAAGACTTCTGGATGAGTATATGGGATCCAATGGGATTGGGGGTTATAGATAGGTCTATGGCTGGGTAGGTTTTGATGTGTTCGGCACAACTTGTGGGCCGAAGGGCCTGTTTGTGCTGTAGTGTTCTATGTTCTATGAGAAACAGAACAAACATTGAGTCTGTATAAGTCTTCTACAGAACTGGGAACCCCATGCCAAAGAAAAGCTAAGCAGTGTGCCTTAATGACTATTGGCCAATGGCTCTGACATCCATCGTTATGAAGTGTTTCGAAAGGCTAGTCATGGCACAAATCAATTCCATCTTCCCGGACGACCTTGATCCACTACAGTTTGCCTACCGCCGCAACAGATCCACAGCAGACGCCATCTCCCTGGCCCTGCACTCAATCCTGGAACACCGAGATAACAGGCAGTGATCTCAGACTACAGCTTAGCCTTCAACATCCTCATTCCTACAAAACTCATCTCCAAACTTGGTGGCTGGGCCTTGGCTCCACTCTCTGCGACTGGATGCTGAACCTCCTAACCCACAGACCACAATCGGTAAAGATAAGCAACAACATCTCTTCCACGATCATCTTCAACATCAGTATCCCACAAGGCTGTGTTCACAACCTTCTACTTTCAGATTTACATCTGAAATGTGGAGCATATTTAAGGAACAGCTTCTGCATGTCCTTAATGAATATGTACCTGCCAGGCAGGGAGGAAGTGGTCGAGTGAGGGAACCATGGTGTACTAGGGAAGTTGAATCTCTGGTGAAGAGGAAGAAGGAGGCTTATATAATGATGAGACGTGAAGGCTCAGTTAGGGCAATAGAGAGCTATAAATCAGCCAGGAAGGAGCTAAAGAGGGAGTTGAGAAGAGCTAGAAGAGGACACGAGAAGACTTTGGCGGATAGGATTAAGGAGAATCCTAAAGCTTTTTACAGGTATATAAATAATAAAAGATTGGTTAGGGCAAGATTAGGGCCAGTCAGAGATAGCAGTGGGAAGTTGTGCGTGGAGCCTGAGGAGATAGGAGAGACACTGAATGAGTATTTTTCGTCAGTATTCACACAGGAGAAAGACAGTGTTGTCGGGGAGAATACTGCGATACCAGGTTGTAGACTGGGCAGGATTGAGGTTCATAAGGAGGAGGTGTTAGCGAATCTTGAGGGTATGAAAATTGATAAGTCCCCTGGTCCAGATGGGATTTACCCTAGGATTCTCTGGGAGGCTAGAGAGGAGATTGCAGAGCCTTTGGCTTTGATCTTCATGTCGTCGTTAGCTACAGGTATAGTGCCGGAAGACTGGAGGACGGCAAATGTTGTCCCTTTGTTCAAAAAGGGGAGTAGGGACCATCCTGGAAATTATAGACCGGTGAGCCTGACTTCTGTTGTGGGCAAGGTCTTGGAAAGAATTATAAGGGATAGGATTTATAAGCATCTAGAGAGAAATAAATTGATTAGGGATAGTCAGCACGGTTTTGTGAAGGGTAGGTCGTGCCTCACAAACCTTATTGAGTTTTTTGAGGAGGTGACCAAAGAGGTAGATAAGGGTAGGGCAGTTGATGTAGTGTATATGGATTTTAGCAAAGCGTTTGATAAGGTTCCCCATGGTAGGCTACTGCAGAAAGTGCAGATGCATGGGATTGAAGGTGATTTAGCAGTTTGGATTAGGAATTGGCTAGCTGATAGAAGACAGAGGGTGGTGGTTGATGGGAAATATTCAACCTGGAGTGCAGTTACAAGTGGTGTACCTCAAGGATCTGTTTTAGGGCCACTGCTGTTTGTCATTTTTATAAATGACCTAGATGAGGGTGTAGAGGGTTGGATTAGTAAATTTGCTGACGATACCAAAGTGGGGGGAGTTGTAGACAGCGAGGATGGATGTTACAGTTTGCAGAGGGACATAGATAGGTTGCAGAGCTGGGCCGTGAGGTGGCAAATGGAATTCAATACGGATAAGTGTGAGGTTATTCACTTTGGTAGGAATAACAGGCATATGAAATATAGGGCTAATGGAAGGACCCTTAATAGCGTTGTCGAGCAGAGGGATTTTGGGGTACAAGTACATAGCTCTTTGAAAGTTGGCACCCAGGTTGATAAAGTTGTTAAGAAGGCGTACGGTGTGTTAGCTTTTATTGGTAGAGGGATTGAATTTAGGAGCCGTGAGGTTATGTTACAACTGTACAAAACTCTGGTGCGGCCGCACTTGGAGTATTGCGTACAGTTCTGGTCGCCGCATTATAAGAAAGATGTGGAAGCATTGGAAAGGGTGCAGAGGAGGTTTACCAGGATGTTGCCTGGTATGGTGGGAAGGCCTTATGAGGAAAGGCTGAGGGACCTGAGGTTATTTTCATTAGAGAGAAGAAGGTTACGCGGTGACCTAATTGAGGCGTATAAGATGATCAAAGGACTGGATAGGGTGGATAGTGAGAGCCTTTTTCCTCGGATGGTGATGACCAACACGAGGGGACATCTCTTTAAATTAAGAGGTGGTAGTTATAGGACTGATGTCAGAGGCAGGTTCTTTACACAGAGGGTGATGAGAGCGTGGAATGCCCTGCCTGCAGCAGTTGTGGACTCGCCTACTTTGGGGGCATTCAAATGTTCGGTGGATAGGCATATGGATGATATTGGAATAGTTTAGGTTAGAGTGTCCACTGGCCGGCGCAACATCGAGGGCCGAAGGGCCTGTACTGCGCTGTAATGTTCTATGTTCTAAGGTTGTTAAGAAGGCGTATGGAGTCTTAGCTTTTATTGGTAGGGGGATTGAATTTCGGAGCCGCAACGTCATGTTGCAACTGTACAAAACTCTGGTGCGGCCGCACTTGGAGTATTGTGTGCAGTTCTGGTCCCCACATTATAAGAAGGATGTGGAGGCATTGGAGAGGGTACAGAGGAGGTTTACCAGGATGTTGCCTGGTATGGAGGGCAGGTCTTATGAGGAGAGGCTGAGGGATTTGAGGTTGTTTTTGTTAGAAAGAAGGCGGCTAAGAGGAGACCTTATCGAAACATATAAGATGATTAGAGGTTTAGATAGGGTGGACAGTGATAGCCTTTTTCCTAGGATGGAGAAAGCTAGCACAAGGACAATAGCTTTAAATTAAGGGGTGATTGTTATAGGACGGATATCAGAGGTAGGTTCTTTACCCAGAGAGTGGTTAGGGGTATGGAATGCCCTGCCTGCGCAGTTGTAGATGCGCCAAGTTTGGTGGCGTTTAAGAGGTTAGTTGATAAGTTTATGGAAGAGAAGGGAATGGTTTAGTTTGGAGGGTCATTGCTTTTTCATAATTGGTCGGCGCAACATCGAAGGCCGAAGGGCCTGTTCTGTGCTGTAATGTTCTATGTTCTATGTTCTATGTTCTACGTTCTATGTCCTATGTTCTATACTCTTTATATGCCTATGACTGTGTTTCCAAATTCTCCTCCAACTTGATTTTCAGGTTTACTGACGACACCACCATAGTGGGTCAGATCTCAAACAAAGATGAGACAGGGTACAGTAATCAGATAGAAAACCTGGTAAACTGGTACAACGACAATAATCTTCCACTCAATGTCAACAAAACGAAGGAGATAGTCATCAACTTCAGGAAGTGTAATGGAGAACAATGTGGTATATATGGACTTTAGTAAGGCGTTCGATAAGGTGCCCCATGGAAGGCTTCTGCAGAAAATGCAGAAGCCTTCCAGGATTGAGGGTGATTTAGCTAATTGGATTAGGAATTGGCTAGCTGATAGAAGACAGAGGGTGGTGGTTGATGGAAATTATTCATCATGGAGTTCGGTTACAAGTGGTGTACCTCAGGGATCTGTTTTGGGGCCCCTGCTGTTTGTAATTTTTATAAATGATCTGGATGAGGGTATTGAAGGATGGATTAGTAAATTTGCGGATGACACCAAAGTCGGAGGAGTGGTAGATAGTGAAGAGGGGTGTTCTAGTTTGCAGAGAGACTTGGACAAGTTGCAGAGCTGGGCCGAGAGGTGGCAAATGGAGTTTAATGTGGAAAAGTGTGAGGTAATTCACTTTGGCAGGAATAACAAATGTGTAGAGTATAGGGCTAATGGTAGGACTCTTAATAGTGTTGAAGAACAGAGGGATCTTGGTGTATATGTGCATAGATCCCTGAAAGTTGGCAATCAAGTCGATAAGGTTGTTAAGAAGGCATATGGAGTCTTAGCTTTTATTGGTAGGGGGATTGAATTTCGGAGCCGCAACGTCATGTTGCAACTGTACAAAACTCTAGTGCGGCCGCACTTGGAGTATTGTGTACAGTTCTGGTCCCCGCATTATAAGAAAGATGTGGAGGCATTGGAGAGGGTACAGAGGAGGTTTACCAGGATGTTGCCTGGTATGGAGGGCAGGTCTTATGAAGAGAGGCTGAGGGATTTGAGGTTGTTTTCATTAGAAAGAAGGCGGCTAAGAGGAGACCTTATTGAAACATATAAGATGATTAGAGGTTTAGATAGGGTGGACAGTGATAGCCTTTTTCCTAGGATGGAGAAAGCTAGCACGAGGGGACATAGCTTTAAATTAAGGGGTGATAGTTATAGGACGGATGTCAGAGGTAGGTTCTTTACCCAGAGGGTGGTAAGGGTATGGAATGCCCTGCCTGCGTCAGTTGTAGATACGCCAAGTTTGGTGGCGTTTAAGAGGTTAGTAGATAAGTTTATGGACGAAAAAGGAATGGTTTAGGTTAGAGGGTCATTGCTTTTTCCTAATTGGTCGGCGCAACATCGAGGGCCGAAGGGCCTGTTCTGCGCTGTAATGTTCTATGTTCTATGTCAACATCAATGTCTACATCAATGGGGACGATGTAGAAATGGTTGAAAACTTCAAGTTTTTAGATGTCCAGATCACCAACAACCTGTCCTAGTCCCCCCATGCCGATACTATAGTTAAGAAAACCCACTAATGCCTCTACTTTCTCAGAAGATGAAAGAAATTTGGCATGTCAGCTACTACTCTCACCAAATTTTACAATGAACTACAGAAAGCATTCTTTCAGGTTGTATCACAGCTTGGTCCGGGCTTCTGCTCTGACCAAGACTTAAAAAAGCTACAAAAGTTCGTGAATGTAGCCCAGACCATCGCGCAAACCAACCTCCCATCCACTGACTCTGCCTACACTCCTCGCTGGATCAGCAAAGCAGCCAGCATAATTAAAGACCCCCATGCACCCCAGACATTCTCTTTTCCAACTTCTTCCATTAGGAAAAGGATACAAAAGTCTGAGGTCACATACCAACCGACTTAAGAACGGCTTCTTCCCTGTTGCCTTTCGAATGAACCTACCTCACATTAAGTTAATCTTTCTCTACACACTGGCTATTGACTGTAACACTACATTCTGCACTCTCTCCTTTCCTTCTCTGTGAACGGTATGCTTTGTCTAAATAGCATGCAAGAATAATACTTTTCACTGTATGCTAATACATGTGACAATAATAAATCAAATCTTGTTCGAAAGGTGCAAGGGCTGAAGCTTCTCCAATGCTACCATTTGTTCATATGTTCAAAATACCTTTTTGTGGCTTAGTCTGACTCAGATTCATAGAATCGCACAGTCTCTACAAAACAGAAGGCTATTTGGCCCATTGAACTGCACCAACAACACTCACACCCAGGCTCTATCCCTGTAACCCCATGTATTTACCCTGCTAACCCCCCTGATACTAAGAATCAATTTAGCATAGATAATGCGCTAAACCAGCACGTCTTTGGACTATGGGAGGAAATAGGAGCACTAGAGGAAACCCATGAAGACATGGGGAGAACATGCAAACTCCATACAGAAAGTGACCTGAGGCTGGAATTGAACCCGGGTCCCTGGATCTGTGAGGCGGCAGTGCTTTGAAGTACAGTGGGATATTTTACCATATTAAAGGTGCCATATAAATACAAGTTGTTGTTTAATATTGACAATGGATCAATGAAGTGACTTTTACATAATATTAGTTTTGCTCTGATTTCAGTAATGGGAAAGGTAAAACTGCCCAATGCTCCCTCTCCAACCTTTGCCACGTATAAATAGACCTATTGCAGACTATAATGTCAGCCTCTACTAAAGCAACCAGAAGTAAACATGTTTGATGAACTTCTCTTGGGAAGATAATTCGCCAAAATTATGGGTATGAACTGACCTTTATGTTTACAATCTGCTCAGATACATTTAATTTGGCTATAATTTCCAGCCTCCCCAGTGTTGGATTGGAGTGGGGAGGGAAATGGGGTGGGCAGAGCAGGGCATACTCCAAAAATGCACTGGGGAATCCTTCTTGGAACTTCCCACATAAGTATTTGCATAATTATTGTCCAGAAGCACTGACTGAAGCCTCTGGAATGTGGCAAAATAATTTAGAAGGGTCTCTATTGTTACTTATAAGGGATTTTATTGTTACTTACAAGGGACTTTACTGTTACAGTGGACTTTATTGCTACTTATAAGGAACCTAATTGTTACTTACAAGGGACCTAATTGTTATTTACAAAAGACCCTATTGTTACTTACAAGGGACTCTATTGTTACTTACAAAGGTCCCTCTGTATAGAACATAGAACATAGAACAATACAGCACAGAACAGGCCCTTCGGCCTTCGATGTTGTGCCGACCAAAATAAAAAGCAATGCCCCTCCTAACTAAACCATTCCCTTCTCATCCATATACTTATCAACTAACCTCTTAAACGCCACCAAACTTGGCGCATCTACAACAGCTGCAGGCAGGGCATTCCACTCCCTAATCACTCTTTGAGTAAAGAACCTACCTCTGATATCCGTCCTATAACTCATACCCCTTAATTTAAAGCTGTGTCCCCTCGTGCTAGCTTTCTCCATCCTAGGAAAAAAGGCTATCACTGTCCACCCTATCTAAACCTCTAATCATCTTATATGCTTCAATAAGATCCCCTCTTAGCCGCCTCCTTTCTAACGAAAACAACTCAAATCCTTCAACCTCTCTTCATAGGACCTGCCCTCCATACCAGGCAACATCCTAGTAAACCTCCTATGTACCCTCTCCAATGCCTCCACATCTTTCTTATAATGTGGCGACCAGAACTGCACACAATACTCCAAGTGCGGCCGCACTAGAGTTTTGTACAGCTGCAACATGATGCTGCAGCTCCTAAATTCAATCCCCCTACCAATAAAAGCTAAGACTCCATAAGCCTTCTTAACAACTTTATCCACTTGACTGCCTACTTTCAGGGTATGTTAATGTTCCTAAGGATTCTACCATTTACAGTATAATTCAAACCTAAATTTGATTCTCCAAAATGCATCACCTTGCATTTGTCCTAATTAAACTCCATCTGCCATAGATTTGTCTCCAATCTATCTATATCGTGTTGTATTCTCTGACAATCCCAGGCACTATCAGCAACTCCACCAACCTTTGTGTCATCCGCAAACTTACATAACAGACCACCCACATTTTCCTCCAGATCATTTATACATACTACAAACAAGAGAGGTCCCAGCACTGATCCCTGCGGAACACTGCTAGTTACAGATCTCCATTCTGAAAAAAACACCCTTCCACTGCTATTCTGTCTTCTATAAACAAGCCAGTTCTGTATCCATCTTGCCAGCCCAACACAAATCCCGTGTGATTTTAGTTTTTGTACCAGCCTGCCACGTAGGACCTTGTTAAATACTTTATTAAAGTCCATATGAACTACATACACAGCCCTTCCCTCATCAATTATCTTTGCCACTTCTTCAAAGAACTCAATCAAGTTGGTGAGGCTTGACCTTCTTCTGGTTTCCTTCCCCAGTCCAAGGATGTGCAGGTTAGGTTGATTGGTCATGCTAAATTGACCTCAGTACCAGTGGGATTAGCAGGATAAATTTGTGGGGTTACAGGAATAGGGTACGGGTGGGATTGTGGTCAGTAAAGACTTGAAGGACTGAATGACCTCTTCTGTACTGCAGGGATTCTATGATTTTATGACCCTATTGATACTGAAAATGGACTCTTGTTGTATAGGAACTATTTGTTATTGTATTGTTAGATTTTGGCACTGTTAATTTGTTGGCTTATTGCTTTTCTGTTTTGAATTATTACAAAACTGGGAACCAATTGACAAGGCTATTTAAATTGTTAATGCTGGAGAGTTCTGCCAGCTACTCTGGAAAAAGTTGGAGGAATTACAATGGTTAGCATTGTTGCCTCACAGGGACCCAGGTTCAATTCCCGACTTGGGTCACCATCTGTGCAGAGTTTGCATGTTCCCCCGGTGTCTGTGTGGGTTTCCTCCGGGTGCTCTGGTTTCCTCCCACAGTCTGAAAGACGTGCTGGTTAGGTGCACTGTCTGTGCTAAATTCTCCCTCTGTGTACCTGAACAGGGTACCAGAGTGTGGTGACTAGGGAATTTTCACAGTAACTTCATTGCAGTGTTAACATAAGCCTACTTGTGACTAATACATAAACATTTTACTTTTTATAGTTTTAAATACCCAGACAATCCCCCACATGAAACCCCCACACTCCTGACCTCACCCTCTCACTGGATCCCACAATGAACCCGAGCATGGGATTCCCTGCGAATTCCACCTGCACCGGGGCCCCACCTCCCAAACATCCTGTTTACTCCTGATAACCTATCATTTCTTATCTTTCCATAAAGTTGTCTCTTGCTCTGCTAAACTCCAGTGGATATAAGCCCAGCCTTCCCAACCTTTCCTCATCAGACAACCAGCCCAAAGTTGGTACAAACACAGTAAGTCTTAGAACATAGAACATAGAACATTACAGCACAGAACAGGCCCTTCGGCCTTCGATGTTGCACCGACCAATATAAAAAGCAATGCCCCTCCAAACTAAAACATTCCCTTCTCTTCCATATACTTATCAACTAACCTCTTAAACGCCACCAAACTTGGCGCATCTACAACTGCTGCAGGCAGGGCATTCCACTCCAGAACCACCCTTTGGGTAAAGAACCTACCTCTGATATCCGTCCTATAACTATAACCCCTTAATTTAAAGCTGTGTCCCCTCGTGCTAGCTTTCTCCATCCTAGGAAAAAGGCTATCACTGTCCACCCTATCTAAACCTCTAATCATCTTATATGTTTCGATCAGGTCCCCTCTTAGCCTCCTCCTTTCTAACGAAACAACCTCAAATCCCTCAGCTTCTCCTCATAAGACCTGCCCCCCATACCAGGCAACATCCTGGTAAACCTCCTCTGTACCCTCTCCAATGCCTCCACATCTTTCTTATAATGCGGGGACCAGAACCGCACACAATACTCCAAGTGCGGCCGCACTAGAGTTTTGTACAGTTGCAACATGACGTTGCGGCTCCGAAATTCAATCCCCCTACCAAGAAAAGCTAAGACTCCATATGCCTTCTTAACAACCTTCTCGACTTGACTGCCTACTTTCAGGGATC
This sequence comes from Sphyrna mokarran, assembly GCA_024679065.1. Lineage (NCBI taxonomy): Eukaryota > Metazoa > Chordata > Chondrichthyes > Carcharhiniformes > Carcharhinidae > Sphyrna > Sphyrna mokarran. Next base: position 1,526,590 of record JAGIQG010000032.1, read on the forward strand.
TATGCACATACACACCAAGATCCCTCTGTTCATCAAAACTACTAAGAATCCTACCATTAGCCCTATACTCTACACATTTATTATTTCTGCCATAGTGCATTACCTCACACTTTTCCACATTAAACTCCACTTGCCACCTCTCGGCCCAGCTCTGCAACTTGTCCAAGTCCCTCTGCAAACTATAACACCCCTCTTCACGATCTACCACTCCACCGACTTTAGTGTCATCTGCAAATTTACTAATCCATCCTTCAATACCCTCATCCAGATCATTTATAAAAATTACAAACAGCAGGGGCCCCAAAACAGACCCCTGAGGTACACACTTGTCACCGAACTCCACGATGAATATCTCCCATCAACCACCACCCTCTGCCTTCTATCTGCTAGCCAATTCCTAATCCAATTAGCTAAATCACCCTCTATCCCATACATCTGCATTTTCTGCAGAAGTCTTCCATGGGCCACCTTATCAAACGCCTTACTAAAGTCCATATATACCATATCAACCGCCTTACCCCCATCCACCTCTTTAGTCACTTTTTCAAAAAACTCAATGAGGTTAGTAAGGCACGACCTACCCTTCACAAAACCATGCTGAATATCCCCAATCAATTCATTTCTCTCTAAATAACTATAAATCCTATCCCTAATAATTCTCTCCAATACTTTGCCCACAACAGAAGTAAGACTCACTGGCCTATAATTCCCTGGAAGGTCTCTCTTCCCCTTCTTGAACAACCTTCTCTGAACCACTTCCAATATATTTACACCTTTTCGTAAATAAGCTATCCAATACTATACACAATACAATATATAATGTGGTCTCATCAATGCCCACAACTGAAACATAAACCTTCTTATTTTTACAATCAATTCCCTTCACAATAAACAATAACATGATAAATGATAGCTTTCCTAATTACTTGCTGTACCTGCATATTATCCTTTTACAATAATCCAGGTAATTATATCAGTGGTAGGGAAATTATTGGAGAGGATTCTTCAAGACAGACTTGGAAATAAATGCATGTATTAACAAGAGGCAACATGGTTTTGTGAAGGGGAGGGTGTGTCTCACTAAATTGGTTGAGTTTTTTGAGGAAGTGACAAAGATGATTGATGAGGGTCAGGCAGTGGATGTTGTTTGTCTACATGGACTTTAATAAGGCCTTTGACACGAGGTCCCTCATGGCACTCAGTACAGAAGGTGAAGTCACACGGGATCAGAGGTGAGCTGGCAAGACGGATACAGACTTGGTTTGGTTATAGAAACTAGTGGCTTTTGCTACCAAATAAATCTGTTGGACTTTAACCTTGTGTTGTGAGACTTCTTACTTGATCTTAATGTGGAAAAGTGTGAGGTAATGCACTATGGCAGAAATAATAAATGTGTAGAGTATAGGGCTAATGGTAGGATTCTTAGTGGTCTTGATGAACAGAAGGATCTTGGTGTGTATGTGCATAGATCCCTGAAAGTAGGCAGTCAAGTCGAGAAGGTTGTTAAGAAGGCACATGGAGTCTTAGCTTTTATTGGTAGGGGGATTGAATTTCGGAGCCGCAACGTCATGTTGCAACTGTACAAAACTCTAGTGCGGCTGCACTTGGAGTATTGTGTGCAGTTCTGGTCCCGCATTATAAGAAAGATGTGGAGGCATTGGAGAGGGTACAGAGGAGGTTTATCAGGATGTTGCCTGGTATGGAGGGCAGGTCTTATGAGGAGAGGCTGAGGGATTTGAGGTTGTTTTCGTTAGAAAGGAGGCGGCTAAGACGAGACCTTATCGAAACATATAAGATGATTAAGGTTTAGATAGGGTGGACAGTGATAGCCTTTTTCCTAGGATGGAGAAAGCTAGAACGAGGGGACACAGCTTTAAATTAAGGGGTATGAGGTATAGGACGGATATCAGAGGTAGGTTCTTTACTCAAAGAGTGATTAGGGAGTGGAATGCCCTGCCTGCAGCTGTTGTAGATGCGCCAAGTTGGGTGGCGTTTAAGAGGTTAGTTGATAAGTATATGGAAGAGAAGGGAATGGTTTAGTTTGGAGGGGCATTGCTTTTTATATTGGTCGGCACAACATCGAAGGCCGAAGGGCCTGTTCTGTGCTGTAGTGTTCTATGTTCTATGTTCTATGATCACAGAAGACAGAGGGTAGCAGTGGAAGGGTGCCTTTCTGAATGGAAGGCTGTGACTAGTGGCATTCTTCAGGGATCAGTGTTGGGACCTTTGCTGTTCATAATACTTATAAATGATTTGGAGGAAAATGTAACTGGTTTGATTTGTAAGTTTGCAGACAATACAAAGGTTGGTGGATTTGTGGATAGTGATGAGCACCATCAGAGGATGCAGAAGGATATAGATCAATGGGAGACTTGGGTGGGGAGATGGCAGATGGAGTTTAATCTGGAGAAATGTGAGGTAATGCATTTTGGAAGATCTAATAAAGATAGGAAATATACAGTAAATGGCAGAATCCTTAAGAATATTGATAGTCAGAGGGATCTGAGTGTATAGGTACACAGATCCCTGAAAGTGGCAATGCAGGTGGAGAAGACAGTCAAGAAGACACACATCGGCCAGGGCATTAGTTTAAAAGTTGGCAAGTCTATTTATAAAATCTTAGTTAGGCCGCACTTGGAATATAGTGTTCAATTCTGGTCACCACACTCATTCTCCCCGTGCTTGCGTGGGTTTTCTCCGAGTGCACCGGTTTCCTCCCACATCCCAAAGATGTGCTCTTAGGTTAATTGGCAAAACAAATTCTCCCTAAATTGTCTCAAATTTGGTTTTTAATCCATAGATCTATAAATAAAGACAAGGATTACGGGTAGAGGTGGGAACATCGGGGTGGCGGCGCAGGCTCGTTGGGCCAAAGGGCCTGTTTCCCGTGCTGTTTTGTTCTTTGTACCAGAAGGATGTGGAGGCTTTGGAGAGGGTACAGAAAAGATTTACCAGGATGTTGCCTGGTATGGAGGGCATTAAATACGAGTAGAGGTTGGAGAAATTTGGTTTGTTCTCAATGGAATGACTGAGGTTGAGGGGCAGCCTGATGGAAATCTACAAGATTATGAGGGGCATGAGAGTCAATTACTAGGGGACATAGGTTAAAGGTGCGACAGGCAGGATTTAAAGATATATGATGCAAAGTTGTTTTACACAGAGGGTGATGGGTGCCTGGAACTCGCTTCCAGGGAGATAGTGGAAGCAGACACTAAAGTGAATTTTAAGGGGTGTGTGGACAAATACATGAATAGGATGCATATATATGAACAGATAACACCTGGAAGTTTTAGTTCAGTCAGGCAGCCTGTTCAGTGCAGGCTTGGAGAGCGGAGGCCAGTTCCTGTGCTATAATTTTCTTTTTGTTTTGATTCAATGGGACATTCAGACCCCTCTGTACCACAGAGCTTTGCAATCTTTCACAATTTGGATCATGTACTTTTTGTCCTGTCTTACATTTTTCTACATTATACTGCATTTCATAGGGGCTGCTTTGTCTCTTTAAAAGGTTGCAATGTCCCTTTAAGGGGATGCACTGTCCCTTTAAGGGGCTGCTCTGTCTCTTTAAAAGGTTGCAATGTCCCTTTAAGGGGATGCACTGTCTCTTTAAGGGGTGTCTCTTTAAAAGGTTGCAATGTCCCTTTAAGGGGATGCACTGTCTCTTTAAGGGGATGCACTGTCTCTTTAAAAGGCTACTCTGTCTTTTTAAGGAGCTGCAATGTTCTTTTAAGAGGCTGCAATATTCCTTTAAGGGGCTGCACTGTCTCTTTAAGGGGCTGCTCTGTCTCTTTAAGGGGCTGCTCTGTCTCTTTAAAAGGTTGCAATGTCTCTTTAAGGGACTGCTCTGTCTTTTTAAGGGGCTACTCTATCTCTTTAAAAGGTTGCAATGTCCCTTTAAGGGGATGCACTGTCTCTTTAAAAGGCTACTCTGTCTTTTTAAGGAGCTGCAATGTTCCTTTAAGGGGCTGCACTGTCCCATCAGCAGTATGTAGTACTCCCGGAGCCGGCGCTTTGACTCCAGCCGACGCTCCCTCCTCCCCTCCCTCGCGCTCCCTCACAACAACTTCCCGCCATCGGGCCTCCTCAATCCGGGTCCTCAGCACCGGGCGCGCCCAATCGGCAGAGGGCGGGGCAGAGGGTAAAGGGGCGGAGCTAGGGAGAGGCGAGGCGGAGACACAACAGGAATCAGGCTGAAGCACTGGGCGGGGCTGAGAGGGGCGTGGCTGAGTGCAGGGCGGGGCTTAGAGATGGCGCGGTTGATAGTGAGGGAGCAGGGCGGAGTGAGGGGCGGGACTAATTGAGAGGCGGGGCTGAGTGAAGGAACGGGACTGAGCGAGGGGGAGGTGCTGAATGAGAGGCGGGGCTGATGGAGGGGGCGGGGCTCAGTGAGGGGCGCGCTGATCGTGAGGACAGTAAAAAGTCTGACAACCGTAGGTTTAAATCCAACCGATTTATTTGATAGTAAACTCGTAAGCTTTCGACCCTATGGCTTTCGTCAGGTGAAGATAGAGTGAAAGCTTGCGAGTTTACTCGCGAGTTGCGAAAGCAGGGCTAAGAGAGAGGGCGGGGCTGAGAGAGGGGGCGGGGCTGAGATAGGGGGCGGCTGAGTGAGGGACGGGCGATCGTGTGGAACAGGGTTTGAGAGTGAGGGCGGGGCTGAGAGTGAGGGGCGGGGCTGAGAGAGAGGGCGGGGCTGAGTGGGGGCGGGGCTCTGAGAGGGGGCGGGGCTGAGTGAGGGACGGGCGATCGTGAGGAAACAGGGTTGAGAGTGAGGGGCGTGGCTGAGAGAGGGGGCGTGGCTGAGAGAGGGGGCGTGGCTGAGAGAGGGGGCGTGGCCGAGTGACGGCTGCAGTTAAGGGAGGGGGCAGGGCGGTAAGTGTCTTTCCGGTTGACCTGATGTCAGTTCCGGTGATGTAATCTGCAGCTTTGGCGGGCGAAAAAAATTGCTAACAAACCGGAGTGAGAAAAATCTCAGTCAATATCCAGATAGAGAGCCCGGGCAGAGGGTGGGCCAGGAGGGGAGGGGGATTGATATTAATATTGGGGATCGGGGAGAGAGGCGTAGGGGGCAGACAGGAGAGGGACAGGGGCGTCCGAAGGAGGGAAGGTTGGAGGGGGTGAGAGCAGCAGGATTGGGGGGAGCATTGGGATGGTGGTTTAGAGAGGGACAGGAATTAGAGATCAGGTAGACAGTGAGGGAGGGACAAAGGGGGACGGACAGGGGGTGGAGGGAATTGAGAGGGGGTTGTGAAGTGGGGATAGGGGTGGGTGAAGGGGGGTGAAGGAGGGGACGGAAGGAGGGTTAGAGGGGGGTGGGAAGGGAGAGGGGGTTGTGAGGTGGGATAGGTGGGTGAGGGGGGTGAAGGGGGACGGAAGGGGGGTAGAGGGGGGTGGGAAGGGAGAGGGTTTGTGAGGTGGGATAGGGGTGGGTGAGGGGGGAGAGGAATGGGGGAGCAAGGAAGATAGGGAAGGAGAGAGGGGAAGGAAAGAGGGACGGAGAGGGGGTGGGGAGTGTGGGACTGCGAGTGGTGTGATTCACAGACTTTGGGCATTTCTCCTGTTTGTGAGTTGGAGTCAGCTCTCTGCTCTGACTGCTGAGGAGGAGGGGGGGGTAGTTCTAGGATGGAGGTGGGAGGGGGTATATCTCACTGATACAAATTGTCTTCTGTTGACAGGTACCTGGTTGTGGCTCAGTCATGGGGCTGCTGGAGCAGTGTGAGGAGGCGTTCGGGACCTCGGACCTTTACAAGGTTCTGGGTGTGAGGTCGGCGGCTTCAGAGGGAGAGATTCGCAGAGGGTATCGGAATGTCTCTCTCCGCGTTCATCCAGACAGGGTGACAGGGGCACAGAAGGAAGCAGCCACTCACAAATTCCAGGTAAATTCTGTGAATGGGCACTAGTGCCAAATCTAGATACTATGTACACCAGTTCCCATCCCACCACCACCACCACCCATGATCAGCTCCTCACCGATATAGTGACTGGTTCCTACCTCTTTCCAAATGCTTCAGCCAGAATGCAATCTCTGTGAGTCATTGCATTTCCCCCTTTCATGAACTGTAAGTGGCACAGTGATCGGCACTTTACCATTAACTGCAGAGATCAATCTTACTGTATAAATCTTTCCTATTTCTTCATGTCGAATAGTTGCCTGAAGCCACACACACCTCGAACTCCAGCACACCACATACTCAGCCCCCTTCCATTCCAGCAACATGCATTCCCTAATCCTGAGTGAACAGAATGGGCCAACAGGTAGGGTTTTACTCAGTACCACTGAATAGTGTGTGGACAGAGCAGGAAATCAAGACTGAGCTCTTACTGCCGAGGGTTGGCATGGAGGCACAGTGGATAGCACTGCTGCCTCATAGCACCAGAGATCCAGACTCAATCCCAACCTTGGGTGACTGTGTGGAGTCTGCACGTTCTCCTTGTGTATATGTGGATTTCTTCCAGATGTGCCAGTTTCCTCCCACAATCCGAAAATATGCTGCTTATAGAACATAGAACATAGAACATTACAGCACAGAACAGGCCCTTCGGCCTTCGATGTTGCGCCGACCAATATAAAAGCAATGCCCCTCCAAACTAAACCATTCCCTTCTCTTCCATATACTTATCAACTAACCTCTTAAACGCCAACAAACTTGGCGCATCTACAACTGCTGCAGGCAGGGCATTCCACTCCCGAACCACCCTTTGGGTAAAGAACCTACCTCTGATATCCGTCCTATAACTATCACCCCTTAATTTAAAGCTGTGTCCCCTTGTGCTAGCTTTCTCCATTCCTAGGAAAAAGGCTATCACTGTCCACCCTATCTAAACCTCTAATCATCTTATATGTTTCGATCAGGTCCCCTCTTAGCCTCCTCCTTTCTAACGAAAACAACCTCAAATCCCTCAGCCTCTCCTCATAATACCTGCCCTCCATACCAGGCAACATCCTGGTAAACCTCCTCTGTACCCTCTCCAATGCCTCCATATCTTTCTTATAATGTGGGACCAGAACTGCACACAATACTCCAAGTGCGGCCGCACTAGAGTTTTGTACAGTTGCAACATGACGTTGCGGCTCCGAAATTCAATCCCTCTACCAATAAAAGCCAAGACTCCATATGCATTCCTAACAACCTTCTCGACCTGACTGCCTACTTTCAGGGATCTATGCACATACACACCAAGCTCCCTCTGTTCATCTAGACTACTAAGAATCCTACCATTTGCCCTATACTCTACACATTTATTATTTCTGCCATAGTGCATTACATCACACTTTTCCACATTAAACTCCCTTTGCCACCTCTCGGCCCAGCTCTGCAACTTGTCCAAGTCCCTCTGCAAACTATAACACCCCTCTTCACTATCTACAACTCCACCGACTTTAGTGTCATCTGCAAATTTACTAATCCATCCTTCAATACCCTCATCCAGATCATTTATAAAAAATACAAACAGCAGGGGCCCCAAAACAGACCCCTGAGGTACACCACTTGTCACCAAACTCCAAGATGAATATCTCCCGTCAACCACCACCCTCTGTCTTCTGTCTGCTAGCCAATTCCTAACCCAATTAGCTAAATCACCCTCTAGGTGATTCACCCTTGGGTGAATTGGCTGTACTGAATTACCCCTTAGTATCCGAAGATGTGTAAGGTAAGGGGTAAAATGCTCTGTCAGAAAGTTGGCTGCCTTCTGCACTCTTGGGGATTCTATGACTCTCAGGGAGGGTTGTTCACATCCTGTGGTAACACGGTTAAGTAACGGATTAAGTGACAGAACAGCACTAGAAGTGTATTTTATTAATCCCCCTCGTTATCATTTACCTGGTCACTTCTGCATTTTCTCCACCAGATCCTGGGTAAAGTGTACAGTGTACTGAGTGACGGTGAGCAGCGTGCTGTATACGATGAACAAGGTATCGTGGATGAAGAGGCTGACAGTGTGAAACAGGATCGTGACTGGGAGGAGTACTGGAGACTGCTCTTTAAGAAGGTACCGGTAAACACTCAACTGTAAAGAGATCCAGTGTTCTTGATAGATTCAGCCTGTAAGAGGCAGCAGTGTTAAGTTAGAACACAAGCTCAGGCATGCTTCACTCAGTCACATTGTACATAAATGGTCAAGCTGCAATCTTAATCAGGAACAGATGCACTGTTAACTCTTCCTGTCTGAAAACAGAGTTAAGAGAAAGGACTGGAAAAGCTCTGAAGTTTTTTTTTTGCAAGTTCTTTGTCACAATTTGTGTTGCTGCTTTAGCTACAGGTTTGGCAGGTTAATTTAGGTTTTGATGTGCCCTGGGAATTTTGTGAAGCTTGGAGTGGCCCAGAACGGGGCCCAAAAGTTTGCGGTAATGTTTCTTTACTAAACTCTTTCTTTGATTCATAAGTTGGAGTAAGTTCTGTTGTATTTTCATTTGCTACATTTTGAAGAATTCCTTCTGAGGAAACATTGGTAGCAGAGGAAATCCGATCATAATTTGGTGTTTGTTTTTTGAAGTAGTGCTACAACCACGGCAGGAGGTAGAAGTAAACCGGTGGGATTGGATTGTCGCCCCTGTCTTTTCAGATGCCAAACCATATCGGCCATGGAAGGCAGAGGTGGAGAGTAGAAATGTGGACTTTGGTCACCACAATATCGAAAAAATAAGCAAGATATGGCATTAGCTTTGTTGCTACCAATTAGCAACAAAGTATTTTCCAATTGGACAGCAGATGTCCTGAATAAAGAAAAAATGCTACAGCTCCTGCTATAATACTTAGATAAGTTTAGCCAGAAAGAAGAATTCTTGAAGATTATGAAGGACAGATGATGTTTGACAGGATTAGGAGACAAGACACCCAGTCCATGAAAGAATACATCATGGATTTTAATAAGAGCCATAACTGAACAATAAATTTTAATTTGGAGGTTCAAAGAACAAAACAGCACGGGAAACAGGCCCTTCGGCCCAATGAGCCCGCGCCGCCACCCCGATGTTCCCACCTCTACCTGCGATCCCTGTCAATGTTTATAGATCTATGGATTAAAAACCAAATTTGAGACAATTTAGGGAGAATTTGTTTTGCCAATTAGCCTAAGAGCACATCTTGGGATGTGGGAGGAAACCGGAGTGCCCGGAGAAAACCCACGCAAGCACGGGGAGAATGCGCAAACTCCCACAGACACAGGCCTAAATCCATGTATCTGCACAGCACAGCGATAGTCACTGAGCTGTCCTGTTGCCCATCAAATGGTCCAGGTCAAGCGTACACTAACGACGTGAAGCACTAGGATACTCTCGAAAAAGATCCAAGAGCAGTCCTCTCACGACCCATCGCGTGTATGCCCCTCAGGACAAGGTGGACCAAAGCACCTGCAGGATAAAAACAATATCATCATCTATTTACACACTTCCCAGGGATTCCCAAGGCTCATGATCCCTATTTTAAATCAGTTTTCTATACCCCTCCATTCCCATTCTGTTCATGTGCCCATCTAAGTATTTCTTAAATAACTCCAGAGTACCTGCCTCCACCACTTTACTTGGCAGCGCATTCCATACCCCCACCACCCTCTGTGTGAAAAAACTCCCTCTAGCATCCAAATTATACCTTACCCCCCTCACCCTAAGCCCGTGACCCCTCGTGCTATTCGAGTCCATCCTAGGAAAAAGCTTAACCCTGTTTACTCTATCTATACCCCTCATAATCTTGTACACCTCTATTAGATCTCCTCTAAGTCTACGTCTTTCTAAGGAAAACAGTCTCAATTTGCCTAATCTCTCCTCGTAACTCAGACCTTCCATACCAGGCAGCATCCTGGTAAACCTCCTCTGCACTCTCTCCAGAGTCTCCACGTCCTTCCGGTAGTAAGGCGACCAGAACTGGACGCAGTATTCCAAATGAGGTCTAACCAACGTTTTATACAACTGCAACATTAAAGGCCAGCTCTTGTACTCTATACCCCTTCCTATAAAGGCTAGCATACTATATGCTTTCTTCACAACCTTCTCCACTTGCTCTGCCACCTTCAGAGACTTGTTCACCTGCATCCCCAGGTCCCTCTGCGTTTCTATACTCTTAATAGGTCTACCCTTTATCATATACCTCCCCCCTACATTCTTTCTCCCGAAATGCATCACCTCACATTTATCAGGATTGAATTCCATCTGCCATCTGTCTGCCCAAGCTACCAGCCTATCATTGTCCTGCTGCATCGCCTGACAATGCTCCTCACTATCCGCAAGTCTAGCCATCTTTGTATCGTCTGCAAACTTGCTGATGCAGTTGCAAGAACAAACTTGTTCCAGATGCAGCATTGGCTAGTTGTTGGACGGTGCATGTCTGTCACATATGGATATTCTTAGTAATGATTGGAATACAATTAAAGCGATGAGAGCCCCTCTTTGATCAAATATTAGTATCATTAAAAAAATTTTTTGGGAAACAATCCTTCTCCACCACCTTGTTCAATTCAGACTGGAATACCATAGTGCCCAGAACAGAGGAATCAGTGATGACTCATCCTCTTGCCAGACCAAATGGCACATGAAGACCTTTAAACAGAGGCAGTTATATCAACAGACCTAGTGTTAAATGGTTATAACCTGATTTGAAAATGGGGAAAGATGACACACATGGAATACTGATAAAAGGTGTTAAAATCAAAGAACAAACAAAAGAACAAAGAACAAAACAGCATGGGAAATTGGCCCTTTGACCCAACGAGCCCGCACCGCCACCCCGACGTTCCCTCTTCTACCCGGAAGAAGGATTGTGAATCGCTATTTCCAATGCCATACTACTACATAGGAAACTATCTAAAAATAAGAAATTGTGTCTTTGAAACCATATGTGACACAGAATATGGGGAAACAAGGATAAGGACCAGGAAGCCATTGTTTTGGTGGCAGGAAAGTTGAATCTCATAATGAGTGTGCTGACGATGGACTCTTTTAACTGTGCTGTTTTAGATAGTACTGCTCATGCTAATGCGGCCAAGATTGGCCAGATTGTTATTGATTGTAAAGGCCGAAAGAAAGTAAAAGAACATGATAGTTCCACCTGCTTTAGATTTGGAGATGACAACACTAACAAACTCCAAGGGAGTGATACTTCCCTCTAATATTGCGGGAATCAGTTTATTTAGAAGTACTGATGTCGTTTCCAGTGGCATATCTTTGTTATTAAGAAGGTCTGCGATGAAGAAAGCTCAGATGGCCATTGATTTGAAACCGGATAAAGCTATGGTATTTGGAAAAATTATGGGCTTACATTTTACAAGATCTGGCCGTTATTGCCTTCCTTTAAGTGAACTGAAAAATCAGTCCAAAGGATTCATGAGGCACTTGTGTCGCTAACAGACAACAGCATGATGGACAAATAGAAGATTGTTCTGAAACTCCATAGCAGTTTGCTCATCCAGCGCCACAGAGACTGAGAGCTTTGCAGCAGGATGCAGGTGTGCTGGTCAAAAGGTATGATGATCTCAGATCAAATATCAGCCCAGTGAGAAATTTGCATAAAATATAGAAGGATACCCTCTGCATCCAGTTGTGAGTCTACCAGTAGTACAAGATTTAAATGATGTAATGGTGATGGATTTAAAGATATGGGACGAGGACAAAGGTATCTATCTATTGCACTTTGTGGACATGGCCACCCAGTTTAGCACATCCAAGGTGATTTATAGCAAAAATGAGAAGACCATTATAGATAAAATTCTGACCCACTGGATTGGAACAGGATTGGGGCACCATCTAAATTTTTGACGGATGATGGGGGTGACTTCGTAAATGATAGTTTCAAGATGTGTGAAAATTTACACACTGTAATGGACACTGCAGCAGAAAGCCCGTTCAGCATTCTGTGAAAGAAATCACGTGGTTATAGGTAACATGTTGCATTAAATTTTGGCGAATCAACTGGGCTGTAAATTGCAGGTTGCATTTGCATGGACAGTGCAAGCAAAAGGTTTGTTACAAATGGTTGGGGGGGGGGGGAGGTCTATATCCATACCAGTTGGTATGCGGGAGAAATCCAAAATTACTGTCAGTATTAACAGATGTTCCCCCACCGCTAGAAGGGACAAGCATTTGCTCCATGTTTTCTGCACACTTAAACGCTATGCATGCAGGGAGTCAAGCAGCTGATGCTTTTCAATATCTTGGTCTGATGTTACAAGTGTATAGAACGTTGGTTAGGCCTCACTTGGAGTACTGCGTCCAGTTCTGGTCGCCGTACTACCAGAAGGATGTGGAGGCCCTGGAGAGAGTGCAGAGGAGATTTACCAGGATGCTGCCTGGTATGGAAGGGCTGTCTTACGAGGAAAGATTGAACGCACTGGGGTTGTTTTCCCTTGAAAGACGTCGGCTGAGAGGGGATCTATTAGAGGTATATAAGATTATGAGGGTATAGATAGAGTAAATGGTGGTAAGCTTTTTCCACCATTAGAAATGGATAGAACGAGGGGTCACGGCCTTAGGGTGAGGGGCTATGTATAAGACGAATATTAGAGGGCATTTTTTCACTCAAAGGGTAGTGGGGGTGTGGAATGCGCTACCGAGTGGGGTGGTGGGAGCAGGCACGCTAGGGTTGTTTAAGGGTCTCTTGGACAGCCACATGAGTGGTCTGCAGATAGAGGGATATAGGAGGACTGTTTAAATACTTTATGTTTCCACAGGCTATTCGGTCCACCTTGTTGACCAACAAGGCGCATGCATTCGGCAGGTCGTGCGAGGGCTGCTCTTGGATGTTACTTCAGGAGTGGCCTAATGCTTCATGTCGTTAGTGTATGCTTAAACTGGACCATCTGATGGGCAACATGACAGCTCAGAGACTATCGCTGTTGCTGTGCAGACACATGGATTTGGGCCTGTGTCTGTGGAGTTTGCACGTTCTCCCCGTGGTTGCGTGGGTTTTCGCCGGGTGCTCCGGTTTCCTCCCACATCCCAAAAATGTGCTCTTAGGCTAATTGGGTAACAAATTGTCCCTATATTGGTCTCTATGTCACTAAGATGTTAGGACGGCGGCGCGGGCTCGTTGGGCCGAAGGGCCTGTTTCCCGTGCTGTGTTGTTTTGTTGGTCTTGATATCCAACAGTACCTCCGGGGTAAAATGAGTCAGTAGGATATCTAAACAGTATTAATTCCAGAGAAAGATTAATGGAAAAAGATGAGCAGGCCAATGAGAAAGAAACAGAATTGTTGAGGAGTACGATAGGACAGCCAAATTAGCTATGTATGGGAGCTATAATGTCCTGGAGCTCAGTAACATGTTGAAGCGTGCTGCAATCAGAGATCTTGCAAGCTAATACAACATTAAACATTAGGGAGTGGAATGCCCTGCCTGCAGCTGTTGTAGATGCGCCAAGTTTGGTGGCGTTTAAGAGGTTAATTGATAAGTATATGGAAGAGAAGGGCATGGTTTAGTTTGGAGGGGCATTGCTTTTTATTTTGGTCGGCACAACATCGAAGGCCGAAGGGCCTGTTCTGTGCTGTAATGTTCTATGTTCTATTAAAGAAGTTAAAATTAGAGGAGTGTGTAATTAAATTCCTAGCAGTAGGAGAACCAGAAGGTATGAAATTGGTCGTGTTTAGTGATGCTTCACATACCAATCTACCAGATGGACATTCAAGCAGTGCTGGATTCATAATATTCCTGGTAGCTAAGGAAGGAAAATGTTGCCCTTTGCCCTGGGAAGCAAAATAAAAAGGGTAGTCAAAAGCACATTGATGCTAAGATCTGAGTGTTAGTGGAGACATTGGATATGGGGATATCTGTCAGACACGTTTACAGAACTATTTTTTCATGGCCATATCGGGCAAGAAAGTACTGATTGAATGTTGTACAAAGAGCAACACAGCACAGGAAACAGGCCGTTCGGCCCAACGAGCCCGCGCCGCCGTCCTAACGTCTTAATGACATATCCGTGACTTTAGGCTATGCCTATTGTGGAAGATTCCATATAGGGACCAATATAGGGACAATTTGTTACCCAATCAGCCTAAGAGCACATTTTTGAGATGTGGGAGGAAACCGGAGCACCCGGAGAAAACCCACGCAAGCATGGGGAGAATGCGCGAACTCCCACAGACACAGGCCCAAATCCATGTGTCTGCACAGCAACAGCGATAGTCTCTGAGCTGTCATGTTGCCCATCAGATGGTCCAGGTCAAGTGTACGCTAATGACATGAAGCACGGGGCTACTCTCGAAACATCCAAGAGCAGCCCTCACATGACCCATCGCATGTATGCCCAATATCAACAAATGAATTGGTACTGTAGCACTAACTGAAGACTGTGGCACTGTCCACATGAGATGGTCATCGATGAACCTTAATCTATTATCAAAACTGGATACTGGTGTGCACGCAATAATACTGCCACTGGAATGAATATACCACGCAGTGGTAAGTACCATGGCAGGAATTGTCCGGCCGTTCACACCCTGACAGAGAATTCGGGATGGGAGAATCCCGCTGGTGTGAACAGCTGGAGAATTCCAGCTGGGTACAGTGACTCACAGGTCTCATCTCTGTGATACGTTACACTCAAAAATCACCACAAAAATTAACCCTGGTCACCCCAGAGTGTTTACATTGTGAACACCACAGGGTCAGCGATCACAGACCTTCTCTTGGGCACCATTCATTGTATGGGCACCATTCATTGTATGGTCACCAATACAAATCCCCGAGACGCAGGGAACACCATTGGAAAGCCTGTGTTACACTGGGAAATCACACACTCTGCAATGCAGATCCTCAGCCTACAAGCTACACAACACAGTTTAAATTAAACACACATTCCAAATCGGCAAATTTCACACTCTTTCACTTTGATGTTTGCTTGTGCCCAGGTCACAGTGGCTGACATTAAGAATTTTGAAGATAAGTACAAAGGGTCTTCAGAGGAGAGGGAAGATATAAAACAAGCGTACCTGGATTTTGAGGGGGACATGAACAACATCATGGAGTCGGTGTTGTGTTCCAGATCTGAAGATGAAGCACGGATCCGTGGTATCCTGGAGGCGGCCATCGAGGAAGGAGAGCTTCCGGCCTACACGGCGTTTACCAAGGAGAGTGCGCACAAGCAGAGAGCCCGGAAAAGGAGGGTAAGTAATTTATTCTCAATCCTTTCAACCATCCCAAAACAGCTCTTGTCCTGTTCCTGATCGTAGAATCCCTACAGTGCAGGGAGTCTGCACAAGCAACAATCCCATTCAGGCCTTATCCTGTAGTAGATGTGGACTTTCAGAAAAGATTTGACAAAATCCTGACCAAGAGATTATTATGCAAGATTAAAGCACATGGGATAGGGAGAAGTCTATTGAAATGGGTAGAAAACTGGTTGGCAGAGAGGAAACTAAGAGTAGGAATTAATGAGTGCTTTTCAAATTGGCAGGCAGTAACTAGTTGGGGGAGCCACAGGGATTGTTGCTGGGACCCCCAGCTATTCACTATTTATTAATGATTTTGGATGAGGGAACAAAATGTAACATCTCAAAGTTTGCAGATGATACCAAGTTGTGTGGGAGGGTGAACTGTGATGAGGATGCAGAGATCCTTCAGAATGATCTGGACAGGTTGGGTGAGTGGGCAAATCAATGGCAGATGCAGTAAAAATTGGATAAATGTGAGATTATTCTCTTTGGAAGCAAAAACAAGAAGGCAGATTAACATAGAACAATACAGCACAAACAGGCCCTTCGGCCCACGAGTTGCGCCAATCACATCTGCCAATCACATCTACCAATCCACAGACCTATGTATAACCCCCTATCCTATTCTTTTCCATATGCTCATCCAGAAGTCTCTTAAAAGACCCCAGTGAGTTTGCCTCAACAACCTCCGACGGCAGTCGGTTCCATTCACTCACCACCCCCTGAGTGAAAAACCTACCCTCGACATTTTCGGTGACAAGTGGTGTGCCTCGGGTCTGTTTTGGGGCCCCTGCTGTTTGTAATTTTTATAAATGATCTGGATGAGGGTATTGAGGGATGGATCAGTAAATTTGCAGATGACACTAAAGTCGGTGGAGTGTTAGATAGTGAAGAGGGGTGTTATAGTTTACAGAGTGACTTGGACAAGTTGCAGAGCTGGGCCGAGAGGTGGCAAATGGAGTTTAATGTGGAAAAGTGTGAGGTAATGCACTTTGGCAGGAACAATAAATGGGTAGAGTCTAGGGCTAATGGTAGGGCTCTTAATAGTGTTGAGGAACAGAAGGATCTTGGTGTATGTGTCAATAGATCCCTGAAAGTAGGCAGTCAATTGGATAAAGTTGTTAAGAAGGCATATGGAGTCTTAGCTTTTATTGGTAGGGGGATTGAATTTAGGAGCCGCAGCATCATGTTGCAACTGTACAAAACTCTAGTGCGGCCGCACTTGGAGTATTGTGTGCAGTTTCTGGTCGCCACATTATAAGAAAGATGTGGAGGCATTGGAGAGGGTACAGAGGAGGTTTACCAGGATGTTGCCTGGTATGGAGGGCAGGTCCTATGAAGAGAGGTTGAAGTATTTGAGGTTGTTTTCGTTAGAAAGGAGGCGGCTAAGAGGGGATCTTATTGAAGCATATAAGATGATTAGAGGTTTAGATAGGGTGGACAGTGATAGCCTTTTTCCTAGGATGGAGAAAGCTAGCACGAGGGACACAGCTTTAAATTAAGGGGTATGAGTTATAGGACGGATATCAGAGGTAGGTTCTTTACTCAAAGAGTGATTAGGGAGGGGAATGCCCTGCCTGCAGCTGTTGTAGATGCGCCAAGTTTGGTGGCGTTTAAGAGGTTAATTGATAAGTATATGGAAGAGAAGGGAATGGTTTAGTTTGGAGGGCCATTGCTTTTTATTTTGGTCGGCACAACATCGAAGGCCGAAGGGCCTGTTCTGTGCTGTTATGTTCTATGTTCTATCTCCTCTGTATTTGCTTCCCTGCACCTTAAATCTGTGTCCTCTCGTAGTGACCATTTCCGCTCGGGGAAATAGTCTCTGAGAGTCCCCCCTATCTATTCCTCTCAACATTTTATAAACCTCTATCAGGTCGCCTCTCAACCTACATCTCTCCAGTGAGAAGAGTCCCAGCTCCCTCAACCTATCTTCATAAGGCCTGCCTCCCAATCCAGGCGGCAGCATCCTTGTAAATCTCCTCTGAACCCTTTCAATAGCCTCTACATCCTTCCTATAATGAGGCGACCAGAACTGCACACAATACTCCAACTGGGGTCTGACAAGAGTCTTATAGAGCTGCATCATTACCTCCTGATTCCTAAACTCTATTCCTCGATTAATGAAGGCCAGAACCGTACGCCTTCTTGACCGCTTCCTCCACCTGCGAGGCCGATTTAAGAGTCCTGTGGACCCGGACCCCGAGATCCTTCTGCTCTACAACACAGCTAAGACTCCTACCCCTTATATTGTACTCCTTCATCTCATTATTCCTGCCAAAATGGACCACTACACATTTATCTGCGTTGAAGTCCATCTGCGCAGATAAATGTGTAGTGGTCCATTTACTACTGAATGGTCGTAAATTGGGAGAGGGGAGTGTGCAGAGGGATCTGGGTGTCCTTGTGCACCAGTCACTGAAGGTAAGCATGCAGGTGCAGCAGGTAGTAAAGAAGGCAAATGGTATGTTGGCCTTCATTGCGAGAGGTTTCGAGTCCAGGAGCAGGGATGTGTTACTGCGATTATACAGGGCCTTGGTGAGGCCATACCTGGAGTATTGTGTACACTTTTAGAACATAGAACATTACAGCACAGAACAGGCCCTTCGGCCTTCGATGTTGTGCCGACCAAAATAAAAAGCAATGCCCCTCCAAACTAAACCATTCCCTTCTCTTCCATATACTTATCAATTTTGGTCTCCTTTTCTGAGGAAGGATGTTCTTGCCCCCGAGGGAGTGCAGCGAAGGTTTACCAGGTTCCATTCCAGGGATGGCGGGACCGATGTATGAGGAGAGATTGACTATGTTAGGATTGTTTTCACTGAAGTCCAGACAAATGACAGGGAATCTCATAGAGACTTATAAAATCCTAACAGTACTAGATAGGATAGATGCAAGGAGGATATTGCCAATGGAGGGGGAGTCTAGAACCAGAGTCAGAGGATTCAGGTTAGACCATTTAGGACAGAGGTGAGGAGATATTTCTTCACCCAGAATGTGGTGAGCCTGTGGAATTCATTACCACAGGAAGTAGGTGATGCCAAAACATTGAATGTATTTAAGAGGCAGCTGGATATAGCACTTTCAAGTCAAATAATTGAGCAAACAGCATGAGGAAGCTGGAGTCTGTTTATCTTCCCCAACCTCAGCTGCACCTTTGCAGTGAGGTAACTGCTGAATTTGGACAGTTCATTGACAGTTTTGCTGCTCCAGAACTCAGACTTGCAGCAGCGACTGGATTTGCATTCTGTACTACGAGTCTGTGCCTGATGTATGGCCTCAGAGTGGATGAGGTCAGACAGTAGAGTTTGGGTGGCTCGGGGGAGCAGCCCTGGGACTGTGTGCCCTGTTAAAGGTAAAGGGACCGGTGTAGATGTGAGGGGCTGGAATAAGTTTGGGTTAGTGTTTAAGGATCATTGGCCCCTTCAACACTAACCCTTACAATGTGTGGGGAGCACCTGGCATAGGGACGAGGGGTCAGTGTAAGTGAGTGTAAGTGAGTGTCAGGGTCAGTATAGCAGCAGTATTATAGATGAGCAGTTATCGTTTGTCATTCTTCATCTCTTGACATCAGGGCGAGAGAGAGGCTCGAGAAGCGGAAGCAATGAAACACGAACTGGGTCTGGCAGATGGAAGCGATGCACTCAGAATGCTCATCCAGGTAAGTGAGTGGATTGTAATCCAGGTATAAACACCCTGATGATGCTGAGGAGCTTTCTGCTTGTCTTTCTGCTGTGATTACTGTCCTGGAACAATTACACTCCTGTCCATTGCTCTGCCAATTTGCTGTCCACTTGGAAGTTCCTGGACCATTATGACTCTTGTAACCAGACCGGTCCTTTGGTAACAATGGGATCCTCAGCTCTGGTCCCTGGATAATGTTGGGACTGCCTTCCCAGGAATTGACACTGCTATCTGGGTAACAGTGGGCCTGCCTTCCTGGGAGTCATTATCCATTCTTTAATTGTGATGGTTTATCGAAATCCAGATTTTGAGACTCAGATTGACAAGGATGTGAACCTGTGTCCAGCCAAAGCGTCCACTGCCTGGTTTGCTCAGTCAGTACACTGTACCCACCATGTCCCATCTTTCTTCCCTACCTGTCTCAGGGTGGGAGTCACTGGGGAGAGGGGGAATGGGTTGGGGAGGGTCATCAGGAGCCTCTTGTAGTCTGCCTGTTGCCTCCACCCTGTCTGTTGCTCATTGTTTCACCTGGATTGAGAGGAGCCATGCCAGCAGGAAGTTGAGGGGGGTGTTGGAGCTCTGATTGAGTTGCTGATATGATCGTTGTGTCTTCAGAGCAAGCAGCAGAATAGAGAGAAGCAGATGGACAGTTTCTTATCGGCAATGGAGGCCAAATACTGCACAAATTCCCAAAAAGGTGGCAAGAAAAGTGTCAAGAAAGGGAAGAAGTGAGAAGTAAGTGTCCAGTTCAGAGGGACATGGCAAGTACACACATTAATCAGCAATTCCAGAGCGGGGGAGATGTGAAATCAGGATGTGGATGTGACAACCTTTCTGCTCAGAGCTGGACACTGATCAAGCACGTCACCATTTTCCTGAAGAATGAATATTCGGTTTTAACTTTGTCTTGTGTAAGCTATTCTGACCCATCCTTAATCTGGAGTGTTACTCTGTAATGGGAAAGCGATGGTATTGTTTGTTTGTAACATTAGCCTATTTCGGCAAATAAAAGTTATTTTTGGATGAATTCATTTCTAAAAACTTGTCAAATGTTTTAGTGAGAGCTTCAATTAATAAGGCATATCTCTCTTCATTCAAATCCAAACATTTCATTCTAAATATTGTAGCCCTCCTGTGGCACTATTCTCACAAGCAGTTCCACACGCTGACTCTCACTGGGGTACGGCTCCCACACACGCTGACTTACACTGGGTACGGTTCCCACGCACACTGACTCTCACTGGGGTACGACTCCCACACACGCTGACTCTCTCACACGTCGACTCTCACTGGGGTACGGCTCCCACACACGTCGACTCTCACTGGGGTACGACTCTCACTGGGGTACGGCTCCCACACACGTCGACTCTCACTGGGGTACGGCTCCCACACACGTCGACTCTCACTGGGGTACGGGTTAGAATAGCAGGTAAGAGGTGGGGGGAGTTTTTAATTAGGGAGGACCTCACTGCAGTTGGATACAGGTTCCACACACAGTCTCTCTCATTGGGACGTAGTTCCTCACACAGTGAATTGCACTGGGATATGGTTTCCATACACACTGTCACTGGGGTATGGGTCCCCCACACACTGATTCTCACTGGGATACAGTCACATACTGCATCTTGCCATGACTTGTGCAACAGCTATATTGCAACACAGCCTGCCCTTTTAACAGTTTATTTGTGTATCTATTTTGATCTCCAGCATTGTGAAAGTTGTTGTGTGAATGCTGCCCACTTGCTGTTTCTTGCGTAAATGTTTGTGTTGCTTCAGTGACGATTCTTACTGACGTGTTACAGATTTTCCGGCTTCAGGTTTTTTCAGTGAGGGATTGTGCTCCCTCTTCTGTAACAACTTGTGAAGAGAATTATCTCTGAATCTGTCTCAGGCAATGGAAATGATCACAAAGGAGTGAACACTTGACAATCACAGCTGTGTCAAATATCCAGCATATTAAACTGCAGCTGATACATCCTGCCTCTGATTCACACACACACATGCAGACTCCAAGATTGCCCTTTCACCCAACTCTTCAGAACTTGTAACTCGTGACCCTTGTCCCATTTCTAAATGACCAGTGGGACCTCAGTCACAGGCTGTGGGGCAGCAGCATTGAAAGGTTTGCTGGCTCCATGACGATCTGTTTTTTTTTATTAAATAGATGGCACAGTGGTTAGCACTGCTGCTTTACAGTTCCGAGACCTGGGTTCGATTCCCGGCTCAGGTCACTGTCTGTGTGGAGTTTGCACATTCTCCGTGTGGGTTTCCTCTGGATGCTCTGGTTTCCTTCCAAAGATGTGGGGGTTAGATTGATTGGCCAGGCTAAAATTGCTCCTTGTATACTTAGGTTAGAGGGATTAACAGGTAAAATATGTAGGGATATGGGGGTAGGGCCTGGGTGGGACTGTGTTCAGTGCAGACTTGATGGGCTGAAGGGCCTCTTTCTTCACTGTAGGGTTTCTATGATTCTATGAAATGTTCGCAGTGCCATTTCTTACAAGTTTCCTGCATGTTAGGGGTCCAGTGGTTTAAACATTTGTAACAAACTTCCTCTTTTGACATCTTTGAATTGCTGGCTGTATGAGGGTTACGATGACGTTGCTGGAATTTGGCTGCATCAGTGACATCGGGATCATAGAAACGCAGAAGGAGGCCATTTGGCCCTTTGAGCCTGCTCCCCCATTCATTATGATCATGGTTGATCATCCAACTCAGTAGCTTAATCCTGGTTTCTCCCCATACCCTTTGATCCCATTTGCCCCAATTACTATATCTAGCTGCCTCTTGAATACATTCAATGTTTTGGCTTCAACTACTTCCTGTGGGAATGAATTCCACTGGGTGAAGAAATGTCTCCTCACCTCTGTCCTAAATGATCAACCCCGAATCCTCAGATTGTGACCCCTGATTCTGGGCTCCCCCCACCATCGGGAACATCCTCCCTACATCTACCCTGTCTAATCCTGTTAGAATTTTATAATTCTCCGTGAGATCTTCCCTCATTTGTCTGAACTCCAGCGAAAACAATCTCTTCTCATCCATCAGTCCCACCATCCCCGGAATCAGCCTGGTAAACCTTCACTGCACTCCCTCAAGAGCAAGAACATCCTTCCTCAGAAAAGGAGACCAAAACTGCACACAATACTCTAGGTGTGGCCTCACCAAGGCCCTGTATAATTGCAACAACACATCCCTGCTCCTGGACTTGAAACCTCTCGCAATGAAGGCCAACATACCATTTGCCTTCTTTACCGCCTGCTGCACCTGCACGCTTACCTTCAGTGACTGGTGCACAAGGGCACCCAGATCCTTCTGCACACTCCCCTCTCCCAATTTACAGCCATGGTGGGGACTCCTGGAAGAGTTGCCATGGCAACACACAGGTGGAGGGGGGTAAGGGGTAGGGGTTGCCACAGGACAGCTCTTGAGTTTGCTTATCTTAGTCGAGACAGTAAGTGAACCAGTTTGTAGCCATCTTCGAGGTGAGGGAAATCACCTTCAAACTTTTCCCAAATTAACATTGAGTTAGTGTGGAAGCTGGCGGGAGCGGGAGGGTGGATATGGTGATTGTCCCATCAATCTCAGAGTAAGGAAACCAATCAGGGAGCACAGTGAGATTCACATTGGTGAGCGCAGGTTTCTGTTCCGGAACCTTCTCCAAAGCTAACTGGCAGACATGAAGCTGGGAGCCTCTGTGTTTTAGTTATATTTGATTTATTATTGTCACATGTGTTCATATCCAATGAAAACTATGGTTTCTTGCACGCTATATAGACAAAACATACTGTTCATAGAGAAGGAAAGGAGAGAGTACAGAATGTAGTGTTACATTGATAGCGAGGGTGTAAAGATCAACTTAATGCAAGGTATACGTCAATTCAAAAATTGAATTAGTAGAAGGGAAGAAGCTGCTCTTGAGTCAGTTGGTAGATGACCTCAGACTTTTCTATCTTTTTCCTCGAAGAAGATGGAAGAGAGAATGTCTGGGGTAGTTGGATCCTTGATTGTGCTGCTTGAGGCAGCGGGAAGTGTAGACAGAGTCGATGGAATGGGAGGCTGGTTATATATTACATTGTGTGAATAGATAATGATATTGATGTACTTGTTTTTATCCTACAGATGCTTTGGTCCGCCTTGTTGTCTAACAAGGGGCATACACACGATGGGTCATGAGAGGGCTGCTCTTGGATATTTTTCGAGAGTATCCTAGTGCTTCACGTCGTTAGTGTACGCTTCATCTGGACCATTTGATGGGCAACATGGCAGCTCAGTGACTATCGCTGTGCTGTGCAGATACATGGATTTGGGCCTGTGTCTGTGGGAGTTTGCGCATTCTCCCCGTGCTTGCGTGGGTTTTCTCTGGGTGCTCTGGTTTCCTCTCACATCCCAAAGATGTGCTCTTAGGCTAATTGGCAAAACAAATTCTTCCTAAATTGTCTCAAATTTGGTTTTTAATCCATTGATCTATAAACATAGACCGGGATCACTGGTAGAGGTGGGAACATCAGGGTGGCGGCGCGGGCTCGTTGGGCCGAAGGGCCTGTTTCCTATGCTGTTTTGTTCTTTGTTCTTTGTAAATAAATGTTGCAGTTGTTATTTACCTAACTAGTGGACAGGAATTATTATAGTGACATACAAGATTAAAAAAAAGTTCCAAAATCGTAAGAATAAAGTCATATTGAAGTTCAGTTCAAGCTGAGAAAGAAGATTGTTTGCAGAAATGTCCCTGTCGAATGGATAGATCCTTTTTATGCCTTTGTGGAGATTGTACACAACAAATTGAATGTTTGGGTTAGTATTTTCAGGCCAACAAAATAGAGCAGGAGGGAAGAGAAGGGCAACCCTTTCAAGCATCTCCAGGATTCAGGCTTACAATTGAATACATAGCCTCTCATTCCCTATGGTACATTAGGGACACCATGCAGTTGTTATGACCTTGGATGAATGAACACTGCTCAACAATCACCAGGCAAGAATGTTCCCTTCCTGTTGGCGAACACTTCAGCAGTCACGGGCATTCAGCATCTGATGTTTGGGTAAACGTTCTCCAAGGCAGCCTTCACAACACACGACAGCGCAGAGTTGCTGAGCAGAGACTGACAGTCAAGTTCTGCACACATGAGGACGGTCTCAACCAGAATCTTGGGTTCATGTCACACTATCTGTAATCCCCATGACTTGCAAAATCTCACTAACTGGCTGAAGACAATACACATCTGTGTATTGAACCAATATAACCTGTGCTTAACCCTCTCTCCACTCACATTGTCTCTACCTTTAAGACTTGATTATCCATAAAGACTCACATTCCAACCATTATTTTGTAAATTGAATTTGTATCTTTATCCGTCCTGTTTGTGAACAGAACTCCCACTTACAAAGAACAAAGAACAAAACAGCACGGGAAACAGGCCCCTCGGCCCAACGAGCCCGCGCCGCCACCCCAATCTTCCCACCTCTACCCGCGATCCCTGTCTATGTTTATAGATCTATGGATTAAAAACCAAATTTGAGACAATTTAGGGAGAATTTGTTTTGCCAATTAACCTAAGAGCACATCTTTGGGATGTGGGAGGAAATCGGAGCTCCCGGAGAAAACCCATGCAAGCACGGGGAGAATGTGCAAACTCCCACAGACACAGGCCCAAATCCATGTATCTGCACAGCACAGCGATAGTCACTGAGCTGTCGTGTTGCCCATCAGATGGTCCAGGTCAAGCTTACACTAACAACGTGAAGCAGTAGGATACTCTCGAAAAAGATCCAAGAGCAGTCCTCTCACGACCCATCGCGTGTTTGCCCCTTGTCAGACAACAAGGTGGACCAAAGCACCTGTAGGATAAAAACAAGTACATCAATATCATCATCTATTTACACACTTCCAGGGACTCCCAAGGCTCATGATCCCTATTTTAAATCAGTTTTCTATACCCCTCCATTCCCATTCTGTTCATGTGCCCATCTAAGTATCTCTTAAATAACTCAGAGTACCTGCCTCCACCACTTTACTTGGCAGCGCATTCCATACCCCCACCACCCTCTGTGTGAAAAAACTCCCTCTAGCATCCAAATTATACCTTACCCTCCTCACCCTAAGCCCGTGACCCCTCATGCTATTTGAGTCCATCCTAGGAAAAAGCTTAACCCTGTTTACTCTATCAATCCCCTTCAAAATCTTGTACACCTCTATCAAATCTCCTCTAAGTCTACGTCTTTCTAAGGAAAACAGTCCCAATTTGCCTAATCTCTCCTCATAATTCAGACATTCCATACCAGGCAGCATCCTGGTACACCTCCTCTGCACTCTCTCCAGAGTCTCCATGTCCTTCCGGTAGTAAGGCAACCAGAACTGGACACAGTATTCCAAATGAGGTCTAACCAGCGTTTTATACAACTGCAACATTAAAGGCCAGCTCTTGTTCTCTATACCCCTTCCTATAAAGCTAGCATACTATATGCTTTCTTCACAACCTTCTCCACTTGCTCTGCCACCTTCAGAGACTTGTTCACCTGCACCCCCAGGTCCCTCTGCGTTTCTATACTCTTAATAGGTCTACCCTTTATCATATATCTCCCCCCTACATTTTTTCTCCCGAAATGCATCACCTCACATTTATCAGGATTGAATTCCATCTGCCATCTGTCTGCCCAAGCTACCAGCCTATCATTGTCCTGCTGCATCGCCTGACAATGCTCCTCACTATCCGCAAGTCCAGCCATCTTTGTATCGTCTGCAAACTTGCTGATCACTGCAAACTTGCCTGATGAAGGGGTAGCGTTCCGAAAGCTAGAGGCTTGTACTGCCAAATAAACCTGTTGGACTTTAACCTGGTGTTGTGAGACTCCTTACTGTGTTTACCCCAGTCCAACGCTGACATCTCCACATCATGTTTCTTCTGAGCCAGGAAAGGTCACTTACAGCACCGATGTTGTAGGGTGATGATGTTTTGAGAACTGGATCAAAGAAGCTGAGTGCCTGGCTAACTGAGAGGGGATGCTGCAGAGAGTTGAAGAGATTGGAGTTCACCTTAAGAAGGAAAAATGTACTTGCCAAGCCACTGAACTATCCAAACAGGGATATTGTATAGATGTACAAGGACTACACCCCATAGAAGACAAGGTCAGGGCCTTAAAGGGAGCACCGGCCCTCAGAAACAAACTGAGCTCAAGTCAGCCTTAGGAATGGAGAATTACAAAGGGCACCCAATATTGTCAATATTTTGGCCCCATTGAATGTGCTGTAGAGAAGTACCAGTGTTGGCTTTGGAAGGTGCCTTAGAGAGAAGCCTTTAACACAGTCAAGCCAGTGGTCCATTCATTGAGTTTATTTCAACCCATTTGAGGAATTGGTTCAAACCAGTGATGCTTCTCCATATGGCGTTGGTGCTCCATGAGATTGATGGCGAATTTGAAAGGCCAATAGGGTCTGTCTCAACACCCCTTCCAGAGGCCGAGGAGTGCTACTTGAGAAGGACGGTTTACCAATAGAATATTTCTACGATAGGTCACTGTTTGCCACTGTTTCTGATCACAAATTGCTTTTGGGTCTTTTTAAAGAACGCAAGGCCATTCCACCAATCACATCGGCAAGAATTCAGTGTTGAGCATTAACCTTCTCCACCTATAGACATACCTTCAAGCCTGGAACACACAGAGCAAATGTAGATGCATTTCGCCACCTGGGTGTTGCATCCCCTCCAGTACAGCAGGAAATTCTCATGGTGTTGAATTTCTTAGGCACAACACCAGTCTTAGTGAAACAGATCAAGCACTGGGCCAGTAGGGATCCACTGCTGTCCAAAGTGAGGCACAGGATTCTAAAGGATTAGGCCAATGAGCCAGTTTCTGAAGAGATGGAACCAAATATCGTACGAAAAAATGAGTTGAGTTTCCAAGATGTCATCATACTTTGGGGAACCAGAGTAGTCATTCCTGTACCGGAGAGAGTTGCTCCTAGCTGAATTACACTCTGCCCATCTGGGTATATCCAAGATGAAGGTGCTTGCCAGGAGTTACGTCTGATGGCCTGACATTGAGATTGAGAGCATAGCTAAACAGTCAACAGTGCCAATCGTAACAAAGGATGCCTGCTGCAGCCCCTTGGGAATGGCCGGGCCAGCCATGCGTACAAGTCCTTGTTGATTATGTTGGTCCAGTCACGGGCACTATCTTTCTGCTCCCTGTCAGTGCACATGCTAAGTGGGCGAAAGTACTTGAGATGAAATCTAAAACTGCATGCTACAGTTGAAAAATTACAGCACTGTTGTTCCACCCACGGAATACACGAAACCACCGTGTGATAATGGAACAGCCTTCACCAGTGCTGAGTTTCAGAACATTGCCGTACTTGATGCTAACCACTTTGCTGCTCCTAGGAGTCACAAAACTGAGATCCCCCATTGGATTGGAGAGTAAAAAGATTAATTGAGTCTTACCCTCGAATGTCTCCACATTGAGATGCTGGGCTATGCTATTTGAACATTACAAACCAGCAGCTTCCCTCGAAAAACCTGCCATGATTTAACTGGAGCAAAGCTTGGGTTTTAAAAGCTAAAAGATTGTTAGAAAAAAGAGAGACTGAAGAAGGCTGGCCACGTTGATGTTCTGGGAAAGATTGAGACATGACAATAACTTTCAGTTTGATTAGTGTGGATGTGAAAGAGTGCATAGATCTTATCGGGTATCATATGCAGGTGTGGAAAAGGAGACATACATTCCAATAGCGCCTTTCTCAAACACAGGAGGCCCCAGAGCACTTTACAGCAATAATGTAATGTACTTCTGAAATGCCTTGACTGTGGTTAGAAGTTTAAAAATACATTGAGAACAAACCCTTTTGTCACAGAATCTATGGGAGTTCAAAGTGCAGGTGTGCAGTGGGACATTATACAGACCCCAAAAATTACTTGATTTATTATTGTTACATGTATTAGTATGCAGTGAAAAGTATTGTTTCTTGCGCTCTACGCAAAGCATACCATTCATAGAGAAGGAAAGAAAAGGGTGCAGAATGTGGTGTTACAGTCAGAGCTAGAATGTAGAGAAAGATCAACTTAATGTGAGATAAATCCATTCAAAAGTCTGATGGCAGCAGGGAAGAAGGTGTTTTTGGGATGGTTGATCCATGACCTCAGAATTTTGCATCTTTATCTCAACAGAAGGTGCAAGAGAGAATGTCCGGGACGTGTGGGGATCCTTAATTATGCTAGCTGCTTTGCCGAGGCAGCAGGAAGTGTAGACAAACTCCAACGGATGAGGGGCTGGTTTGAGTGATGGATTGGGCTACATTCATGACCTTTTGTATTTTGCTGTGGTCTTGGGCAGAGCAGGAGCCCATACCAACCAGAAAGAATGCTTTCCAACTTTAATTTGGAGAATTCTGCTTACAGTAAAGTGGAAATTAAACTTTCAAATGTTTTTCTGACTGCACACAGTGTTCTGATATTGCATGAAGCTGCTCCGGGTCACTCCTCTGTATCTGAAATAGGTTTATAAAATGTTGAGAGGGATAGATAGGGTGGATTCTCGGAAGCTGTTTCCCAGGGCTGAAACGGTCGCTACGAGAGGACACAGGGGAGCAGGTACAGAGGAGATGTTAGGGGTAAGTTTTTCATTCAGAGGGTGGTGAGTGAGTGGAATCAGTGGTGGTGGAGGCAAACTCACTGGGGTCTTTTAAGAGACTCCTGGATGAGTACATGGGATTTAATGGGTTTGGGAGTTATAGATAGGCCTGATAGGTATGGATATGATTGGCGCAGGGCCTGTTTTGCTGCAGTGTTTTATGTCTTATGAAATAAACCAAGATATCAGTGCCCTTTAAACCAGCCCTTCCAAACAATTCAGCTGCCAAAGAGGGTTTGGAATTTAAGAGAAGTTGCACTGTCTGGGATACATTCCAAACGGTCTTACTGATATGAGAATCACTAAGTACCATCTAAATCCTCCAATGGGTTAACAAGGCAACAGAGAGTGAAAGAAAACAGGAAAACCAAGTTCTACACAACTTCTCTCTTCTGTCGGGAAGAGAATACCAACCTCAAAGTAACAGAAACAGAGACAAAGTGGGAACTAGATAGAATCAGAGTTCTTGAAGACAAACCCCGGTAAGAATAGCTTCAAACAATAAGGAGCTTTTAGATAGAAGCTTCAAAATCTTTCACAAGAATGTCTATGGACATTATCATCAGGCCATCCAGTTCAAGGGTACTAGGGATGGACAACAAATGAAGGCCTTGCCCACATCTAATTAAAGAGTATATTTTAAAAATGGCCCTGCACCAAAGGAAGTGTTTGGACCTCGGGAATGGACAGCAGAAAATGGGACGAAGGGTTTGAGGATGGAAGCCTGGGAAGATGGCAGTTGGGAGGACAGCAAGGAGAACAGTGGAATGGCCGGGACATCGATGAGGATTCCAAGCAGTAGCTGAACTGAGACAAGGAACTGAGGTGGCTGTATTACAGAGCGGATGTGATCGCTGTGACGAAGGGGATATTGGGTCAGCAGCTCAGTTCAGGGTGAAATAGGAAGCGTGGGTTTCCTCCGGGCGCTCTGGTTTCCTCCCACAGTCCAAAGATGTGTGGGTTAGGTTGATTGGCCATGCTAAAGTTGCCCCTTATGTGTAGGTTAGAGGAATTAGCGGGTAAATGTGTAGGGTGATGGAGATAGGGCCTGGGCAGGATTGTGGTCAGTGTAGACTCGATGGGCTGAAGGGCCTCTTTCTGCACTGTAGGATTCTATGATTCTGTCTGCAAACATTTCTCATTGACACACACACACACAGACACACACACACACACACACTACACGCTACAAACTGACAGCGGTCCCACCTCTCAATGCTTATTCTGTTGGTTAACAAACCAGAAACAAATCATTGACTCAAGTGCCGAAGGAGAGAATTAATCTCCACGTGGAAAGGCACCGGTTGATTAGGAATAGCCAGCACGGCTTTATCAGGGGGAGATCATGCCTAACAAATTTGGTAGAACTTTTGGAAAAAGCGATTGAATGGGTGGATGAGGGAAGTCCAGTTGCTGTAATTTATATGGATTTTAGCAAAGCCTTTGACAAAAGCCCACGTGGGAAACTGATTGAGAAGCACATGGAATTGACAAGATGGACCTGAATGTGGCTTAGTAATAAAACATACAGATGGAAGACTGTTTGAGTGGGGGGATGTTGATGTCTAGCAGTGTACCACAAGATTCAGTGCTGGGATTCTTATTGTTTGTTATAGACATAAATGACATAGATGACATAGATGATAATGTGGGAGGAATGATAAGCAAGCCTGTAGATGACACCAAGATTGTTGAAGAAGGTTGTAGGAAGATATAGATGGATTGGTCAGAGCAGTGGCAGGTGGTATTTAACCCTGATAAGTGTAAGGATGCAGTTTGGGAAGAATGAACAAGACAAGGGAATATTTAATGAATGGAAGGACACTGGGAAGCTCGGAGGAACAGAGGGAGCTTGGGATAATTATTCGCAGATTCCTGAAGTTGGCAGAGCAGGTGAATAGGCTAGGGAAGGCAAATGGGACACTGGCTTTCATCAGTTGTGGTATAGAGTGTAGGAGCAGGGAGGTAATATTGGAGCTGTACAGAGTGTTGGTGAGGCCACGGCTGGAGCACTGTGTGCAGTTCTGGTCACCTCACTACAGGAAGGATGTGACTGCACCAGAGAGGGTACAGAGGAGATTCACCAGGATACTGCCCTGGGACGGAGCATTTGAGCTTTAAGGAGAAAGTGGATAGGCTAGGATTGTTTTCTCTGGATGTGGATATGCTGGCGTTGAACTGGGGTAAACACAGAAGTCTCATAACAGGTGGCACCTGACGAAGGGGCAAACCCCGAAAGCTTGTGGGTTACTATAAATAAACCTATTGAAATTTAACCTGGTGTTGTGAGACTTCCCAATTGTTTTCAGTCTTACTTGTTTTTAAGGAGAGACTGGATAGGCTTGGATTATTTTCTGTTAGAGCAGAGAAGGCTGAGGGGGGACATGACTGAGGAGATTCTGAGGGATTCTAGCAGGAGTAGGAAGCAGCTTTCCCCTTGCTTAAGGCATCATTCACAAGGGGGCACAGTTTTAGGGTGAGGGATAGGAGACTCAGAGGGGATTTGAGATTTGTTTTCACTCAGAGGGTGGTGGGAATCTGGATTGCGCTGCCTGGGAAGATAATGAAGACCGGAAACCTTACAGCTTTTAAAAAATATTTGGAAGAGCCCTTGAAATATTGTAATATTCAAGGATATGCGACAAGTGCAGGAAAATGGGATGAGTGAGACTTTAGTGATAGTTATTGTCGGAGCAAACTCGATGGGGATTTCTGTGCTGTAGGGCTCTATGATTCTATACAGGAAGTCAGGAACATTCCCAGTGTCTGGAGGCCAGCATCTTTGCAGGATGTGTCTCCAATCACACCTCCTGGACTCCTGGGTTTCAGAGCTGGAGGACAATGTGGGGCATTGGCAAGGCAGAGAGTGTGGTGGACAGCATGTATAGAGAGGTGGTCACACCCAGGGCTAAGGTTCCCCAGGCAGGAAGAGAATGAGTGACCAACATGCAGAGCAAGGTGGGAAGAGGCAGGCAATGCCAGAATCTCCCATAGCCATTCCCCAGAAAAACAGATATGCTGCTTTGGATACTGTCGAGGGGAATGACCACTTAGAGAAAACAGCAACACCCAAGTTTGTTACCACGGTTAGTTCTGCTGCAGAGGGAAGGGATAAAATAGGTGGGGGAATGAACTGGGGATTCAATTGTAAGGTGAATAGACAGGCACGTCTGCGGCCGCAAACAAGACTCCAGGAGTTTGTAGATCTTGGTGTATGTGTCAATAGATCCCTGAAAGTAGGCAGTCAAGTGGATAAAGTTGTTAAGAAGGCTTATGGAGTCTTAGCTTTTATTGGTAGGGGGATTGAATTTAGGAGCCGCAGCATCATGTTGCAGCTGTACAAAACTCTAGTGCGGCCGCACTTGGAGTATTGTGTGCAGTTCTGGTCGCCACATTATAAGAAAGATGTGGAGGCATTGGAGAGGGTACAGAGGAGGTTTACTAGGATGTTGCCTGGTATGGAGGGCAGGTCCTATGAAGAGAGGTTGAAGGATTTGAGGTTGTTTTCGTTAGAAAGGAGGCGGCTAAGGGGGGATCTTATTGAAGCATATAAGATAATTAGAGGTTTGGATAGGGTGGACAGTGATAGCCTTTTTCCTAGGATGGAGAAAGCTAGCACGAGGGGACACAACTTTAAATTAAGGGGTATGAGTTATAGGACGGATATCAGAGGTAGGTTCTTTACTCAAAGAGTGATTAGGGAGTGGAATGCCCTGCCTGCAGCTGTTGTAGATGCGCCAAGTTTGGTGGCGTTTAAGAGGTTAGTTGATAAGTATATGGATGAGAAGGGAATGGTTTAGTTAGGAGGGGCATTGCTTTTTATTTTGGTCGGCACAACATCGAAGGCCGAAGGGCCTGTTCTGTGCTGTATTGTTCTATGTTCTATGTTCTATACTGGCTTTGACCTTCGCATTTTTTGATGGGGGGAAGTTGTGGTTTAATTGGTGAGTGGATGGCAGACAGGAAATGCTGACACTGCACTATTCTCTCTTTTTTTATTGATGTGGCTGGGGTAGTTACAGTTCATTGTCAAGATGAACAATCCATTTACTGACACAGTCTGGATGGCTGTACTGTGCTGTACTGTTCTATGTTCTATGCCCATTTACTGACACAGTCTGGATGGCTGTACTGTGCTGTACTGTTCTATGCCCATTTACTGACACAGTCTGGATGACTGTACTGTGCTGTACTGTTCTATGCCCATTTACTGACACAGTCTGGATGGCTGTAATGCCATCAGGAGGTCAAGCATTCAGAGTATGATTCAGCAAAGCTCTGACTCCAATGGTCACAGTCACAATGTTAGCTATTTCATATCCCTGTGCAGTCAGTGGACCCACCCTCCGAGGTCTACCTTCAAGTGGTTGAGAGTTCTCCAGATTTTCTGTGGAAGGTTGGAATCTGGCACTTCACCTTAGAATCACAGAATACTACAGCAAAACAGGCCCCTCGGCCCCTCAAATTGCGCCGATCATATCCATACCTACCAGGCCTATCTATAATTCTCAATCCCATTAATCCCATGTACTCATCGCTCTTAAAAGACCCCAGCAAGTTCGCTTCCACCACCACCGATGGCAGCCGATTCCATTCACTCACCACCCTCTGAGTGAAAAACTTACCCCTGATATCTCCTCGTTATAAAGCACAGAAAAGACCATTCGGCCCATTGAGTTTGCACTGACAATAACCACCATTATAATCACACTAAATCAATTCTCCAGCACTTGTCCCATTTCCTTGAATGTTATGATATTTTAAGTTCTCATCCAAATACTTTTTAAAGGTTGTAAGGCTTCTGGCCTCCACTACTTCCTCAGGCAGCGCATTCTAGATTCCCACTCTGAGTGGAATTCTTTTATCTCAAATCCCCTCTGAATCTCGTGCCCCTCACTCCGAAACTGTATCCCCTCGGGACTGACCCTCAACCAAGGGGAACAGTTGCTTCCTATTCACCCTGCCTGGGATCTCAGGTCGCCCCTGCTGTGTACGTGGTGCAGCGGCAGAATATATCCAGCAACCATGTAGCTAACACCATAAAGACTGCAGCATGACATCAGAACAACCTAAAGCTTCTCTATCTAGTTTCTCTGAACAATAAATAGAACATAGAAACACCACAGCACAAACAGGCCCTTCAGACCACAAGTTGCCCCAATCATATCTCTACCTACTAGGCTTACCTATAACCCTCAATCCCATATACTCATCCAGATGTCTCTTAAAAGACCCTCTCGAAACTGCCTCCACCACCACGACCGGCAACCAATTCCGGCACCCACCACCCTCTGAGTAAAAAAAAATCTTTGGTTCCTAACAAAGTCTGAGATCTTTTGATGACTCAAGTGCCACAACATATACTGACGATGAGGACAGAATCAATCGAATGGTACAGAGATCTGTTTGAGTAATGTACCAGTCAAGGTTGACTCAATAATGTGTGCAAGCTGTGACATTTGAGTGTGAGACTTATAGCGGAGCTCAGTGTGTGAGAGTGAGGTGAAGCTCTGAACTCTGAAGCATGAATCCTGATTGCTCGAGACTGCTGATAGGTGAGTAAGGGTGGATGATTCATGTAGCAGTGCCTGAAGCTACCCATTTGATAGGTGGGATGTGGCAAGTAAAGATGCATTCACTGACTTTAGTCACTCACTTGTGCGTGCTCAACAAACCTCTGCTACAATATGCTGTAAAAAGTTAATTTATTACTCACAAGTAAAACTTACATTAACATTGCAATGAAGTTATTGTGAAATTCCCCCAGTCGCCACACTCTGGTTCAGGTCAATGCATCCTAACCAGCACGTCTTTCAGACTGTGGGAGGAAACCCAGACAGACACAGGGAGAATGTGCAAAGTCTGCACAGACAGTGACCCAAGCCAGGAATCAAACCCGGGTCCCTGGCGCTGTGAGGCAGCAGTGTTAACCACTGTGCCACCCCTGTACTTTGCACGACTACAAGTTACTCTGGGCAGTATCTACTCTCACTATCTTTGCAGTGTCTGTCTGTAAGGCCTCCTGTTGTGTTACTCTCTGGCCATTAGGCAGTGTTATTCCTGCTTAGATGCTTCCAGCACCTACTGCAGTCAGAATGCACCTTTCCTTTAAGTGAATTAAGTACAGGCTCGCTCTAATTAAACTGGAGCTTTAATTAGCTCCAGTCTTCATGCTTCATATGAATTGGACTCCTGTTCAGGTGCACAGACTTATCATGACATTAACACTGTTACAATCATGTGTACTGCCAAAAATATCCTTGCTACTTAAATTCAATAATCCCCATAACTTATAGAATCTGCTTTCTGAAAACCAAGCAAAACAAAAGGATAGCATTCTCGACCACAGCCTGAAGTTCATTTATTAATCACGAATAGGCTTACATTAACACTGCAATGAAGTTACTGTGAAAATCCCCTAGTTGCCACACTCCGGCACCTGTTTGGGTACACTGAGGGAGAATTTAGCATGGCCATTGCATCTAACTAGCAAGTCTTTTGGATTGTAGGAGGAAACTGGAGCACCCAAAGGAAACCCATGCAGAACGAGGAGAACATGCAGACTCCGCACAGAGAGTGACTCAAGCTAGGAATCAAACCCGAGATCTGGTGCTGTGAGGCAGCAGTGCTAACCTGCTATGCCATCCTGCTGCCCTGGGTCCCTGGCGTTGTGAGGCAGCAGTGCTAACCTGCTGTGCCATCCTGCTACCCTGGGTCCCTGACACTAAGAGGCAGCAGTGCTAACCTGCTATGCCATCCTGCTACCCTGGGTCCCTGGCGTTGTGAGGCAGCAGTGCTAACCTGCTGTGCCACCCTGCTGCCCTGGGTCCCTGACACTAAGAGGCAGCAGTGCTAATCTGTTGTGCCACACCGCCCAAGTGAAGAGTTTCATGATTGTAGCATTTACACTAAAGGATTTTTCTGAGGTGATATCACCTAACTTGGTGCATCCTCCTACATCAGTACACTGTTCCCTCCAGTTCAACTTCAATACCGGTGTAACTGGAATCAAACATAACTATTTCAATGTCCACATCTTGGCCACAGTATGAAGTGAGTAGTTTGCATCTGAATTCACAAAGGAATGATGTGAAGCTTACACTGGAAAGGAAAGGGAAATTATGGACCATATGGTAATATACGGAGAAGACAAGTTCTGCATTTTGGATTTCTTAAGGGAAAATCATTTTTAACTCACTCCTTTGAAGGGGTAACATTTATTGCCCATCTTTAGTTGCCCCTGAGAAGGTGTGGTGAGCTGCTTTCTTGAACTGGTGAACACTTCTGAGGTGGAGGTACACCCCCAGTGCTGTTGGGGGGGAGTTCCAGGATCTTGATTGAAGGAACGAGGACAGTGCTGTTGCTGTTGTGTGCATGGAGTTCCAAAAGGAGTTTGATACAGTGCTGCACAATAACCTCTGTGAGAGAAGTTATAACTCAAGGAATGAAAGGGACAGGGAACAACATGGACACAGAATTGACCAAGTGATAGAATACTGACGGTAAGTGATTAATGGAGGTTTCTTGAGCTGGAGGAAAGTTTATAGTGGAGTTCTCCAGGGATCAGTGTTTTGGGCGCTTGCTTTTCCAGACATATGTTAGGGATCAAGATCTCAATATACAAGGTGCAATTTCAAAACTTGGGAGAAGTACATAGAACATAGAACACTACAGCACAAACAGGCCCGTCAGCCCACAAGTTGTGCCGATCATATCTATACCTACCAGGCCATAGACCTATCTGTAACTCCCAATCCCATTAAATCCCATGTACTCATCCAGAAGTTTCTTAAAAGACCCCAGCGAGTTTGCCTTGACCACCACTGACGGCAACCGATTCCATTCACTCACCACCCCTGAGTGAAAAACTTACCTCTAACATCTCCTCTGTACTTGCCCCCCAGCACCTTAAACCTGTGTCCTCTCGTAGTGACCATCTCAGCCCTGGGAAACAGCCTCCGAGAATCCACTCCATCTATTCCTCTCAACATCTTATAAACCTCTGTCAGGTCGCCTCTCAACCTTCGTCTCTCCAGGGAGAAGAGTCCCAGCTCCCTCAACCTATCTTCATAAGGCATGCCTCCCAATCCAGGCAACATCCTTGTAAATCTCCTCTGCACTCTCTCAATAGCTTCCACATCCAAGTACAGTGCATTGTGAAGACAGCGTAGAACTTCAAAAGGACATAGACAAGTCAGTGGGATGAGGGGACAGATGAAGCTCAATGTAGATAAATGTGAAGCAATTAATTAGGTAGGACCATAGACCCCAACAGCACAGAAGGAAGCCATTCAGCCCATCAAATCTGCACTGACTCTCCAAAGGATCACCCGCTCAGGCCCTTCCTCCCACCTCCCTCTGTAACCCCACCCTAACTAATCCACCTAACCTACACAATGTGAGGACACTAAGAGGTAATTTAACCTGGCCAATCCAACTATCCTGTGTATCTTTGGAGTTTGGGAGGAAACCCACGCAGACACAAGGAGAATGTGCAAACTTCACATAGACAGTCACCCAAAGCTAGAATCAAACCAGGTCCTTGGCGCTATGAGGCAGGAAGAACAAGGAGAGACAGTATTAACTAAGGAGCACTACAGGGGGTGTAAGAGCACAGGGACCTGGGTTTTTTATGTGTACACATTACTAAGAGTGGTAGGACAGGGTTGACAGAGCAGCGTTTACATCGTACACAGTATGCTGGGCTCAGTTAGGATCATTTTCTTTAAAAAAGACAACGTCAAGAGGAGACTTGTTTGAGGTGCTCAAAATCACGAGGAGTCTGGACGGAGAAAACCTCCCACATGTGAAAGAATCGAGAACGACAGGGCACAGATTTAAAGTAATTACTAAAAGAAGCAGACATGGTATGAGGATAGAGTGAGTGGTTAGGGTCTGCATTATTCTACCTGAGAGTGTGGCTCATAGCAACCCAAAAATAGGACAGGAGGAGGCCATTCAGCCCTTTGAGCTGCTCCACTGTTCATTATGATCATAGCTGATCATCAAATTCAATATCCTAATCCGGCCTTCATCCCGCATCCTTTCATCCCCTTCACCCCAAGAGCTGTATCTAACTCCTTCATGAAAATGTACAACATTTTGGCCTCAACTACTTTCTTCAGTAGCAAATTTCACAGGCTCACCACTGTCTGGTATCTCCTCACGTCAGTTGTAAGTGATTTCCCCCTTATGCTCAGACGATGACCCCTGGTTCTGGATAGCCTCACCATTGAGAACATTCTTCTTGTATCTACCTTGTCCAGTCCTGTCAGAATTTTGCAAGTTTCTATACAATCCCTGCATTCTTCTGAACTCCAGCAGATGGATGCAGAGTCAGCAGAGAAGGCTACAGGCTAAGGAAACATGTAGACCATCAAAGGAGGAGAGGAGTAATGGACACAGGGATCAACAGGCCAACCTACAGATAGCTTGAGGACACCAGGGTTGGATACTGAGATGTTGGTGGAGAACGTGGGACTGGAGCAACTGCTGGTTGTAGAACATAGAACATGGAACATTATAGCGCAGTACAGGCCCTTCAGCCCTCGATGTTGCACCGACCAGTGGAATCAATCTTATGACCCTCTAACCTAAACTATTCCAATGTCATCCATATGCCTATCCACTGACCATTTGAACGGCCTTAAACTTGGCAAGTCCACAATTGCTGCAGGCAGGGAATTCCATGCCCTTACTACCCCTCTGAGTAAAGAACCTACCTCTGACATCCGTCCTATAACTACCACTCCTTAATTTAAAGCTATGTCCCCTCGTGTTATCCATCTCCATCCAAGGAAAAAGGCTCTCACTATCCACCCTATCTAACTCTCTGATCATCTTATATGTCTCAATGAAGTCACCTCTTAGCCTTCTTCTCTCCAATGAAAATAACTTCAAGTTCCTTAGCCTTTCCTCATAAGACCTACCCATCATACCAGGCACCATCCTGGTAAACCTCCTCTGCAGCCTTTCCAATGCCTCCACATCTTTCTTATAATGTGGCGACCAGAACTGTACACAATACTCCAAGTGCAGCCGCACCAGAGTTTTGTACAGCTGCAACATGACATCTCGGCTCGAAATTCTATCCCTCTACCAATAAATGCTAACACACTATACACCTTCTTAACAACCTTATCAACTTGAGTACCAACTTTCAGAGATCTATGCACCTGTACACCGAGATCTCTCTGCTCATCTACACTACCAAGAGTCCTTCCATTAGCCCTGTATTCTGTACACATATCACTCTTACCAAAGTGAATCACCTCACACTTTTCCACATTAAACTCCATTTGCCACCTATCGGCCCAGCTCTGCAACTTATCTATGTCCCTCTGCAAACTGTAACATCCATCCTCACTGTCTACAACTCCTCTGACTTTGGTATCGTTATGGAGACGAAGGAACTGGAAGCTGCTGAAGAGTCACTATATCCAGCATTAGTGAGTCTGCTTTCTTCATCTGTCCATTAAATTGAGGCTTACTACCAAAATGAGAGCTACCGCTCTACTGAGAATGACCCCTGAACTGAGGCCTACCCCCTGAACTGAGGCCTACCCCCTGAACTGAGGCCTACCCCCTGAACTGAGGCCTACTCTGAACTGAGGCCTACTCTGAACTGAGGCCTACCCCTGAACTGAGGCCTACCCCCTGAACTGAGGCCTACCCCCTGAACTGAAGCCTACTCCTGAACTGAGGCTACTCTGAATTGAGACCTACTCTGAACTGAAGCCTACCCCCTGAACTGAGACCTACTCTGAACTGAAGCCTACCCCCTGAACTGAGACCTACTCTGAACTGAGGCCTACCCCTGAACTGTGGCCTACTCCATGAACTGAGGACTACTCCTTGAACTGAGGCCTACCCCTGAACTGAGGCCTATCCTTGAACTGAGGCCTACTCCTGAACTGAAGCCTACCCCTCAACTGAGGTCTACCCCCTGAACTGAGGCCTACTTCCTGAACTGAGGCCGCCTGTACTGAGGCGTCCTCTTGAACTGAGGCCTTTCCCTGAAGTAAGGCCTCGTCCTGAACTGAGATCTACCCCTTGAACTGAGGCCTACCCCTTGACCTGAGGTATATTGCCAAACTGAGCCCTACTCTTGATCTGAGGCCTACTCTAAACTGAGATCTACCTTTGAACTGAAGCCTACCTCTGCACTGAGGCCTACCCCCTGAAATGAGGCCTATCCCCTAAACTGAAGTGTACTATGGAACTGAGCCCTACTCCTGAACTGAGGCCTACTCTTGAACTGAAGCCTATACCTGAACTGAGACCTACTCGTGAACTGAGGATTACCCCCTGAACTGAGGCCACCTCCTATACTGAGACATACTCCTGAACTAGGCCTATCCCCTGAACTGAGGTGGCCTCTTGTACTGAGGCGTCCGCCTGAACTGAGGCCTTTCCCTAAAGAAGGCCTCCTCCTGAACTGAGACCTACCCCTGAACTGAGGCCTACCCCCTGAACTGAAGTGTACTATGGAACTGAGCCCTACTCCTGAACTGAGAACTATTCCTAAACTGAGGCTTACCCCTAACTGAGGCCTACTCCTGAACTGAAGCCTACCCCTGAACTGAGGCATCCTCTGAACTGGGCTTAGCTCTGAACTGAGGCCTACTCTTGAACTGATACCTATCCCTGAACTGAAGCGTGTCTCTGAACTGAGGCCTACCCCCTGAACTGAGACCTAACCCTGAACTGAAGTGTACTGCTGAACTGAGCCTCTTCCTGAGCTGAGACCTACCTCTGAAATGAGGCCTACCCCCTGAACTGAAGTGTACTACGGAACTGAGCCCTACTCCTGAACTGAGAACTATTCCGAAACTGAAGCCTACTCCTGAACTGAAGCCTGCCTCTGAATTGACGCCTACCCCTGAACTGAGGCCTACTCCTGAACTGAAGCCTACCCGCTGAACTGAGGCCTCCTCTGAACTGGGCCTATCTCTGAACTGAGGCCTACTCTTGAACTGATACCTACCCCTGAACTGAGGCCTACTCCTGAACTGAAGCCTATCTCTGAACTGAGGCCTACGCCCTGAACTGAGGCCTACTCCTGAACTGAGGCCTACCCCTGAATTGAGACCTACCTCTGAACTGAGGCCTACCTCTGAACTGAGGCTTACTCCTGAACAGAAGCCTACCCCCTGAACTGAGGCCTCCTCTGAACTGAGACCTGCCTCTGAACTGAGGCTTACCCCTAACTGAGGCCTACTCCTGAACTGAAGCCTACCTCTGAACTGAGGCATCCTCTGAACTGGGCCTACTCTTGAACTGATACCTATCCCTGAACTGAAGCATATCTCTGAACTGAGGCCTACCCCCTGAACTGAGGCCTACCCCTGAACTGAGGCATTCTACTGCAGCCTAGTTTATCCTTTTTTATCCGAAAGCCTTACTAAGCCTGTTCTTTGTTCCTCCACAGGTTTTGGATTTTATAGGGAAAGGAGAGTAGAAGCATTGCCCTTTAAAGGAGGGGTGGGGGTTTTACAATGGGCCAGATGATTGGTGAGGTCCCTATGGATCTTCCCGGAGGGAAGCTGAGCCGATCGGCAGCGGGGCATATGTAGTGGGTTGAGAGGGGAACTCACAGTGGGAGCCAGAGTGTTGAGCAGAGCAATCACACTGTAATCTAGTCTGAGCTTGTTGCATATATTTTTCTTCATTAGGAAATAAAGCCTATTGTCATTTCAAGCCACATTGAGTATGTCTGGATTTACTCCAGCCACAGGGATCGTCGATAGATCCCCCCCCTCCCCACCTGCCCCGTGTAGCCTCCTGGAGTACGAGCTCCCTTATTGAGTGAGTGAAGGCTTGCCCAATGGGAAGTGGTCAGTGGGGGTGTGGGTGAGGGTGCTTTGAAAGCTGTTTCCCAACCCAGTGTGGTGTTGTGGCCCCAAGGTGTAAACTGTTTCATTGTAAGTCACGGGTGTGGTCCCATCTCTACACAATAGAAGGTCTTTGCAAGGGGAACCTTGCGTTTGGCTGAATTGCTTCAGGGCCCTTTACTCTTTTTCAGCTTTTACAAACAATTAGACATGGGGTACATGATAAAATTTGCAACTCAGCAAAGTAGCAGATCATGAGAAGGATAATTACAGGCTGCAGGACTGTGAACCAGGCAGATGGAGTTGGAATGTTGAATGTGTAATATAAATGACAGGACAAGTTGGGTGGACAGATGTTCGTACACAAGTCCTTAATGACACCATTGCTAAGGTGGTTAAAGAAGGGGTGGCACAGTGGTTAGCACCTGAGTTCGATTCTTGAGTCACTGTCTGGAGTTTGCAAGCTCTTGCCCTGTTTGTATGGGTTTCTCCTGAGTGGAATGACCATGGTAAAATGCCCCTTAGTGTCCCAGGATGTTTAGGTTAGATGGATTAACCATGGTAAATGTGTGGGGTTACAGGGATACTGCAGGGGAGATGTTCTGACTAGGATACTCTGTCACAGAGTGGGTGCAAACTTGATGGGCTAAATGGCCTCTAAAAGGCAGACAGGTCTTGGATTTGTGAAAGAAAAGCACTTTGATAAAATCTTCAATTGAACTTGGATTCTTCAGTTGGGACAGCGCAGTGGTGAGCACTGCTGCTTCACAGCTCCAGGGTCCTGGGTTCAATTCCCGGCTTGGGTCACTGTCTGTGTGGAGTTTGCACATTCTCCTCGTGTCTGCGTGGGTTTCCTCCAGGTACTCCGGTTTCCTCCCATAGTCCAAAAATGTGCAGGTTAGGTTGATTGGCTAAAAATTTGCCCCTTAGTGTACTAGGATGCTTACGTTAGAGGGATTAATGGGTAAAATATGTAGGGATATGCGGATAGGACCTGGGTGGGATTGTAGTCGTGCAGACTCGATGGGCTGAAGGGCCTCTTTCTGCACTGTAGGGTTTCTATGATTTATTGTTCTGAATAAGGTGAGACGGGCAGGAAATAATCCCACTTAAATGAGGTGAAAGAATCAACAGAGAGACGGTATTTCCGAGAATATGAAATGTCACAATGAGGTTACTAATATTTTCCATGTGTTTTAAAGAGATTTGCATTTCCTGCTAATGTGAGTATGTTACATTGTGTAACCGTGTTTAAGATAACAATGATTTTAAAATGCCTCAGGAAACATTCCCATTTTCACAGATTATGTTTGAATAGAGAGAAATTGAAATGTATTTTGACAGAATTTCGTTCAAAGTTAAAGTGATCGTTGCCGGTTTAATAAACACTCAGGATTAGTGATACACAAATTAAAGCTATCAAGTCACATAAAAAAAGACACATTAGCAAGGCCTGACTCCAACCTCAATATTTCTTCAAACAATAATTAAACCTTACAATCCTGAAATAAGGAATCACTCAGCGTTGGAAAGTTTCATTTTGAAATTCAGGGGATTTGGTGTTTATTCTGGACGCTGTGATAACGGGGAGCAGATTATCCACAACACTCTACCCAGGGGTGTGTGTTTAATGATTGCCAAAGTATTTACAAAGAACAAAGAACAAAACATGTTGCAGAAGTTATTTCAGGACTGTCCCAGATCGAAGCTTATTTAACACTGCAGTGAAGTTACAGTGAAAATCCCCCAGTCACCACACTCCGGCGCCTGTTCAAGTCAATGCACCTGACCAGCATGTCTTTCAGAGGAAACCCACGCAGGCACGGGGAGAATGTGCAGATTCTGCACAGACAGTGACCCAAACTGGGAAACGAACCCGGGTCCTCCGCAGTGAGGTAGCAGTGCTAACCCTTGTGCCACAAGTGGGCAATATCTGTGGTGTATTTATACAGGAGTAACACTTCCTTACCATCATCAAACTAGGTAGAAAATAGTACCAGCAAAGCAACAATTTTACAATAGTGGTTAAAGAATCAGAAGATTGGGAATGAAAGCTCGCTGTGGCTTTCCACAATTATAGCCACAATTATGGATAATGTTGCCCTGGAGATAATGTTTAAGAGTCAGAGGGAGCACACGATATTATACCTGTAGCTCCCCAGCTCACTGCTATTCTCTCTCTCTCCGTAACTGCATTCTGTTTCTGTGGTTTCCTCTCTGGTTCCGCTTCTGAATGACGCTTTGTTTCCTGCTCCGCCTTAAACCACATTCAGTGTCTGCTTAGAGTGAGCCCAGGAGCGGCACAGCTTCCCCCGGGATCAGTGTACCAGGAGCAGGGACAGAGTGGGGCTGCTTCCCCTGGGGTCAGTGTACCAGGAGCAGGGACAGAGTGGGGCTGCTTCCCCTGGGGTCAGTGTACCAGGAGCAGGGACAGAGTGGGGCTGCTTCCCCTGGGGTCAGTGTACCAGGAGCAGGGACAGAGTGGGGCTGCTTCCCCAGGGGTCAGTGTACCAGGAGCAGGGACAGAGTGGGACAGCTTCCCCTGGGGTCACTGTACCAGGAGAGGCACACAGATATTTCCAGATGCCGCATTACAAATATCAGGGAGCACAAGTCAGCTGTCTCTACAAATATGTTCTCTTCACCCTCAACATTATCTTCTGGGTAAGTCAGTGTGTGTGTGTGTGTGTGTGGGGGGGGGGCACGAAGTGGTTTATGTTTGGGTATTTGTGGCAATGGGACAGACTGTGGGTATTTGTGTGTGGGGGCATGTATGTGGGTATATGGGTGTGTGTGGGTGTGGATTCAGGGGAGCCGATG
The DNA here is from genome assembly GCA_024679065.1 of Sphyrna mokarran. Classification (NCBI taxonomy): domain Eukaryota; kingdom Metazoa; phylum Chordata; class Chondrichthyes; order Carcharhiniformes; family Carcharhinidae; genus Sphyrna; species Sphyrna mokarran. Next base: position 1,570,689 of record JAGIQG010000032.1, read on the forward strand.
GGTATGAGTGTGTATGCTGATGGGAGGGTATGAGTGTGCGGGTGTATATGCAGGATGTGTGTGTGTGTGGATATGTGTGAGTATGTATGGGTGTGTATGTGGGCATGTATGCTGGTGTGTGGGTGTCTATGGGTATGGATGCAGGGGGTCTGTGTGTATGTGTGGTATATGCAGAGTATATGTGTGTCTGTATGGGTGTGTTTGTGGGGAGTGAGGAGTGTGTGTGTGGCCACGTATGCGGGTGTATGTGTATATGGGGGAATGGGTGGGGATATGTGTGTGGGTGTGTATGCAGGATGGGTATGAGAACATAGGTGTATGTGAGGGTGTGTGTGTGTGTGTGTATGCAGTGGGGTGCATGTGTATGTGTGGGAATGGATGTGTATGTGTATGTATGTATGGGTGTGTATGCGGGGGGCGGGGTGTGTGTGCGGGTGTGTATGTAGCGGGGTGTGCGTGTGTGTGGGTACGTATGGGGGTGTATGTGTGTGTGGGTGCATATGCAGGGGTGTGTGTGGGAATGGGTATATATGCAGGGGTGTGTGTGTGTGTGGTGTATGGGTGCATATGCAGGTGTGTGTGGGAATGGGTGTATATGCAGGGGTGTGTGTGTGTGGGTGCGTATGCAGGGGTGTGGTGTGGGTGCGTATGCAGGGGTGTGTGTGTGGGTGCGTATGCAGGGGTGTGTTGTGGGTGCATATGCAGGGTTGTGTGTGGGTGCGTAGCGGATGCGTATGCAGGGGGGTGTGTGGTGCATATGCAGGGGGGTGTGTGTGGTGCGTATGCAGGGGGGTGTGGTTGGGTGCGTATGCAGGGGGGTGTGTGTGGGTGCGTATGCAGGTGTATGTGGGTGCGTATGCAGGGGTGTGGTGGGTGCGTATGCAGGGGGGTGTGTGGGTGCGTATGCAGGGGGGTGTGTGTGGGTGCGTATGCAGGGATGTGTGGGGTGCATATGCAGGGAGGTGGTGTGGGTGCGTATGCAGGGGTGTGTGTGGGTGCATATGCAGGGTGTGTGTGTGGGTGCGTATGCAGGGGTGTGTGTGGGTGCGTATGCAGGGTGTGTGTGTGGGTGCGTATGCAGGGGTGTGTGTGGGTGCGTATGCAGGGGTGTGTGTGTGGGTGCGTATGCAGGGGTGTGTGTGTGGGTGCGTATGTAGGTGTGTGTGGGTGCGTATGCAGGGGTGTGTGTGTGGGTGCGTATGCAGGGGTGTGTGTGGGTGCGTATGCAGGGGTGTGTGTGTGGGTGCGTATGCAGGGGTGTGTGTGGGTGCGTATGCAGGGGTGTGTGTGGGAATGGGCTTTGCTCTGACATCTTGCTGTGGGAATTGTTGAAATCTCAGGGATGTGGTGTGTGATTGGCTCTGGTTAAAGTTCCACATAAAATGCTGCACTCACACTGAAGGGATTGGACATGAGGAGAGATATTTTGACTTGGAGAAGGGATCTCTGAAAAGGAAGGATTGAGTAAATGAAGCGGGGGGGGGAACACGGTAAATGTACTGGCTGAGGGTATTGATTTGATTTATTATTGTCACGTGTATACTAATGCAGTGAAAAGCATTGTTTCTCGCGTGCTATACAGGCAAAGCATACTGTTCATAGATAAGGAAAGGAGAGAGTGCAGAATGTAGTGTTACAGTCATAGCTAGGGCGTAGAGAAAGATCAACTTAATGCGAGGTAGGTCCATTCAAAAATCTGACAGCAGCAGGGAAGAAGCTGTTCTTGAGTCGGTTGGACCTCAGACTTTTATATCTTTTTCCTGATGGAAGATGGTGGAAGAGAGAATGTCCGGGGTACGTGGAGTCCTTAATTATGCTGGCTGCTTTACCGAGGCAGCAGGAAATGTAGACAGAGTCAATGGATGGGAGGCTGGTTTGAGCGATGGATTGGGCTACATTCATGACTTTTTGTAGTTTCTTGTGGTCTTGGGCAGAACAGGAGCCCAGACCAAGCTGTGATACAACCCAGAAAGAATGCTTTCTGTGGTGCATCTGTAAAAGTTGGTGACAGTCGTAGCTGACATGCCGAATTTCCTTAGTTTTTAGGTGGGTGTGATGACTTCAGCCAGGCTAATGAGGTTGGCTTGCTAAAGTGTGAATTACCTGGTGATTTCTAATGGATGTTTAAATCAGGGACCCACTATTCGTGTCAGACTCCCAGCCTGCACTCAGCAGAAAGCAACTGGAGAGGTGGCTGTGTACAGATGGATGGTGTAAATAAAGTAACTTAGTGACAGGACTTTTGCCTCCGTGGAGCTAGTGCAGTAGCAACGAGGAAAAAATGAATGACCTAAAGGAACTTGCTGAACCCCTGCACATAAACCATTGTCAATGATAAGCCATTGTTGAGAAAACTTGCTGCTGTTAGGGAAATTGGAGTCTTTTAACCCTACAGTGGGCCCAATATATGGAAAGGAAGAAGCATTTCTTCAGGGCAAATGACATTACCTCAGATGAGGAGCAAAGGGTTATCCTGCTGACTGTGTGTGGACCAGTGGCTTCTGTGATTAGGCGCAGTTTAACTTTCCCAGAGGCACTGGACTGAGTTCAAGAATATTATGACCTTAAGCTGTCCTTGATCCTGCAGAGGTATTGTTTTTACTCCACATTCCGAGAAGCAGGGGAGTCAATCATTAGTTTCCTAACGAGGCTAAGATATCTGGCGGAGGCTTGCAAATTTGGAGAGACATTAAATGAGATGCTCTGAGACCGATTGGTGTGCAGAATTAATCAGATGACTGTACAGAACCACCTGTTGGTCAGGGCCCAGCTGGACTGTGAATAGGCATTGCAGCTGGCCTTGTCTTAGAAAAAATGGCAAGCGGAGCGTAGGAGCTCCAAGGTATCCTGATGGAGATAGAGGGCAACACCGGGGAGACTGGGTTAAGGGACTGCCACTATGGGGCAGGTCACTATATAGCTGCCCTCTGGAAGAATTTGGATTCAAGGGAGCCCAAGTCCGCCTGCAGATCTGCACCTAGACAAGGACAGGTTAAACCCAGAGTGACAGCCGTTCCTGCAGAGCCCCGCCTGCCGTGACATGGCAATGAGTCTCAGGATGCTCAGAGGGAAAACAAGTCTCCTAAACCAAGAACAGGTAGGCTGAGGGAGAGGCGAATGCACAACCTGGAAGCTCCCCCTACCTCTGACGAGGAACAGCTACTGTGCGCAGCGATGACAAAATCAGAACCCATCAAATTGTCAGTGGGACTGAATGGACGTCCAATTTTAACAGAGGGTGACACAGGTTCAGCTGGATTAGTCATAGAGGAGACATTTTTAACCAGATACACACTGGACTCCAATTCTCAGCCCTGACCAAAACTTCAGTGAGGCTGAGAATCTATGCGGGGTGGGAAACCACTGAAAGTGATGGGTCCAACCCATGTCCCAGTTGCTACGGTGGTTTTTAGGAGCTGTAACGTGCTACCAGAAATTCATACAGACCAGCGTCTCCATTCTGGATCCCCACCACCAGTTGCTAAAAAAGGGATAAACTTGGGAATGGTCGGCCCACCAGGACAGAGTCTTCAAGAAAACAACTCTCATCCAAAAATATATTGGTACATTATAACCCCAGGAAGGAATTGGTACTTACCTGTGATGTGTCCCTGTATGGAGTGGTCTTGGCTCACAAATGGCAGAATGGACAAGAGCGGCCAATAATCTCCAGGACCCTGGCAATGGCAGAGTGAGGATATGCCCTAATTGAAAAAGAAGGAATGGCTGTGAGCTTTGCAGTCAAAAGATTTGACCCATATTTATATGGGTGAAAATTTCCGATAGTAACAGATCATAAACCCTTGCTGGACCTTCTGAAGGAAGACAAAGTAGTGCCACTGATTAGCATCAGTCCGGATTCAGGTCTTTAACATCTGGACTGCTCTCTCCGCTGGCCCATTCGATGTTGAGTGTAAGGTGATGTCTTGATGTGCCAGATCCCATTTGATCCCATAAATTTTGTGAACTCCAGGCTGGCGAACACTGAGATATAATCGGAAACTAATATCTCTGGAATCCTGTGCATCGGGCATTATTGCTGGTGGGATGTCAGTATTGATTGGAGCACTGACCAGGGACTGGAGTGACAAATGCTGATGCCTTCAGCCAGTTACCATTACCAGACACCCTGCCAGTGGTACCCAGAATGGATGAGACCGTGATATTTAGCTTTCTGGATACCCTGTGGCTGGATGTACACAATATACACCAGTGGACAGAAGAAGACCCTGTATTGGAGTAGGTACATCACCTCGTACTAACAGGGCCAGGGCCTTGTGGAGTTTGCACATTCTCACTGTGTATGCGTGGGTTTCCTCCAGTTTCCTCCTACAGTCCAAAGATGTGCGGGTTGGGTTGATTGGCCATGCTAAGAAATTGCCCTTTCCTGTGCAGGGATGCGTAGGTTAGAGGGATTAGTGGGTATAATATGTAGGGATATGGGGGTAGGGCCTGGGTCGGATTGTGTTCGGTGCAGACTCGATGGGCCAAAGGGTCTCTTTCTGCACTGTAAGGTTCTATGATTCCTATGGTCTATGGATGCTGGAAAGGCTGGTCCATCCACAATTCTACCCATACTGGAGCAGGAGGGAACAGATCACTGTGGAAGACGGGATACTGCTATGGGGGGAACGGGTTATCATCCCAAGGCAGGGCCATAGTGTCCGAACTACACCATGGGCACCCTGGAGTATCACCAATGAAGGTGCTCGCCAGGAGCTGTGTTTGGTGGCGAGGTCTGGACGCAGACATAGCGAAACTGGTAAGACAGTGCCAACAGGGGCAGAAGGCACAACTGGCAGCCCCGTGGGAATGGTCAAACCACAGTGGCAATGCCATGTTGATTTTCCAGGCCTGTTTATGGTGTCCATTCTGGTGATAATAGATGCCCATTCCAAGTGGTTAGACATCTATAAATTAAACTCAACCAACATAATGGGGCAAGAGTTGAGAAACTGCACGACCTCATAGAATCACAGAACGCTACAGTGCAGAAACAGCCCTTTGGCCCATCGAGTCTGCACCGACAGCAATTCTACACAGGCTCTACCTCATATTTCCTACACATTTACTTGCTAGTCCCTTTAACCTACACATCCCAAGACACCACAGGGCAATTTTAGCATGGCCAATCAACCTAACCCGCACATCTTTGGACTGTGGGAGGAAATCCATGCAGACACGAGGAGAATGTGCAAACTCCGCACAGACAGTGACCTGAGCAGGGAATCGAACCCAGGACCCTGGAGCTGTGAAGCAGCAGCGCTAACCCACTGTGCTACCGTGCCGCCCTCGTTCGTAATGCACAGGATTCCAGAAGTATTAGTTTCCGATAATGGCTCAGTGTTCACCAGCCTGGAGTTCACAAAGTTTGTGGAATCAAATGGGATCCGGCACATCAAAACAGCACCTTATCACCCGGCATCAAATGGGCCAGCGGAGAGAGCAGTCCGGATATTAAAAGCCGGATTTGGAAAAAGAGCCAGCGGCTTCATTAGAGACAAAATTCTTCAAAACTCTTTGACCACATTGACTGTAGGACCTGTCCACATGTCAACTGCACCAGCAGATTATAAAACATAGACATAGAACAGTACAGTACAGCACAGCTCAGGCCCTTCGGCCCTTGATTGTTGTGTTGAACTATGTCCTCAACCATATCTGGGAGGAAAGGTGGACAGACACCAGGAAGCCCAATGCAGGGGCATAACAATACTCGCCAAGAGAGGCACTTTAAGTGGAGAGAGAGATTGGTCAGTTGACCCAAATCCAGGATCGGACCAGTATCCTACCGAGGATGCGTAGGCGAGGCAGTGGTAAAGAAACACCTGGACCAGATCCGGACCTCAAGCTCTCCACCCATTCTGGAGCCCTGCACTCTAGGGATGAGCAGAGTCTCCCTCAATAAGCTAGAACCGCACTCCCCGCCTCCCCCCCCGCATCCTTAATGAGGACCTCAGGGTCCGAAATAGACACATGGGACGAAGCTGCAGCAATTTCCCCGACCACCTGAAGTGAATGAGGAACCAGACCTCCAGCATTGAAGAGACAGGCATTCAACCATCGCTGATCGCCTTATCCTGACCCGGCACTCAAGCTGAGGAAAAGACCTCTGAGGGAAGCAATCCGAGCGGAATTCCTCAGGCTTTGTGGGAGGAGGAGTGTGATTTCTGCAGCCAGGTTAATGAGGTTGGCTTGCTTGAGAGTGAACTATCTGAGTCTTAATTGTTAAGTCAGGGAGTCTAATGCTCCCTATTTAAACTATGTGTATCAGACTCCCAGCCTGCATTTAGCAGGGAGCAACTGTGCAGAACTGGTTGTGTACAGATGTATGGTGTAAATAAAGTAACTTGGTGACGGGACTTTCGCCTCTAGAGTTATTACAGTTTCTTAACTATAGTATTGGCATTGGAGGACCAGGACAGGTTGTTGGTGATCTGGACACCTAAAAACTTGAAGCTATCGACCCTTTCTACTTTGTGCTTGTTGATGTAAACAGGGGCAAGTTCTCCACTATGCTTCCTGAAGTCGGTGACAATCTCCTTCATTTTGTTGACACTGAGGGAGAGATTATTGTTGCCGCACCAGTTCACCAGATTCTCGATCTCATTCTGTCTGATCATCGTTTGAGATCTGACCCACTACTGTAGTGTCGTCAGCAAACTTGAAAATCGAGTTGGTAAGGAATTTGGCTCGCGATCATAGATGTATAAGGAGTACAGCAGGAGGCTGAGAACACAGCCTTGTGGGGCACTGGTGTTGAGAAGGATCATGGAGAGGGTGCTGTTTGTCTATCCCTACTGATTGTGATCTGGGAGTTAGGAAGTCCATGATCCAGTCACAGAGGGAGAAGCCGAGGCCAAGTCAAGGAGTTTGGAGGTGAGTTTTGTAGGAATAATGGTGTGGAAGGCTGAGTTGCAATCAATAAATAGGAGTCTGACATAGGTCTCCTTGTTATCTAGGTGTTCCAGGGTTGAGTGCAGGGCCAGGGAAATAGCGTCTGCAGTAGAGTTGTTGTGTTGGTAGGCAAACTGTAGTGGATCCAGGTAATCCGGGAGGCTGGAATTGATTTGTGCTATGACTAACCTTTTGAAGCACTTCATAATAATGGACGTCAGAGTCACTGGCCGATAATCATTTAAGGCACACTGCTTGGTTTTTCTTTGGTACCGGGATAACTGTGGTTTTCTTGAAGCAAATAGAGACTTCAGGGTTTGAGTACTCAGGTAACGAGGGGCACAAGGCAGTGAACTAGAGGTAAAACTCAACACAGAAAAGTAGCACAACCTTAATGGAGAGTTCAGAAAGGATGTGAGGCAGAGAGTAGAAACTCTATAGATTAACGCAGTCACTCCCTAGCACGAAGTGATATTGCGTCAACAACATCTACAATGCAGAAGTTAGATCAGCCTCCTCCCAATTCTCTTATCAGCACCTTCCTCTTGTTTATCTGGCATCCCCTTCAATGTGTTTATACAACTCACATCAACTTTGCCTTGCACGTAGCAAATTCCACATTCTAACCCAGCCTTAAAGAAATATCTCCTAATTCTTTGTTGGGTTCACTAGCGATTTATCTATTAGGACCCCTAGCTTCTCATTCTCCCATATGTGTAAATGTATTTTCTCAATATCTATTCCATTGAATCCTTCTTTGTGTTAGACCTCCTTAATCTGGCACACATATAATTCTTTAAATTTTACTAAGAGCACCCCTTTATTGTGGAGATGTAGACAAAAGTCAAAGGTAGAAGAAGGATTGGAATGAGGCACTCGCTGAGTGTTAAAATGGGCGGCTTGTAGACTAAAGGACCTGTTTCCTGTGCTGTGTTGTTCTTTGTTCTTTGTTGTTTTTTCTTTATGTGTGTGCATGTGTGTTTACTGTGTGTGTGTACTGTGTTTGCGGGGTTAACAACTCAACAAGGCTCCTTAGGCAGCACCTTCGAAACCCACGATCGCTATCACCTAGTGGGACAAGGGCAGCAGATACCTGGGAACACCACCGCCTGGAGGTTCACCTCCAAGCCAATCACCATCCTGAGTTGGAATAGATCAGCCATTCCTTCACTGCTTCAAAAGCCTGGCACTGCCTCCCTAACAGCACTATGGGTGTACCTACACCACAGGGACTGCAGCAGTTCAAGAAAGCAGCTCACCATCACTTTCTCAAGGATCAGGAATGGGCAGTAAAAGCTGGCCTAACCAGTGATTGCACAGATGAATTTTAAAAAGTGTAGGGCGTAGTGTGTACAGTGTCCCTGGCTCTCAGTAGCAGCATGTTTGGCATAGAAAACAGGAGCAGGCGGAGGCCACTCAGCCCTTCCAGTTTATCCTGTTATTCATTATGATCATGCTTGATTATCCAACTCAATAGCCTGATCCTGCCTCTCCCTAAATTCTTTAATCCCTTTCATCTTGAGTGCCATATCTAACTGCTTCATGAAAACACTCAATTCTGTGACACTGAATTTCTTCTCGGTGAAGAAATTTCTCCTGATCTCTATCCTAAATAGTCTAGCTTGTATCTTCAGACTGTTACCCTTGATCCTAGACAGCTCCAACATTGGGAATATCCTCCCTCCATCTACCTTGTGTAGTCCTGCTAGGTTTTTATAGGTTTGTATGAGATTCCCCCGATTGATTTGAGCTTCAGGGAATGCAATCTCTCCTCATACATCAGTCCCGCCATCCCCGGAATCAGCCTGGTAAACCTTCACTGCACTCACTCGAGAGCAAGAACATCCTTCCTCAGATAAAATACCAAAACTGCACACAATATTCCAGGTATGGCCTCACCAAGGCCCTGTATAATTGCAGCAAGATATCCTTGCTTACCAAAGCTCTCGTTATTAAGGCCAACATATCATTTGCCTTTTTTTATCACCCATTGCACCTGCACGCTTACCATTAGAGACTGGTGTAAGAGGACACCCAGGTCTCATTGGCTATAAGTTAGGAGAGGGGAATGTGCAATCAGATAATAATCTGTCTTCCTATTTTTGCTACCAAAGTAGATAGCCTCACATTTATCCACATTATACTATATCTGCCATGCAGATGCCCACACACTCAGCCTGTCCAAATTACACAAAAGCATCTCTGCATCCCCCTCACAGCTCACCCTCCCACCCAGCTTTGTGTCATTGACAAATCTGGAAATATTACATTTAGTTTCCTCATCTAAATCATTAATATACACAGTGAATAGCTGGGGTCCCAGCACTGATCCCTGTGGTACACCACTAGTTACTGCCTGCTGTTTGGAAAGAAACCCATTTATTCCTAGTCTTTGCACCCTGCCTGCTAATCAGGTTTCTATCTATCGCGATACCCTGCCCCAATGACACACACTTTAATTTTATAAACTTCTGAAAGTCCATATAGGTCCAATCCACTGGCTCCCCTTTATCAACTCTACCAATAATATCCTTGAAGAATTCCAGTAAATTTGTCAAACATCATTTCCCTTTTATAAATCATGCTATGTCCAATCCTGCTACTGTTTTCCAATTCCCCCCTGCCCCCAATTTATAGGAACTGTTCCAGGGTCTACAGAATCTTGGAAGTTAACTACCAATGCATTCATTATTTCTCAGGTCACTTTTTTAAGTATTCTGGAGTGTAGATTATCAAGCCCTGAGGATTTATCAATCTTTAATCTCATCTGTTTTCCCAAAACCGTTTCTCTACTGATTCTGATCTCCTTCAGTTCTTCCCTCTTGCTAAACTTTACCTTCCCCAACATTTCTGATACGTTCTTCCTTTGTGAAGACAGAACCCAAGTATGTATTCAATTAGTGAACCATTTCCTTGTTCCCCATTAGAAATTCCCCTGTTTCTATCTTCACCAAGCTTTTCCCCCTCATATGCCTATAGAAACTTTTACAGCCAGTTTTTATGTTTCCTGCTAGCTTACTCTTGTACTCTATTTTTCCCTTCTTAATCAATTTCTTGGCTCTTCTTTGCTGAACTCTAAACTGCTCCCAATCCTCAGGTCTGTTGTTTCTCCTGGCCAATTTGTGAGCCTCTTCCTTGTATCTACAACTATCTCTAATTTCCCTTGTAAGCCATGGTTTGGCTACTTTTCCAGTTTTCTTTTGACACCAGAGAGGAATGAACAATGGCTGCAGTTCCCCCAGGCATTCCTTGAATCATTGCCATTTGTCTATCCGCTCTCATCCCTTTTAAGCAACGTTTCCAATCTATCATTGCCAGCTTGCCCCTCATATCATCACAGTTTCCTTTAGTAAGATTCAGCAGCCTAGTCTCAGAATGTCAGCCTCTATTTTGATGAAGAATTCTATCATGTTATGGTCACTCATCCCCAAGGGGTCTCTCACAGCTAGATTGCCGATTATTCCTTCCTCATTACACAATACCCCAGTCTAGGATGGCCTCCTTTTGAGTTGGTTCCTCAACATATTGGTCTGGAAAGCCATCCCATTTATGCTCTAGGAATTGCCCAGTACAGTATTGTGATGAATTTGATTTGCCAATCAGATTAAAATCATCCATAATTAGACATGTTCCTTTATGGCAAGTGTCTCTAACTTCCTGTTTAATGTCATTCCCAACATCACCACGACAGTTTAGCAGTCTATATAATACCCCCATTAACGTTATTTGCCCCTTGGTGCTTCTCAGTTCTACCCATACAGATTCCACACTGTCGAAGCTAATCTCCTTCCTCAGTGTGATATTGATTCCTTCTATAACCAATTCAGCAACCATTTGTTTGCCCTTTTTAGACACTGAATACCCCTGGATATTCTCATCCCTGGTCACTCTGCAGTCATGCCTCTGTAATCCTGACTACATCATACCCATTTACATAAATTTGTGCCATTAATTCATTCCCATGATTGCGAATGCTCTCACATTAAGCCACAAAGCAGTTAGATTTGTCTTTTTAACACTAATCACCCTATTCTCTTATTCTTTAATGAGGCCCTGTTTGAATCTGGTCTTTGGTTTCTCTGCCTATCACTTTTCTTATTATCCTTTCTGCCTCTGAGTTTTCATAGAATCCCTACAGTGCAGAAGGAGGCCATTTGGCCCATCGAGTCTGCACTGATCACTCAGGCCCTATTCCTGTAACTGCACCTATTTACCCTGCTAATCCTCTGACAATAGGCTCAATTTTAGCATGACCAATCAACCTAACCTGCACATCTTTGGACTGTGGGAGGAAACGTGAGAATCCAGAGGAAACTTGGATTAGTAAATTTGCGGATGACACCAAAATGGGTGGAGTGGTAGATAGTGAAGAGGGGTGTTATAGTTTGCAGAGAGACTTGGACAAGTTGCAGAGCTGGGCCGAGAGGTGGCAAATGGAGTTTAATGTGGAAAGTGTGAGGTAATGCACTTTGGCAGGAATAATAAATGTGTAGAGTATAGGGCTAATGGTAGGATTCTTAATAGTGTTGATGAACAGAGGAATCTTGGTGTATTTGTGCATAGATCCCTGAAAGTAGGCAGTCAAGTCGATAAGGTTGTTAAGAAGGCATACGGAGTCTTAGCTTTTATTGGTAGGGGGATTGATTTTCGGAGCCGCAACGTCATGTTGCAACTGTACAAAACTCTAGTGCGGCCGTACTTGGAGTATTGTGTGCAGTTCTGGTCCCCGCATTATAAGAAAGATGTGGAGGCATTGGAGAGGGTACAGAGGAGGTTTACCAGGATGTTGCCTGGTATGGAGGACAGGTCTTATGAGGAGAGGCTGAGGGATTTGAGGTTGTTTTCGTTAGAAAGGAGGCGGCTAAAAGGAGACCTTATCGAAACATATAAGATGATTAGAGGTTTAGATAGGGTGGACAGTGATAGCCTTTTTCCTAGGATGGAGAAGCTAGCACGAGGGGACACAGCTTTAAATTAAGGGGTGATAGTTATAGGACGGATATCAGAGGTAGGTTCTTTACCCAGAGGGTGGTTAGGAAGTGGAATGCCCTGCCTGCGGCAGTTGTAGATGCGCCAAGTTTGGTGGTGTTTAAGAGGTCAGTAGATAAGTTTATGGAAGAGAAGGGAATGGTTTAGTTTGGAGAGTCATTGCTTTTTTTTCGTAATTGGTCAGCGCAACATCGAAGGCCGAAAGGCCTGTTCTGTGCTGTAATGTTCTATGTTCTATGAAACCCACACAGATACGGGAAGAATATGCAAACCGACACAGACAGTGACTGGGGCCGGAATTGAACCTGCTGTAAGACAACAGTGCTAACCACTATGCTGCCCCACGTTTTTGCCCTTGATTTCCTTCCCTAAAGGACATTACTGACCTCATCCCCCTTTTTTTAACCAATGTGTACTGCAACCACTGGCTGTCCATCTCGCACCCCCCCCACCCCACCCCCCAAACTCCAGAATATCCAGTAGCTGCTCCGAAACAATCTTGACTCTAGCACCAAGGAGGCAACATACCATCCTGGGGTCTCGTTTGCAGCTGCAGAAATGCCTGTCTATTCACCTTACAATTGAATCCCCAATTCATTCCCACCCGTTTTATCCCTCCCCTCTGCAGCAGAACTAACTGTAATAACAAACTTGGCTATTGCTGTTTTCCCTAAGAGGTCATTCCCCTCGACAGTATTCAAAGCAGCATTTCAGAGGGAATGGCTACAGGAGATTCCGGCATTGCCTGCCTCTTCCCACCTTGCTCTGCCTGGTAGTCACTCATTCTCTTCCTGCCTGGGGAACCTTAGCCCTGGGTGTGACCACCTCTCTACACATGCTGTCCACCACACTCTCTGCTTCGTCGATGTCCCGTAGTGTCCTCCAGCTCTGAAACCCAGGTGTCCAGGAGGTGTGATTGGAGACACATTCTGCACAGATGCTGGCCTCCGGACACTGGGAATGTTCCTGACTTCCCGTATAGAGTCATAGAGTCCTACCCCACAGAAAGAGCCATTCGGCCTATCGAGTCTGCCCTAATAATTACCAAGAAAGTCTCACTCATCCCATTTTCCTGCACTTGTCCTATATTCTTGATTATTACAATATTTCAAGTGCTCAACTAAATAATTTTTAAAGGCTGTAAGGTTTCCGGTCTCCATTATCTTCCCAGGCAGCGCAATTCAGATTCCCACCACCCTCTGAGTGAAAACAAATCTCAAATCCCCTCTGAGTCTCCTGTCCCTCACCCTAAAACTGCGCCCCCTCGTGATTAACCCCTCAACCAACGAGAACAGCTGCTCCCTATTCACTCTGTCCAGACCCCTCCTAATCTTATACACCTCAATCATGTCCCCCCTCAGCCTTCTCTGCTCTAAGAGAAAATAATCCAAGCCTATCCAGTCTCTCCTTAAAGCTCAAGTGCTCCGTCCCAGGGCAGTATCCTGGTGAATCTCCTCTGTACCCCCTCTAATGCAGTCACGTCCTTCCTGTAGTGAGGTGACCAGAACGGCACACAGTGCTCCAGCTGTGGCCTCACCAACCCTTTGTACAACTCCAAACTTACCTCCCTGCTCCTACACTCTATACCACGACTGACGAAAGCCAGTGAACCATTTGCCTTCCCTAGCCTATTCACCTGCTCTGCCAATAATTATCCCAAGCTCCCTCTGTTCTCAGTGTCCTTCCATTCATGAAATGCTCCCTTGTCTTGTTCATTCTCCCAAACTGCATCCCTCACACTTATCAGGGTTAAATACCATCTGCCACTGCTCTGCCCATCTGACCAACCCCATCTGCATCTTCCTGTAACCTAGTAACCATCTTCTTCACCAATAAACACCTTACTCTTGGTATTATTGACAAACTTGTTTATCATTCTCTCCATATTTATCATCTGTATCATTTATGTTTATAACAAACAATAAGAGTCCCAGTGCTGGTCCTTGTGATACATCGCTGGACTCCCATCACTCAAACATCCTTCTACCACCACCCTTTGTGTCAGCACAATAGCACGGTGGTTAGCGTTGCTGCCTCATGGCACCAGGGTTCAATTCTAGCTTTGGGCCATTATCTGTGTGGAGTTTGCATGTTCTCCCCATGTCCGTGTGGGTTTCCTCCGGGTGCTCTAGCTTCCCCCCACACTCCAAAGATGTGCAGGTTAGGCACATTGGCCATGCTAAATTGCTTCTTAGGGGCTAGCAGGGTAAAAATGTAGGGTTGCGGGGATAGTCCCTGGGTGGGATTGTTGTTGAAGGGCAAAATGGCTTCCTTCTGCACTGTAGGGATTCTGTGTTCCATTCTGTGCGTCCTATTACTAAGCTAGTTTAGGATCCATCTTGCTAAGTTTCCTGGAATTCAGTGGTCTCCCAGTGAGACCTTGACAAAGGCTTTGATAAAATCCATATAGACTGAACAACTGAATTTCCTTCATCCACACACTTAGTCATTTTTGAAAAATTCTAACAAATTTAAGCATGACCTCCCTCTGACTAAGCCTTGCTGACAATCCCTAATTAACGCATGCCTTTCCAAACGGATATTAATTCTGCCTTCAGAATTTTGTCCAATAGTTTCCCAGCCACTGATGTGAGACTCCTGGTTCATCTTAGAACATAGAAAACTACAGCACAAACAGGCCCTTCGGCCCACAAGTTGCGCCAATCATATCTCTATCTACTAGGCTTACCTATAACTCTCAATCCTATTAAATCCCATGTATTCATCCAGAAATCTCTTAAAAGACCCCAGCAAGTTCGTCTTCACCACCACTGACAGCAGCCGATTCCATTCACTCACCACCCTCTGAATGAAAAACTTACCTCTAACATCTCCTCTGTACTTGCCCCCCAGCACCTTAAACCTGTGTCCTCTCATAGCGACCATTTCAGCCCTAGGAAACAGTCTCCGAGAATCCACTCTATCTATTCCTCTCAACATCTTATAAACCTCTATCAGGTCGCCTCTCATCCTTCGTCTCTCCAGGGAGAAAATACTGAGCTCCCTCAACCTATCCTCATAAGGCATGCCCCCCAATCCAGGCAACACCCTCTTGAACAGTGGAACCACACTAACTGTCCTTCAGTCCTCCTGCACTTCCCCTATGAACAGAGAGGAATTAAAAATGTGTTCCTCTCTAGAGAAGCGGATGGGTTTTCACTCCAGATCTTCATAGAATCACAGGCATTTACAGCATGGAAATCATGGGCCCAATTTGTCCATGCCGACCTTTTTTTAATTATTAAGTCCCAATTGCCTGCATTTGGCCCATATCCCTCTATACCCATCTTACCCATGTAACTATCTAAATGCTTCTTAAAAGATAAAATTGCACCCACCTCTGCTGCCTCTAGAAACTCATTCCAGACACTCACCACCCTCTGTGTGGAAAAAAATTACCCCTCTGGACCCTTGTCTCAAATTTGGTTTTTAATACATAGATCTATAAACATAGACAGGGATCGCGGGTAGAGGTGGGAACATCGGGATGGCAGCGCAGGCTCGATGGGCCGAAGGGCCTGTTTCCCATGCTGTTTTGTTTTTTGTTCTTTGTTCTTTTGCATCTCTCCCCTCTCACCTTAAACCTATAGAACATAGAACATTACAGCACAGAACAGGCCCTTCGGCCTTCGATGTTGCGCCGACCAATATAAAAAGCAATGACCCTCCAAACTAAACCATTCCCTTCTCTTCCATATACTTATCAACTAACCTCTTAAACGCCAACAAACTTGGCGCATCTACAACAGCTGCAGGCAGGGCATTCCACTCCCGAACCACCCTTTGGGTAAAGAACCTACCTCTGATATCCGTCCTATAACTATCACCCCTTAATTTAAAGCTGTGTCCCTCGTGCTAGCTTTCTCCATCCTAGGAAAAAGGCTATCACTGTCCACCCTATCTAAACCTCTAATCATCTTATATGTTTCGATTAGGTCCCCTCTTAGCCGCCTCCTTTCTAACGAAAATAACCTCAACTCCCTCAGCCTCTCTTCATAAGACCTGCCCTCCATACCAGGCAACATCCTGGTAAACCTCCTCTTGTACCCTCTCCAATGCCTCCACATCTTTCTTATAATGCGGGGACCAGAACTGCACACAATACTCCAAGTGCGGCCGCACTAGAGTTTTGTACAGTTGCAACATGACGTTGCGGCGCCGAAATTCAATCCCCCTACCAATAAAAGCTAAGACTCCGTATGCCTTCTTAACAACCTTCTCGACTTGACTGCCTACTTTCAGGGATCTATGCACAAATACACCAAGATCCCTCTGTTCATCAACACTATTAAGAATCCTACCATTAGCCCTATACTCTACACATTTATTATTCCTGCCAAAGTGCATTACCTCACACTTTTCCACATTAAACTCCATTTGCCACCTCTCAGCCCAGCTCTGCAACTTGTCCAAGTCTCTCTGCAAACTATAACACCCCTCTTCACTATCTACCACTCCACCGACTTTAGTGTCATCTGCAAATTTACTAATCCATCCTTCAATCCATCCTATGCCCTCTGGTTTTAGACTCCCCTACCTTTGGGAAAAGATATTGACTATCTAGTTGATCTGTGCTCCTCATTATTTTATAGACCTCTAAAAGATCACCCCTCAGCCTCCTACACTTCAGAGAAAAAAGTCCCAGCCTATCCAGCCTCTCCTTATAACTCAATCCATCAAGTTCCGATAGCATCTTAGTAAATCTTTTCTGCACTCTTTCTAGTTTAATAATATCCTTTCTATAATAGGGTGACCAGAACCGTACACAGTATTCCAAGTGTGGCCTTACCAATGTCTTGTACAACTTCAACAAGACGTCCCGACTCCTGTATTCAATGTTCTGACTGATGAGACCAATGCCAAATGCTTTCTTCACCACACTGAACACGTGTGACTCTACTTTCAAGGAGTTATGAACCTGTACCCCTAGATCTCTTTGCTCTGCAACTCTCCCCAAGAGACTGAGTAAGTCCTGCCCCGATTCGATCTACCAAATGCATGACCTTACATTTATCTAAATTAAACTCCATCTGCCTTTCGACAGTCCACTGGCCCAACTGATCAAGATCCCATTGCAATCCTAGATAACCTTCTTTGCTGTCCATTATGCTCCCAATCTTGGTGTCATCTGCAAACTTACTAACCATGCCTCCTATATTCTCATCCAAATCATGAATATAAATGACAAATAACAAAGGACCCAGCACTCATCCCTGAGGCACACCGCTGGTCACAGGCCTCCAGTTTGTAAAACAACCCTCTACAACCATTCTCTGGTTCCTGTCATCAAGCCAATTTTGTATCCATATAATTACCTCACCCTCGATCCCATGAGATTTAATCTTATGTGACAAATTACATATGGTACCTTGTCAAAGGCCTTGCTAAAGTCCATATAGATAACATCAACTGCATTGCCCTCATCTACAACCCTTCAAAAAACTCAATAAAATTCGTGAGACATGATTTTCCACTCACAAAGCCATGCTGACTGTCACTAATCAGTCCTTGCTTCTCTAAACGCCTGTAGATCCTGTCTCTCAGAATACCTTCCAACAATTTACCCACCACACATGGCCTGTAGTTCCCAGGCTTTTCCCTGCAGCCCTCCTTGAACAACAGCACAACATTTGCCACCCTCCAATCTTCAGGCACCTCAGCTGTGGCTGTTAATGCTTGAAGAATCTCTGCGAGAGGACCAGCAATTTCCTCCCTAGGTCCTGGCGATTTATCTACTTTGATGCACTTTAAGATTACCAGCATCCATTCTCTGTAGTATGTATATTCCTCAAGGCATCATGATTTATTTCCCGAAGTTCCTTAACATCCGTGCCTTTCTCAACAGTAAATATGGATGAAAAATATTCATTTAGGATCTCACCCATTCCTTGTAGATGATTTTGTTGACCCTTAAGAGGGCCTTCTCTCTCCCTAGTTACTCTTTTGCCCTTGATATATTTGTAGAAGTTCTTTGGATTCTCCTTTGCCTTATCTGCCAAAGCAATCTCATGTCCTCTTTTTGCCCTCCTGATTTCTCTCTGTTAACTCTACTCTGACAATCTCTATACTCTTCAAGGAATCCACTTGATCCCAGCTGCCTATGCATGTTATGTGCCTCCTTTTTTTTGATCAGGGCTTCAATATTCTGAGTCGTGCAGAGTTCCCTATTTGCATCAGCATTGCCTTTACTCTAAGAGGAATGTGCTAACCCTGGTTAACACACTTTTCAAAACCTCCCACTTACCAAATCTTTGCCTGCCAACAGACTCCCCCATCAACTTTTGAAAGTTCCTGTCTGATATCATCAAAATTGGCCTTGCTCCAATTTAGAATTTTAACTTCTGGACCAGATTTATCATTCTCCAAAACTATCTTAAAACTAATGGAATTATGGTCACTGGTCCCAAAATAATCCCTCCCTTCCTGATTTCCCAATAGGAGGTCAAGTTTTGCCCCCTCTTTATTCAGACCATCCACATACTGAATGAGAAATTCCTCCTGAATACACTCAACAAATTTCTCTCCATCCAACCGTTTAATACTATGGCTGTCCCAGTCAGTGTTGGGAAAATTAAAATCCCCTACTATTACCACCCTATTTTTCTTAGAATTATTTGTAATCTGCTTACATATTTATTCAATTTCCCAGTGACTGTTTGAGGATCTGGCGATGTCACAAACAAAACCTTTCAGTTCCAGAGAGAGATTTACTGGGTTTTGAGTATTCATATTGACCAGGTATCTCTGTTCGACATCGACCTCCTAACAGCCGAGGAACTGAGTAATTGAAGAATGAGATAAAAACAGAAAACGTTGGAAAAATTCAGCAGGTCTGACTGCTTCTTTGGAGAGAAAAACAGGGTTAATATTTTGAGTCTAAGTAACTTCATGGGCAGCATAGTGATTATTACTGCTTTCTCACAGCACCAGGGACCTGGGTTCAATTCTGGTCTCGGGTCACTGTCAGTGTGGCATTTACACATTCTCCCCGTGTCTGCATGGGTTTCCTTCAGGTGTTCCAGTTTCCTCCCACAGTCCAAAAATGTATAGGTTAGGGGAATTGGCCATGCTAAATTGCCCCTTAGTGTCCAAAGATGCGAGGGTTAGGTGGATTGGCCATGCTAAATTGCACTTTGGTGTCAGGATTTGCAAGATAAATCCTGGTCACAGAATGGGGCCTGGATGGGATTATTGTTGGTGCAGGCTTGATGGGCCGAGTGGCCTCCTTCTGTGCTGTAGAAACGCGAAGACTCTTCTGCAAATGTTGATTCCGCCTCTCTCTTCACAGATACTATCAGACCTGAGTATTTCCGACAAATTTCTGTTTATGTTTCTGATTTCCAGCATCCGCAGTATTTTTGCTTTGATGTTAATGAATAATGGGATGTTGCTTTGTTTGCTGTTGGATTCACCAACTCTCTTGTCTTCAGTTTGTGATTGCAGCATGAAGGGCTTGTTTTCTCTGGTTGTGGGATTTGGAGGAAATCCGAAATGTGCTTCCACACATGGTTGACCTTCTGGTCATTATTGCCTTGCTTAATGCTCTTCCTCCCCTCCCGCTCCCACGGTCTATCTGTCCTCCCTTGGTTGCAGCTATCCCCAGGGGTGGTGGGGAGAGGCGATAAACAGTATGTACCCAGTCAAGGTTGTGTGCGAAGCAGGAAGTGTGACAGGGTTGTTCATTTCCTGTGGAGCTTTGTGCGTGAAAGAGAGCAGGAAACTGTCTGTTTTAACTTTGTGTTTGGGACCAGTGACACTGGCTCTAGGCTGATTGCCCCACCCTCTAGTTGCCTGAATGTCTATCATTAAATTTATGATTGCAAAGTGAGAGAGATAACTCTCTTCCAAACACTGAGCTCTCGAGAGTTAAATTGGATAGGGGTCGCAATCTGTCCCAGAAAGAACTGCTGGATGTATGGAGATGGGATGTATGGCAGGTGGCACAGTGGTTAGAACGTAGAACATTACAGTGCAGTACAGGCCCTTCGGCCCTCGATGTTGCGCCGACCAGTGGAACCAATCTAATGACCCTCTAACCTAAACTATTCCAGTGTTATCCATATGCCTATCCACTGACCATTTGAACGCCCTTAAAGTTGGCGAGTCCACAACTGCTGCAGGTAGGGCATTCCACGCCCTTACTACCCTCTGAGTAAAGAACCTACCTCTGACATCCGTCCTATAATTATCACCCCTTAATTTAAAGCTATGTCCCCTCGTGTTAGCCATCAACATCTGAGGAAAAAGGCTCTCACTGTCCACCCTATCTAACTCTCTGATCATCTTGTATGCCTCAATGAGGTCACCTCTTAGCCTTCTTCTCTCTAATGAAAATAACCTCAAGACTGTCAGCCTTTCCTCATAAGACCTTCCCACCATACCAGGCAACATCCTGGTAAACCTCCTCTGCACCCTTTCCAATGCTTCCACATCTTTCTTATAATGCAGCGACCAGAACTGTACACAATATTCCAAGTGCGGCCGCACTAGAGTTTTGTACAGTTGCAATATGATCTCACGGCTCTGAAATTCAATCCTTGTACCAATAAAAGCTAACACACTGTGCGCCTTCTTAACAAACTTATCAACCTGGGTGCCAACTTTCAGGTTTCTATACACATGTACACATCTCTCTGCTCGTCGGCACTACTAAGAGTCCTTCCATTAGCCCTATATTCTGTACTCCTGTTAACACTTACCACAGTGAATCACCTCACACTTTTCCTCATTAAACTCCAATTGCCACTTCTTGGCCCAGCTCTGCAACTTATCTATGTCCCTCTGCAAACGATAACGTCCATCCTCACTGTCTACAACTCCTCCGACTTTGGTGTCGTCAGCAAATTTATTAACCCATCCTCATCCAGGTTATTTATAAAAATGACAAACAGCAGTAGCCCCAAAACAGATCCCTGCAGTACACCACTTGTAACTGAACTCCAGATTGAATAGTTCCCATCAACCACCACCCTCTGTCTTCTATCAGCTAGCCAATTCCTGATCTAAACTGCTAAATCCCCCTCAATCCCATACATCTGCATTTTCTGCAGTAGCCTACCATGGGGAACCTTATCAAAGGGAGCTGGGACTCTTCTCACTGGAGAGACATAGGTTGAGAGGCGACCTGATAGAGGTTTATAAAATGTTGAGAGGAATAGATAGGGTGGACTTTCAGAGATTATTTCCCCGAGCTGAAATGGTCACTACGAGAGGACACAGATTTAAGGTACAGGGAAGCAAATACAGAGGAGACATCAGGGGTAGGTTTTTCACTCAGACGCTGGTGAGTGAATGGAATCGGCTGCTGTCGGAGGTTGTTGAGGCAAACTCACTGGGGTCTTTTAAAAGACTTCTGGATGAGTATATGGAAAAGAATAGGATAGGGGGTTATAGATAGGTCTGTGGATTGGTAGATGTGATCGGCGCAACTCGTGGGCCAAAGGGCCTGTTTGTGCTGTATTGTTCTATGTTCTATGTTCTAAGTGCTTTGCTAAAATCCATATACACTACGTTAACTGCTTTACCCTTATCCATCTCTTTGGTCACCTTCTCAAAGAACTGGTCACCTTCTCAAAGAACAGTTAGCACTGTTTACTCACAGTGCCAGGGACACTGGTTCGATTCCCAGCTTGGATCTCTGCCTGTGTGGAGTCTGTACATTCTCCCCGTGTCTGCGTGGATTTCCTCCGGATGCTCTGGTTTCCTCCCACAGTCCAAAAGATGTGCTGGTTAGGATGCATTGACCCGAACAGGTGCTGGAGCGTGGCGAGTAGGGGAATAGAACATAGAACATAGAACATTACAGCACAGAACAGGCCCTTCGGCCTTCGATGTTGCGCCGACCAATATAAAAAGCAATGCCCCTCCAAACTAAACCATTCCCTTCTCTTCCATATACTTATCAACTAACCTCTTAAACGCCACCAAACTTGGCGCATCTACAACTGCTGCAGGCAGGGCATTCCACTCCCGAACCACCCTTTGGGTAAAGAACCTACCTCTGATATCCGTCCTATAACTATACCCCTTAATTTAAAGCTGTGTCCCCTCGTGCTAGCTTTCTCCATCCTAGGAAAAAGGCTATCACTGTCCACCCTATCTAAACCTCTAATCATCTTATATGTTTCGATCAGGTCCCCTCTTAGCCTCCTCCTTTCTAACGAAAACAACCTCAAATCCCTCAGCCTCTCCTCATAAGACATGCCCTCCATACCAGGCAAACATCCTGGTAAACCTCCTCTGTACCCTCTCCAAAGCCTCCACATCTTTCTTATAATGCGGGGACCAGAACTGCACACAATACTCCAAGTGCGGCCGCACTAGAGTTTTGTACAGTTGCAACATGACGTTGCGGCTCCGAAATTCAATCCCTCTACCAATAAAAGCCAAGACTCCATATGCCTTCCTAACAACCTTCTCGACCTGACTGCCTACTTTCAGGGATCTATGCACATACACACCAAGATCCCTCTGTTACTGTAACTTCATTGCAGTGTTAATGTAAGCCTTACTTGTGACTAATAAATACATTTTAGAGACTGTATCAATGTGAATGTTACTATTTCGTGACTGAGTCGATCAATTAGCTCTGACCAGGATGGAGCTCGAAGTTTGATATTAGTCAGGAGTGAGCTATTAGAAATTATCTTGAAAGAGAATTTTTAGAAAATTCTTTCACGAGTGTCGCTGGCCGCCATTTATTGCCCATCTCTAATTGCCCATTGAACTGAGTGTCTCCCTCAGAGGGCATTTAAGAGCTGTGGCTTTGGAGTCCCATGTAGGCCAGGCCCTGTAAGGATAGCAGATTTCCTTCCCTAAAGGACATGAATGCACCAGATGGGTTTTTCCAGCAATCAACAATGGTTTTATGGTCATCATTAGACTTTTTAAAAGTTTTAAAGTTTATTTATTAATCACAATTAGGTTTACATTAGCGCTGCATGAAGTTACTATGGAAATCTCCTAGCTGCCACAGTCCGGTACTTGCTCAGGTACACTGAGGGAGAATTCAGCACGGCCAACGCACCTTAACCAGAACATCTTTTGGATTGTGGGAGGAAACTGGGGCACCCGGAGAAAACCCATGTAGACACAGGGAGGATGTGCAGACTCCACACAGACAGTGACCCAAGCTGGGAATTGAACCCAGATCCCTGACGCTGTGAGGGAGCAGTGCTTGCAAACATGACACCCCTACTTTAACTGTAAATAAAAATAATTGAACTTTGCTGATGATGATTCAATATGGATCCATGGGGTTAAATCTCGCTTAGAAGTATAAAAGAACAGTGGCATTTGTGTGATGATGATTCTATAAACAAAAGGTCATTGTACCTGTGCTGACTGTATCCATGTCACTCCCATTCCGCCTGCTCACTCCTCAAAACTTTGCCAATGTCAACTCTTTGTTAACCTTACATGGGGTGGTGTATAGAGACCCAGGTAAGTCCGATATTGAGCTGAAGTGGGCACACTGGGCTGGTGCAGGGGTGGAAAGGACAAGAGTTAACCAGGGCTGAAGAGTTGTGAAACCAAAACTGTAGTGCCTCTGCTGGTAGGATGGTATAATTACAACGTGATGAGTTTACATAGGCTAGTTCCATTATAAATGAAGATGTAGGAATTTACAATAGAAAATAAGTGATAGCAAGAAGTGAGGTCTTCATAGAATCCCTATAGTGCGGAAGGTAGCTGTTTGACTCATTGAGGTTGCATCGACCACAATCCCACCAAGGTATGGAGGGTAGGTGCTATGAAGAGAGGTTGAAGGATTTGAGGTTGTTTTCGTTAGAAAGGAGGCGGCTAAGGGGGGATCTTATTGAAGCATATAAGATGATTAGAGGTTTAGATAGGGTGGACAGTGATAGCCTTTTTCCTAGGATGGAGAAAGCTAGCACGAGGGGACACAGCTTTAAATTAAGGGGTATGAGTTATAGGACGGATATCAGAGGTAGGTTCTTTACTCAAAGAGTGATTAGGGAGTGGAATGCCCTGCCTGCAGCTGTTGTAGATGGGCCAAGTTTGATGGCGTTTAAGAGGTTAATTGATAAGTATATGGAAGAGAAGGGAATGGTTTAATTTGGAGGGGCATTGCTTTTTATTTTGGTCGGCACAACATCGAAGGCTGAAGGGCCTGTTCTGTGCTGTAATGTTCTATGTTCTATGTTTCTTCCTCTACCGTCACATATTTACCCTGCTAATCATCCTGACACTAAGGGGCAGTTTGGCATGGCCAATACACCTCAACTTGCACACCTTTGGACTGAGGAAATAAACTGGAGCATCCAGAGGAAACCCACGCAGATACAGGGAGAATATGCAAACTCCACAAACAGTGACCCAAGCCAGGAATCGAACCTGGGTCCCTGGTGCTGTGAGGCAGCAGTGCTAACCACTGTGCCACTGTACTGCTTACAGGCAGGAAATGTGCAGAGTTGCAAGAGATTTGGTGTAACTATCTAATATTCTGTGGTGTGACTCTGAGAATAAGGTTTCCAAGTTATATTTGTTGATCTTGTGTTCCAGTTACCCCTCCTTTTCTGAGACTGTCTCATTAACTCATTTTCTCCCTCTATCTTTCTTCTGTTCTAATTCCTGGGGTTGCCACAGTGGGTTAGCACTGCTGCCTCACAGCGCCAGGGTTCGACTCCCGGCTTGGGTCACTGTCTGCGTGGAATCTGCACATTCTCCCCATGTTTGCGTGGGTTTCCTCCGGGTGCTCCAGTTTCCTCCCACAGTTCAAAGATGTGCAGGTTAGGAGGATTGGCCGTGCTAAATTGATCCTTAGTGTCAGGGGGCACTAGCTAGGGTAAATGCATGGGGTGAGATAGATAGGGCCTGGGTGGGATTGGTGCAGGCTCAATGGGCTGAATGGCCTCCTTCTACACTGTAGGATTCCATGAAGCCAGAGTTTAAAGTGTTAACATGCCCTGTTTTTCAAAATTCATCATTTGGGCATCTGTGGCTGGCCAATAGATATTGCCCACCCTTAACTGTGCCTTGTAAAGGTGGTAGTGAATCTCCTTCTGGAACACTGCAGTTCCTGAGGTTTGGGTACACCCACAGTACTATTAGGGAAGGAGTTCTAGGATTTTGACTCAGTAACAGTGAAGGAATAGCCAATATATTTCCAAGGTGAATGATTGGTGAGTGACTTGTAGGGAAACCTCCCAAGTGATGGCGTTCCACGGTATCTGCTTTCTAGATGGGAGAAGTTTGAAAGGTCCTCCTATGGAACCTTGGTGGGTTCCTGCAGTGCATCTTGTGGATGGTACACAGGGCTGTCACTGTTCGTCAGTGGTGGAGGGAGTGGATCGATGTTGAGTGGAAGGGATGCAATCGAAGGGATTGCTTTGCCCTGGATGGTGTCGAGCTTCTTGAGTGCTGTTGGAGCTGCATCCATACAAGTATTCCATCACACTCCTGACTTGTGCCTTGCAGATGGTGGACAGGCTTTGGGGAGTCAGGAGGTGAGTTACTGATTCCTTGATTCCGAACCTCCAATGCACTCTGGTAGCCACTGTGTTTATACATCTGGTCCCGTTCACTTTCTTGTCCATGGTAACTCCAGGATGATGTACAATTATTCATTTAGAAGATGACCACATTTGGGAATTGAAACTGATGGAGGGATTCGACCAATACTGGGAATCTGTTCCCGTGGTGGAGGAGTCCAGAACTAGCTTGGTGTTAAAGTTAGTGCCAGGCAGAGACAAACGCAGGCCCTTGGCAGAGGATTAACACAATATTGTGAGCAGGTCGAGCCCAGGCCTACTCCAGTGAGGTACTAACAGTGCAATGTGTACACAGAGTGAAGGGGGCTGGGTCTTTCAGCGTCTCTCTTGCTAACTTCTCAACATCTGTAACTCTACTCGCCTGACAACTAAGGACTGTAATGAGAAATAGCAGCTCCAGTCCTGGACTGTAACGAGAAGTAGATGTTCTGGCCCTGGACTGTAATGGGGAATGGAGGCACTGGCCCTGCACTGTAAGGAGAAGCTGAGGCTCTGGCCCTGGACTGTAATGAGGAGCTGAAGTTCTGGCCCTGTACTGTAATGAGGAGCAGATGTTCTGGCTCTGGACTGTAATGGGGAGAGGAGGCAATGGCCCTGCACAGTAATGGGGAGCTGAGCCTCTGGCCCTGCACTGTAATAGGGAATGGAGACCGTAGCTTGGACTGTAACAAGGAGCAGAGGCCCTGGCCCTGGATCGTAATGAGGAGCAAATTGAAGCGAATCCTAACAGTTCATTCAGGTAGATTTGGGTTCTGTGTGTCTAATCCTCACAGTGTTCTGTAATAACAGTGTGTGTGTGTGTGCAGTGACTGGGAATTGTGAGCAAACAGCCTGAGCTATTTATACAGAATGTGGATGAAGACATCACAGCACTAAATTCAAATTCAAACTTGTTATTTCCTTTCTCCTGTTGTCTAATCTTGGCACTTCCTTCCACTGCACCGTTTCTCTCTGCTTTCTCTGTCATATTGAGAAAATGGGCAAGTAGAGTTAGCACTGAAACTTCCTCTTTTTCAGTCACAATCCCTTTTCCTCAATTTAAAACTGAATTCAACACACACTGACTCTCAATGGGGTATGGGTCCCACACACACTGACTCTCACTGGGGTACGGGTCCCACACACACTGACTCTCACTGGGGTACGGGTCCCACACACACTGACTCTCACTGGGGTACGGGTCCCACACACACTGACTCTCACTGGGGTACGGGTCCCACACACACTGACTCTCACTGGGGTACTAGTCCCACACACACTGACTCTCACTGGGGTATGGGTTCCAAGTGCTCTCAGTTGGGTGTTGGACTTGAACTTTCTGCCCAGTGTTCAGATTGAGTAATCTGCTTTTTACATGTTACCATCCCATGTTTTTTATAATGATCATATTTCTGAGCATAACAGTGAGTGATGATTGGAGAGATTTGTCCACAAGTCCACAGTTGTCTACTAATTGGCAATCACATTGTTTTACAGGATGGCATCTGTGTGAAACTTCAAACAGTCTGAGATATGTATGAAGTTTGGAAGTTAACAAATTTGTGTGCAATGCAATTTGTGCACCATTTGAAATAGTGTGAAATTTGCTGGTTTGGAATGTGTGTTTGATTTAAACTATGTTGTGTAGCCTGTAGGCTGAGGATCTGCATTGCAGAGTGTGTGATTTCCCAGTGTAACACAAGCTTTCCAATGGTGTTCCCTGCATCTCGGGGATTTGTATTGGTGACCATACAATGAATGGTGCCCAAGAGCAGGTCTGTGATCGCTGACCCTGTGGTGTTCACAATGTAAACACTCTGGGGTGACCAGGGTGAAATTTTGTGGCGATGCTTGAGTGTAACGTATCACAGAGATGGGACCTGTGAGTCACTGTACACGGCTGGAATTCTCCAGCTGTTCACACCAGCGGGATTCTCCCATCCTGAATTCTCTGTCCTCTCTGGCAGGATGTGAACGGCAGGATAATTCCTGCCATGGTATTTGCCACTACGTGTGTACATTCATTCCAGTGGCAGGATTATTGCGCGCACACCAGTATCCAGTTTTGATAATAGATTAAGGTTCATCGGTGACCATCTCATGTGGACAGTGCCACAGCCTTCAGTTAGTGCTACAGTACCAATCCATTTGTTGATATTGGGCATACATGCAATGGGTCGTGTGAGGGCTGCTCTTGGATGTTTCGAGAGTATCCTAGTGCTTCACGTTGTTAGTGTACACTTAAACTGGACCAGTTGATGGGCAACATGACAGCTCAGTGACTATTGCTGTGCTGTGTAGATACATGGATTTGGGCCTGTGTCTGTGGGAGTTTGCACATTCTCCCTGTGCTTGCGTGGGTTTTCTCCGGGTGCTCTGGTTTTCTCCCACACCACAAAGATGTGCTCTTAGGGTGGTTGGTGTTAACAAATTGTCCCTAAATTGTCTCCCCAGTCTGGTTTCCAATCTGGATTTCCATAAACATACACAAGGGTCATGGGTGGAAGAGGGAACTCACACTGTTAAAATGGTGGCGCGGGCTCGTTGGGCCAAAGGGCCTGTTTCTTGTGCTGTGATGTTGACTGTGCTGTGTACTCACTCAATGGGTGTCGATGTTCTGCTAATCCTGATCATCTGTATCTTGGCTGGACATTGTGCGACTCATGTCTTTACACTGTTTGGTGTGCAGTGTTTGGAATGTGTTGACCTTCTGGCTGTGGTCGCAGGCGATGCCAAAACACTTGCTTTGGTATTTTGCTCCGTGCACTGGCACTGCCAGTGACCTCTGGCATGGCAAGCTTCGCGTACAGCATTGAAGGTTGGGCAGTTTCTTGGTGCATACATGATGCTGCACATTGGTATTGATGTTAACGTTGCGTACAGGACTTGTCTGTATTGGTTATTGTGAACAAGTCTGTAGACTCTGTTTATCCATCTGACACCTGTGTCCCACAACTGAATTAAAAAGAAAGTTCTTAACCATGATTTCTGCTACTTACATTGCATTGTATTTTTGACATCTTTGTCTGTCTCCGATCTCCACCAGCTCTGGCTCTTGATCCAGCTCCCCCCAGCCCCCAATACCCCTCTCCCCCACTCCTCACCACGTATAATCTTACAAAACTCTGGGACGGCACAGTAACACAGTGGTTAGCACTGCTGCTTCACAGCTCAAGGGACCTGGGTTCAATTCCCGACTTGGGTCACTGTCTGTGTGGAGTTTGCACATTCTCCTCTTGTCTGCGTGGGTTTCCTCCAGGTTCTCCGGTTTCCTCCCACAGTCCAAAGATGTGTGGGTTAGGTTGATTGGCCATGCTAAGAAATTGCTCCTTAGTATACCAGGATGCTTAGTTTAGAGGGATTAATGGGTAAAATATGTAGGGATATGGGGGTAAGGCCTGAGTGGGATAGTGGTCGATGCAGACTCGATGGGCTGAAGGGCCTCTTTCTGCATTGCGAGGTTAAATGATTCTTTGGCTTATCCTGTTCAATATTCTCTTCAGCTCTGACAAAGGGGACATTCCATCTTGATACATTAGCTCCATTCTCTCTCCACGGATGCTGTCAGAGCTGCTGAGATTTTCCAGCATTTTCTGCTTTTGTTTCAGATTCCAGTGTCCGCAGTCATTTGTTTTTACCTACAGTACTTCAGCACAGGAGGGTGGCACATTGGCACAGTGGTTAGTGCTGCTGCCCCTCATAGCACTAGGGACCCGGGTTCGTTTCCCGGCTTGAGTTACTGTGTGGAGTTTGCACATTCTCTCCGTATCTGCCTGGGTTTCCTCCGGGTGCTCCGGTTTCCTCCCACAGTCTGAAAGACGTGTTGGTGAGGTGCTTTGAATCGAACAGACACCGGGCTGTGGCAACTCGGGGATTGTCACAGTAACTTCATTACAGTGTTAATGCAAGCCTATTTGTGACACTAATAAACAAACTTTAAAATTAGGGGAATGGGGGAATCTGTGCCTCTATGACTGGGGACAGGGGAGAAACAGAGTGAGCAATACTGGCCTCCTGTCTGTAAATTCTGCTTATAATGAGACCCTCCTGATACTGTTATTTCATGTCTGCTCCTGTAGTAAGGGCGTGGAATGCCTGCTTGCAGTTGTTGTGAACTCACCAACTTTAAGGGCGTTCAAAGGATCAGTGGATAGGCATGTGGATAACATTGGAATAGTTTAGGTTAGAGGGTCATTAGATTGGTTCCACTGGTCGGCGCAACATCAAGGGCCGAAGGGCCTGTACTGCGCTGTAATGTTCTATGTTCTAATGTGCAAATTATCCACACAGATAGTGACCCAAGTCAGGAATTGAACCCAGGTCCCTGGAGCTGTGAAGCAGCAGTGCTAACCCACTGTGCTACTGTGCCGTACCATATCATATTATTTATGATTTATTATTGTCATGTGCATTAGTATACAGCGAAAAGTATTATTTCTTGTGCGCTGTACTGACAAAGGAGAGGAGACAGTGCAGAGCGTAGTCATAACTGGGATGTAGAGAAAGACCAATTTAATGCGAGGTAAGTCCATTCAAAAGTCTGATGGCAGCAGGGAAGGAGCTGTTCTTGAGTCTGTTGGTACATGACCTCAGACTTTTCTATCTTTTTCCCAATGGAAGAGAGAATGTTCGGGATGCGTAGAGTCTTTGATTATGTGGCTGCTTTGCCAAGGCAGTAGGAAGTGTAGACAGAGTCGATGGATGGGAGGCTGGTTTTCGTGATGGATTGGGGCTACATTCACGACCTTTTGAAGTTCCTTGCGGTCTTGGGCAGAGTCATACCGAGCTGTGGTACAACTAGAAAGAATGCTTTCTATGGTGCATCTGTAAAAACGAGAGTAAAACATAGAATTGGAGGGTATGCTGGGCACAGGTGGCAAGGAGTCACCTCGCTGTGATGCCATCTCGGATTTTTACCAGGTTTTGCTTACCAGCTTGCTGCTGGTAGGAGCTAGGCACACTCCCAGAATGGAAGAATGGTATGTACAGTCGGTACAAAGTTGCAGAATCCTTACACAATGAGGTTTCATTTTTGTTTCACTTTCACACCAACTCTTTTTTTCCATCTAAGATAAAAGCAAATGACTGGGGATTCTGGGGTCTGAAACAAAATCAAAAAATGCTGGAAAATCTCAGAGCTGACGAGAACTTATCCAGACTTGGAGCGTTGGCTCTGTTCTCTCTATGATGTGGAGATGCCGGCGTTGGACTGGGGTAAACACAGTAAAAAGTCTCACAACTCCAGGTTAAAGTCCAACCAATTTATTTGATGGTAAACTCGCAAGCTTTCGGGGCTTGCCCCTTTGCCAGAACTCTCCATTCACTTGACAAAGGGGCAAACCCTGAAAGCTTGTGAGTTTACTATCGAATAAACCTTTTGGACTTTAACCTGATGTTGTCAGACTTTTTACTCTGTTCTCTTTCCACAGACGCTGTCAGGCCTGTTGAGATTTTCCAGCATTCTCTGTTTCTGTTTTTTTTTCTCTGTTGGTTATGAAGACATTGAGGTTTGTATTCTGCTCAATTAAATCTTCAAAACCGTGTTGTCACCACGTTACAATCTTCTCTTCAACACGTCAAACATACGCAAGGATTAGTGAAACAATAATGTAGGATTTTTAATGGAAACTGTGAGGCACCCCCTGCCCTTAGTCCCTGCTGCTTAAACACAGATAACATTCTTGGTACTTATGCATTACACCTGCTGTTAATCATAACAGTGATTAGCAGTAGCTTAAGAAATGTTTTTAAAGTTTATTTATTAGTGTCACAACGAGGTTACTTGAAAATCCCCCAGTCGCCACACGCCCGTACTGATACACTAAGTGAGAATTTAGCACGGCCAATCCACCTAACCAGCACCTCTTTCAGACTGTGGGAGGAAACTGGAGCACCAGGAGGAAACCCACGCAGACACAGGGAGAACGTGCAAACTCCACACAGACAGTGACCCCAGCCTGGAATTGAACCCTGGCCCTGTGAGATAGCAGTGCTAACCCACAGTGCCACTGTGCCACCCCCAAGCGGGGGGACTCCAGCTGGGAGTAAATACATAGAACATAGAACATTACAGTGCAGAACAGGCCCTTCGGCCTTCGATGTTGCGCCAACCAATTATGGAAAAAGCAATGACCCTCCAAACTAAACCATTCCCTTCTCTTCCATAAACTTATCAACTAACCTCTTAAATGCCACCAAACTTGGCGCATCTACAACTGCCGCAGGCAGGGCATTCCACTCCCTAACCACCTCTGGGTAAAGAACCTACCTCTGATATCCGTCCTATAACTATCACCCCTTAATTTAAAGCTGTGTCCCCTCGTGCTAGCTTTCTCCATCCTAGGAAAAAGGCTATCACTGTCCAAACTGTTCAATACCAAATTGAATTGGAGTTCAAACATACTGCTTTGAAACCATTTTACTTTCAGCTATATTACGATTGAGAACGTTTCAAAATATTATCTAGAGAGTCTCTGTGGGTGGAAGTTCGGAACAGGAAGAGGTCAATAACTTTACTGGGTGTTTTCTATAGGTCGCCCGATAGTAATAGGGATGTTGAAGAGCAGATTGGGAAACAGGTCCTGGAGAGATGCAATAATAACAGAGTTGTCGTGATAGTGTCTGTGTGGAGTTTGCACATTCTCCTCGTGTCTGCTTGGGTTTCATCTGGGTCCTCTGGTTTCCTCCCACAGTCCAAAGATGTGCCGGTTGGGTTGATTGGCCACGTTTAAAAATTGCCCCATAATGTCCTGAGATGTGTAAGTTAGAGGGATTTTTGGGTGGATGTGTGGGTAGAGCCTGGCGAGGTTTGTTGTTGGTAGAGACTCGATGGGCCGAATGCCTCTTTCTGTACTGTAGGAGTTTCTACGATTAGCTACCCTCCAATCTGTAGGATCTGTTCCAGAGTGTATAGAATTTTGATAAATCACCATGAATGCATCCACTATTTCTCAGACTGCTTCCCTGAGTATTTTAGGGTGTAGATTATCAGGCCCTGGGATTTATCAGCTTTCACTCTCAATTTCCTCATCACCATTTCTCTACTGATTCTGATCTCTTTCAGTTCCTTCCTCTCACTAAACCCTGCCTTCCCCAACATTTCTGGTACGTTATTTGTGTCCTTCCTTTATGAAGATGGAACCAAAATATGCACTCAGTTGGTCAACCATTTCCTTATATCCTGTTTATAAATTCCCCTGTTTCTAACTGTAAGGGAACTACATCGCTCTTCGTCAATCTGTTTCACCTCACGTACCAACAGGAACTTTTACTATCAATGTTCATGTTCCCCGCAAGCATTTTGTCGCATTTCAGCCTAACCCCTGCTTCCCCAAAACGTCTCAATACTTCTTCTTGGTTCGATCCGTGTTTTTCAGGTGTGGAAGCGCAGTCAGTGTATTGTCCAGATAAACCATTACACTGGGAATGTCTCGTAATAGGCCTCCATCCTGGAAAATGTCACAGGCTGGTGGGACTCCAAAAGGCAACCTTGTTTACCGATACAATCCCCTGTGACTGTCACCAGTCTTTGAGAGACAGCTGCCTGGGTGTGTTGATCTTTCAGAGAGTCAGTATTATCTCAAAGGGCCGTATAACCTCCCCTGCACTGTAGACATGGACTCTGGCTGCCACTCCTGGATTGAACCTGCAGTGCAGAAAGAGGCCCTTCGGCCCATCAAGTCTGCACTAACCACAATCCCACCCAGGCCCTATCTCTATATCGATACACATTTACTCACTAATCTCTTTAACCTACACATTCTAGGACACTAAGGGGTAATTTTTTTAGCATGGCCAATCAACCTAACCCGCACATCTTTGGACTGTGGGAGGAAACCGGAGCACCCGGAGGAAACCCACGCTGACACGAGGAGAATGTGCAAACTCCACACAGACGGGAGTCGAACCCAGGTCCCTGGAGCTGTGAAGCAGCAGTGCTAACCCACTGTGCTACTGTGCCGTGACTTTGAGTGCTTTTCCATTTACCACTAAGATTATGTCCACTTGTTTTACTGGACCTGCTTTAGGGCGAGTGACACAGATTCCTAATTGTTTAAGGGTTTAGATATTTTATTGCACTGACTTAGTGGATGCTCTGCTCTGCACCGTGATTCTGTGACCTTTCTTATTACACTTGAAATACATACAGCTCTTGCATTGACAAATGTCTTGGGAGTGTTCTCTCCCCGCCACATCAAAAACTTCAGCCCTCACTGCTGCACTTCCCCTATTGGGCACTGTTGTACCCGCTCCTGGGTTGCTTGGCACGACAGCCATTTCCCGGCACAAATAATTTACCTTATTTGGCACACCTTGCAACTCTGATACACCCTGCTCCACGCGTTCAGTTGCCTGAGCCAGCTTTTCTCAAGATGGTTTTGTACTTTTCTGTATTGTTAAACTGTTTACACCGCAAACCATTCTGTCCCTTAACGTTCCTGCTATTGCTGGGCTGAATTTGCAGTGTTCTGCCAATCTTCCCATTGAGACCAATCCCCTCCCGCCCACCCCCAGCTTTTGTATCTCAGCATTATGATGGAGGGAGGGGGGTTAAAATGACTTTTCGGCCAGTCCCACAATCCGGTCAAAAGACTTTGGGAGGAATTTAGCAAAAAAGAATCCAAGGGCCAAATGAATGGAAAATGGAAGAGTTTCAGACTCGTTTTTTGTTTTGGGCGGGTTTGAAAATGGATTCTTACGGTGCTTAGTGTGATAAAAGTAGCAGAATGCGATTCTCGCCACCAGGGAGTGGGATGGAACCTCAGCTTGTCGGGGAGCCAGCTGCTGAGCTTTTGGAGCACCACTGCACATGCGCCCTGATCTCCCAATATACTGGGAGATCACCTGTCGCCCATCCCCCCCATCCTCCCCCATGGACATCACACTCATCACATCCGCTGTAGAGTTTGTTTCCTCCCTCGACACCCCTACCCACTCCAGAGTACAAAACCCGACTTTTCACCTCTCGACCGACCTTGCCACCTGGGTGATGCAAGGTTGCAAAAAAAAGGACCTATTGTGTCTGGAGATGTGACCACAGAATGGAAGCAAAATGACTTCTTACATATCTTGCACAGTTATTCCTTTTGGGTGGCATGGTGGCACAGTGGTTAGTCTCACAGTGCCGGCGAGCTGGGTTCGATTCCCAGATTGGGTCACTGTTTGTGCAGAGTCTGCATATTCTCCCCATGTCTGCGTGGGTTTCCTCTGGGTGCTCCCGTCCACAGTCCAAAAATGTGAAATGGATTGGCCATGCTGAATTGCCTCTTAGTGTCAGCTGGAGTTACAGGGATAGGGCGTTGGTGGGATTGTTGTTAGTGCTGAGCCGATGGGCCGAATGGCCTCCTTCTGCACTGTAGGGAATCTATGATTTGCAGCAAAGTGACATTACAGCCTTACTATGTATTGCCCCCAATCATCGACCTTTGGGTTAAAAAGGTTTGGGGCGCGATGCTACCAGCTGTTCACCCCACATTCCTGCTGCAGCGAGGTCAGAGAATTTGATTTTGATTTGACTTATTTTTGTCACACAGTGAAAAGTTCATAGAGAAGGAAAGGAGAGAGTGCAGAATGTAGTGTTACAGTCATAGCTAGAGTGTAGAAAAAGATCAACTTACTGCGAGGTAGGTCCATTCAAAACTCTGACAGCAGCAGGGAAGAAGTTGTTCTTGGGTTGATTGGTACGTGACATCAGACTTTTGTATCTTTTACCTGACGGAAGAAGGTGAAAGAGAGAATGTGGGGGGTCCTTAATTATACCGGCTATTTTGCCGAGGCAGCGGGAAGTTTGGACAGAGTCAATGGATGGGAGGCTGATTTGTGAGATGAATTGGGCTACATTCACAATCTTTTGTAGTTCCTTGTGGTCTCAAGCAGAGCAGGAGCCCAGACCAAGCTATGATACACCCAGAAAGAATGCTCTCTATGGGGCATCTGTGAAAGTTGGTGAGAGTTTTAGCTGACATGAAATTTCCTTTATCTTCTGAGAAAGTAGAGGCGTTGGTGAGGCTTTCTTAACTATAGTGTCGGAATGGGGGGGGGGGGACCAGGACAGGTTATTGCTGATCAGGACACCTAAAAATTTGAACCTCTCAACTCTTTCTACTTCATCCCCATTGCTGTAGACAGGGGCATGTTCTCCACTACACTTCCTGAAGTCGATGACAAGCTCCTTCGTTTTACAGGCACTGAGGGAGAGATTATTGTTGCTGCACCAGTTCACCAGATTCTCGATCTCATTCCTGTGTCGTGTTTTGTCATTGTTTGAGGTCCGACCCACTACAGTGGTGTCATCAGCAAACTTGAAAATCGAGTTGGAGGGGAATTTGGAAACACAGTCATAGATACAAAGAACAAAGAACAAAACAGCACGGGAAAACAGGCCCTTCGGCCCAACGAGCCCGCGCCACCACCCAGACATTCCCACCCATGATCCTTGTCTATGTTTATAGAAGTCTGCATTGGAACCAAATTTGCGAGACAATTTAGGGAGAATTTGTTTTGCCAATCAGCCTAAGAGCACATCTTTGGGGTGTGGGAGGAAAGGTGTATGAGGAGCTGAGAACACAGCCTTGTAGGGCACCAGTGTTGAGGATGATGGTGGAGGAGGTGTTGTTGCCGATCCTTACTGATTGTGGTCTGTGGGTTCGGAAGTTCAGGATCCAGCCGCAGAAGGAGGAGCCAAGCCCCAGACCAAGGTGTTTGGAGATGAGTTTTGTGGGAATAATATGTGTGTGTGGGGTTGGTGTGTTGTGGTGTGTTTTTTTTTTTTTTTTTTGTTGGGTGTGGGGGGTTTTTTTTGGTGTTTGTTGTTTTTTTTTTGTGTGTTGTGTGTTTTTTGGGGGTTTGTTTTTTTTTTTTGTTTGTTTTGGTTTTTGTTTTTTTTGTGTTGGTTGGTTTTGTTTTGTTTTTTTTGTGGGGTGTTGTGGGGTGGTTTTGTGGTTGTGGGTTTTTTTGTGTTGTTTTTTTTTGTGTTTTGGGTTTTGTGTTTTGTTTTTTGGTTTGTTTTTTTTTGTTTGGTGTTTTTTTTTTTTTGTTGGGTTGTGTGTTTGTTAACACCCCTCTTCCTATCTACCACTCCACCACTTTGTTCATCTGCAAATACTGATCCATCCCTCAATACCCTCATCCAGATCATTTATAAAAATTACAAACAGCAGGGGCCCCAAAACAGACCCCTGAGGCACACCACTCGTCACCGCTCCACGAGAAAATCTCCCATCAACCACCACCCTCTGTCTTCTATCTGCCAGCCATTTCTAATCCAATTAGCTAAATCACCCTCTATTCACACATCTGCATTTTCTGTAGAAGTCTTCCATGGGCCACCTTATCAAAAGCCTTACTAAAGTCCATATATACTACATCAACCGCCTTACCCCCATCCACCTTTGGTTTTTTGGGTTGTGGTGTTTGTGTGTTTTTTTTTTTTTTTTTTTTTTTTTGGGTGTTGGTTTTGGGTTTTTTTTTTGGGTTGTTTGTTGGTGGTGGTGGGGTTGTTTTTTGTGGTTGGGTTCCGTCCGGCCCAGGGGACTTATCCAACTTCAAACCCTCGAGAATTTCTAACACATCCTCCCTATCTACTACAATAGATAGTAGAAAGCTGTCGAAAGATATGTCGAAAGCTGAGCTGTAATTAGTAAATAGGAGTCTGATGTTTGTTATCTAGGTATTCCAGAGTTGAGTGCAGAGCCAGGGAGATGGCAAACTGTAGTAGATCAGGCAGTCTGTTTCCGACACCCAGCCAAATCTGTTCACTGAAGCGGGGTAGAAATATCCCACCGATGTGAGCATCTGTAACATTCCAGCCTCCATCTTCCCAATCGTACACATTGCGATGTGAGTGTAGCCTTCTTACTCATCATGCTCATCTCCTCCCCCTCTCGCTGGACACTGCGATCCCCAATCACTGTGGTGTTTTATCTCGATGCCAATTGAGGGTGACTCATTGTGGCTTTAACAATAAAAGACTTTATTATAACAGAGAAATATATATATACACAACAAGGTCAGACTAGATTACAATGCGGCTGCTCTATTCAACTCCCTGGCTCCAACTGCGAATCCCTCCTCGACCTGTGGTACCCTCCCTCCTGCTGATCGGTTTAGCTTCCCACCGGGAAGATTCGGAGGGCCCTCGCTGATCACGTGACCCTCGGGAAAAGGGCCACACTATCAATCCCTCTTTCTAAAATCCTCCCAATCCTCAGGCTATCTATTCCTTTTAGCCAACCAGGCCCCTTCCTTTCATTGAATGAATTCCTCTCCTGCGGCCTCTCTCTCTCAGAGACGCGATTAGCAGCTTGAAGGAATGTCTATTTATCACACATGATATAGGAATTATTTCAATGTTAGTCATTGATTGCATGCCTGCCCTGGAGGCTGAATATCCCCTCCCCTGCAGTGTGCAACATGTGCCGATACAGGGTTGATGTTTTGGGAGGTTAATTAGATTTCCATCACAGTTTGTTTTGTGAGTATGTGAGTGACAAAGAGAGCCTCGGGTTCGGCTTTAACCTGAATTCTTGTGTGGAACAGGAAGCAGTGAGTTTCTGAAGACGAGTTTCGGCCTGATTCCAGCCCCACATCTGCTGGCAGACAGGATATCGTTGCACAATCTGTGAGTCACTGCACAGTAAGAAGTCTCACAACACCAGGTTTAACTCCGACCAGTTTTATTTGACAGTAATCCCGCAATCTTTTGGAAATGGTGTTCCTTTGTTAGGTGTGTGGAAGGCTGGCATCTCTACATCATAGTCACTGTGTGTAACAAGGGCAGCTCAGTGACTGTCACTGTTTCCTGTGTAGGGACCTGGGTCGGATCCCCGACTTGGGTCGGTCTCTGTGGGAGTTTGCACATTCTCCCTGTGCGTACGTCAGTTTTCTCCAGGCGCTCTGGTGTCCTCCCACACCCCAAAAATGTGCTTTTAGGCTGATTGGTGTTAACAAATTCTCCCTAAATTAGACCTCCCGAAATCTGGCACACATAACATTCTCTAAATTTGCACTCCTTTATTGTGGAGTCCAAGAGGCGTAGACAAAAGTCATAGGCAGAAGAAGGATTGGAATGAGGCACTCACTGAGTGTTAAAATGGGTGGCGCGGGCTTGTGGGGCCAAAGAGCCTGTTTCTTAGGCTGTGTTGTTCTCTGTTCTTTGTTCAAACAGGGAGCTTTGCTTCTCGGCCACTGGGACAGTCTGAATCATTTACAGGAAAAGCCAAAAGGCCACAATGCTCTCAGGGTGAAAGGTCAAAGGGCAGGGTTCAAAGTAAAGTTTCAGGCAGTGGTAAAACTTTTGGTATTGACTCTAGACATTGCCTGTAACACAAATGAGGTCTTGTAGTTTACTGGATTTGAGTCAATACAAATAAAAATTGAAGACAGTGCACTGTGTACCTGAACACAGGACGAGCAGAGAGATGTACATGTGAATAGATCTCTGAAAGTTGGCACCCAGGTTGATAAGGTTGTTAAGAAGGCGTACGGTGTGTTAGCATTTATTGGTAGGGGGATTGAGTTTCGGAGCCGTGAGGTCATGTTGCAATTGTGCAAAACTCTGGTGCGGCCGCACTTGGAGTACTGTGTACAGTTCTGGTCGCCGCATTATAAGAAAGATGTGGAAGCATTGGAAAGGGTGCAGAGGAGGTTTACCAGGATGTTGCCTGGTATGGTGGGAAGGTCTTATGAGGAAAGCCTGAGGGACCTGAGGTTATTTTCATTAGAGAGAAGAAGGTTAAGAGGTGACCTAATTGAGACATATAAGATGATCAGAGGGTTAGATAGGGTGGATAGTGAGAGCCTTTTTCCCCAGATGGAGATGGATAACACGAGGGGATGTAGCTTTAAATCAAGGGGTGGTAGTTACAGGACGGATGTAAGAGTTGGGTTCTTTACTCAGAGGGTAGTAAGGGCGTGGAATGCTCTGCCTGCAGCATTTGTGGACTCGCCAACTTTAAGGGCGTTCAAATGGTCAGTGGATAGACATATGGATAGCATTGGAATAGTTTAGGTTAGAGGGTCATTAGATTGGTTCCACTGGTCGGCGCAACATCGAGGGCCGAAGGGCCTGTACTGCGCTGTAATGTTCTATGAACAGATGGGGGAATGTGGCGACTAGGAGACTTTCAAAGAAACGTCATTACTTTAATTTATTATGGTCACGTATTAACATACAGTGAAACGTATAGTTCTTGTGTGCTATACAGTCTAAGCATATCATTCATAGAGAAGGAGAGGGTTCAGAATATAGTGTTACAGCCACAGCTAGGGTGTAGAGAAAGATCAACTTAATGCAAGGCAGGTCCATTCAAAAGGCTGACAGCAGCAGGGAAGAAGCTGTTCTTGACTTGGTTGGCACGTGACCTCAGACTTTTCTTTTTCCTGATGGAAGAAGGTGGAAGAGAGAATGTCCGGGGTGCGTGGGGTCCTTAATTATACTGGCTGCTTTGCCGAGGCAGCAGGAAGCATAGGCAGAGTCGACAGATGGGAGGCTGGTTTGCGTGAAGGATTGGGCTACATTCACGACATTTTGTAGTTTCCTGCAGCCTTGGGCAGAGCAGGAGCCCAGACCAAGCTGCGATGCCAAATTTCCTTAGGCCTCTGAGAAAGTAGAGGCATTGGTGCAGTGTTAATGTGAGCCTACTTGTGACACTAATAAATAAAACTTACAACCTGGATTCAGATTTTAAATTTTAATGGTGCAGATGATGATTAGAAGCAGAAAAGGATAACAAATCAGAGCACATTATAGATTCGTGAATTATAGATTCTGTGAAGAAACGATTTGTGTGAGAATACCCAGGGAAGGTTTAACAGCACACGCTTAGAGTTTTGAGAAGGACTCTCATTCACTGGTGCACACGGTTGTCACTCCTTTTCCACTCTGTATCCATTTGGGAACACACGGAATCTCCTTGGACAGATTAGCAATGTAGTGCCCGTTTGGAGGAGTGCGGAATCCTCCTCGACTGAAACAAATCCACTTTATTTATGTTCTGTTGCTTGGTATTTTGCTCCTGTGTGAAATGGCTGCTGTCCCGGTCCAGTCCATAATCAATTCACTCCAGGAGTTCCAGTTTCAGGAGTCCACAACACTGGGCTGCCTAATCCCATTCACCTTTGTCCTCTCCAGCCTGATCTGTTAGTGCGCACACGATCTCGTATCTCCATTATCTTATCAAACTCAGTTAGACGCTCTGTCTGGGCTTGTGTGAAAAACAAACACTCTGCTCTTTAATCACTCTGATTCCTGGTTTAAGACTTTCACTGTTCAATCTTCAGATCCTCCCCTGAACTTTTCCAAAGACTCATTATCCCAGGCCATGTCAGGGATCAGGGAATGGTCACAGTAAATTAACCAAGAATTTTATTTGATTTTATTGGTGTTGCTTGATGAGGTTGCTCATTGGAAACAGCAGAAAGTTAGGATAAACACTGTCACCTCTCACTAAAACCCAATCGTACTGCTTTCTCTGTTCAGAGTATCTTTCCCCCACAGAATAGAATATAGAACACTACAGCCCTTTGGCCCACAAGTTGCACCGATCATATCCCTACCTCCCAGGCCAATCTATAACCCTCAATCCCATTAATAATTTACAAACTTGTCTCAGTATGAGGCAGCGTGATTGCACAGTGCTCAGCACTGCTGCCTTACAGTGTTAGAGACCTGAATAAAGGTCACATAGGGTGCTCAATTGACCAACCACTGGCTTCTAAAATATTCCGTCAAATTAGTAAAATAGAATTACAGGATTGTTACAGAGCAGAAAGAGATCGTTTGGCCCATCATGTCTGCGCCCACTCTCCAAATGAGAATTATGACTCAGTACCCCTCCCTAGCCTTTCCCCTGCACCCCTCCCCAGCCTTTCCCTATTCCCATTCCCGAGCCTTTCCCTGTACCATTCCCGAGCCCTTTCCCTGTACCATTCCCGAGCCATTTCCCTGTACCATTCCCGAGCCTTTCCCTGTACCGTTCCCCACCCTTTCCCTATTCCCATTCCCGAGCCTTTCCCTGTACCGTTCCCCACCCTTTCCCTGTACCATTCCCGAGCCTTTCCCTGTACCATTCCCGAGCCTTTCCCTGTACCGTTCCCCACCCTTTCCCTATTCCCATTCCCGAGCCTTTCCCCTGTACCGTTCCCCACCCTTTCCCTGTACCGTTCCCCACCCTTTCCCTGTACCATTCCCGAGCCTTTCCCTGTACCATTCCCGAGCCTTTCCCTGTACCATTTCCGAGCCCTTTCCCTGTACGATTCCTCTCCCTTTCCCTGTACATTGTTTCTATTCCAATAATCATTCTATTGCCCTCTTTAATGCCTCCATTGAAGCTCCCTCCACCCACACCTCCAGACAGAACATTCCAGACCCCAGCCACTCGCTGGGTGAAAAACTTTTCTCTCATCACATGTTCTCCATTTGTAAATCACTTTAAACCTGTGCCCCCTCGCTCTCAATCTTTTTACAAGTAGGATCAGAGTCTCCCTCTCTGTCCAGCCCCCTTATGATTTTGAACATCTCAATCAAATATCCTCTCCAAAGAGAACAACCCCAACTTTTCCAATCTGTCTCTGTAACTGACGTTTCTCATTGCTGGGACCAGTCTTGTAAACCTCTTCTACACTTCTCCAAAGCTTTACACTGTATCTAACCCTGTGCTGTACCCGTCCTGGGAGTGTTTGATGGGGACAGTGTAGAGGGAGCTTTACTCTGTATCTAACCTGTGCTGTACTGTCCTGGGAGTGTTTGATGGGGACAGTGTAGAGGGAGCTTTACTCTGTATCTAACCCCGTGCTGTACCTGTCCTGGGAGTGTTTGATGGGGACAGTGTAGAGGGAGCTTTACTCTATATCTAACCCCGTGCTGTACCTGTCCTGGGAGTGTTTGATGGGGGACAGTGTAGAGGGAGCTTTACTCTGTATCTAACCCCGTGCTGTACCTGTCCTGGGAGTGTTTGATGGGGGGACAGTGTAGAGGGAGCTTTACTCTGTATCTAACCCCGTGCTGTACCTGTCCTGGGAGTGTTTGATGGGGACAGTGTAGAGGGAGCTTTACTCTGTATCTAACCCCGTGCTGTACCTGTCCTGGGAGTGTTTGATGGGGGGACAGTGTAGAGGGAGCTTTACTCTGTATCTAACCCCGTGCTGTACCTGTCCTGGGAGTGTTTGATGGGGGGACAGTGTAGAGGGAGCTTTACTCTGTATCTAACCCCGTGCTGTACCTGTCCTGGGAGTGTTTGATGGGGACAGTGTAGAGGGAGCTTTACTCTGTATCTAACCCTGTGCTGTACCTGTCCTGGGAGTGTTTGATGGGGGGACAGTGTAGAGGAAGCTTTACTCTGTATCTAACCACGTGCTGTATCTGTCCTGGGAGTGTTTGCTGTTAGTCTATTCCAGGAGTAAAATTCCTTGCCTCTGGTGATCTCTAAGGCCATTAACTGGTTCTGAGTTTAGGATGTATTTGTTGAGATTGTCGATGAATTGAGTTCCATTCTGATTGAATCTTCTCTCCTCTCGTTTGCAGATAGCTGGGGCTGGACTGCTGGCCATCACATTCTGGGCCTGGAATGAAAAGGTAACAACTTTGGACACCGGCACCTCGGGAGTGAACACAAAGTGAGAAAGTGCTCTGAGTGCTTAGCGAGTCAGTTAGCGGTTATGGAGAGAGAAGCAGAGTTCATCTTTCACCAGAAGCTCGGGAGTTGACACCTAAGATGAGGACAGTGGGGATTTTGTTTAAATTCCACTTGCTGTTTTCACACCGGGTTGCGAAGGGTGCCCGTTGCTCCAATCCTGCCCACTTTGTGAAGACACCTGACCCCATGGGGGCAATAAAATAAAACTAATCTCCACACTCCTTTCACTCAATCCCACAGCATCAGTCAGAATCTGCCCAAAGAACAGTCAAAACCAGTCTTTCACCTGATGCCTTGGCCTGAACTGAGGGAGTTTGGTTCACAGGGTTCTGAGGTGTCCAAGGCTACGTTACTGCTGTTTAAGTTTAGTTATTAATTTCACAAGTAGGTTTACATTAAGACTGTAATGAAATTACTGTGCAAATCTCCTAGCCCCCACACTCCGGCGCCTGTTCGGGTCAACCTTCACAGCTTTTGGACTGTGGGAAGAAACCAGAACACCCAGAGGAAACATACAGAGACATAGGAAGAACATGTAGACTCCACACAGACAGTGACCCAAGCCGGGAATCGACCCCGCTGCTGAGGCAGCCGTACTAAGCACTGTGTCACCCTATATATATTTGCAATGATATAAAATCAGTAAAACATCACAAAACATTTCACTGTTTGTGTCCACTCAAACTTTTTTTTTTCCAAAAATATGCTTTATTCATAAAAATTTCAAATAAACCGTTGCAAATTTACATGTC
The DNA here is from genome assembly GCA_024679065.1 of Sphyrna mokarran. NCBI lineage: Eukaryota > Metazoa > Chordata > Chondrichthyes > Carcharhiniformes > Carcharhinidae > Sphyrna > Sphyrna mokarran. Next base: position 1,614,453 of record JAGIQG010000032.1, read on the forward strand.
TTGAATTGCAAAAACTGTGCAGAATTCAAACTTTCATAAACCTGTGTAACCTCCTCTGCAGGGGGGCTGCAGTGAGAGGGATGGGATTGTAATGGCCCTGTGCGTTTTGGGAATAATTCTCTTGGTGATGATAGTGGGGGTGGGGATGGATGGCGATTGAGCAGAGGAAGGGTGTGGTCAGCATTATTAACCCTGTTGGAAAATGAGTTGAAGCATCAGCAAGAATTGTATGTAAAAACCAATCTGTGAAGCAGGCAGCTCTGCGGACAATGTGAGTCGTGTTTTTCTATCTCCAGTGACTGAGTATTTTATTCCTATTCAACAGGGAATGTTGAACATTCAGTCCATTTCTGAGCTAAATGGCTTTGACCCAGTCTGGGTAATCCTGGTGGTTGGTGTGCTGACCTTCATTTTGGGATTCACTGGCTGTATCGGAGCTCTGCGAGAGAACATTTGCCTGCTGAAGTTTGTGAGTCTCTGTACCAGCTCCTTTTGAAGATATAACCCGCCCTCTGGGATCTCTAACACAAACTAAAATCCAGCTCCGGTCCTGTGCTTGGCCCTGCTCCTCACTGATCTCGGTGCGCTCTCTCTATCTCTCTCTCACTCTGTTTAACTAGAATTACCTCTGCTGCAATCTCACAAATTTATTACTTACACTGTGTTCCCACTTTTGTGTATGCTGGGGGTGTGTGTTTGTGTATCCTGGGCGGTGGTGGGGTTTGTGGGAGGGTGTGTGTGTGTGGGTGAGGGTGCGTGTGAGTGTGTGTGTGTGTAGGACATGTGTATGTGTGTAGGGGCGGTGTGTGCTTGTGCGTTGGATGGTGTGTGTGGGGGGGGGAGGGGTGTGTGTGTGTGTTGTAGTACATATGTGCGTGAGTGGGGGTATGTGTATGTGTGTAGGACGTGTATGTGTGTGGGGGTGTGTGCTTGTGCGTCGGAGGGGTGTGTATGAGTGGGTGTGTATGTGTGAGGGGTGTCTGTGTGTGGCGATGGTGTGTGTGTGTATGGGGGGGGGGTGTATGTGCAGGGATGCGGTGAGGGGTTTGCGAGTGTGTGTATGAATTTTAGTTGAAGCTTGCTGTCTGGAAAGGGGTGTTGTGTGAACCAGCAGTGATTGTCTCCCTGGCCTGGAGATACCAGCCAGCAATGATGTGAAGATGCCGGCGTTGGACTGGGGTAAACACAGTAAGAAGTCTCACAACACCAGGTTAAAGTCCAACAGGTTTATTTGGTACACAAGCCCTTAGCTTTCGGAATGCTGCTCACTCACTCACCTTGCCGCACTCACCTGATGAAGGAACAGCTTTCCAAAAGCTTGTGGCTTTTGCTACCAAATAAACCTGTTGGACTTTAACCTGGTGCTGTGAGACTTCTTATTGGAGATGCTGTCCTGGAGTACAGATTACTAGAAGTGATTCAATGGGCCGAATGGCCTCTTCTGCACTGTAGGAACTCTGATTCAAAGTGGCCAACTTATTGGGAGAATGTGAGCTTTTGGAGCTGGAGGCTGTCGGTTGCAATGAGGAACTGAGAGTGTGATTGAGAAAGAATTTCCCAGTGCAGAGCGAGTGAAGTGATTCCGCAATGAACAGCCTAAATCCAACTCTGCCTTCCCACCACATAGCTAGGAACAAAGAAAATTCCAGCACAGAAACAGGCCCTTCAGCCCCTCCAAGCCTACACCAACCATACTGCCTGACTTAACTAAAACTCCCTATCTTCCGGGGGCTATATCCCTCTATTCCCATTCTCTTCGTGTATTTGTCCAGATGCCTCTTAAAACTCACTATCGTATCTGCTTCCACTACCTCCCCCGGCAACAAGTTCCAGGCACCCACCACTCTCTGTGTCAAAAAACTTGACTCGTTCATCTCCTTTAAACCTTGCTCCCTAGTAATTGAGTCTTCCACCTTTCTGAATATTCACTCTATCCATGCCCCTCTTGGAGTGGCACAGTGATTATCACAGTGCCATGGATCTGGGTTCGATTCCTGGTTTCGGTCACTGAATGTGAGAAGTTTGCACATTCTCTCTGTGTTTGAGTGGGTTTCCTCCAGTTTCCCCCCCACCACGGTCCAAAGATGTGCAGATTAGGTGGATTGTCCATGCTAAATTGCCACTTAGTGTCAGGGAGATTAACTAGGGTAAATGTATGGGGTTATGGAGTAATGGAGGATGGGGCCAAGGTGGGATTACAGTTGGTGCAGACTTGATGGGCTGAATGGCCTCCTTCCACACTGTAGGATTCGATGATTCTGTGAATCTTGTAGACTTTTACCAGGCCGCCCCTCAACCCCTGTTGTTCCAGTGAGAACAAACCCAAGTTTCTCCAACCTCTCCTCGTAGCTAATGCCCCCCATACCAGGCAACATTCTTGGAAATCTTTTCTGTATCCTAGAACATAGAACATTACAGCACAGAACAGGCCCTTCGGCCTTCGATGTTGTGCCGACCAAAATAAAAAGCAATGCCCCTCCAAACTAAACCATTCCCTTCTCTTCCATATACTTATCAATTAACCTCTTAAACGCCACCAAACTTGGCGCATCTACAACAGCTGCAGGCAGGGCATTCCACTCCCTAATCACTCTTTGAGTAAAGAACCTACCTCTGATATCCGTCCTATAACTCATACCCCTTAATTTAAAGCTGTGTCCCCTCGTGCTAGCTTTCTCCATCCTAGGAAAAAGGCTATCACTGTCCACCCTATCTAAACCTCTAATCATCTTATATGCTTCAATAAGATCCCCTCTTAGCCGCCTCCTTTCTAACGAAAACAACCTCAAATCCTTCAACCTCTCTTCATAGGACCTGCCCTCCATACCAGGCAACATCCTGGTAAACCTCCTCTGTACCCTCTCCAATGCCTCCACATCTTTCTTATAATGTGGGGACCAGAACTGCACACAATACTCCAAGTGCGGCTGCACTAGAGTTTTTTACAGTTGCAACATGATGCTGCGGCTCCTAAATTCAATCCCCCTACCAATAAAAGCTAAGACTCCATATGCCTTCTTAACAACTTTATCCTCTCCAATACCTCCACATCCTTCTGGTAGTGTGGTGACCAGAACTGAACACTATATTCCAAGTGCGGCCTAACTAGGGTTCTGTAAAGCTGCAACATGACTTGCCAATTTTTAAACTCAGTGTCCCGGCCGATGAAGGCAAGCATGCTGTATGCCTTCTTGATTACCTTCTCCACTGCATTGCCACTTTCAGTGACCTGTGTACCTGTACACCCAGATCCCTCTGCCTATCAATACTCCCAAGGGTTCTGCCATTTACTGTATATTTCCTATCAGAATTAGACCTTCCAAAATGCATTACCTCACATTTGTTCAGATTAAACTCCATCTGCCATCTCCCCACTGATGGTCCTCATTGCTATCTGCAAATCCACCAATCTTTGTGTCGTCCATAAACTTACTAATCAAACCAGTTACATTTTCCTCCAAATCATTTGTATATATTGCAAACAGCAAAGGACCCAGAATTGATCCCTGAGGAATGCCACTTGTCACAGCCCTCCATTCAGAAACGCACCCTTCCACTGCTACCCTCTCTTCTATGACTGAGCCAGTTCTGTATCAAGCTCACTTTTGATGCCATGTAACTTCACCAGTCTGCATGAGGGACTTTGTCAAGATTACCCCTGCTACCCTTCTTAAACAAAGGAACACTATTCTCCACTCATCTGGGAATTCCCTGTAGGCAGTGAGGATACAAAGATTTCTCTCCAGGTCTCAGCAGTTTCCTCCCTTCTCTCTCTCAGTATTCAGTATTTACATCCCATCAGGCCCTGGAGATTTATCTGCCTTAATGTTTCGCAAGAACCCCAATTCCTCCTCCTTTTTGATCTCACCATGACTCAAACTATCTAGACACCCTTCCCCAGACTCATCATCCACGAAATGGGTGTGAGATTTGTGGCCACACGCTGCTGGAACGGGTGACTAATGGAGAGTCTGAAATAAAGAAACTCGGTGTGGTTTGGTTTTTTTCTGTGGATCATCTTCACAAATATTGGAATGATGAGATGATCCCAACTTGTCATTCCCTGACGGAGGTCAAGGAATTTTAAAAAAGACCATAACACGTAGGAGCAGAATGAGGCCATTTGGCCCATTGAGTCTGCTCCGGCATTCAATCATGGCTGATATTTTTCTCACTCCCATTCTCCCACTTTTCCCCGTAACTCCCGATCCTCTTATTAATCAGGAACCTATCTATCTCTGTCTTAAAGACACTCAATGACCTGGCCTCCACAGCCTTCTGCAGCAAGAGTTTCACAGATTCACCACTCTCTGGCTGAGGAAATTCCTCCTCATCTCTTTTTTAAAGGATCGTTCCTTTAGTTTGAGACTGTTCCCTCAGATCTGAGTCTCTGCTACTAATAGAAACATCTTCTCCATCCCTACTCTATCTGCGCTTTTTAGTATTCTGTAAGTTTCAATGAAATCCCTCCCTCATCCTTCCAAACTCCATTGAGTACAGACTCAGAGTCCTCAACCACTCCTCATATGTAAAGCTTTTCATTCCTGGGATCATTCTTATGGACCTTTTCCAGACCCTGCCCAAGGCCAGCACATCTTTCCTTAGATACAGGGCCCAAAACTGCTCACAATACTCCAGATGTGGTCTGATCAGAACTTTATACAGCCTCAGAAGTACATCCCCCTTCTCTTGTATTCTAACTCTCTCGACATAGATCATAGAACCCTACAATCAAGAAAGAGGTCCTTCGGCCCATTGAGTCTGCACTGAACACAATCCCACCCAGGTCCTACCCACTAATCCCTCTAACCTACATTTCCCAGAACACTAAGGGGCAATTTCTTATCATGGCCAATCAACCTAACCTGCACATCTTTGGACTGCGGGAGGAAACCGGAGTAGCCGGTGGAAACCCAGGCACACACAAGGAGAATGTGCAAACTCCACACAGACAGTGACCCGAGCCGGGAATCAAACCCAGGACCCTGGAGCTGTGAAGCAGCAGTGCTAACCACTGTGCTACCATGCTAACATTGTGTTTGCCTTCCTAACTGCCAGCGTTGGGTTTAGATACACAATGTTCTGAAACTAGAGTAGTGAGCAGGCGTCTACTTGACAATCTCCTCCTGCTCAGAGGGAAATACTCACCTTCAGTAACAGCAAGATTATTTGAAGATTTAGTGTCATCTGCAAATTTACTGATCCATCCCTCAATACCCTCATCCAGATCATTTATAAAAATTACAAACAGCAGGGGCCCCAAAACAGACCCCTGAGGCACACCACTTGTCACCGAACTCCACGATGAATATCTCCCATCAACCACCACCCTCTGTCTTCTATCTGCCAGCCAATTCCTAATCCAATTAGCTAAATCACCCTCTATTCCACACATCTGCATTTTCTGTAAGACTTCTACAGAAAATGCAGATGTGTGGAATAGAGGGTGATTTAGCTAATTGGATTAGGAATTGGCTGGCAGATAGAAGACAGAGGGTGGTGGTTGATGGGAGATAGTCATCGTGGAGTTCGGTGACGAGTGGTGTGCCTCAGGGGTCTGTTTTGGGGCCCCTGCTGTTTGTAATTTTTATAAATGATCTGGATGAGGGTATTGAGGGATGGATCAGTAAATTTGCAGATGATACTAAAGTTGGTGGTGTGGTAGATAGTGAAGAGGGGTGTTTTAGTTTACAGAGTGACTTGGACAAGTTGCAGAGCTGGGCCGAGAGGTGGCAAATGGAGTTTAATGTGGAAAAGTGTGAGGTAATGCACTTTGGCAGGAACAATAAATGTGTAGAGTATAGGGCTAATGGTAGGGCTCTTAATAGTGTTGAGGAACAGAAGGATCTTGGTGTATGTGTCAATAGATCCCTGAAAGTAGGCAGTCAAGTGGATAAAGTTGTTAAGAAGGCTTATGGAGTCTTAGCTTTTATTGGTAGGGGGATTGAATTTAGGAGCCGCAGCATCATGTTGCAACTGTACAAAACTCTAGTGCGGCCGCACTTGGAGTATTGTGTGCAGTTCTGGTCCCCACATTATAAGAAAGATGTGGAGGCATTGGAGAGGGTACAGAGGAGGTTTACCAGGATGTTGCCTGTATGGAGGGCAGGTCCTATGAAGAGAGGTTGAAGGATTTGAGGTTGTTTTCGTTAGAAAGGAGGCGGCTAAGAGGGGATCTTATTGAAGCATATAAGATGATTAGAGGTTTAGATAGGGTGGACAGTGATAGCCTTTTTCCTAGGATGGAGAAAGCTAGCACGAGGGGACACAGCTTTAAATTAAGGGGTATGAGTTATAGGACGGATATCAGAGGTAGGTTCTTTACTCAAAGAGTGATTAGGGAGTGGAATGCCCTGCCTGCAGCTGTTGTAGATGCGCCAAGTTTGGTGGGGTTTAAGAGGTTAATTGATAAGTATATGGAAGAGAAGGGAATGGTTTAGTTTGGAGGGGCACTGCTTTTTATTTTGGTCGGCACAACATCGAAGGCCGAAGGGCCTGTTCTGTGCTGTAATGTTCTATGTTCTATGTTCTATTATTGGGAGATGAGAGATTAAAGGTTTTGATCTTTGAGGTTTTGAATGAGTCTATGCCATGATTTCTGGAAGGAGAGAGGAAAGTTGTGAAGATTATGTATTAGTCACAAGTAGGCTTGCATTAACACTGCAATGAAGTTACTGTGAAAATTCCCTAATTGCCACTCACTAGTGCCTGGTTACATGGAGAGAGAATTTAGCATGGCCAATGCATCTAACCAGCACATCTTTCAGACTGTGGGAGGAAACCAGAGCACCTAAAGGAAGCCCACGCAGACATGGGGAGAACATGCAGACCCCTCCATAGCCTCAACAGAACCGGATTCCCGGGCGCTATGTGAGCAGCAGTGCTAAAACATTGGCCCACCATGCCACCCTGTTACCTTTATGTTCCTTGGGACTGCGGCTGGTTGTGAGGAGAGCTGGTGATGTTAATTCTGTGTTTTTTTTCCCCAAAATTGTCTCTTGGTTTTTTTTTAACTTTTTAAACCGGAAACAGGAAGTAGTCACAAGGGAGGCCTGTGCAGGAGTTTTTTTTTTCACTGGACCTCCATAAAGTGGGAGGTGAAGAATCCCGAACTCTACACGTGTTAGAGTATCCCAACCCTCCCCCCTACTCTAACCTAGTACAAAAAAAGGAGACTAGGATCGGTGAGCAGGTAAGTTTAAGTTTATATTGTTTTCTGGTAAGGAATAGTAATAGGGATGGCAGTGCCAGGCAGGCGATGTACCTCTGTGGATGCTGAGGTGGGGCACTGGTAGATGTCCAGCTGATTACACCTGCCAGAGGTGCATCCAGTTCCACCTCCTTGAGGACCGGTTAGGGACTGGAGCTGGAACTGGAGGAATAAGAAATTATTAGGGAAGCAGAGGATGGTGTGATTAAAAGCTACAGGGGAGATAGTTACTCCTAAATGTGATACATGGGTGACTGTTAGAAGGGGTAAGAAGCAGTCAGTGCAGAGTTCCCCTGAGGCTGTTCCTCTAAGCAATAAGTACTCTGCTTTGGATGCTGTTGGGGATGTAGACACAACCGGGGTAAGCCATGGAGTACAGGTTTCGGGAGTTGAGCCTGTCCTTGATGCTCAGGTGGGAAGGGGGAAGAAAAGATCTGGATTAGTGATTGGGGACTCACTAGTTAAGGGGATAGATAGGAGGGTCTGTGGGAAGGAGCGGGACTCGCGGTTGGTATGTTGCCTCCCGGGCGCTGGGGTCAGTGATAACTCTGACCGAGTGTTCGGGATCCTTAAGGGGGAGGGGTACCAGCCCCAAGTTGTGGTGCATGTAGGTACCCATGATGTAGGTAGAAAAAGGGATGGGGATATAAAGCAAAAATTCAGAGAGTTAGGGTGGAAACTTAGGGCTAAAACTAACAGAGTGGTTGTCTCTGGTTTGTTACCTGTGCCGCGGGATGGCATAGAAAAGAATAGGGAGAGAGAACATTTGAACTCGTGGCTAAAGGGATGGTGCAGGAGGGAAGGGGTCAGGTATTTGGACAATTGGGGCTCATTCTGGGGAAGGTGGGACCTCTACAAGAGGGATGGTCTGCACCTGAACCGGAGAGGTACCAATATCTTGGGGGGTAAATTTACCAGTGCTATTCGGGGGGGTTTAAACTGATTCGGGGGGGGATGGGAACCTGAATTGTTGTGCCAGTATACAGGAGGATGTGAATAGGGAGGTCACGGATAAGGTTTCTAGGTCGCAGCAGTATAGTGGCAAACGGGAGGGGGGTTTGAAGTGTGTATACTTTAATGCGAGGAGCATACGCAATAAGGTGGATGAACTTGCAGCCTGGATTGGTGCTTGGGACTTCGATGTTGTGGCCATTTCAGAGATGTTGATAGAGCAGGGGCAGGAATGGTTGTTGCAGTTTCCGGGGTTCAGATGTTCCAGTCAGAGCAGAGGTGGTGGTAGAAGAGGGGGAGGAGTGGCATTGTTAGTTAAGGACAGCATTACGGTGGCAGAAAAGACGTTTGATGTGGACTTGTCTGCTGAGGTAGTGTGGGCTGAGATTAGAAACAAGAAAGGAGAGGTCACACTGTTGGGAGTTTTTTATAGGCCTCAAAAAAGTTCCAGAGAAGTAGAGGAAGGGATTGCAAAGTTGATCCTGGATAGGTGTGAAAGTAACAGGGTAGTTGTCATGGGGGACTTTAACTTTTCTAATATCGATTGGAAAAGCTATAGTTCAAGTACGTTAGAGGGGTCAGTTTTTGTTCAATGTGGTGCAGGAAGGTTTCATGACTCAGTATGTAGATAGGCCAACAAGAGGTGAGGCTATATTGGATTTGGTATGGGTAATGAACCAGACCAGGTGTTAGACTTGGAGGTGGGTGTGCACTTTGGTGATAGTGACCACAATTCAGTTACGTTTACCTTAGTGATGGAAAGGGATGGGCACGTACCGAATAACAGTAGTTATAGCTGGGGGAAAGGTAATTATGAGGCTATTAGGAGAGATTTAGGATGAATAGGGTGGAGCAGGAAATTGCAGGGGCTGGGGACATCTGAAATGTGGAGCATATTTAAGGAACAGCTTCTGCATGTCCTTAATAAATACGTACCTGCCAGGCAGGGAGGAAGTGGTCGAGTGAGGGAACCATGGTGTACTAGGGAAGTTGAATCTCTGGTGAAGAGGAAGAAGGAGGCTTATATAATGATGAGAAGTGAAGGCTCAGTTAGGGCAATAGAGAGCTATAAATTAGCCAGGAAGGAGCTAAAGATGGAGTTGAGAAGAGCTGGAAGAGGACACGAGAAGACTTTTGGCGGATAGGATTGAGGAGAATCCTAAAGCTTTTTACAGGTATATAAATAATAAAAGATTGGTTAGGGCAAGATTAGGGCCAGTCAGAGATAGCAGTGGGAAGTTGTGCGTGAAGCCTGAGGAGATAGGAGAGACATTGAATGAGTATTTTTCGTCAGTATTCACGCAGGAGAAAGACAGTGTTGTCAGGGAGAATACTGCCCAGGTTGTAGACTGGGTAGGATTGAGGTTCATAAGGAGGAGGTGTTAGCGAATCTTGAGGGTATGAAAATTGATAAGTCCCCTGGGCCAGATGGGATTTACCCTAGGATTCTCTGGGAGGCTAGAGAGGAGATTGCAGAGCCTTTGGCTTTGATCTTCATGTCGTCGTTGGCTACAGGTATAGTGCCGGAAGACTGGAGGATGGCAAATGTTGTCCCTTTGTTCAAAAAGGGGAGTAGGGACCATCCTGGAAATTATAGACCGGTGAGCCTGACTTCTGTTGTGGGCAAAGTCTTGGAAAGAATTATAAGGGATAGGATTTATAAGCATCTAGAGAGAAATAAATTGATTAGGGATAGTCAGCACGGTTTTGTGAAGGGTAGGTCGTGCCTCACAAACCTTATTGAGTTTTTTGAGGAGGTGACCAAAGAGGTAGATAAGGGTAAGGCAGTTGATGTAGTGTATATGGATTTTAGCAAAGCGTTTGATAAGGTTCCCCATGGTAGGCTACTGCAGAAAGTGCAGATGCATGGGATTGAAGGTGATTTAGCAGTTTGGATTAGGAATTGGCTAGCTGATAGAAGACAGAGGGTGGTGGTTGATGGGAAATATTCAACCTGGAGTGCAGTTACAAGTGGTGTACCTCAAGGATCTGTTTTAGGGCCACTGCTGTTTGTCATTTTTATAAATGACCTAGATGAGGGTGTAGAGGGTTGGATTAGTAAATTTGCTGACGATACCAAAGTGGGGGGAGTTGTAGACAGCGAGGATGGATGTTACAGTTTGCAGAGGGACATAGATAGGTTGCAGAGCTGGGCCATGAGGTGGCAAATGGAATTCAATACGGATAAGTGTGAGGTGATTCACTTTGGTAGGAATAACAGGCATATGAAATATAGGGCTAATGGAAGGACCCTTAATAGTGTTGTCGAGCAGAGGGATCTTGGGGTACAAGTACATAGCTCTTTGAAAGTTGGCACCCAGGTTGATAAAGTTGTTAAGAAGGCGTACGGTGTGTTAGCTTTTATTGGTAGAGGGATTGAATTTAGGAGCCGAGAGGTTATGTTACAACTGTACAAAACTCTGGTGCGGCCGCACTTGGAGTATTGCGTACAGTTCTGGTTGCCGCATTATAAGAAAGATGTGGAAGCATTGGAAAGGGTGCAGAGGAGGTTTACCAGGATGTTGCCTGGTATGGTGGGAAGGCCTTATGAGGAAAGGCTGAGGGACCTGAGGTTATTTTCATTAGAGAGAAGAAGGTTACGCGGTGACCTAATTGAGGCGTATAAGATGATCAAAGGATTGGATAGGGTGGATAGTGAGAGCCTTTTTCCTCGGATGGTGATGACCAACACGAGGGGACATAACTTTAAATTAAGAGGTGGTAGTTATAGGACGGATGTCAGAGGCAGGTTCTTCACACAGAGGGTGGTGAGGGCGTGGAATGCCCTGCCTGCAGCAGTTGTGGACTCGCCTACTTTGGGGGTATTCAAATGTTTGGTGGATAGGCATATGGATGATATTGGAATAGTTTAGGTTAGAGGGTCCACTGGCCGGCGCAACATCGAGGGCCGAAGGGCCTGTACTGCGCTGTAATGTTCTATGTTTAGTCTTTTTACTGTATTCCTCATAATTGGGATTATTGTAAGTTCTGAAACCAGTCCATCTGAAACTTGGGATATTTACAAAGTCTTCCACAGTCAAGACCTTTACTTGACATATAAGAAGGTGATTAAGAAGGCTAATAGAATGTTGGCCTTTATAGCGAGAGGGATAGAATATAAAAGCAGGGAGGTCTTGTTGCAACTGTACAGAGCACTGGTGAAGCCGCAACTGGAGTACTGTGTGCAGTTTTGGTCATCACATTTGCAGAAGGATATATTGGCCTTGAAAGGGTGCAGAAAAGACACTAGGCTGAGGAGATGAGGGGGTTAGCTTGTGAGGAGAGATTGGATAGACTGGGTCTGTACTCATTCGAGTTTAGAAGGCTGGATGTCCTACTCCTGCTCCTATCTTATGTTCTTATCCCCCAGTGTTTGCTGTATCAGTTCAGCACGGTGGCGCAGTGGTTAGCACTGCTGTCTCACAGCGCCAAGTGCCCGGGTGCAATTCCCGTCCTGGGTCAGTGTCTGTGCAGAGCTGCACATTCTCCCCATGTCTGTGTGAGTGCCCTTTGGGTGCTCCTGTTTCTCTTCACAGTCCAAAGGGTTAGGTGGATTGGCTGTGCTAATTTACCCTTTAGTGTTAGGAGGATTATGGGGATAGGGTCTGGGTTAGTACAGGCCCATTGGACCGAATGGCCTCCTCCTGCACTGTAGGATTCTATGATGATCTGCCTCGTTTAGTAAAGATCCCACATTAACTTAATCACCCGCTCCTTATTTATATTTCCATAGAAACTCTGACTGTTTTTATGCTGAATGCAAGATCTCTCCCTGATTTCATTTACTCCCTTAGGAGATTTTTGCAGCTGGATCTCAAAACTCCCCTGTTCTCTGGTCTACACCCTATCCCTTATCGCTTTGTACATCCTGCTTTTCAATTTAATGTTATCCTTGGCTTATATTAACCACAGATTTTGCTTCTTTCTCCTTGAATCCCTCTTTTTGATTGGGATAAACTCTTGCAGAGCATTTTGGACTAGCTTTTTAAATATCTGCCACTGCTTATTTACTGACCTGGATCTTTTGCTTGTTTATCCCTAGGGAACTCCTTCCTCACACCATTAGAATTGCCTTTATTTAAGTTGAACACACTGGTTTCAGACCTATGGTGTTCACCCTCAAACTGTCACTCCGCCTAGCAGTAAATTCCTTATTAAACCTCTCATGACACTAAGAACCTTTGCTCGTGCTCCCTCAGAGAGAGAGAGCAGCCAAGCAGGAACTTCTCCCAGTCTTGCTGTTGCTCCTAACTGGATCCAATCAAGGCTATTTTCTTTTCCAGTTTTCACTAATCATTGGGACAATCTTCACATTGGAACTTGCGGCTGGGATCCTCGCCTTTGTTTTCCAGGACTGGGTGAAGGAGCATGTTCAGAAATTTATCCAAGACAACATCAGTTTCTACCGAAATGACATCGATCTCCAAAACCTCATTGATGCTGTCCAAAAATATGTACGTGTTTCTCACTCTATCCGCACGCACACTGCCACTGTAATGGGGTGACACTGCGTCTCCACGGCCACACCTGCCCTTCCCCTCTCCCTCTGCTGCTGTGTTCCTCTTAAAGGGACAGTCACTACAATCCCTCTCTCTGTATGTCTCCCTCTCTGTCTCTCTCTCTCTCTCTCTCTCTCTCCCTCCTTCTCCCCACCTTCCTCTCCCTTCCCTTTCCTCTCCCTCCCTGCTTCCTCCCCCTCTCTCTTCCCTCTCCCTTCCTCTCTCCCTCGCTCTCTCTGTCCCCCTCTCCCTTCCCCCCCTCTCCCCACCCTGCTGCCCTTCCGCCCTCCCTCTTACTCCCCCTTTCGGCTCCTCCCTCCTGCTCCCCCTCTCAGTTCCCCCTGCTCCCTCCCTGCTCTCCCTCCCCCTCTCCTTCCCCTTCCCTCCACCTGTTTTCCTTCTCCTCTTTCCTCCTCCCTCTCTCCGCCCTTCTCTGTCCCATTCTCTCTCTCTCCCCCTATCTTTTTCTCCCCCCCCTCTCTCTTTGACAAATGACAAACACAAGGGGGCACATTTTGAGGGAAGGGGGGTGAGGTAAGGTTCAATACGGATATACAGGGAGACATATTTTACCCAGAGGGTGGTAGGCGCCTGCAATGCGCTGCCAAGCAGGGTGGTGGAGGCAGACACACTGGGATCGTTTAAGACTTCCCTGGATGGTCACATGAGCAAACTGGGAATGGAGGGATACAAACGAAAGGTCTAGTTGGACCAATGAGCGGCGCAGGCTTGGAGGGCCGAAGGGCCTGTTTCCTGTGCTGTACTGTTCTTTGTTCTTTATTCTCTCCCTGCCCTTCTCCATCTCTTCCTCTCCCTCTCTCTCTCCCCACCCCGTCTTCCTCTGTCTCTTTCAGTCTCTCCCTCTGCCCCTCTTTCTCTCTCTCCATCTCTCTCTCTCCCTCTCTGTCATTCTCTGTCTCTCCCCCTTCCCCCCCTTTCTTTCTGTCTGTCTGTTTGTCTCTCTCTCCTTCTCCCCCTCCCTCCCTCTCCCCCTCCCTCTCTCTCCATCTCTCCCTCTTTCTCTCTCTCTCTCTCTTTCCCTCCCTCCCTCTCAAACTCTCTTCCTCTGCCTCCCACTCTCTCCCTCTCTCCCTCCCTCTCTCTCCCTCCCCCCTGTCTCTCTCTCTCCCTCTCTCCCTCCCTCTCTCTCCCTCCCTCCTCCCTCCCTCTCTCCCTCCCTCTCTCTCCCTCGCTGTGCTGATCTGTTGTTATATTTGCTCTCTCTCAGATGCAGTGTTGTGGAGCTGCCGGGCCAAATGATTGGGACAACAATATTTACTTTAACTGTTCCGTGGAAAATGTTAGTCGGGAGCGCTGTGGTGTTCCCTTCTCCTGCTGTTTGCCTGATCCCGCTGTAAGTATTAATAACCCGCTCCGCACCGGGTCACACACTGCGAGAACAAATGGTCGGATCACAGAGGGTTAACGGGATTGGGAAGAGTTAGTGGGATCGCGGTTAATGGGATTGGGGAGGACTTGTGGGATCAGGGTTAATGGGATTGAGGAGGGGGTTAATGGGATCAGGAAGGGTTAACAGGATTTGGGAGGGTTTGTGGGATCAGGGTTAACGGGGTTGGGGTGGGATTAATGGGATTGGGAAGTTTTAACAGGATTGCGGAGGGTTAGTGGAATTGGGGTTAATGAGATTGAGAGAATTAATGGATCAGTACGGGTTAACAGGATTGAGAGAGTTAAAGGGATTGGGGAGGGTTTGTGAGATCGAGGGGTTAATGGGATTGGGAGGTTTTAACAGGATTGCAAAGGGTTAGTGGAATCGGGGTTAATGGAGTTAATGAAATGGGGAGGATTAACAGGATCAGGAAGGGTTAAGATGATTGGGAGGGTTTGTGGGATCGGGGTTAACAGGATTAAGGAGAGTTTGTGGGATCAGGGTTAACAGGGTTGGGGAGGGTTTGTGGGATCGGGGTTAATGGATTGGAGAGAGTTAACGGGATTATGAACGGTAAGAAGATTGGGAAGGATTTGTTAGTGTTTCGTGTCTGGGTAACTGGTCTCAGAGAGGGCGCAGTGTGAGGGATTGTACACTGTTTAACAGGCTGGGACAGAGCAGAAGGTGGGAGCTCAGAGAGTTTGCAACAAGCAATGTTTCAGGCACAAGGCGGTGTGAAGGATGAGGATGCTGCGATAGCAGATCCCGTGAATAGGAGAAGAAATATTAGTGCTCAGTGAACATGTTAGAGAGGGCCCTGTGGGGTTGGGGAGGGAAATATTGTATTGAAGTAAAGCATACTTTAATAATTAATGTCACAAGTAGGCTTACATCAACACCGCAGTGAAGTTACTGTGAAATTCCCCTGGTCACCCCATTTTGGGTCGACACACCCTAACCAGCACCTCTTTCAGACTGATCACCTGGAGGAAACCCCAAGCAGACATGGGGAGAATGTGCAAACTCCGCGCAGACAGTGACCCAAGCTGGGAATTGAACCGTGGTCTCCGGAGCTATGGGGCAGCAGTGCTAACCACTTGTGCCACCGTGTCTGCCCAGTTTTTGGGTTTAAAGGAAAAGTGGCCAAGGTGGGAGGCGAGTGTAAAGTTGTTGAACTCGATATTGAGAACAGAAGGCTGGAGCGTATTTAACGGGAAGTATTTGCTGGGCTTTCCTGGAGTATTGCAAAGGGTCAGAGACTTTTGATTTCAGATTTTGCTTTGAAAAAAGAGAGTCTGAATCTCTAAAGATGATTAGGAGCAGAGAGAGCTGAGTGTATGTGTTCAGAGATGACTTAGAATCCCTACAGTGCAGAAAGAGGCCATTTGGCCCATCGAGTCTGCACTGACCACAATCCCACGCAGGCCCTACCCCATATCCTTACATATTTACTCTCTAATCCCAGCATCTCAGGACACTATGAGGCAATTTTAACACCCTAACCCGCACATCTTTGAACTGTGGGAGGAAACCGGGGTGCCCGGAGGAAACCCACGCAGACACGAGGAGAATGTGCAAACTCTACACAGACAGTGACCTGAGCCGGGAATCGAACCTGGGTCCCTGGAGCTGTGAAGTGCTAACCACTATGCTACCGTGCTGCCCATAGATGATTGAAGATGGCAGGAAAGTTTGTGAATGGTTAGTAAAGTATACAGTGTCCTGGGCTTTATAAATACAAGCACAGAGTATAAGAGAAAGGAGCTTTTGTTGAACTTCATAAAACACTGGCCTGTCCTCAGTTCTGGGTACATCAGGAAGGATACAAAGGATTAGAGAGAGACCAAAAAATATTCATGGGAAGATTCGATGGGCCAAATGGCCTCGTTCTGCTCCTATGTCTTGTGAAAATAGTCTCAGAGAAGGGGGAGAAATTTCAGCTGTGAGAGTAGATTGGGCAGGTTGGGACTGTTCGCCTCGGAGAGGAGACTTGATAGAAATGCTCAAAATTATGAGGTGCCTGGACAGGGTGGCAAGATAGAAACTGTTCCAATTGGTGGATGGAGAATGAATGGGCAGATTTAAGTAAATTGACCAGAAAAGCAACGGAGGCACGAGGAGAAACTTCTACACACGGCGGGTGGTTAGGGTCTGGAATGTGTGCTGTGACAGTGTGGAGACAGTGACGGGGTAGGGTCTGGAATGTGCACTGTGATAGTTTGGTGGAGGGAAGCTCAATCAAGGCATTCGAGAGAGTTATGTGAAAAGGAAGAATGTACAGAGTTACAGGGAGAAGGCACTGGAGAGGTTTTGGGTGTCCTTAGAGAGCTGAGACAGGTAGAATGGGCAGAATGGCCTCCTGTGCTGTCACAATTTTGTGATTCCGCAGCTCAGGATGAATTAACGCTGAGAGGAGCTGGGGGGGGCTGGGGGCACGTGGGGGTGAGGGTGGGTGTGTGTGATGGTGGGGGGGTGGGGTGTCCCATTGCCCAGTGACAATCCAAAATTACCAATGGATCTGCTCACATGGGTGACCTTCATTCTGTGTTGTTCTCACCAGCCGTTGTTCACTTTTCAAACACTCTCTCTTTTACAGCAGAACGTGGTGAACACACAATGTGGTTATGATATCCGATCCAAAATGAAGGTATGAAATCCCAATCTCCCTTTTGTCTCTGGCGTTCCCATCCTGTCAAAGTTATTCAGCGTTATAATGAGTTGGTTCCACCGAGAGCCTTTCCCAATGTTTTAATATTCCCAGTTCTATCCCAGAGGAACCTGGACTTGACCTGTTGCGCATTCCTCATTGACGCACTCATCTCCAACCTCCATCTTCCAGATGAGGGAATTCTGACAGTCTTCCCAATCTCCCTGCTGGAATCGCTGTTTCCATGTCTCCCTCTCACTCATCCACCCACACTGGAATCTGATAACCACCCAATGCCCATTATCGACCTCGGATCAGGGGGTTCGGAGCCTGTATCCCAAAACCAGGATCAGGGGTTCGGAGCCTGTATCCCAACACCAGGATCAGGGGTTCGGAGCCTTCATGCAAAGGGTGGTGAATCTTTGGAATTCTCTGCCTGATGAGGTGGTAGAGGCTTCTTCGCTGAATATATTTAAGTCATGGATAGATGAGTTTCTGATAGACAAGGGAATTAAGGGTTATGGAGAGAAAGCGGGAAAGTGGAACTGATCCACTTCAGATCAGCCATGATCTTATTGAATGGCGGGGCAGGCTCGAGGGGCTGGATGGCCGACTCCTGCTCCTATTTCTTATGTTCTTATCCCAACACCAGGATCATGGGGTTTGGAATCTGTATCCCAAAACCAGGATTGAGGGGTTTGGAATCTGTATCCCAAAACCAGGATCAGGGGGTTTGGAGTCTGTATCCCAAAACCAGGATCAAGGGGTTTGGAATCTGTATCCCAAAACCAGGATTGAGGGGTTTGGAATCTGTATCCCAAAACCAGGATCGAGGGGTTTGGAATCTGTATCCCAAAACCAGGATCAAGGGGTTTGGAATCTGTATCCCAAAACCAGGATCGAGGGGTTTGGAGTCTGTATCCCAAAACCAGGATTGAGGGGTTTGCAATCTGTATCCCAAAACCAGGATCAGGGGGTTCGGAGTCTGTATCCCAAAACCAGGATCGAGGGGTTTGGAATCTGTATTCCAACACCAGGATCAGGGGGTTTCGAATCTGTATTCCAACATCAGGATCAGGGGGTTCGGAATCTGTATCCCAAAACCTTTCACTCAGTCAGAATCAAACAGACCATCAAGTTTGCACCGACAGTAACTACCACTGATATCCCGCTAATCCCATTTTCCAGTGTCCCATATTCTTGAATATTATAGTGTTACAAACTGTTTAAATAACTATTTATTAGTCACAAGTAAAGCTGACATTAACACTGCAATGAAATCACAGTGAAATTCCCCTAGTTGCCACATTCCTGCGCCTGTTCGTCAATGCACCCAAACCAGCACGTCTTTCAGACTGTGGGAAGAAACCAGATCACCCGGAGGAAACCCAGAGCAGACACGGGGAGAACGTGCAGACTCCACACAGACAGTGACCCCAGGCTGGGAATCGAACCTGGGTCCCTGTCCCTGGCGTTAACCCATCCGTACCCCAGTGAGAGTCAGTGTGTGCTCATGCTGCTCATCCTAATACTTTTCAAAGGTTTCCAGCCTCCACTACCTTCCCAGCCTGTGCATTCCACATTCCAACTACCCTCTGAATGAAGA
Source organism: Sphyrna mokarran (assembly GCA_024679065.1). Taxonomy (NCBI): domain Eukaryota; kingdom Metazoa; phylum Chordata; class Chondrichthyes; order Carcharhiniformes; family Carcharhinidae; genus Sphyrna; species Sphyrna mokarran. The sequence continues at coordinate 1,632,756 of JAGIQG010000032.1, forward strand.
AACTTTTTTTCTCAAATTCTCTCTGAAATTCCTGCCCCCTCACCTTAAAACTGTGGCCCCTCGTGAATAACCCCTCAACCAAGCTGCTCCCTATTCACTCTGTCCAGACCCCTCCTAATCTTATACACCTCAATCAAGTCCCCCGTCAGCTTTCTCTGCACTAAGAGAAAACAATCCAAGCCTATCCAGTCTCTCCTTGAAGCTCAAATGCTCCGTCCCAGGGCAGTATCCTGGTGAATCTCCTCTGTAACCCCTCTAATTCAGTCACGTCCTTCCTGTAGTGAGGTGACCAGAACTGCACACAGTGCTCCAGCTGTGGCCTCACCAACACTCTGTACAACTGCAAACTTACCTTTTTTGCTCTTCTGTTCTATAACACAACTATTAAGAGCGAGAATCCCATTTGCCTTCTTGCCGATCCTGCTCAACTGCTCTGCCACTTCAGGGATCTGTAAACGAAGAGCAACACAGCATGGGAAACAGGCCCTTTGGCACAATGAGCCCACGCCCCCATTTTAACATTATGAGTGCCCTCCTCTACCTATGACCTTTGTCTACACCTATTGAGGGAGAACTAATTTAGGGACAATTTGTTACACCAATCAGCCTAAGAGCACATCTTTGGGGTGTGGGAGGAAACCGGAGCGCCCGGAGAAAACTCATGCAATCATGGGGAGAATGTGCAAACTCCCACAGACACAGGCCCAAATCCATGTATCTGCACAGCACAGCGATAGTCACTGAGCTGTCGTGTTGCCTGTCAGCTGGTCCAGTTTAAGCGTACACTAACGACGTGAAGCACTAGGCAACTCTTGAAGCAACATCCAAGAGCAGCCCTCGCATGACCCACTGCGTGTATGCAACTTATTGGACAACAAGTCGGACCCAATCACCTGGGAAGTAGAAGAAAAGACATCAATAAGCATACAAAACTTAGACATTTATGGAATCCCCAGAAGTGCAGAAATAAAGCAAGTGAGCCATGAAATATGTTGGAAGGTCCACAGGAATCAGTTGATTCCCAGGGACGTCCCAAGGCTCAAAATCTTTATTTAGAAAAGTCTCCTGTATCTCTCTATCTCTAGTCTGCTCATGCCTAAGTAAACCTTAAACGACACTAGCGTTCCTGCCTCCACCACCTTCCTTCCAGGCCCCCACCACCCTCTGTATGAAAAACCTCCCTCTAACATCTGAGCTATACCTCGCCCCCCCCTCACCCTAAGCCCGTGGCCCCTTGTATCCAATACTGTATCCGATTGTGAACAATGATCCCCCCCTCCCGCCCCCGCCGGCTCTCTGTTCCTCTGAGTTTCCGAGAATCCTGCTATTCGTTAAATACTCCTTTATCTTGTTAGAAACACAGAGAACAGGTGCAGGTGGAGACCATTCGGCCCTTTGAGCCTACACCACCATTCAATATGATTCTGGTTGATCATGCACTCTCAGTATGCCACTCCCGCTTTGTCTCCATATCCCTTGATCCCTTTAGCCACAAGTGACCACGTCCAGTTCCCTCTTGAACATATCGATCAAACTGGCCCCCCAGCAGCTTTGTGTGATAGAGAATTCCACAGCTTTACAAGTGAAGAGGTTCTTCCCCATCTCACTCCTGAATGGCTTACCCCTTTATTCTGAGAATGTGACCCCTAGTTCTGGAATTCCCCCAACATCGGGAAGGTTCTTCCCACATCTAGTCCCGTCAGGATTTTATATGCTTCTCTGAGATGTAACTTCTTCCAAAATGCATTGCCTCACCCCGGAACTGGGGGATAAGGAGGGAATCAGGAATGGCAGCGAGGAATTGAGAATGCGGTGATTGAGAAACTAAAACAGATTTTCTCCTGTCTAGAATAAGGAGGACAACAGGCTGGTCATTTACACCAAGGGATGTGTGGAGGCCTTTGAGGATTGGCTGCCAAGGAATATCTATATCGTCGCTGGTGCATTTCTTGTTATTGCCTTTCTGCAGGTTTGACTAATATTTCTCTCAGTAAATTCTACACACACATTAATGTCCCACACACACTGACTCTCACTGGGCTACGGCTCCCACACACACTGACTTTCACTGGGCTATGGCTCCCACACACACTGACTCTCACTGGGCTACGGCTCCCACACACACTGACTCTCACTGGGCTATGGCTCCCACACACACTGACTCTCACTGGGCTACGGCTCCCACACACACTGACTCTCACTGGGGTACGATTCCCACACACACTGACTCTCACTGGGGTACTAGTCCCACACACACTGACTCTCACTGGAGTACGGTTCCCACACACACTGACTCTCACTGGGGTACTAGTCCCACACGCACTGACTCTCACTGGGGTACGGCTCCCACACACACAGACTCTCACTGGGATACGGGTCCCACACACACTGATTCTCACTGGGGTATGGGTCCCACACACACTGACTCTCACTGGGGTACGGGTCCCACACACACTGACTCTCACTGGGGTACGGGTCCCACACACACTGACTCTCACTGGGGTACGGGTCCCACACACACTGACTCTCACTGGGGTACGGCTCCCACACACACTGACTCTCACTGGGGTACGAATCCCACACACACTGACTCTCACTGGGGTACGGGTCTCTCACACACTGACTCTCACTGGAGTACAGCTCCCACACACACTGACTCTCACTGGGGTACGGATCCCACACACACTGACTCTCACTGGGGTACAGGTCCCACACACACTGACTCTCACTGGGGTACAGTCCCACACACACTGACTCTCACTGGGGTACGGATCCCACACACACTGACTCTCACTGGGGTACGGGTCCCACACACACTGACTCTCACTGGGGTACGGGTCCCACACACACTGACTCTCACTGGGGTACGGGTCCCACACACACTGACTCTCACTGGGGTACGGTCCCACACACACTGACTCTCACTGGGGTACGGGTCTCCACACATGACTCTCACTGGGGTACGGGTCCCACACACACTGACTCTCACTGGGGTACGGGTCCCACACACACTGACTCTCACTGGGGTACGGGTCCCACACACACTGACTCTCACGGGGTACGGGCCCACACACACTGACTCTCACTGGGGTACGGGTCCCACACACACTGACTCTCACTGGGGTACGGGTCCCACACACACTGACTCTCACTGGGGTACGGGTCCCACACACACTGACTCTCACTGGGGTACGGCTCCCACACACACTGACTCTCACTGGGGTACGGCTCCCACACACACTGACTCTCACTGGGGTACGGCTCCCACACACACTGACTCTCACTGGGGTACGGCTCCCACACACACACACACTGACTCTCACTGGGGTACGGGTCTCTCACACACTGACTCTCACTGGGGTACGGGTCTCTCACACACTGACTCTCACTGGGGTACGGGTCTCACACACACTGACTCTCACTGGGGTACGGGTCTCTCACACACTGACTCTCACTGGGGTACGGGTCCCACACACACTGACTCTCACTGGGTTACGCCTTGCTCTGATGGGGAAGACATGGTCATAACATTTTTTTATTCTAAGTTGTGTTTATTTGTGAATTGTCCATTTTGTGTTCATTGAAGTTTTTGATTTGTTACAGATGTTTTCGATATATCTTGCCCGCTCACTGATTAGTGACATTGAGACACTGAAAGCTGGCTGGCGTTACTGAGTGCCTGGTGTGACAGCGAGACGCTGGAATAATACATTACAAATTGTTCAGATGTATATATTTTTATATCGGAGAGACTTTGATCTGTGTATATTTCTATATTTGGAGTTTTACGTCTTTCTATTCTGTAATTTGATGTTCATTGGTGAGGTGGAATCAGTCTGAGCTGCAGACTGCCGTATTCCTGAGCTCCAACCACACCTTCTACCTGAAATATTTTGTGTGCCTGTGTGTGTATGTGTGTGTGTGTGTCAGTAATTGTGTTTGTGTTGATGATTGTGTGTTGGGGTGTGTGTGTGTGTCTGTAATTGTGATTGTGTGCGTGTGTGTGTGTGTGTGTTGTTATTTTTGTTAATGATTGTGTGTGTTTGGGTGTGTGTTGGTATTTGGGTGTATGTGTGCATGTCTTTTTGTGTGTGTGCATCTGTGTGTCTATGTGTATCTGTGTGTGTGTGTGTAGGTGATTCTGTTTGTGTTGATGATTGTGTGTCGGTGGGTGTTTGAGTGTGTGTGTGCGTGTCTGTGTGTGTGCGTGTCTGTGTGTGTGTGTGTGTGTGTGTCCGTTATAAATGCTGTAATTACTACCAGACTGTACATGGCTGCGATTATGTGCTCAGGATTATTCTCCCGCTGGAATGGCTGCGCACTGTTGCTATGGAAATTCCCCATTAGCATAGCAGCTCCTGAGTATTGGAATTATGGCTCCAGTCTTTGACCAGGAGTTGGAGAGTGAGGGTCCGGGGACACAGCGCTGGGCCCGGGATGGGGAGCGAGGGTCCAGGGACACAGCGCTGGGCCCGGGATGGGGAGCGAGGGTCCGGGGACACAGCGCTGGGCCCGGGATGGGGAGCGAGGGTCCGGGGACAATGTGGGTCACAGCTGTCCCCCCGATGCCAGTGTCTCCTGCAGCCTCCTCTCACAGTGAAGTGTTCGGTGTGAAGTGCCTTCGTGTTCCAATCAGGATTATTGTGAATGTCTGTCACTGTTCAAGAAAATGTTCTGAACCACAGCAGTATTTTCCTATGTAAAATGCTTTTAATTTTTGTATGAATTTTTAAAGGTTTTACGATAGTATTCTGCTCTGCAATTTGAGGAATCTTACTGCTGTTTTTATTGATTTGCACAAAACCAAAGCAATAAATCTTTTTGTGGGATTGGCCCTCGTGTGCACTTGTCCTTTCACCTTTAGCCCCTGAGACCTTTTCTCTGCAGTTTTGCTGGGGGTCCTTGGTGTCACAGGTCAAACACTGCCTTGATGTTAAAGGGCAGTTAGTTTCACCTCACCATGAGTCTGGGTGATATGGTGAGGGAGCTGAGTGACCCAGTGAACTGAATGTCACTGAACAGGTTATAGAAATCATAGGGTGGCACAGAGCGTTAGCACTGCTGCTTCACAGCTCCAGGATCCTGGGTTCAATTCCCGACTCGGGTCTGTGTGGAGTTTGCACATTCTCCTCGTGTCTGCGTGGGTTTCCTCAGGGTGCTCCGGTTTCCTCCCACAGTCCAAAGATGTATAGGTTAGGTTGATTGGCTGTGCTAAATTGACCACAGATGCATAGAAAATTAGTGAGTAAGATATGTCGGGATGTGGTGGTGGGGCCTGGGTGGGATCGTGGTCGGTGCAGACTCGATGGGCTAAAATAACCCCCCCTCCTCCCACTGCTCCGTAACTGGGAATGGGCTTGATGGTTTGTCAGGAATATCTCCACCTGCCCTCCAAGAGGATGAAGCAACATTCTTCAGCCAGAAGCAGATGATCCATCTTGTTCTCTTGAAATTTATTTATTAGCGTCACAAGTACATTAACACTGCAATGAAAATCGCCACACTCCGGCGCCTGTTCGGGTTACACTGAGGTAGAATTTAGCACGGCCAATGCACCCTAACCAGCACGTCTTCCAGAATGTGGGAGGAAACCCACACTGACACGGGGGAGAATGTGCAAACTTCACACAGACGGTGACCCAGGCCGGGAATCGAACCTGTGACCCTGGTGCTGCGGGGCAGCGGTGCTAACCACTGTGCCACCACACCACCTTCCCAAGGTGTCTCCAGCATCACAATTCAGCCCCTTGATTTACACTGGCTGATATCAAGAACTAACTGAAGGCACCCAGTACTGCAAAGGCCCTGACAATATCTGGTGTTGAAGATTTGTGTTTCATAAGTAGCCAAACCCCTAACTGCAACACAGTGACAAATTGCCCAGGTATGTCTGTCCTCAAAATGCAGGACAAACCCGACCTGAGCACTTATAACCATCAGTCTGCACTCAATCATCAGCAAAGTGATGGAAGGTATTGTCTGCAATGATACTTACTCAGTAATAACTTGCTCGGATCAAAGAAACCATACAGTGCAGAAAGAGGCCATTCAGCCCATTGACTCTGCACCAACCACAATCCCACCCAGGCCCCATCTCCATATCCCTACATATTTTACTCACTAATCCTCTAACCTATGCATCTACAGTCAATTTAGCACGGCCAATCAACCTAACCCGCACATCTTTGGACTGAGAGAGGAAACCGGAGCATACAGAGGAAACCCCCATGCAGACACGAGGAGAATGTGCAAACTCCACACAGATAGAACATAGAACATTACAGCACAGAACAGGCCCTTCGGCCTTCGATGTTGCACCGACCAATGTAAAAAGCAATGCCCCTCCAAACTAAACCATTCCCTTCTCTTCCATATACTTATCAACTAACCTCTTAAACGCCACCAAACTTGGCGCATCTACAACTGCTGCAGGCAGGGCATTCCACTCCCGAACCACCCTTTGGGTAAAGAACCTACCTCTGATATCCGTCCTATAACTATCACCCCTTAATTTAAAGCTGTGTCCCCTCGTGCTAGCTTTCTCCATCCTAGGAAAAAGGCTATCACTGTCCACCCTATCTAAACCTCTAATCATCTTATATGTTTCGATTAGGTCCCCTCTTAGCCGCCTCCTTTCTAACGAAAACAACCTCAAATCCCTCAGCCTCTCTTCATAAGACCTGCCCTCCATACCAGGCAACATCCTGGTAAACCTCCTCTGTACCCTCTCCAATGCCTCCACATCTTTCTTATAATGTGGGGACCAGAACTGCACACAATACTCCAAGTGCGGCCGCACTAGAGTTTTGTACAGTTGCAACATGACGTTGCGGCTCCGAAATTCAATCCCCCTACCAATAAAAGCTAAGACTCCATATGCCTTTTTAACAACCTTCTCGACTTGACTGCCTACTTTCAGGGATCTATGCACATACACACCAAGATCCCTCTGTTCATCAAGACTACTAAGAATCCTACCATTAGCCCTATACTCTACACATTTATTATTTCTGCCATAGTGCATTACCTCACACTTTTCCACATTAAACTCCATTTGCCACCTCTCGGCCCAGCTCTGCAACTTGTCCAAGTCTCTCTGCAAACTATAACACCCCTCTTCACTATCTACCACTCCACCGACTTTAGTGTCATCTGCAAATTTACTAATCCATCCTTCAATACCCTCATCCAGATCATTTATAAAAATTACAAACAGCAGGGGCCCCAAAACAGACCCCTGAGGTACACCACTTGTCACCGAACTCCACGATGAATATCTCCCATCAACCACCACCCTCTGTCTTCTATCTGCTAGCCAATTCCTAATCCAATTAGCTAAATCACCCTCTATCCCATACATCTGCATTTTCTGCAGAAGTCTTCCATGGGCCACCTTATCAAACGCCTTACTAAAGTCCATATATACCACATCAACCGCCTTACCCCCATCCACCTCTTTAGTCACTTTTTCAAAAAACTCAATGAGGTTAGTAAGGCACGACCTACCCTTCACAAAACCATGCTGACTATCCCCAATCAATTCATTTCTCTCTAAATAACTATAAATCCTATCCCTAATTATTCTCTCCAATACTTTGCCCACAACAGAAGTAAGACTCACTGGCCTATAATTCCCTGGAAGGTCTCTCTTCCCCTTCTTGGACAAGTTGCAGAGCTGGGCCGAGATTTGGCAAATGGAGTTTAATGTGGAAAAGTGTGAGGTAATGCACTATGGCAGAAATAATAAATGTGTAGAGTATAGGGCAAATGGTAGGATTCTTAGTAGTCTAGATGAACAGAGGGATCTTGGTGTGTATGTGCATAGATCCCTGAAGGTAGGCAGTCAAGTCGATAAGGTTGTTAAGAAGGCATAGGGGTCTTGGCTTTTATTGGTAGGGGGATTGAATTTCGGAGCCGCAACGTCATGTTGCAACTGTACAAAACTCTAGTGCGGCCGCACTTGGAGTATTGTGTGCAGTTCTGGTCCCCGCATTATAAGAAAGATGTGGAGGCATTGGAGAGGGTACAGAGGAGGTTTACCAGGATGTTGCCTGGTATGGAGGGCAGGTCTTATGAGGAGAGGCTGAGGGATTTGAGGTTGTTTTCGTTAGAAAGGAGGAGGCTAAGAGGGGACCTGATCGAAACATATAAGATGATTAGAGGTTTAGATAGGGTGGACAGTGATAGCCTTTTTCCTAGGATGGAAAAAGCTAGCACGAGGGGACACAGCTTTAAATTAAGGGGTGATAGTTATAGGACGGATATCAGAGGTAGGTTCTTTACCCAAAGGGTGGTTCGGGAGTGGAATGCCCTGCCTGCAGCAGTTGTAGATGCGCCAAGTTTGGTGGCGTTTAAGAGGTTAGTTGATAAGTATATGGAAGAGAAGGGAATGGTTTAGTTTGGAGGGGCATTGCTTTTTATATTGGTTGGCGCAACATCGAAGGCCGAAAGGCCTGTTCTGTGCTGTAATGATCTATGTTCTATGTTCTATGTTCTATATTCTTGAACAACGGGACCACATTCGCTATCCTCCAGTCCTCCGGAACCACACCCGTAACCAACGACGACCTGAAGATCAGAGCCAGAGGCTCTGCAATCTCCTCTCTTGCCTCCCAGAGAATCCTAGGGTAAATCCCGTCCGGCCCAGGGGACTTATCCAACTTCAAACCCTCGAGAATATCTAGCACATCCTCCCTATCTACTTCGATACCTTCCAGTTTGCTACCCTGTACCTCAGTGTTCTCCATAACTACATTTACATCAACCTGCGTGAATACCGAAGAGAAATATTTATTCAGTACCTCTCCAATCTCTTCAGGCTCCACGCACAACTTCCCACTGCTGTCTATGACTGGCCCTAATCTTGCCCTAACCAATGTTCTATTCTTAACATATCTAAAGAAAGCTTTAGGATTCTCCTTAATCCTATCAGCCAAAGTCTTCTCGTGTCCTCTCTTAGCTCTCCTCTATTCACTCTTTAGCTCCCTCCTGGCTAATCTATAGCTATCCATTGCACTAACCGAGCCTTCAAGCCTCATCCTGACATAAGCCTCCTTTTTCCTTTTAACCAGCAAATCAACTTTTTTCGTACACCAAGGTTCTCTTACTCGACCGTTTCCTCCTTGCCTGACAGGGACATACTTATCAAGGACTCGCATCAGCTGCTCCTTGAATAAGCTCCACATTCCAGATGTTCCCAGTCCCTGTAGTTTCCTAGTCCAACCTATGCACCCTAATTCTCTCCTGATGGCCTCCCAAGATGGTGTCCCAAGCCAGGCATCAAACTCAGGACCCTGGAGGTGTGAAGCAGCAGTGCTAACCACTGTGCTACCATGCCGCCCCTATGATTTCTATAACCTGCTCAGTTCACTGGGTCACTCAGCTCCCTCACCATATCACCCAGACTCATAGTGAGGTGAAACTAACCGCCCTTAACAGCAAGGTAGTGTTTGACCTGTGGCATCAAGGACCCCAGTAAAACTAGAGAGAAAAGGTCTCAGGGGGCAAACACTCTGCTAGTTGGAGTCACAGCTGGCACAAAAGAAGAAGGTTATGGTGGTTGGAGATTAGTCATCCCAGCTCCAGGACATCTTTGCAGGATGTTCTTCAGGAAAGTGTCCTCTATGCAACCATATTCAGCTGCTTCAGCTTTCCTCTATCATCAGACCAGAAGTGGGGGGTTTGCTGATGGTTATATTTTTATTTGTGGAACTCAGATAGTGAAGCAGTGCAGCAATGTAGCAAAACCTGGACAATCTTCCAGCTCGGACATAATGCCAGATGATGACCATCACGAGGAAGAGAGATTCTAACCACTTCCTCCAACATTCAATGGGACATAGAAGCAGGGGTCAGCCAATCACCCCCTCTAGTCTGTCCTACCAGTTAGGCCACAAAATGGAGGGTAGAAAAACCCAAGGGGAATAAACAGCAAGAGCAATCTATATTGATATAGCGCCTGTGAGACCCTTTATGAGGTAAAATTTAGCAAAGCAATATTCAATGACATGGCGAAGACTCTTTAAAATCTATCCCATTAAAGGCAGAGAAGTATAGGGATCTTGGAATCATCAGAACAGGAGTTCTTCCCATCGAGACTTCTCCACACCATTCAATATACTCATGGTTGATTGGACACATTAATGCCATTTACATTCACGGGCATCACTGGCTGGGCCAACATTTATTGCCCATTCTCTAGTTGCCTGATGGCAGTTGCGAGTCAACGCTATTGCTTTGTTCTGGAGTCACATGTAGGCCAGACTGGGTAAGGATGGCAGATTTCCTTTTCTAATGGACGTCAGTGAACCAGATGCATTTTTCTGACAATGGTTTTCTGATCATCAGTAGATTCTTAATTCCAGATATTTATTTATTGAATTCAAATTCCGCCGTCTGCTGTGATGGGATTTGAATGACTTGGGCACAGAAATGGCAGATGGAAGAATTCAAAGTGATACATTTTGGAAGATTAAATTATACTGTAAATGGCAGAACCCTTCGGAACATTAACATACAGAGGGATCTGGGCATTCAGGTCCACAGTTCCCTAAAGGTGGGAACACAGGCAGCCAAGGTGATGAAGAAAGTATATGGCATGTTTGTCTTCATCAGCCGGGGCAGATAAGCCAAAGGAGAATCCAAAGAGCTTCTACAAATACATAAGGGGCAAAAGAGTAACTAGGGAGAGAGTAGGGCCTCTTAAGGATTAACAAGGTCATCTATGTGCAGATCCAAAAGAGATGGGTGAGATCCTAAATGAATATTTCTTATCAGTATTTACTATTAAGAAAAGTGTGGATATTAGGGAACTTGGGGAAATAAATAGTGATGTCTTGAGGACTATACATATTACAGAGAAGGAGATGCTGGAAGTCTTAAAGTGCATCAAGGTAGATAAATCCCCAAGACCTGATGAAGTGTATCCCAGGACATTGTGGGAGGTCAGGGAGGAAATTGCGGGCTCTCAGCTGAGATATTTTGAATCATTGACAGTCACGGGTGAGGAGCCTGAAGACTGGAGAGAGGCAAATGTTGTGCCTTTGTTTAAAAAGGGCTGCAGGGAAAAGCCTGGGAACTACAGGCCAGTGAGCCTCACATCTGTGGTGGGTAAATTGTTGGAAGGTATTTTGAGAGACAGGATCTGCAGGCATTTAGAGACAGAAGAACTGATTAGGGACAGTCAACATGGCTTTGTGAGTGGAAAATCATGTGTGACAAATTTGATTGCCAAACTAGCTTTTTATGATTAGTAATTAATGAAATTTAAATGGATTTGAACTCGTTCCTTTGAGCCATGGATTACTAATCCGATGACTTTATTAAAAATAAGCCCAACTCCTGGTTCAGTGTGGTGACCGATGTTGTAAACTGGTCAGTAACTCTGATAACAACTGCCCAGTCTCTGCTGGTGAGAATATTCAGCTTGGGAAAGGATACCATTCAGTAAAATGAGAATGATGGATTGATTAGACCACCCTCTACTGGTGCAGCAGTATAGCTCCTGGACAATAACACACTGAACAAGCCATCCCACATCACAAAATGTAGAGTCTGAAGTTTATCTATTACCGTCACAAGTAAGGCTTACATTAACATTGCAATGAAGTTACTGAGAAAATCCTCTAGTCACCACACTCCGGTGCCTGTTCAGGTGCACTGAGGGAGAATTTAGCACAGCCAATGTAACTAACCAGCACGTCTTTCATTCTGTGGGGGGAAATTGGGAGCAGCTGGAAGAAACCCACGCAGACAAAGTGTTTGGAATTGCAACGTATAGAGGTATATAAGATTATGAGGGATTCATAGCTAGAGAAATGGTGGTAAGCTTTTTTCCACCATTAGAGTTGGATAGAATGAGGGTACAGCCTTAGGGTGAGGGGGACTATGTATAAGACTAATATTGAGGGGCATTTTTTCACATAAGGGTAGTGGGGGTGTGGAATGCACTACCGAGTAAGGTGGTGGGAGCAGGCACGCTTGGGGTGTTTAAGGGTCTCTGGACAGCAATGAGCGGTCTGCAGATAGAGGGCTTATCGGAGGACTGTTTAAATAGTTTAATTGTTTCACAGGTATTCGGTCCACCTTGGGGACCAAAAGGTGCATGCTTCGGCATTGTCGTGCGGAGGGCTGCTCCTGGAGGGTACTTCAGGAGTGGCCTAGTGCTTCACGTCATTAGTGTAGCTAAACTGGACCATCAGATGGGCAACATGACAGCTCAGAGCTATCCGCGTTGCTGTGCAGACACATGGTTTGGGCCTGTGTCGCAGGAGTTTGCGCATTCTCCCCATGGTTTGCGTGGGTTTTCCTCCAGGTGTCCGGTTCCTCCCACATCCCAAAAATGATCTTAGGCTGATATGGGTAACAAATTGTCCTATATGGTCTCTATATGTCATTAAGAACGTTAGGGACAGCAGCGTTGGCTCGTTGGGCCGAAGGGCCTGTTTCCCAATGCCTGTGTTGTTCTTTGTTCTTTGTTGTTTGTGACACGGAGGGAACGTGCAGACTGCACCCAGACAGTGATCTAAGCTGGGATTTAAACCTGAGAATCGAACCCAGGGTCTCTGGCATTGTGAAGCAGCAATGCCAATCAATGTACCACTGCACCACCTGATTGGAGAGTCACCAGGATTGTAAAGTATTGGGTTCCTGGATTACAGACTACAAGGATTTTAACAGAGAGTTGTGTATTCACTAGTTCAGCAGTTTCTTCAATCCTTGTGATTTTTCCACACTCCCGAGGATAATTCCCATGCTCCTGACACATGCTGGCTCTTGTAGCCACATCATCCTGTTATCACTCAGTCCGTGGCAAGAACTCAAATATGTCTCACCTTCATTTCACAATTTCAGGGAAGGTGCTGGTGTACAATGTGACGCACCTCAAGCTTGTATAGGTTAATGAATATCCAGCGTTCGATGCATGAAGAACATTAACAAAAGATAATTAACAGATCGAGAACAAGTTTCCCTGCTTCCCTGCAACAAGCTAAAGCCTGAATCAAAGGTGAACAGATCATTGTTCAAATATAGTCCTCGAGCAACTAAACAACTTCAGAGAATGTTGCTGAGACTGTGAGGTGGTAGATTTCATTTTCTAAAATAAAGCGAGAAAATTAAAGCTACTGTAACCATGGCTCATAGTTACTCCCTCCAAACATACACTGGTTAGGGCTAACAGCTCAGGAAGACCAGAGTGATTTGGGAGTTCAAATTCACATTAAATTCTCAGTCCTCTAGGTAAGCTCTTTCCAATTGCTTGGGTGATTTACACTCGGCTCTGTTTAGATGCTTGCTAATCTCATTACTAGGAAAATCACATGCCTTTAGAATTATGGCTACTGCTGTCGCTAGGCAGATTTCTACCTGTTGCTGGGCAGGTCATGTGTTTTTGAATTGTTGTTATTGCACAGACCCATGACATCTGCAAGCTCCCACCTCTGGGAGTGGGCTGGCCAGCTGTGGGTACGAGAGTCCATGTTGGTTCAGTCATAACCACAATGTTTCTGCTCATTGGCAATGCGCATGCTAAGTGGACGGAAGGGAAGTGAAACATTACGCCAATCACGGAATATCTGAAGCCATTGGGTCTGATAATTGAACGGCCTTCACTGTGCTGAGTTTCAGATCTTTACCACCTTCACACATTAGGACGGTGCCTTACCACCCAGCATCCAATGGACCAGCCGAATGAGGAGTCAGACTTCTTACTGTGTTTACCCCAGTCCAACGCCGACATCTCACAGCCAAATGAGCCATACAAACCTTTACATCCGGCCTAAAGAAGCAGTCAGGAGGGACCCTGGAGACCAGAATCCTCCTGAACTAAAGGGCAGCTCCACACGAAACAACAGGAGTCCCGGCCACAGAACTATTAACGAATGATTGTCTCAGAAGGAGATTGTGGTTTGTGTTTCCAAACATGCCGGGGAGAGTAGAGGCCAGACAGAGAAGACAAACCCCACGATTCATGTCAGTCAATGGAGGAAGCCGTGTGGGGAGGGAGGTCAGACGTCCGGTTTTAGGCCGGATAGTCCGGCTTTTGAGCGCTCTGTCCAGCGCCACCTCGAGCACGAGAGTTGAATACACAACTCTTTGTTAACTTGTCCTCCTTTTTTGCGTCTGACTAAAAAAAAATTTATATAAATGACCTCAGGTATACTTAAAACAGTGGGAACTGAAAGCAATACAACCGCTAACATATTTTTATTATATGTAGTTGCCGTTGTCAAACACTGCTAATGAGCCACAGTGTATGAGTCACATCCCAGAGGGTCAGTCTGCCCAAGGCCGCAGTGCAGAGTAGTTGACTTTTTTTCTTCTTGTTTCAAGCCCCCAAAGAAATGTCGAATAGAAAGACTATATTTAACCATGAATGGACCAGAGAATTTGGACTTATTGCTAAAAACAGAAAAGATGCCTTCCGTGTTGCTATTGTATACTATATTGTTGTGATGTGGAGATTGGAAGTAAGGGAGAAAGTGCAGTTGAACGACACACTATCACAGATAAACATAAAGCTAACGCTGGTACTACTGGTACACATCTGCCTTATCATCTCTCTCCCCCAGCTCGATCAGCTCAAGATGATAAAATTTTGGCTGCAGAACAGTGTATCTGCTGTGAAGCGTCATCAGAAATGTTGATTGTGGAGTAAAAACTGATAAAGAAATTCACTCGTTGATAGTGAAAGGTGTGACATGTGGGAAAATTAAAGCTCTGTGTGAAAATATTGTAGCGCTATATTCTGTTGAAAAGCATGTGGAGTTTAGAACATAGAAAAACTACAGCACAAACAGGCCTTTCAGCCCATAAGTTGCACCGATCATATCCCTACCTACTAGGCTTACCTACAACCCTCAATCCTATTGAGTCCCATCCACTCATCGAGAAGTTTCTTAAAAGACCCCATCAAATTTGCCTCCACCACAACCGATGGCAGCCAACTCCACTCACTCCACCCTCTGAGTGAAAATCTTACCCCTGACATCTCTCTCCCCAGCATCTTAAACCTGTGTCCTCTCGTGGCGACCATTTCAGCCCTGGGAAATAGCTTCTGAGAATCCACTTGATCAATATCTCTCAACATCTTATAAACTTTTAGCAGGTCACCTTTTAAGAACATAAGAACATAAGAAATAGGAGCAGGAGTCGGCCATCCAGCCCCTCGAGCCTGCCCCACCATTCAATAAGATCATGGCTGATCTGAAGTGAATCAGTTCCACTTTCCCACTTTCTCCCCATAACCCTTAATTCCCTTGTCAATCAAAAACCTATCCACTCTTGACTTGAACACATTCAGTGAGGAAGCCTCCACCACCTCATCAGGCAGAGAATTCCAAAGATTCACCACTTTTTGCGTGAAGAAACCCCTCCGCAACTCCGATCTGAACGCCCCCCCCCCAATCTTGAGGCTGTGCCCTCTAGTCCTGCTATCTTTGCTAAGCAGGAACAGTCTCCCAACCTCTACCCTATCCATCCCCTTCATTATCTTATACGTCTCTATAAGATCCCCTCTCAGCCTTCTAAACTCCAAAGAGTACAAACCTAGCCTATTCAGTCTCTCCTCATAATCCAACGCCCTCATCTCCGGTATCAGCCTAGTAAACCTTCTCTGCACCTCCTCCAAGGCCAATATATACTTCCTCGAATGCAGCGACCAAAACTGCACACAGTACTCCAGCTGCGGCCTCACCAGTACCCTATACAGCTGCAACAGAACCTCCCTACTTTTATATTCTATCCCCCTCGCTATAAAGGCCAACATTCCATTCGCCTTCTTGATCACTTGCTGCACCTGCAGACTGAGTTTTTGCGATTCGTGCACAAGGACCTCCAGGTCCCTCTGCACTGTAGCATGCTGCAGCTTTTCACCCTTTAAATAATAATCCCTCCTACTATTATTTCTACCAAAGTGGATAACCTCACACTTGCTAACATTATACTCCATCTGCCAGGTCCTCGCCCACTCACTCAACCTATCCAGATCCCTCTGCAGGCTTTCCACACCCTCCATGCAATTTGCTTTTCCACTCATCTTCATGTCATCAGCAAATTTTGTCACCCTGCACTCAGCCCCTTCCTCCAGATCATCTATGTAAATGGTAAATAGTTGAGGCCCCAGCACCGATCCCTGGGGCACTCCACTAGTCACCAGCTGCCAATCAGAATAGAACATAGAACATAGAACATAGAACATTACAGCGCAGAACAGACCCTTCGGCCTTCGATGTTGCACCGACCAATTATGAAAAAAGCAATGACCCTCCAAACTAAACCATTCCCTTCTCTTCCATATACTTATCAACTAACCTCTTAAACGCCACAAAACTTGGCGCATCTACAACTGCCGCAGGCAGGGCATTCCACTCCCTAACCACCCTCTGGGTAAAGAACCTACCTTTGATATCCGTCCTATAACTATCACCCCTTAATTTAAAGCTGTGTCCCCTCGTGCTAGCTTGCTCCATCCTAGGAAAAAGGCTATCACTGTCCACCCTATCTAAACCTCTAATCATCTTATATGTTTCGATTAGGTCCCCTCTTAGCCGCCTCCTTTCTAACGAAAACAACCTCAAATCCTTCAGCCTCTCTTCATAAGACCTGCCCTCCATACCAGGCAACATCCTGGTAAACCTCCTCTGTACCCTCTCCAATGCCTCCACATCTTTCTTATAATGCGGGGAGCAGAACTGCACACAATACTCCAAGTGCGGCCGCACTAGAGTTTTGTACAGTTGCAACATGACGTTGCGGCTCCGAAATTCAATCCCCCTACCAATAAAAGCTAAGACTCCATATGCCTTCTTAACAACCTTCTCGACCTGACTGCCTACTTTCAGGGATCTATGCACATACACACCAAGATCCCCCTGTTCATCAACACAGATGAACCCATTAGCACCCATTAATACCTACCCTCTGCTTCCTATTTGACAACCAATCCTCTATCCAGTCTAACACCTTACCCCCGACTCCCTGCACCTTAACCTTCTGCAGCAATCTTTTGTGAGGCACCTTATCAAACGCTTTTTGGAAATCCAAAAACACCACATCCACTGGTTCCCCTCTATCTACCGCACTAGTCACTTCCTCATAGAACTCCAATAAATTCGTCAAGCACAACTTCCCCTTAACGAATCTGTGCTACGTTTCCTTGATCAAACCGTTCGTATCCAGGTGCCTTGTTATTTCTGCTTTGACGACAGATTCAAGCATTTTTCCTACTACAGACGTTAAACTAACTGGCCTATAATTCCCTGCCTTCTGTCTGCTACCTTTTTTAAACAGTGGCGTAACATTAGCTGTTTTCCAATTTTCCGGCACTTTTCTGGAGTCCAGCGAATTCTGAAAGATCATTACCAGGGCATCCACTATCACCTCTGCCATTTCCTTGAGGACCCTGGGATGCATTCCATCCGGTCCCAGGGACTTATCTACCCTCAGCCCCGTTAGCCTATCAAGCACCACCTCTTTAGTGACTGTAGAACATAGAACATAGAACAATACAGCACAAACAGGCCCTTCGGCCCACGAGTTGCGCCGATCACATCTACCAATCCACAGACCTATCTATAACCCCCTATCCTATTCTTTTCCATATACTCATCCAGAAGTCTCTTAAAAGACCCCAGTGAGTTTGCCTCAACAACGGCAGTCGGTTCCATTCACTCACCAGCCTCTGAGTGAAAAACCTACCCCTGACATCTCCTTTGTATTTGCTTCCCTGCACCTTAAATCTGTGTCCTCTCGTAGTGACCATTTCAGCTCGGGGAAATAGTCTCTGAGAATCCACCCTATTTATTCCTCTCAACATTTTATAAACCTCTATCACCCTATCTATCACCTCTCAACCTACGTCTCTCCAGTGAGAAGAGTCCCAGCTCCCTCAACCTATCAATAATAAATGTAATAAATACTGTAATAAAATGTAATAAATACTGTACTACAAGGACCTCATCTCCTACCACCCTTTGATAAACTCTTCTTTGAGTTTATCAAAGAACATGGCTTGGCCTTTCCAGTAGCAACTGATTCTTCAAACAAAATGTTTCCCAGTGCTTCTGAGATACTTTCATCTTGAGAAGGGAGTGCAACATGGGTTACTTGACTTTTACAGCGAACAATCGTCAGAGGATGTAACAAGTCAGCTACTGGTTAAATGAGAGACGCCAGCTCAGGATTTGCATAAAGTGTCTACACACACACTGCTGACAATGTAAGTGCAAACTATGGAAAACACAACAAGGTTTATCAAAAACTGAAAATGGCTCAAAAGAACACTGTTGCTGAAAGACAATCCATGATTCATGTCAATCAACTTTCAGTGGAAGAAGCCGTGTGTGTAGGAGGCCAAACATCCAGCTTTAGGCCGGAGAATCCAGCTTTTGAACACTCCGTCCAGCGCCACCTCAAGTACAAGAGTTGAATACACAACTCTTTGTTCATTTGTCTTCCTTTTTTGCATCTGTCTGAAAAAACCTTTATAAATTACCTCAGGTATACTGTGTGGAGTTTGCACATTCTCCTTGTGTCTGCGTGGGTTTCCTCCAGGTGCTCCAGTTTCCTCCCACAGTCCAAAGCTATGTGGGTTTAGTTGATTGACCATGCTAAAACTGCCCTTTAGTGTACTAGCATGCTTAGGTTAGAGGGATTAGTGGGTAAAATATGTAGGGATATGGGGGTAGGGCCTGGGTGGGATTGTGTTTGGTGCAGACTCGATGGGCCAAAGGGCCTCTTTCTGCACTGTAGGATTTCTATGCTCTAAGACCTAAAACAGTCGGAACTGAAAGCTATAACAACCACTAACGTTCCTTTACTCAGAGAGTGGTTGGGGTGTGGAATACACTGCCTGCTGTGATAGTGGATTCGGACACTTTAGGAACTTTCAAGAGGTTATTGGATAGACACATGGAGCACACCAGAATGATAGGGAGTGGGATAGCTTCATCTTGGGATTGGACATAGCTCAGCACAACATTGAGGGCCGAAGGGCCTGTATACTGTGTTATGTTTTATATGTTGAATATATTAAATTGTCTGGCCCATATTTTGTACAATGCAACAAGATTTGCTACAAGAAAATTGGAAATGGATGTTGAAAATATTATGCTGAAAGTGTACAACCACTCCGGCATCTCAGCTAACAGGACAGCACAGTTAAAGGAATTCTGTGAATTTGTGGTGTTGGTAATTATAATCTGTTGCAGCATGTTGTGAATCTCTTTTGCCATCTACTGACAGAATACTTTAAGTGCTGGCAAGTCCTGAAAAGTAATTTTCAGAGCCTGGGAGAGGGGGAGTGCCCCATGACACTGTGGAAATGCTTTGGAGATGAAGGAAATGCCTGTGAATCATCAGAGGTTTATTTCTTCTTCCTCAGTCACACTCTTAAATTGTTCTCTGACACTACTGACCATCCAGAAGACTGACCAGAGAAGGAAGGAAGGAAGAAGCTGCCATCGAGACTCACCTTTGTGATGACGGACCAGAGGCACTTAGAGAATCAAGCCTGCAATTTTAACCAAACCACCTTTGCGGGTTGTATATTTGAATCTGGGGTATCCTCTTGTTTTATGTGGGTAATTTAAGGGTTAATAGTGTTATTACTAATAAACTTACTTGTTTGTCCTTTATCCATCTTGCAAATAAGAGCTCTAGAATAAAACCTTGCAGTAAGCAAACTGGTCGAAAGTATCTGAGAATTAAGAGGTACAACAATACAAAAATGTCCAGAGGGGCAATTTTTTCAGAGGGTGGTGAGTGTCTGGAACGAGCTGTCAGAGGTAGTAGTAGAGGCGGGTACAATTTTATCTTTTAAAAAGCATTTAGACAGTTACATGGGTAATACAGGTATAGAGGGATATGGGCTAAATGTGTGCAATTGGGATTAGTTTACGGGTTTAAGAAAAAGGGGCAGCATAGACATGTTGGGCCGAGGGGCCTGTCTCCATGCTGTAAATCTCTATGATTCTATCACTAGAAGCCAATTCATTTAGCATAATTTCAATATTTAAGCTCATGGCTAAACTGAAAAGCAAACTTGAGAGAAGAGTAAAGGATTGTTTCCTTGGCTAAACACCAAGCTTACCCCTAAAGTATCCAAGAAATGTGAAGCTGACTTCATCAGTTTTCTATAAAAGGATCATAAAGGACTGAAGTGACAGGTATGACTGCTGTGAAAATAGCTGTTATTACAAAGTGTCAAAATTGAGCCTAACAAGCTCTATACCTTTTGGAGAATTCTGTGATGCTTGTAACCTTCAAGTTATTGATATGGATGAATTATACGAAGAGGAGGCATTTTATCAATACTCCTGAGATGGTAGATAGCCATAATGAAGAACTGAGGTCTCTTTTACAAACTTGAAGAAGGTGAGTGCTTATATCTTCTCTATTCCACATAGCAATGCTCACACAGAACGTTCCAACAATGATCTCACCTTAGAGAAACGAGAGAAACCATTTGCAAGTGGACTCAGTCAAAGCAGAGCTCCAAATATGTAACAACTTCTCAGAAAAGTGCCCAAGGTGGCACGGTAGCACAGTGGGTTAGCACTGCTGCTTTACAGCTCCAGGGTCCCAGGTTCGATTCCCGGCTCGGGTCACTGCCTGTATGGAGTTTGCACATTCTCCTTGTGTCTGCGTGGGTTTCCTCTGGGTGCTCCAGGTTCCTCCCACAGTCCAAAGATGTGTGGGTGAGGTTGATTGGCCATGCTAAAATTACCCCTTCGTGTCCAGGGTTGCATAGGTTAGAGGGATTAGTGGGTAGGATATGGGGTAGGGCCTGGGTGGGATTGTGTTCGGTGCAGACTCGATGGGCCTGTTTCTGAGGTGTAGGGTTCTATGATTCATGTACAAAAAACTCCCGGAGATGGCAAATAAAGAGCAGAAATAGACATCCATACCTGGCAATCCATGGTAGGCCCAAGTAGTCTACTTCCTTCAGTTTGTGAAGTAAGTTAATCTGGTTAGCATGTCCACTTCAGTAGGAGCAAAAATGAATATTTCTTTCTTTCAGTTCTTTATTGATACTGTATGAATGTAATATACAGAATGATAAATCATTAAATAGGAAAAAGAACTCTGGCAGAAAAATCACTAAATAATGATGAAATAGCTTGGTTTTTGCTAGATTTATATAGGCAAAAAAAGTATCAGGTTGGAATTTTTATTTAATAAAATAACTCGTGATCATCTGTTTGCATTTATTGTTTTTGCAATATGGTTTAAATTTTATTTAAAAAATTAATTCTTTTGAAATGCACTTATATATATATATATAGTAAGCTGTGATCACGTATGCAATGTTTTCCTTTTTGGAAATTTGGAAATGGCCACTCTATGTGTATGTGAGGAATTTTGGATGTGGATAAGTTGGGCTCATAGATCATAGGACACTACAGCACAATTACAGGCCCTTCGGCCCTCAATGTTGTGCTGAGCTATGCCCAATCTCAAGATCAAGCTATCCCCCTCCCTACAGGTTCCTGGATCCATTGGGTCATACAATGGAGATTTAAATGCATTTTCATACTTTAAATTGAATTAATAAGCTGCTCCTGGACTTTATCAGCATTTCCTCCTTTCCCATCGCGTTTGTGCATCCAGATTGGGTTTAAAACAGATCTGCCCGGCAAAGATCTGCATCGGGCACTCCAGTTGCTGAAGAGGTAAGTTCAGAGCTTTCAGCGGCCCTCAGATTTTGGGGGGGGGGGGGGGGGGGGGAGCAGATCATCCTCTGGTGAGGCGGGGTGGAGGAGGCCAGCTGTTGTCTGGTGGATTGGGGGTGGGGTGGGGTGTGGAGGAGGAGGGAGGCTAGTTAAGGGGGGGAGGCGGAGGCCAGATGACTCTCTGGTGGAGGGGGATCATTCTCTAGAACGGGGGTGGGATGGGGGAGCAGAGGGTGGGGATGGAGGGCAGTGGGTCAGACGTATTTCTGGCGATGGGGCGGAGGGGGGCTGTTCACTGCCATTCTGCAGGCAACCGATAGGGGTGTAAGGGGCAGAGGGTTGCAATCGGTCTGGGTAGCGGGGAGAGGGGGTAGGTGGATAAGTGGGACACTTGTGGGGGTGGGGGCGATATCTGTGGGGGCCATTGCTCCTGCTTTTCGCTCCTGGGTCACTTTATCTGCTTTCTGCAGCTGAGGAGCGATGTGACAAGGGCGCATTTTTCAATCTTTTTCTAAGAGTGCACGTGCAGTTCTGAACTCCGATCAATTTGGACACATTGGGCCCCACCCACAGCGCGATTCAGACCCGTGATTTTTTTTCAGGCCGAATGGGAGCGTCCGAGAGCAGATTTCCAAATCAGATCTGAATTACACCCAGATTTCATTTTCAGACTGGTAAAATCAGGCCCTTAGTGTCCACACTGGGTACCTGTCTTACTGAGTGGACTTGGAAGGGAGCATCGCCTGGGAACATATAAACAATTTGAGAGAGTGAGACTTTCCCCAACAGCCTGTACAGGAGGCAGAGCGATATAATCAACTGGGAATGGATTTGGCCATCCAAGCACTGAATACCAGGCAGAACCGACCTCTCTGTGGAAACAGAATTAAATTACCCGTGTCGGAAAAGGTGTCTGTCATTGATTCAGCTGATAGCAATCCTGTGTCCCAGAAAGAAGGTCACGCTGCTACACAAGGATTTGGAAACCCCCTGAAAGACTTCATTTATAATAGAGTGGGTTCAAATACTAAATGTTTAATTATTTTGGACTGTGTAAATTGGGTATTGACATTTGTATAAAGGGACTTAAAGGGGGAGGGATGTGGTGATTGTCCCTCTAAAAATCGTTCTGCTGAGTAAGGGTCACATGACCCAGGCAACCAATCAGGGAGCATAATATCATAGAATTCATACAGTACAGAAGGATAGAACATAGAACATAGAACATTACAGCGCAGAACAGGCCCTTCGGCCCTCGATGTTGTGCCGACCAATTAGGAAAAAGCAATGACCCTCTAACCTAAACCATTCCCTTTTCATCCATAAACTTATCTACTGACCTCTTAAACGCCCCCAAACTTGGCTCATCTACAACTGCAGCAGGCAGGGCATTCCATACCCTTACCACCCTCTGGGTAAAGAACCTACCTCTGACATCCGTCCTATAACTACCACCCTTAATTTAAAGCTATGTCCCCTCGTGCTAGCTTTCTCCATCCTAGGAAAAAGGCTATCATTGTCCACCCTATCTAAACCTCTAATCATGTATGTTTCAATAAGGTCTCCTCTTAGTCACCTTCTTTCTAACAAAAACAACCTCAAATCCCTCAGCCTCTCTTCATAAGACCTGCCCTCCATACCAGGCAACATCCTGTAAACCTCCTCTGTACCCTCTCCAATGCCTCCACATCTTTCTTATAATGTGGGGACCAGAACTGCACACAATACTCCAAGTGCTGCCGCACTAGAGTTTTGTACAGTTGCAACATGACGTTGCGGCTCCGAAATTCAATCCCCCTACCAATAAAAGCTAAGATTCCATATGCCTTCTTAACAATCTTATCGACTTGACTGCCTACTTTCAGGGATCTATGCACAAATACACCAAGATCCCTCTGTTCATCAACACTATTAAGAATCCTACCATTAGCCCTATACTCTACACATTTATTATTCCTGCCAAAGTGCATTACCTCACACTTTTCCACATTAAACTCCATTTGCCACCTCTCAGCACAGCTCTGCAACTTGTCCAAGTCTCTCTGCAAACTATAACACCCCTCTTCACTATCTACCACTCCTCCGACTTTGGTGTCATCCGCAAATTTACTAATCCATCCTTCAACAACCTCATCCAGATCAATTATAAAAATTACAAACAGCAGGGGCCCCAAAACAGATCCCTGAGGTACACCACTTGTAACCGAACTCCATGATGAATAATTTCCATCAACCACCACCCTCTGTCTTCTATCCGCTAGCGAATTCCTAATCCAATTAGCTAAATCACCCTCAATCCCATACATCTGCATTTTCTGCAGAAGCCTTCCATGGGGCATTTTATCAAACGCCTTACTAAAGTCCATATATACCACATCAACCGCCTTACCCCCATCCACCTCTTTGGTCAGTTTTTCAAAACACTCAATAAGGTTAGTAAGGCACGACCTACCCTTCACAAAACCATGCTGACTATCCCCAATCAATTTGTTCCTCTCTAAATAACTATAAATCCTATCCCTAATAATTCTTTCCAATATTTTGCCCACAACAGAAGTAAGACTCACTGGTCTATAATTCCCAGGAAAGTCTCTATTCCCCTTCTTGAACAATGGGACCACATTCGCTATCCTCCAGTCTTCATGCACCACACCTGTAACCAACGATGACCTGAAGATCAGAGCCAGAGGCTCTGCAATCGCCTCCCTCACCTCCCAGAGAATCCTAGGGTAAATCTGGTCCAGCCCAGGGGACTTATCTAACTTCAAACCCCTTGATGTCGTTTGACCCATCAAGTCTGTACTGAACACAGTCCCACCCATGCTCTATCCCCGTAACCCCACGTATTTACGTTGTTAATACCATTGATTCTAAGGAGAACTTAGCTTGGCCAATCAACCTAACTCTCACATCTTTGGACTATGGGAGGAAACCGGAGCACCTGGAAGAAACCCACACAGCTATAGGGAGAATGTGTAAATTCCACACAGCGACCCAAGGCCAGAATTGAATCTGTGATCTTGGCACTGTGAGGTAGCAGTGCTAACCACTGTGCCACAGCAGGGTGGGGAGGAATCATATGGGTGAGCTTGGGTTTCTGTTCCAGAACTTTCTAGGGAGCTGACTAGCAGCTGTGAACCTCTGAATAGTTAAAAACTATTGATTCAGGTGGGCAAGGTATTGGAGAGAATTATTAGGGATAGGATTTATAGTTATTTAGAGAGAAATGAATTGATTGGGGATAGTCAGCATGGTTTCGTGAAGGGTAGGTCATGCTTTACTAACCTTATTGAGTTTTTTGAGAAAGTGACCAAAGAGGTGGATGGGGGTAAGGCGGTTGATGTAGTATATATGGACTTTAGTAAGGCGTTTGATAAGGTGGCCCATGGAAGACTTCTACAGAAATGCAGATGTGTGGAATAGAGGGTGATTTAGCTAATTGGATTAGGAATTGGCTGGCAGATAGAAGACAGAGGGTGGTGGTTGATGGGCGATATTCATCGTGGAGTTCGGTGACGAGTGGTGTGCCTCAGGGGTCTGTTTTGGGGCCCCTGCTGTTTGTAATTTTTATAAATGATCGGGATGAGGGTATTGAGGGATGGATCAGTAAATTTGCAGATGACACTAAAGTCAGTGGAGTGGTAGATAGTGAAGAGGGGTGTTATAGTGTACAGAGTGACTTGGACAAGTTGCAGAGCTGGGCCGAGAGGTGGCAAATGGAGTTTAATGTGGAAAAGTGTGAGGTAATGCACTTTGGCAGGAACAATAGATGTGTAGAGTATAGGGCTAATGGTAGGGCTCTTAATAGTGTTGAGGAACCGAAGGATCTTGGTGTATGTGTCAATAGATCCCTGAAAGTAGGCAGTCAAGTGGATAAAGTTGTTAAGAAGGCATATGGAGTCTTAGCTTTTATTGGTAGGGGGCTTGAATTTAGGAGCCGCAGCATCATGTTGCAACTGTACAAAACTCTAGTGCGGCCGCACTTGGAGTATTGTGTGCCGTTCTGGTCCCCACATTATAAGAAAGATGTGGAGGCATTGGAGAGGGTACAGAGGAGGTTTACCAGGATGTTGCCTGGTATGGAGGGCAGGTCCTATGAAGAGAGGTTGAAGGATTTGAGGTTGTTTTCGTTAGAAAGGAGGCGGCTAAGAGGGGATCTTATTGAAGCATATAAGATGATTAGAGGTTAGATAGGGTGGACAGTGATAGCCTTTTTCCTAGGATGGAGAAAGCTAGCACTAGGGGACACAGCTTTAAATTAAGGGGTGATAGTTATAGGACGGATATCAGAGGCAGGTTCTTTACCCAAAGGGTGGTTCGGGAGTGGAATGCCCTGCCTGCAGCGGTTGTAGATGCGCCAAGTTTGGTGGCGTTTAAGAGGTTAGTTGATAAGTATATGGACGAGAAGGGAATGGTTTAGTTTGGAGGGGCATTGCTTTTTATATTGGTCGGCACAACATCGAAGGCCGAAGGGCCTGTTCTGTGCTGTAATGTTCTATGTTCTATGTAAATAAACGTGTTGTTTTTTTCCTTAAACCAATGGACAAACATCATTACAATTTCAATTGAATGCATAGCCTGGTATGGACCCTTGAAACTACCTCCAGGATGAGAGAGGCTCAGGAAGGAGTGAATGCAGTATTTGAAGAAATGAATGGAATAGAAAGAAACATTTTCTGGAGTTAAGGATCTAGAACGACTGGGCATAGATTAAATGCATCAGTTCAGGAACCACAGTTACAGAGTTATAAGGCTGGTGACTTGTGACCAACGGCCTAAGCAATTAGACCCAACACAGAATGGGACAAATCTAAATTAAGCAGCAGTCAAGATCCTCCGCAGCCAGGCCTAATGGGGATCCGGGCAGACCAAGTTTTTGGATACAAACACAGGTCAGAAGTGAGCAAAGGGAAGTCTGGACTGGAGATACACAGATCTGACCAAATTCGGACAGTACTTGTGTATTCCCTAGTTTTTGCCTGACACTCTGAACCTCAAATTCCCCTGCCATTGCCTTACAATGAAAGGAGCTACATGCACCCCATGCCACTGAGGATGGACACCCAGGGGACCCTGAGCATCTTCCATATATAGAATCAGCAATCTCATTGCTATCCCCACCTGGTAACCTCATTGGCTGGAAACCAGAGAAGCTTCCTGAAAGGTCTGAGGAGGGGGGGGGATAAGAAGAGGCAGCTGGGGGTCACCTCCAGTGAAGACTGTGTTGGTAGCAGAGACTCAGTAAAGGATCAGCAAAGACACAAAACCAACTTTCATCACGTTCAGAATTCAGTGAAAACCAGGGATCAAGGTCCATACCTGGTGGAGTGAGTTTGGCCAGTTCAACCTCACTGATAGTATTTAGGTCTCAGATAAATGTGCTGAAATAGTCTTAAAGTTAAAAGAGTTTCATTTAATGGAGGTATTTTGTTGAAGTTTTTGTACCAAAAGTATTGTAATAATGACAAAGTTTATTTTTTATTTAAGAGCAAAGTGTTTTAGTAAAAACTGGTCAAAGTATCTAATTTCCAGAGAGCAGATTTCACAACCTAAGTTAATGACTGCAGCATAGATTATTAGATAATTTACCATAAGTTAAATAACCAGTTGAGAAAACTGGATAAGCATATCATCGCTCAAAAAAAAAACTTCAGTAATGCTGACAAAAAGAGATGTGTTTCTGAAAACTTTCCAACTTGTACTTATGAGGACAGAGGCAAGAATGACCTGGAACTGGGGTAGTGATTGTACTATTGCCAAATTTGCAAATAGCAGGAAAAAAAGGCAAGTGATGAAGGTAACACAAGGACTCTACAGAGGGATACAGACAGGTTAGGTAAGTGGGCACAAACCTGGCAGAACGAATATAATATTGGGAAATGTGAAGATACGCGATTTGGTAGGTTCTATAAAGCAGCTGAAAATCATTTAAATGGGGAAAGACTGCAGAAAGCTGAGGCATAGAGGGATTTGGGAATCTTCATTTCTAAATCACAAATAGTTCATGTAAATTCTGCAGGTAATAGGGTCGGTAAATGAAACACTGATCTTTATTTCAAAGGGAATGGAGTAGAAAAATAGGAAAGTATTATTAAAACTATACAAGGCAATAATTATATTTGGAATACTGTGAACAAGTTTGGTCTTTTAATTAAGTAAAGATACACTTGCCATTGGAGGCAGTCCAGAGAAGATTAACTAGGTTGATCCCAGGTATGGAGGGATTTTCTTATGAGAAGGTGAGTAGATTGGGCCTGGACTCATTGGAGTTCAGAACAATGGGAGGTGACTTGATTGAGACATAAGATTTTCAGGGGGTTTAACAGTAGATGCTGAGAGGCTGTTTCTTCTTGTGGGAGAGTCCAGGACCAGAGGGCACAATCTGAGTAAGGGGGGGGGGGGGTCAACCATTTAAGATAGAGGAGAAATTTCTTCTCTCAGGAGGTAGTGAATCTGTGGAATTCTTTACTGCAGAGGGCTGTAGAGGATAGATTAAGTTCAAGGATGACATTGATTCCCTTACTGATTAAAAATCTATTAAGGGCTATATTTATGGACGAAAAGGGAATGGTTTAGGTTAGAGGGTCATTGCTTTTTCTTAATTGGTCGGCACAAGATCGAAGGCTGAAGGGCCTGTTCTGCACTGTAATGTTCTATATATACAGATAAGGTGGGAAAGTAGACAGGATTACCACATCAAATCAGTCATGATCCTCATTTAATGGCAGAACTGATTTGACGGGCCAAATGGCCTACTTCCAATCCTATGTCTTATGGTCTTTTTTTTTTTTATATACCCCAGGACCACCCCCCCCCCCCCCCCCCCCCCCCAAAATGCTAGAGTCCTAAACAGGAAATGACATCAACAACAATGGCCAACCATTCTTCTGCTTCTTGGTCAAACAAAATAGACAAACTCAAATTAAATTAGGACAAAGTAAAAAGGGACAGTTCCCCAAAAGGGGAACAGCCTAAACAAAAATAAAAAGTACAAAGGAAACTTAAGACACATCAAATCAAAATGTGATTGTGGGGATCTATAATACACCTCAGCCCCTGCGGTGCCCAGTGAGCACGGAGGGCATTAATTGGGCACGCAGAAAAATACCAAAGTTCAAAGTGAATTCGAAGCAATTTATCCTCCAGGAGCTTGGAGTCCTGATTGATTTAGACATTGTCATGGTAAATCACCAGGATATATTTTCCTCTAAGCTTTATTCAAGAATGGTGCACTGTCTGGACATAATACTTTTCCCTGCAGAGGGAAGCTCCCTGCATGAATATACATAGCTTCCAGCAAGTGCAAGTTGTGTGATAATCTTAAATTGGTTTTAGCGTAATTCCTAGCACACTTGGGTTTATACAATAAGTGCTGCCCAATCTCAGAGTCACATCTAATATCAAAGAATATACTGTCAGAGATTATGTTCTGGCTGGTTGATTATGTGTGTGTTGTCTGTGCTGATATGTGTGCTTTTGGAGACCAGAACACCTCATTTGCCTGACGAAGGCACAAATGCCGAAAGCTAGCAGATTTACTATCAAATAAATTGGTTGGATTTAAAATTGGTGTTGCCAAACCTCTTACTGAGTTTATCCCAGTCCAACATCGGCATCTCTACATCATGGTTGATTATGGCCAGATTTTGCCTATTGCAAACAGCCAAAATTGTTTGATACATTTGGGTGGCATGGTAGCAGTGGTTAGATTCCCGGCTCAGGTCACTGTCTGTGCAGAGTTTGTATGTTCTCTTTGTGTCTGCGTGGGTTTCCTCTGGGTACTCCAGTTTCCTCCCACAGTCCAAAGATGTGCAGGGTTAGGTTGATTGGTCATGCTAAGAAATTGCCCCTTAGTGTCTAGGGATGCGTAGGTTAGAGGGATTAGTGGGTATAATGTGTAGGGATATGGAGGTAGGGCCTGGGTAGGATTGTGGTCAGTGCAGACTCGATGGGCCTCTTTCTGCACTGTAGGGTTCTATGATTTCACCACTCATGCACCCATCTTAATGTGATTTTGTGATCCTGTCTGTGCGAAATGTGGACAGGTTGTGTTGAATGGCCTGTTTAGGATGTAATTTCTATATAATATCCCAGCGGACATACTTTATTTGCTCAGTTACTCAAGCAAATTTGTAACCAACCCTAGGAATGAACAGCAAACTCTGCTTAGCGCCAACTTTTTTGACACGTCATCACATAAGCGACCTATTGAAGGAGCAGCGCTCTGAAAGCTCAATTTCAAATAAACAAAGAACAAAACAGCACGGGAAACAGGCCCTTCGGCCCAACGAGCCCGCGCCGCCACCCCGATCCCACCTCTACTTGTGATCTCTGTCCATGTTTATAGATCTATGGATTAAAAACCAAATTGAGACAATTTAGGGAGAATTTGTTTTGCCAATTAGCCTAAGAGCACATCTTTGGGATGTGGGAGGAAACCAGAGCACCCGGAGAAAACCCACGCAAGCACGGGGACAATGCGCAAACTCCCACAGACACAGGCCCAAATCCATGTATTTGCACAGCACAGCGATAGTCACTGAGCTGTCGTGTTGCCCATCAGATGGTCCAGGTCAAGTGTACACCAACGACCTGAAGCACTAGGATACTTTCGAAAAAAATCCAAGAGCAGCCCTCTCACGACCCATCGCGTGTATGCCCCTTGTTAGACAACAAGGTGGACAAAAGCACCTGTAGGATAAAAACAAGTACATCAATATCATCATCTATTTACACACTTCCCAGGGACTCCCAAGGCTCATCATCCCTATTTTAAATCAGTTTTCTATACCCCTCCATTCCCATTCTATTCATGTGCCCATCTAAGTATTTCTTAAAAAACACCAGCGTACCTGCCTCCACTACTTTACTTGGCAGTGCATTCCATACCCCCACCACTATGTGTGAAAAAACTCCCTCTAGCATCCAAATTATACCTAACCCCCCTCATCCTAAGTCTGTGACCCCTCGTGCTATTCGAGTCCATCCTAGGAAAAAGCTTAACCCTGTTTACTCTATCCATACCCCTCAATCTTGTACACCTCTATTAGATCTCCTCTAAGTCTACGTCTTTCTAAGGAAAACAGTCCCAATTTGCCTAATCTCTCCTCATAACTCAGACTTTCCATACCAGGCAGCATCCTGGTAAACCTCCTCTGCACTCTCTCCAGAGTCTCCACGTCCTTCCGGTAGTAAGGCGACCAGAACTGGACACAGTATTCCAAATGAGGTCTAACCAGCGTTTTATACAACTGCAACATTAAAGCCCAGCTCTTGTACTCTATACCCCTTCCTATAAAGGCTAGCATACTATATGCTTTCTTCACAACCTTCTCCACTTGCTCTGCCACCTTCAGAGACTTGTTCACCTGCACCCCCAGGTCCCTCTGCGTTTCTATACTCTTAATAGGTCTACCCTTCATCATATACCTCTCCCCTACATTCTTTCTCCCGAAATGCATCACCTCACATTTATCAGGATTGAATTTCATCTGCCATCTGTTAGATTATAACCTGATGTCATGTGACCCCTCTCACCAGGACTTGAGGACAGCAGACTATTTCACTGCTCTGAAACTTAAGTCGTCACACTCCAGCTTCTGTTGGGGTACACTGAGGGAGAATTTAGCATGGCCAATGCACTTAGCCAGCATGTCTTTCAGACTGTAGGAGGAAACTGGAGCACCCGGAGGAAACCCACAAAGACACAGGGAAAATACGCAGACTCTGCACAGACAGTGACCCAAGCTGGGAATTGAACCAAGGTCCCTGGCGCAGTGCTAACCACTGTGGCACCACAGGTGCTCCCCTTTAGTGTCAACTGAAAAATGACCAACTCCCAGCAACTCAGAAAACCCAAAAGAAATGACGTGAAGACAGACAGGATTTAGAGCAGGTTTTATTGACAAACCAATTCACACACTAGATTAAAAGACAAGTTTAACAAACTGTTTAGCAAACAATTTGTATTCAAAAACACTAAGATTTCAGACATTTTGAACATGCAGGCCCACGTCACTTAGACCAATCATCCCACAGTAAGCGAAGCAGAGCTCAAATCAAACTTGCAAAAAAAAAATTATACATTAATTCTCAAACTGGAAAAAACAATTATTGCACTGCAGCATTTACCTCCAGTGTACACAGCCCACGCAGGGACTTACCGTAACGCTCCGTCTCCTGCCATTGCAGTATAATTAGCCGCCCACACAGAATGGCTACAAACACAACTTGCCACAAGTGGGGCTTAAAATTAGAAAGCATTTACAGATCCAGTTAATGTTCACAGGGTGGTTAGATTGTTAATAGTGTGTTGTTTCAGATACAAGGCTTACAGGTGTCTACAACAGACATTTCTCTGCCTAACGTAGCAGGGTATATTGTAAGCAAAAAGAGAAAAATATCTGACAGAAAGAAAAAGGATTTGCATTTTAAAACTATTGTCATCTTCATCCAGGAGTTGATGTCTTTCAGTTCCAGATATGACGTTTGCAATGTTCAACAGCCTGTTGGGAAAGTAGATGTGATCAGAAATCGCATGGTCAGTGGTCGAAGATAGTACTGGCTCAGATAAGCTGCAGCCTCCGTTTGTGAAGGCACTAAATTGGAGAATACAGATCGACTGGTCTGAGCATGCAATGATGGTCTGCCTAACTGGTCAGTTTTTAAAAACTGCAGCAGCTCAATCTGTTGCCATGAGAACAGAATGAATATTTGTGAATGTTAACAGTGATAAAGAAGAAAGACAAGGGATCGAACTTCTGGAGGAGACATTGCGGGGCGGGGGAGGGGGAGGTCGCTGAGGGAGGAGCTGAAGGGCAAGGGTGCTGGGGCCTAGCTTTGCAGAAGCTGCCGGTGGAGAGCTGGTGAGGGCGAGGCTGGCTGCTGCATCCGAGAACGTGTACCTTACCCACTCAGTCAGTCTCATCCCCACGCCAACACACAGTTATACCCACTTCCACAGTGGGTGAGGGCGAGTGAGTGAGCAACACAGACACACAGATGCACCCACACACACAGACAGACACACACAGACATACAGAGAGAGAGAGACACACAGCCTCAGTGACTTATGAAATACAGAAACACACATACAGACACACACTCACTCCATTGGTCATTTTTATTAATTATTCTTTATAATTTCTTTGACATTGCTTTATTATTGCTCAGTAAATTATTTTCTTCATTTCTCAATGTTTTTTAGAATTCAGTTTAATGTTGTGCCAAATCTTATCTTTGCCTCACCTGCCCTTGAATAACAAAGAAGCGGAAATGTGACAGCCCACATAACAGGACTGAATAATTCTGATCTAGCTGCTGATTGAACAATAATCTGTTCATCAAAGCACAAAGAAACCAAGTCCTGAGGTTTGGAGAGAGTCACTGCCCTTAACATCAAGGCAGGATTTGACTCAGTGCAGCATCAAGGAGGCCTTGCAAAGCTGGACAGAATGGGAATCGAGGGAAATCTAGCAGAGCAGCACACGCAAGATAATCAGTGATTGGAGGCCCATCAGCTTAGTCTCAGGCAGGAGATCCTCAGGACAACGTCTTCAGCCCAATCATCGGCTTCACCAATGACCAAAGTCAAAGTGGGGCAGTTCACTGATAATTGCATAATATTCAGTCCCATTGCTCTCTTACTGAATCAACGTGTAGCTGGAAAGATTGACATTATCAGGCTTGGGCTGTTCAGGTAATCACCATCGCCAATTAAAGTAATAATACAGACAATTCTCTGTTTCACATGTTGTTTGCTTCCATCAAATTTGCCATCGTTGCCCACTATCCACCCTGGAAACTCCCCTCTGCCCCTTCAGAAACCAGCTCCTTCTTCAACCTCATCCCCCCCCCACTGCCACCCCCCCACCCTCAACACTGAATTTTTGGTCAGATTACCCAAATATTTGAATCCAGCCAATCGGATTTCTGCTTTGCTGCAGCACTGAAACTGTTTGTAATTATATCCTGTATGGCTTTAATATACTATCCCCCCCAATCCTACATCTTTAGCACCAGTGTCATGATACTGTCAAAGTCTTTTCTACATCCAAATACCATCTGCAACGGAAGATAGCAGCGCATACTCTCACATCCAAGTCCATACACAGCAGTGTGTAACATCACTGAGCTCAACAGAACCACTGATACCTACAGTGCATTCGGCCCATCAGATCTGTACTGATTCTTACCCAAGCTCACCACTCCACTCTAACCCGCATCCCTGTCCATTTATCACAACTAAATCTACACATCTTTGGACACTAAGGGGCAATTTAGCATGGCCAATCCACCTAACCTACACAGCTTTGGGCTGTGGGAGGAACACAGAAGAAAACTACATAGGCACAAGGGGAAAATCAACACAGACAGTCAACCAAGGCCAGGATCGGACCTGGATTCCTGGTGCTGTGAGGCAGCAGTACGAACACACAGCTGACATTAGAATGGAAAACCTCTGAGTCACTTTTGAACCTCCCACTTGGTGCATTCTTTACCAGTATTTTAAAAGTACACTTAACAGTGCAGCAATTGTTGTAATGCTGGTGTGTGCAGTTACTTACATTGCACTGGTTTGCAGTGTCCATGTTCTTACACCAGTACGATGGACCCCAAACACATTTATTTGCTCCCACAAGATGTTTCTTTGCACCTAGGCAAACTCCAATTTTCTGTAGATGGAAACATGAATTTATTAGTTAGACAAATACTGTTGCAGGATCAAGAAACCTCAAAATAATGTACTGTACCAAGAGCAGTTACCCATCTAGAGAGTTTTGCTTATTATTCTGAATCTGGTGTTCATCCATCATCTACAAGGCACAAGTCAGGAGTGTGATGGAATACTCCCCACCTTGTCTGGATGGATGCAGCTATAGTAACACTCAAGACGCTCAACACCATCCAAGACAAAGTAGCCTTGCTTGACTGGCACCATATCCACAAACATCCACTCTCTCCACCACCAACACTCAGTACACACTGCTGCTGCTGCTGCTATCTACAAGATGCATTGCAGGAATTCACCAAAGATCTTCAGACAGCACCTTCCAAATACAGGACCACTTCCATCTAGAAGGACAAGGGCAGCAAATACATGGAAACACCATCACCTGCAAGTTCCCCTCCAAGCCATTCACCATCCTGAAATATATCACCGTTTCTTCGCAGTCGCTAGGTCAAAATCCTGGAATTCTCTCCCAAACAGCACTGTGGGTCAACCCACAGAACATGAACTGCAGCGATTCAAGGAGGCAGCTCACCACCACCTTCTCAAGGGCAATAAAAGCTAGCCAGCCAGCGACACCCACATCCCATGAATCAGTAAAAAACTATTGTTATTGCCATTTCTAATCCCATTAGAACAGGGGAGAACAGCGTTTTCTTTCCTCCATGAGATAGAGACAGTGCAGAAGGAGGCCATTCAGTCCATTGAATCTGCACCGACTACAACAGCACCCAGGTCATATCCCCATATATTTACCCTAGCAAGACCCCTGCTAAAATTGCTAAGGGTAATTTAGCATGGCAAATCCACCTAACCCACACATTTTTGGACTGTGAGAGGAAACTAGAGCACCTGGAGAAAATCCACGCAGACACAGGGAGAATGCGCAAACGCCACATAATCACTGGAACTGAACCCGAGTCCCTGGCACCGTGAGGCAGCAGTGCTAACCATTGTGCCACCCGTGTTGATAGTGTTACATCTCCAATACTCGGATGGAAAGGTGCCCAAAGGAAATAGTGGGGTATTAATAGTGAATGAAGAGAGGATCAGGATGCCACAGAGGGAATGGTCTCTCCTGAATGGTGAAACACATTTGGTGGTGACAGCATGCTGGAGAGGGTGGGAATGGTGAAAATTCAATGGAAAATCTGTTGCTACTGGGATGGAAGGTGAGAATAACGGTTAACTTATTGTGTTTTAGACAAATGGAGGGGAAATGGTGAGAGCAGGAAGTGAGTGAAATTGATTGGATACATTTGGAGGATAACCCCCAGAGTGGAGTCCCTGGTTGAGGAAAAAAGACTATACAAGTGTTGGTGTGGAAAACTACATCATCAGAACAGCTGCAAATGGAGGTGGAGGAACAGAGAACAGAATTTGAGTCCTAATAGAAATCAAGATGTGAGGAGAGTTAGCTGTGGGAGTCCATTCTTTACCCAAAGGGTGGTTCAGGAGTGGAATGCCCTGCCTGCAGCAGTTGTAGATGCGCCAAGTTTGGTGGCGTTTAAGAGGTTACTTGATAAGTATATGGAAGAGAAGGGAATGGTTTAGTTTGGAGGGGCATTGCTTTTTATATTGGTCGGCGCAACGCTTTTTATATTGGTCGGCGCAACATCGAAGGCCGAAGGGCCTGTTCTGTGCTGTAGCGTTCTATGTTCTATGAGTTTGAAATGAATATTACTTGAAAAGCTATCTCCAGAGAAGTCGAGGAAGAGAGGTCAGAGATGGACCAGGTCAGTGAAGGCAAGAAAAGGATGGAAATTGGAAACAAAGTCAATGACGTTTTTCACTTCCAACAATAGCCTAAAGATGAAGTGTTTAACATAGCCTGCAGAATATGGAAACATTTTAAAATGGGCTGTGTTTGCTGCCAACATTGCACATGCACAGGTTTATGCTGATGGTAGATCCACATCATTGATTTCAGGTAACACAGTCTAGGTCTACATTAATGGGGATGAAGTAGAAAGGGTTGAGAGCTTCAAGTTTTTAAATGTCCAGATCACCAACAACCTGTCCTGGTCCCCCCCATGCTGAGACTATACCCACCATTGCCTCTACATTTTCTCAGAAGACTAAGAAAATTAGTTACAATTCTCACAAACTTTTACAGATGCATCATAAAAAGCATTCCTTCAGCTTGGTATGGGCTCCTGTACTGTCCGAGGATGCGAGAAACTACAAAAGGTCGTGAATTAGCTCAATCCATCACGCAAACCAGCCTCCCATCCACTGACTTTCAGTTGCATTGACAAAGCAGCCAGCATAATTCAGGGCCCTATGTACCATGGACATTCTCTTTTCCACTTTCTTCTGTCAGGAAAAAGATACAAAAGTCTGAGGTCACGTACCAACCGACTCAAGAACAGTTTCTTCCCTGCTGCTGTCAGACTTCTGAGTGGACTTATCTTGCATTAGGGTGGTCTTTCTCTACATCCTAGCTATAACTGTAACACTACAGTCTGCGCCCTCTCCTTTCCTTCTCTATGAACGGTAGAACATAGAACATTACAGCGCAGAACAGGCCCTTCGGCCTTCGATGTTGCGCCGACCAATTAGGAAAAAGCAACGACCCTCTAACCTAAACCATTCCCTTTTCGTCCATAAACTTATCTACTAACCTCTTAAACGCCACCAAACTTGGCGCATCTACAACTGCAGCAGGCAGGGCATTTCATACCCTTACCACCCTCTGGGTAAAGAACCTACCTCTGACATCCGTCCTAAACCCACCACCCCTTAATTTAAAGCTATGTCCCCTCGTGCTAGCTTTCTCCATCCTAGGAAAAAGGCTATCACTGTCCACCCTATCTAAACCTCTAATCATCTTATATGTTTCACTAAGGTCTCCTCTTAGCCGCCTTCTTTCTAACGAAAACAACCTCAAATCCCTCAGCCTCTCTTCATAAGACCTGCCTTCCATACCAGGCAACATCCTGGTAAACCTCCACTGTACCCTCTCCAATGCCTCCACATCTTTCTTATAATGTGGGGACCAGAACTGCACACAATACTCCAAGTGCAACCGCACTAGAGTTTTGTACAGTTGCAACATGACGTTGCGGCTCCGAAATTCAATCCCCCTACCAATAAAAGCTAAGACTCCGTATGCCTTCTTAACAACATTATCGACTTGATTGCCAACTTTCAGGGATCTATGCACATATACACCAAGATCCCTCTGTTCATCAACACTATTAAGAGTCCTACCATTAACCCTATACTCTACACATTTGTTATTCCTGCCAAAGTGAATTACCTCACACTTTTCCACATTAAACTCCATTTGCCAACTCTCGGCCCAGCTCTGCAACTTGTCCAAGTCTCTCTGCAAACTATAACACCTCTCTTCACTATCTACCACTCCTCCGACTTTGATGTCATCCGCAAATTTACTAATCCATCCCTCAATGCCCTCATCCAGATCATTTATAAAAATTACAAACAGCAAGGGCCCCAAAACAGATCCCTGAGGTACTCCACTTGTAACCGAACTCCACGATGAATATCTTCCATCAACCACCACCTTCTGTCTTCTATCAGCTAGCCAATTCCTAATCCAATTAGCTAAATCACCCTCAATCCCATCCATCTGCATTTTCTGCAGAAGCCTTCCATGGGCCACCTTATCAAATGCCTTACTAAAGTCCATATATACCAACAAAGAACAAAGAGCAACACAGCACGGGAAACAGGCCTTTCGGCCCAACGAGCCCACGCCGCCGTCCTAACGTCTTAATGACATATCCTTGACTTTAGGCTATGCCTATTGTTGAAGATTCCCATATAGGGACAATACCACATCAACTGCCTTACCCCCATCCACCTCCTTGGTCACTTTTTCAAAAAACTCAATAAGGTTAGTAAGACACAACCTACCCTTCACAAAACCATGCTGACTATCCCCAATCAATTCATTTCTCTCGAAATAACTATAAATCCTACCCCTAATAATTCTCTCCAATACTTTGCCCACAACAGAAGTAAGACTCACTGGCCTATAATTCCCTGGAAGGTCTCTCTTCCCCTTCTTGAACAATGGGATCACATTCGCTATCCTCCAGTCCTCCGGAACCACACCCGTAACCAACGACGACCTGAAGATCAGAGCCAGAGGCTCTGCAATCGCCTCTCTTGCCTCCCAGAGAATCCTAGGGTAAATCCCGTCCGGCCCAGGGTACTTATCTAACTTCAAACCCTCAAGAATATCTAGCACATCCTCCTTATCTACTTCAATACTTTCCAGTTTGCTACCCTGTACCTCAGTGTTCTCCATAACTACATTTACATCACCTTGCGTGAATACCGAAGAGAAATATTTATTCAGTACCTCTCCAATCTCCTCAGGCTCCACGCACAACTTCCCACTGCTGTCTATGACTGGCCCTAATCTTGCCTAACCAATCTTCTATTCTTAACATATCTAAAGAAAGCTTTAGGATTCTCCTTGATCCTATCAGCCAAAGTCTTCTCATGTCCCCTTTTAGTTCTCCTCAACTCACTCTTTAGCTCCCTCCTGGCTAATCTATAGCTATCCATTGCACTAAATGAGCCTTCAAGCCTCATCCTGACATAAGCCTCCTTTTTCCTTT
Source organism: Sphyrna mokarran (assembly GCA_024679065.1). Classification (NCBI taxonomy): domain Eukaryota; kingdom Metazoa; phylum Chordata; class Chondrichthyes; order Carcharhiniformes; family Carcharhinidae; genus Sphyrna; species Sphyrna mokarran. Next base: position 1,671,752 of record JAGIQG010000032.1, read on the forward strand.
TAACCAGCGAATTAACTTTTTTAGTACACCATGGTTCCCTTACTCGACCATTTCCTCCTTGCTTGACAGGGATATACTTATCAAGGACTCGCAGTAGCTGCTCTTTGAATAAGCTCCACATTTCAGATGTTCCCAGTCCCTGTAGTTTCCTAGTGCAACCTAATTCCCTCCTTATGGCCTCATAATTACCATTCCCCAGCTTTGTGGGCAAAGTATTGGAGAGAATTATTAGGGATAGGATTTATAGTTATTTAGAGAGAAATGAATTGATTGGGGATAGTCAGCATGGTTTTGTGAGGGGTAGGTCGTGCCTTACTAACCTTATTGAGTTTTTTGAAAAAGTGACCAAAGAGGTGGATGGGGGTAAGGCAGTTGATGTGGTATATATGGACTTTAGTAAGGCGTTCGATAAGGTGGCCCATGGAAGGCTTCTGCAGAAAATGCAGATGTATGGGATAGAGGGTGATTTAGCTAATTGGATTAGGAATTGGCTAGCAGATAGAAGACAGAGGGTGGTGGTTGATGGGAGCTATTCATCGTGGAGTTCGGTGACAAGTGGTGTACCTCAGGGGTCTGTTTTGGGGCCCCTGCTGTTTGTAATTTTTATAAATGATCTGGATGAGGGTATTGAAGGATGGATTAGTAAATTCGCGGATGACACTAAAGTCGGTGGAGTGGTAGATAGTGAAGAGGGGTGTTATAGTTTGCAGAGGGACTTGGACAAGTTGCAGAGCTGGGCCGAGAGGTGGCAAATGGAGTTTAATGTGGAAAAGTGTGAGGTAATTCACTTTGGCAGGAATAATAAATGTGTAGAGTATAGGGCTAATGGTAGGATTCTTAATAGTGTTGATGAACAGAGGATCTTGGTGTATATGTGCATAGATCCCTGAAAGTAGGCAGTCAAGTCGATAAGGTTGTTAAGAAGGCATACGGAGTCTTAGCTTTTATTGGTAGGGGGATTGAATTTCGGAACCACAACGTCATGTTGCAACTGTACAAAACTCTAGTGCGGCCACACTTGGAGTATTGTGTGCAGTTCTGGTCCCCACATTATAAGAAAGATAGAACATAGAACATCGAACATTACAGCACAGAACAGGCCCTTCGGCCTTCGATGTTGTGCCGACCAAAATAAAAAGCAATGCCCCTCCAAACTAAACCATTCCCTTCTCTTCCATATACTTATCAATTAACCTCTTAAACGCCACCAAACTTGGCGCATCTACAACAGCTGCAGGCAGGGCATTCCACTCCCTAATCACTCTTTGAGTAAAGAGCCTACCTCTGATATCCGTCCTATAACTCATACCCCTTAATTTAAAGCTGTGTCCCCTCGTGCTAGCTTTCTCCATCCTAGGAAAAAGGCTATCACTGTCCACCCTATCTAAACCTCTAATCATCTTATATGCTTCAATAAGATCCCCTCTTAGCCGCCTCCTTTCTAACGAAAACAACCTCAAATCTTTCAACCTCTCTTCATAGGACCTGCCCTCCATACCAGGCAACATCCTGGTAAACCTCCTCTGTACCCTCTCCAATGCCTCCACATCTTTCTTATAATGTGGGGACCAGAACTGCACACAATACTCCAAGTGCGGCCGCACTAGAGTTTTGTACAGTTGCAACATGATGCTGCGGCTCCTAAATTCAATCCCCCTACCAATAAAAGCTAAGACTCCATATGCCTTCTTAACAACTTTATCCACTTGACTGCCTACTTTCAGGGATCTATTGACACATACACCAAGATCCTTCTGTTCCTCAACACTATTAAGAGCCCTACCATTAGCCCTATACTCTACACATTTATTGTTCCTGCCAAAGTGCATTACCTCACACTTTTCCACATTAAACTCCATTTGCCACCTCTCGGCCCAGCTCTGCAACTTGTCCAAGTCACTCTGTAAACTATAACACCCCTCTTCACTATGTACCACTCCACCGACTTAGTGTCATCTGCAAATTCACTGATCCATCCCTCAATACCCTCATCCAGATCATTTATAAAAATTACAAACAGCAGGGGCCCCAAAACAGACCCCTGAGGCACACCACTTGTCACCGAAGTGGAGGCATTGGAGAGGGTACAGAGGAGGTTTACCACGATGTTGCCTGGTATGGAGGGCAGGTCTTATGAAGAGAGGCTGAGGGATTTGAGGTTGTTTTCGTTAGAGAGGAGGCGGCTAAGAGGAGACCTTATCGAAGCATATAAGATGATTAGAGGTTTAGATAGGGTGGACAGTGATAGCCTTTTTCCTAGGATGGAGAAAGCGAGCACGAGGGGACACAGCTTTAAATTAAGGGGTGATAGTTATAGGATGGATATCAGAGGTAGGTTCTTTACCCAGAGGGTGGTTAGGGAGTGGAATGCCCTGCCTGCGGCAGTTGTAGATGCGCAAGTTTGGTGGTGTTCAAGAGGTTAGTTGATAAGTTTATGGAAGAGAAGGGAATGGTTTAGTTGGAGGGTCATGCTTTTTTATAATGGTCGGCGCAACATCGAGGGCCGAAGGGCCTGTCTGCACTGTAATGTTCTATAACTACTGCCCCCAGCTTCATGCCTAAGATGCCTTGTCTGTATATGCATAAGAGACAATACTTTTCCTGTATCCCAGTACATTCGACAATAATAAATCAAACCAAATGGTTCCAGTTGCCACCTTCATAGACAATATGCAGCCGAGTTTCTTCATGGTCCTCACTGTCCTTGGCAGCACCTAGAGAACATTTCTAACCTGGACTGAGAGTGATAGATTTTGAAAGCACCTTTTCCAGCAGGTTATAAGGGAAAGGTTTGCAGATGGCAAAGTAAAATCCATTCCTGCAGTTCTGCTGGTATATCTAAATTCAGCGATGTAACTTAACAACCACCAAAGTAAGACTAACGGGCCTATAATTGCCAGGGCCATTCCAACTTAGAACTTACAGGAGGGCAGGCGGACCCAAGGACAGGGCAATGGCCTGACTTGTTCCAGGAATTGGCGGGTAAGTTCTGAGCAATACTGCAAGTTTCAAACGACACAGTGCTAAACTGGTGGTAGTTCTGTGCTGTCCACTAAACTCACTGCGAAGCAGGTCCAAGCACTGCACAAAAGCTGCAGTTTACACACACCAGAGCAGAGACATGGCAGAAGGCACTCATAATAAAGTTAAATTATACTCACAGTGCAAACAAATTCTGGGTCCATAGTTTCCAGTAAGATTTCCAGCAGAGTTTGTCCATATTGACTTATCAGCTGCTTGCACTGAAACACAAAAGCCATTCTTTTGGTAAGTAGTCATTAAGGCAGAAAATGTCTCGGTTACAGGTCTGAGCTCATTCAGCAATATGATGGTATACCTCAGCAATGCTGTCTTCACAGTGCAATCCCCCCCACACTCCCCCCAGAGACACATGCACAGGCGCATATACAACTGGTACATATGCTCCCCCCCACAATTATAGAATCCCTACAGTGTTGAAGGAGGCCATTCAGCCCATCGTGTTTGCACTGACCACGATCCTACCCAGCCCATATCTCCGTAACCCCACGTATTTACCGTGCTAATCCCCTGGTACTAGGGTTAATTTAGCTGAAGTTATTGATACAGGTCCCCACCTTCTCAACCATTCCCCTTGCCTGAGGTGTGGTGACCCTCAGGTTAAGCTCTTCACCAGATTTCCCCCTCAAAAGGAACAGCCTCTGGTCATCTGGAACTATGATCACTTTATCTTTGCTTGTCTTGGTAGCTTAGAAGCTGAAGTTACACAACATATCCTGTCTAGGATTTGCCTAGTAAACGCAGAACAGGAATTTAAGGAACAATGGGATACAAGGTAAAAGGTGTAAGGTTGCCTTGCAACAACAGTAGCCAGCATTCCAAACAAGATAATGAAGTGCAACCTTCCCCAAATATACCTAATATTCCCCAATCAATTTGATTCTCTTCTCTGTATATTTGAGCTGTCTGCAGAGACCTTTATAATATCAGCTTAAATATCTTTGCTGGACCATAGAACATAGAACATTACAGCGCAGAACAGGCCCTTTGGCCTTCGATGTTGCGCCGACCAATTAGGAAAAAGCAATGACCCTCCAACCTAAACCATTCCCTTTTCGTCCATAAACTTATCTACTAATCTCTTAAACGCCACCAAACTTGGCGCATCTACAACTGAGCAGGCAGGGCATTCCATTCCCTTACCACCCTTTGGGTAAAGAACCTACCTCTGATATCCGTCCTATAACTATCACCCCTTAATTTAAAGCTGTGTCCCCTCGTGCTAGCTTTCTCCATCCTAGGAAAAAGGCTATCACTGTCCACCCTATCTAAACCTCTAATCATCTTATGTTTCAATAAGGTCTCCTCTTCAGGAGACCAGGAAGAGATGTTTCTAAGACTTGATCATCAGTCTTGCAATGCGTGCTAACAAACTTGACTTAAAGATTTACTTAATTGGGTGTTGTTTGGGAAGGGCAAAGTCTGCACTTCAGTGATTGCAGGTGTATACTTTTGAGTCAGGAGTAATTTCTATATAAACTACGTATGTTTGGTAAATCATATATTTACTTATGAGTGATAGTTCAATTTCTGTGTATTTGTTTTTTTTAATAAATAGTCTTTAATAATTGTTACACAATGACTGGGCTTGTTATTCTCATTGGAATTTCATGTGATTCTCACGCCATTCCTAAACTAAAACTATACATCACCATGAAGCAATGAGATGCCCTCGCAGATCATATCTGGGATGTTTGTCACACCGCAGACTGTAGATGGGAAAGCTGATGGTCTCTTACCTCATCACGTGCTTTGACCGGCAGCAAGTCACACACTTTGTCGAGGGCGGCTTCAATCTCGTGCTCAGTAGCATTCTTTTCCAGTAATTCATCCAACCGTTTCACTACTGTCTTACAGATTGCACACAGAGGGCCTATTTTCAGCTGCTTTGGTTTAATTTTTTCTGAGGTTAGAAAAGATTTGCATCAGGATACGAAACCAAACTCACATTTATTGGAGACCACATCCACTAAAACCATGACAATTTCAGTGAGAGTAGGGAAGGCGGTAAAAGAGGTGGAGGTGTAGCATTGTTAATCAAGGATAGTTTAACAGCTGCTGAAAGGCATTGAGGGGGATCTGCCTACTCAGGTAATATGGGCTGACGTTAGAAATAGGATTGATCACGTTGTTAGGCGTTTTCTATAGGCCCCCAAATAGTAATAGAGATATGGAGGAGGAAATGGTAAAGCAGATTATGGATAGGTGTGGAGGTCACAGGATAGTTATCATGAGTGACTAACTTTCCAAATATTGATTGGAACCTTTATAGGTCGAATAGTTCGGATGGGACACGTTTTGTACAGTGTGTGCAGGAGGGTTTCCTGACACAATACATGGATAAGCCGAAAAGAGATGGGACTACGTTGGACTTGGTATTGGGTAACGAACAGGGCCAAGTGTTAGATTTGTCTGTGGGAGAGCACTTTGGAGATAGTGACCACAATTCAGTATCCTTCATTATTGCAATGGAGAGGGATAGGGTTACACAGCAGAGCAAGGTTTATAATTGAGGCAAGGGTCATTACGATGCGATTAGGCAAGAATTAGGGAGCATTAGATGGAAGCAGAAACTGTCAGGTACGGACACAAACGAAAAGTGAAGCTTTTTCAAGGAACAAATACTGCGTGTCCTCGATAGGTGTGTCCCTGGCAGGCAGGGAGGAAATGGCCGAGTGAGGGAACCATGGTTCACAAAGGAGTGTTGAATGTCTTGTCAAGAGGAAAAAGGAAGCGTATGAAAGGATGAAAAAACAAGGTTCAGTTGGGTCGCTTGAGTGTTACAGGTAACTAGGAATGAGTTAAAGAGAAGGCTTGGGAGAGCTAGGAGGGGCCATGAGAAGTCCTTGGCGAGTCGGATAAAAGAAAACCCCAAGGCTTTTTATACTCTTATGTGAGAAATAAAAGAATGACCAGGGTGAGGTTAGGGCCAGTCAAGGATAGTAATGGGAACTTGTGCATGGAGTCAGAAGAGATCGGAGAGACATTGAGTGAATATTTTTCTTCAGTGTTCACTAAGGAGAGGGGCCATGTTTTTGCAGATGAGTACATGACACAGGCTGATAGGATGGAGGAGGTAGATGTTCTGAGGGAAGATATGTTAGCAATTTTGAAAAAGATGAGGGTGGCTAAGTCCCCTGAGCCAAATGGGATACATCATAGGATACTTTGGGAGGCAAGGGATGAGGTTTTGCTTTGATCTCTGGATCTTCGCTGTCCACGGGGGTAGTAAGAATTCAGTAAGAATTTAGCAACACCAATTTTAAATCCAACCGATTTATTTGATAGTAAATTTGCGAGCTTTCGACACTCTGTGTCTTTGCCAGGCAAATGCAGTGTTCTGGTCTGCAATAGCACACATCAGCACAGACAGTCACAGATTGCTGATTAGAATGCGAATCCTTACATCTAACCTGCTAGAACATAGAACATTACAGCGCAGTACAGGCCCTTCGGCCCTCGATGTTGCGCAGGCCAGTGGACCCTCTAACCTAAACTATTCCAATATCATCCATATGCCTATCCACCGAACATTTGAATGCCTCCAAAGTAGGCGAGTCCACAACTGCTGCAGGCAGGGCATTCCACGCTCTCACCACCCTCTGTGTAAAGAACCTGCCTCTGACATCCGTCCTATAACTACTACCTCTTAATTTAAAGTTATGTCCCCTCGTGTTGGTCATCACCATCCAAGGAAAAAAGCTCTCACTATTCACCCTATCCAGTCCTTTGGTCATCTTATACGCCTCAATTAGGTCACCGCGTAACCTTCTTCTCTCTAATGAAAATAACTTCAGGTCCCTCAGCCTTTCCTCATAAGGCCTTCCCACCATACCAGGCATCATCCTAGTAAACCTCCTCTGCACCCTTTCCAATGCTTCCACATCTTTCTTATAATGCGGCGACCAGAACTGTACGCAATACTCCAAGTGCGGCCGCACCAGAGTTTTGTACAGTTGTAACATAACCTCACGGCTCCTAAATTCAATCCCTCTCCCAATAAAAGCTAACACACCGTACGCCTTCTTAACAACTTTATCAACCTGGGTGCCAACTTTCAAAGAGCTATGTACTTGCACCCCAAGATCCCTCTGCTCGACAACACTATTAAGGGTCCTTCCATTAGCCCTATATTTCATGGACTTTAGTAAGGCGTTTGATAAGGTGGCCCACGGAAGACTTCTGCAGAAAATGCAGATGTGTGGAATAGAGGGTGATTTAGCTAATTGGATTAGGAATTGGCTGGCAGATAGAAGACAGAGGGTGGTGGTTGATGGGAGATATTCATCGTGGAGTTCGGTGACGAGTGGTGTGCCTCAGGGGACTGTTTTGGGGCCCCTGCTGTTTGTAATTTTTATAAATGATCTGGATGAGGGTATTGAGGGATGGATCAGTAAATTTGCAGATGATACTAAAGTTGGTGGAGTGGTAGATAGTGAAGAGGGGTGTTTTAGTTTACAGAGTGACTTGGACAAGTTGCAGAGCTGGGCCGAGAGGTGGCAAATGGAGTTTAATGTGGAAAAGTGTGAGGTAATGCACTTTGGCAGGAACAATAAATGTGTAGAGTATAGGGCTAATGGTAGGGCTCTTAATAGTGTTGAGGAACAGAAGGATCTTGGTGTATGTGTCAATAGATCCCTGAAAGTAGGCAGTCAAGTGGATAAAGTTGTTAAGAAGGCATATGGAGTCTTAGCTTTTATTGGTAGGGGGATTGAATTTGGAGCCGCAGCATCATGTTGCAACTGTACAAAACTCTAGTGCGGCCGCACTTGGAGTATTGTGTGCAGTTCTGGTCCCCACATTATAAGAAAGATGTGTGTGGGGTTGGTTGTGTTGTGGTGTGTTTTTTTTTTTTTTTTTTTGTTGGGTTGTGGGGGGTTTTTTTTTGGTGTTTGTTGTTTTTTTTTTGTGTGTTGTGTGTTTTTGGGGTTTGTTTTTTTTTTTGTTTGTTTTGGTTTTTGTTTTTTTTTGGTGTTGGTTGGTTTTGTTTTGTTTTTTTTTGTGGGGGTGTTGTGGGGTGGTTTTGTGTTGTGTGTGTGGTTTTTTTGTGTTTGTTTTTTTTTTGTGTTTTGGGTTTTGTGTTTTGTTTTTTGGTTTGTTTTTTTTTGTTTGGTGTTTTTTTTTTTTTGTTGGGTTGTTGTGTTTGTTTTTTTTTTGTTTGTGTTTGTTTTGTTTTTTGTTTTTTTGGGGGTGGGTTGTGGTGGGGGGTGGGTGGGGGTTTGGTGGTTGGGGGGGGTTTTGGGGGGGGTTTGGTTTGTTTGTTGGGGGGGGTTTGGTTTGGTTGTGTTGGGTTTGTTGGGTGGGTTGTGTTTTGGTGGGGTGGGGTGGGGGTTTTTGGGGTGTTTGGGTTGTTGGGGGTTGGGGTGGTTTGGGGTGGTTGGTGGTTGTTTTGTTTGGGGGGATGCGC